>CAWUFW010000065.1:3610000-4810000 GCA_963921515.1 Calotriton arnoldi
TCCCCTGCAGTCCCCAAACAGAGGCCTGCAGGGCCGGGGGATGGTGTCCCCGGGGCCCAAAATGGCCCGGGAGAGGGGCCACTCAGCCCCCTCCCCTTACCAATAAAAATAAATAAATAAATAAGGCCGAGCCATGGGGGATGGGGTCCCCGTGGCCAAAATTGGCCAGAGGAGGGGGCTACGTGGTCCCCCTCCAAATGTTTTTTAAAAAAAAGGCTGGGCAGGCCCTGGGGATGGGATCCCTGGGGCCAAAGTGGTCCAGGGAAGGGGGGGGGCCATGCGGCACCCTTTCCATAAAAAAACTTTTCACCAGGCCCCTGGGGATGGGGTCCCTGGGGCCAAAATCGGCCTGGGGAGGAGGGCCTCGCGCCCCTTTCCCTTTTCAATTCTTTTTTTTTTTTATAAAATGGCTCAGGCCTTGGGGATGGGGTCCCCGGGGCCCAAAAGGGTTAAGGGAAGGGGGGCCACACAGCCCCCCTTCCTAAAAAAAAAAAAAAAAGAAACCGGCAATTCGCCAGAGGCCCTGCGTCCTCCCTGCACCACTCTGCAAACGCTCCTCCAGGTGCGTTCTGGGTTGGGGATTAAGTCCCCTTCAATCCTAAGGGTACTTAGGGGCCAACTAGCCCACCAGATACCTCCAGTAATCCCCACACAGTGGGATTGCTGAGAGGTGGTCCGAGGCCACGCCCCTTTTTACAACACTCTGCAAACGCGGCTCTTTGCGCACTGTGGGTGGGGCGATAAGGTCCCCTTGTGTCCTGAAGACTTCAGGACTAAAGTATTTATTTATTTATTCCTTGTTTTCTATAGCGCAAATATGATTCACAAGTGGATGTCAGAGCGCTTTACAGTACAAAAGCATTCAATTTCCATAGTTATACATGGCTTAAGTGGGCTACCACATTTAAGTGATCGTTCTAAAAGTGGTACTCAGCTTGCATTAACGATTAATACAAATATTGATTATTGCATAGTTACAGTTCTTGAAACAATATTACGTGAATAACCAAATACTTCTTGAGGATGTTTGGCCGAACTTGTCAATTAATGATAGCGACCTGGAGTAAGATGCCCCGAAATTCCAATGACTAAGAATGTCGGGACTATTATCCTGTAACATGTATCCTACAGGATCAGCCGAAATACGAAGAATGAGAGATTGACTGTAGGATTCAAGACTTCATCCCCCAAGCAGCAGTGCGCCAGGAGGCGAGTTTGCAGAGTGGTGTAAAAAGGGGGGTGGTCTCGGACCACTCTCAGCAGTCCAGCTGTGTGGGGCTTACTGGAGGTAACAGGAGGGCTAGTTGGCCCCCAGGGACCCTCAGGAGGCAAGGGGACTTCATCCCCCAACCAAGAGCGCGCCAGGAAGTGCATTTGCAGACTGGTGGAGAAAGGGGGCGTGGCCTGTGTCCACCTCTCAGCAATCTCACTGTGTGGGGCTTACTGGAGGTAACAGGTAGGCTAGTTGGCCCCTAAGGACCCCCAGTAGCGAAGGGGACTTCAATCCCCATACAAGAGCACACCAGGGAGCGCGTTTGCAGAGTGGTGGGCAAAGGGGGTGTGGCCTGCTATGAGAATTTAGCAATCCTGCTGTGTGGGACTTACTGTAGGTAATAGGAGGGGTAGTTGGCCCCCAAGGATGTCATTGGGGGCCAACTACCCCATCTGTTACCTCCATTAAGTCCCACAGAGTGGGATTGCTAAGAGGTCTTCGGAGGCCACGCCCCCCTTTCTCCACCACTCTACAAACATGCCTCCTGGCACCCTACTGGTTGGATGATGAAGTTCCCTTTACTCCTGAGTGACTTTGGGGGCCAAGAAGTCCTCCTGGTACCTCCTGTAAGTCCTACGCAGTGGAATTCCTGAGCGCTGGTCGAAGGCCCAGTCCCCTTTCTCCACCACTCTGCAAATGTGACTACTGGTTAAAGAAGCATTTCCAATGTAATAGGTCTCGCATTTGCTAGAGTTAGAGCTATTGGCGTTGTAAATGTAAACGTTTTTACTAATGTTTTTGGAGTGAAGTGGATGTACATTGTGTGTAGTGGAATAATGTGGTATGATGTGCAGTGAAATTATGTGGATAGAAAGTATGTGGTATTTAGTATATAGGAATTATGTAGAGTGGGATTATGTGTTACGGAGAGTAATTATGTGGTATGGTAGTCTGTGTTGTGGAGTGGTAACCTCAGGTTTAGTCTTCCTCGTTTCCATAGAAGCTAAACTATAAACTCAATGAACAAAAAAAAGAAGGAACCACTGAGGAGCACTTCTGGACCTAGTTAGAGGTATGAGCAGGGCCGCTGGAATTATGCGACTGTTCGGATGCACCGATTTTTGCATAATTATACACTTTCCGCATTTGCCACATAATCCATCTGCTGCTGCATAATCTGCAGATTTGAACAAAAAAAACTTGTTTCTAGCTCAAACGGCTCAAACGTTACCAAAAATTCAGTGACAAGTGTTACAGCGTGGTGGAAGGCCCTTTGCAAACCTGGAATGGTCACCTGTTACTTACTGCTAAATGTGGGTGCTAAATTGGTAATAATGGTGCGCATCCACTCTAGCTTCTTTCTGCGCCTCTCTTGCCTCTTTCTGCATTTCTCTTGTTTCATTCTGCACATCTCTTCCGCTTTCTGCACCTCTCTTGCTTCTTTCTGCACCTCTCTTGCTTCTTTCTTCTGCACCTCTCTTGCCTCTTTCTGCACCTCTGTAGCTTCTTTCTGCACTTCTCTTGCCTCTTTCTGCACCCTCTTTCCTCTTTCTGCACCTCTCTTGCCTCTTTCGGCAGCTCTCTTGCCTCTTTTTACACTATTCTTGCCTCTTTCTGCACAATGCTTGCTTCTTTCTTCACTTCCCTTGCTTAATTCTGCACCTCTGTTGCTTCTTTCTGTACCCATTTTGCCTCTTTCTGCAACTCTGTTGCTTCTATCTGCCCTTCTTTTGCTTCTTTCTGCACCTCTCTTGCTTCTTTCTGTACCCCTCTTCCTGCACCTCTCTTGCCTCTGTCTGCACCCCTGTTACCTCTTTCTGCACCTCTTTTGCCTGTTTCTGCAACTCTCTTGCCTCTTTTTGCAGTTCTCTTGCCTCCTTCTGCACCTCTGTTGCTTATTTCAGCACTTCTCCTGCTTCTTTCTGTACCTCTCTTGCTTCTTTCTGCACCACTCTTGTCTCTTTCATCACTTCTCTTGCTTCTTTCTGCACCTCGTTTGCTTCTTTCAGCACTTTGCATGCCTATTTCTGCACTTCTCTTGCCTGTTTATGAAACTCTCTTGCCTCTTTCTGCACCTCTGTTGCTTTTTTCTGCACCCCTCTTGTCTTTTTCTGCACCCCTCTTGCCTCTTTTTGCACTTCTCTTGCCTCTTTCTGCACCTCTCTTGCCTCTTTTTGCACCTCTGTTGCCTCTTTCTGCACCCCTCGTGCCTCTTTCTGCACCCCTTTTCCTCTTTCTGTACCTCTCTTGCCTCTTTCTGCACCGCTGTTCCCTCTTTCTGCACCTCTCCTGCCTGTTTCTGCACTTGTCTTCCCTCTTTCTGCACTTCTCTTGCCTCTTTCTGCATTTCTGTTGCTTCTTTCTGCACTTCTCTTGCCTCTTTCTGCATTTCTGTTGCTTCTTTCTGCACTTCGCTTGCCTCTTTCTGCACCCATCTAGCCTCTTTCTGCACCCCTGTTGCTTTTATTTGCACTTCTCATGCTTCTTTCTGTACCTCTCTTGCTTCTTTCTGCACCACTGTTGCCTCTTTCTGCGCCCCTCTTCCCTCTTTCTTCATCTTTCTTGCCTCTTTCTGCACCTCTCTTGCTTCTTTCTGCACCTCACTTGCCTCTATCTGTACCTCACTCTCTTCTTTCTGTCCTTCTCTTGCCTCTTTATGCACCCTCTTGCCTCTTTATGCACCCCTCTTGCCTCTTTCTGCACCCCTCTTGCCTCTTTCTGCACCTCTCTTCCTTCTGTCTGCACCTCTCTTGCCTCTTTCTGCACCTCTCTTGCATCTTTCTGCACCTCTGTTCCCTCTTTCTGCACCTCTCCTGCCTGTTTCTGCACTTGTCTTCCCTCTTTCTGCACTTCGCTTGCCTCTTTCTACACCCATCTAGCCTCTTTCTGCACCCCTGTTGCTTTTATTTGCACTTCTCATGCTTCTTTCTGTACCTCTCTTGCTTCTTTCTGCACCACTGTTGCCTCTTTCTGCGCCCCTCTTCTCTCTTTCTTCATCTTTCTTGCTTCTTTCTGCACCTCTCTTGCTTCTTTCTGCACCTCACTTGCCTCTATCTGCACCTCCCTTCTTCTTTCTGTCCTTCTCTTGCCTCTTTATGTACCCTCTTGCCTCTTTCTGCACCCCTCTTGCCTCTTTCTGCACCTCTCTTCCTTCTGTCTGCACCTCTCTTGCCTCTTTCTGCACCTCTCTTGCATCTTTCTGCACCGTTCTTCCCTCTTTCTGCCCCTCTCTTGCCTCTTTCTGCACCTCTCTTGCCTCTTTCTGCACCTCGCTTGCGTCTTTCTGCTTTTCTATTGCTTCTTTCTCCACTTCACTTGCCTCTTTCTGCACACCTCTTGCCTCTCTCTGAACCTCTGTTGCTTCTTTCTGTAGTTCTCCTGCCTTGTTCTGCACCACTGTTGTTTCTTTCTGCACTTTTCTTGCTTTTTTCTGCACCCCTCTTGCCTCCTTCTGCACCCCTCTTCCCTCTTTCTTCACCTCTCTTGCCCCTTTCTGCACCTCTCTTGCTTCTTTCTGCACCCCACTTGCCTCTTTCTGTACCTCACTCTCTTCTTTCTGCACTTCTCTTGCCTCTTGCTGCACCCCTCTTGCCTCTTTCTGCACCCCTGTTCCCTCTTTCTGCACCTCTCTTGCCTGTCTGCACCCCTGTTCCCTCTTTTGCACCTCTTCTGCCTGTTTCTGCAATTTTTTGCCTCTTTCTGCACTTCTCATGTCTTTCTGCTTTTCTATTGCTTCTTTCTGCACTTCTCGTGCCTCTTTCTGCACCCCTCTTGACTCTTTCTGCACCTCTGTAACTTCTTTCTGCAATTCTCTTGCTTCTTTCTGTACCTCTCTTGCCTCTTTCTGCACCCCTCTTGCCTCTTTCTGCACCTCTGTTGCTTCTTTATGCACCTCTCTTTCATCTTTCTGTACCTCTCTTTCTTCTTTCTGCACCCCTCTTGCCTCTTACTGCACCTCTCTTCCCTCTTTCTGCACCTTTCTTGCCTCTTTCTGCACTTCTATTGCTTCTTTCTGCACCTCTGTTGCCTCTTTCTGCACTCGTCTTCCCTCTTTCTGAACCTCTCTTGCCTCTTTCTGCAGTTCTCTTGCCTCGTTCTGCACCGCTGTTGTTTCTTTCTGCACTTCTCTTGCTTTTTTCTGCACCCCTCATGTCTCTTTCTGCACCCTTCTTCCCTCTTTCTTCACCTCTCTTGCCACTTCCAGCACCTCTCTTGCTTCTTTCTGCACCTTACCTGCCTCTTTCTGCACCTCACTCTCTTCATTCTGCACTTCTCTTGCCTCTTTCTGTATCTCTCTTGCCTCTTTCTGTACCTCTCTTGCCTCTTTCTTCACTTCTCTTGTCTCTTGCTGCACCCCTCTTGCCTCTTTCTGCACCTTAGTTGGTTCTTTCTGCACTGCTCTTGCTTCTTTCTGCACCTCTCTTGCAAATTTCTGTATCCCCTTTGCCTCTTTGTGCACCACTCTTCCCTCTTTCTTCACCTCTCTTGCCTCTGTCTGCACCCCTGTTCCCTCTTTCTGCACCTCATTTGCCTGTTTCTATAACTCTCTTGCCTCTTTCTGCAGTTCTCTTGCCTCCTTCTGCACCTCTGTTGCTTCTTTCTGCACTTCTCTTGCTTCTTTCTGTACCTCTCTTGCTTCTTTCTGCACCCCCTTGCCTCTTTCTGCACCTCTCTTCCCTCTTTCTGCACCTCTCTTACTTTTTTCTGCACCCTTCTTTCCTCTTTCTGCACCTCTCTTGCCTCTTTCTGTACCTCTCTTGCATCTTTCTGCACCTCTGTTGCGTCTTTCTGCACTTCTCTTGCCACTTTATGCACCCTCTTGCCTCTTTCTGCACCTCTGTTGGTTCTTTCTGCACTTCTCTTCCTTCTTTCTGCACCTTTGTTGCCTCTTTCTGCACCCCTCTTGCCTCTTTCTGCACCTCTATTGCACCTTTCCGCTTTTCTATTGCTTCTTTCTGCACCCCTCTTGCCTCTTTCAGAACCTCTGTAACTTCTTTCTGCCATCCTCTTGCTTCTTTCTGTACCTCTTTTGCTTCTTTCTGCACCTCTGTTGCCTCTTTCTGCACTCGTCTTCCCTCTTTCTGCACCCATCTTGCCTCTTTCTGCACCTCTTTTGCTTCTTTCTGCACCCCTCTACCCTCTTTCTGCACCTCTCTTGCCTCTTTCTGTACCCCTCTTGCCTTTTCCTGCACTGCACTTGCCTCTTTCTGTACTTCTCTTGCTTCTTTCTACACCTCTGTTGCTTCTTTCAGCAATTCTCTTGCCTCTCTCTGCACTTATCTTGCTTGTTACTGTACATCTCTTGCCTCTTTATGCACCTCTGTTGCCTCTTTCTGCACCTCACTTGCTTCTTTCTGCAACCCCCATGTGTCTTTCTGCACCCCTATTGCCTCTTTTTGCACCCTCTTGTACCTCTTTTGCTTCTTACTGCACCTCTTTTGCTTCTTTCTGCACCCCTCTACCCTCTTTCTGCACCTCTCTTGCCTCTTTCTGTACCTCTCTTGCCTTTTTCTGCACTGCACTTGCCTCTTTCTGTACTTCTCTTGCTTCTTTCTACACCTCTGTTGCTTCTTTCAGCAATTCTCTTGCCTCTCTCTGCACTAATCTTGCTTGTTACTGTACATCTCTTGCCTCTTTATGCACCTCTGTTGCCTCTTTCTGCACCTCACTTGCTTCTTTCTGCAACCCCCATGTGTCTTTCTGCACCCCTATTGCCTCTTTTGCACCCTCTTGTACCTCTTTTGCTTCTTACTGCACCTCTGTTGCCTCTTTCTGCACTCGTCTCCCCTCTTTCTGAACCTCTCTTGCCTCTTTTTGCACCTTTCTTGCCTCTTTCTGCAACTTTGTTGCTTCTTTCTGCACTTCTCTTGCCTCTTTCTGCACCCTTCTTCCCTTTTTCTGCTTCTCTCTTGCCTCTTTCTGCACCTCTCTTGCCTCTTTCTGGATCTCACTTGCCTCTTTCTGCACTTCTCTTGCTTCTTTCCACACCTCTGTTGCTTCTTTCAGCAATTCTCTTGCCTCTCTTTGCCCTTCTCTTGCCTGTTACTGTACCTCTCTTGCCTCTTTCTGCACCTCTGCTGCCTGTTTTGGTACCTCTCTTGCCTCTTTCTGCACCCCTCTTGCACCTCTGTTACTTCTTTCTGCACTTCTCTTTCTTCTTTCTGCACCTCTCTTGCTTCTTTCTGCGCCCCTCTTGCCTCTTTATGCACCCTTCCTCCCTATTTGTGCACCTCTCTAGCCTCTTTCTGTACCTCTCTTGCTTCTTTCTGCACCCCCTTGCCTCTTTCTGCACCCCTCTTCCTGCACCTCTGTTGCCTCTTTCTGCACTTCCCTTGCCTCTTTTTGCACCTCTGTTGCTTTTGTCTCCTCTTCTTTTCCCTCTTTCTGTACCTCTCTTGTTTCTTTCTGCACCCCTGTTGCCTCTTTCTGCGCTTGTCCTCCCTTTTTCGGCACCTCTCTTACCTCTTTCTTCACCTCTCTTGCCTCTCTACGCACCTCTCTTGCTTTTTTATGCACCCTTCTTTCCTATTTCTGCACCTCTCTTGCCTCTTTCTGCACCTCTCCTGCGTCTTTCTGCACCTCTGATGTATCTTTCTTCACTTCTCTTGCCACTTTATGCACCGTCTTGCCTTTTTCTGCACCTCTGTTGGTTAATTCTGCACTTCTCTTCCTTCTTTCTGCACCTCTCTTGCTTCTTTCTGCTCCCTCTTGCCTCTTACTGCACCTCTCTTCCCTCTTTCTGCACCTCTGTTGCCTCTTTCTGCACCTCTCTTGCCTCTTTCTGTACCTTTCTTGCATCTTTCTGCTTTTCTATTGCTTCTTTCTGCACTTCTCGTGCCTCTTTCTGAACCTCTAACTTCTTTCTGCCATCCTCTTGCTTCTTTCTGTACCTCTTTTGCTTCTTTCTGCACCTCTGTTGCCTCTTTCTGCACTCTGTCTTCCCTCTTTCTGAACCTCTCTTGCCTCTTTTTGCACCTTTCTTGCCTCTTTCTGCAACTTTGTTGCTTCTTTCTGCACTTCTCTTGCCTCTTTCTGCACCCTTCTTCCCTTTTTCTGCTTCTCTTGCCTCTTTCTGCACCTCTCTTGCCTCTTTCTGGACCTCACTTGCCTCTTTCTGCACTTCTCTTGCTTCTTTCCACACCTCTGTTGCTTCTTTCAGCAATTCTCTTGCCTCTCTTTGCCCTTCTCTTGCCTGTTACTGTACCTCTCTTGCCTCTTTCTGCACCTCTGCTGCCTGTTTTGGTACCTCTCTTGCCTCTTTCTGCACCCGTCTTGCACCTCTGTTACTTCTTTCTGCACTTCTCTTTCTTCTTTCTGCACCTCTCTTGCTTCTTTCTGCGCCCCTCTTGCCTCTTTATGTACCCCTCTTGCACCTCTGTTACTTCTTTCTGCACTTCTCTTTCTTCTTTCTGCACCTCTCTTGCTTCTTTCTGCGCCCCTCTTGCCTCTTTATGCACCCTTCCTCCCTATTTGTGCACCTCTCTAGCCTCTTTCTGTACCTCTCTTGCTTCTTTCTGCACCCCCTTGCCTCTTTCTGCACCCCTCTTCCTGCACCTCTCTTGCCTCTTTCTGCACTTCCCTTGCCTCTTTTTGCACCTCTGTTGCTTTTGTCTCCTCTTCTTTTCCCTCTTTCTGTACCTCTCTTGTTTCTTTCTGCACCCCTGTTGCATCTTTCTGCGCTTGTCCTCCCTTTTTCGGCACCTCTCTTACCTCTTTCTTCACCTCTCTTGCCTCTTTATGCACCTCTCTTGCTTTTTTATGCACCCTTCTTTCCTCTTTCTGCACCTCTCTTGCCTCTTTCTGCACCTCTCCTGCGTCTTTCTGCACCTCTGTTGCTTCTTTCTTCACTTCTCTTGCCACTTTATGCACCGTCTTGCCTTTTTCTGCACCTCTGTTGGTTAATTCTGCACTTCTCTTCCTTCTTTCTGCACCTCTCTTGCTTCTTTCTGCTCCCTCTTGCCTCTTACTGCACCTCTCTTCCCTCTTTCTGCACCTCTGTTGCCTCTTTCTGCACCTCTCTTGCCTCTTTCTGTACCTTTCTTGCATCTTTCTGCTTTTCTATTGCTTCTTTCTGCACTTCTCGTGCCTCTTTCTGAACCTCTAACTTCTTTCTGCCATCCTCTTGCTTCTTTCTGTACCTCTTTTGCTTCTTTCTGCACCTCTGTTGCCTCTTTCTTCACTCGTCTTCCCTCTTTCTGAACCTCTCTTGCCTCTTTCTGCACCCATCTTGCCTCTTTCTGCACCTCTGTTGCTTTTTTCTGAACTTCTCTTGCCTATTTCTGCACCCCTCTTCCCTCTTTCTGTACCTCTCTTGCCTCTTTCTGTACCTCTTTTGCCTCTTTATGAGCTTCATTTGCCTCTTTCTGCACTTCTCTTGCTTCTTTCTACACCTCTGTTGCTTCTTTCAGCAATTCTCTTTCTTCTCTCTGCACTTCTGTTGCCTGTTACTGTACCTCTCTTACCTCTTTCTGCACCTCCATTGCCTCTTTCTGCACCTCACTTGCTTCTTTCTGCACCTCTGTTGCCTCTTTCTGCACTCGTATTCCCTCTTTCTGAACCTCTCTTGCCTCTTTTTGCACCTTTCTTGCCTCTTTCTGCAACTTTGTTGCTTCTTTCTGCACTTCTCTTGCCTCTTTCTGCACCCTTCTTCCCTTTTTCTGCTTCTCTCTTGCCTCTTTCTGCACCTCTCTTGCCTCTTTCTGGACCTCACTTGCCTCTTTCTGCACTTCTCTTGCTTCTTTCCACACCTCTGTTGCTTCTTTCAGCAATTCTCTTGCCTCTCTTTGCCCTTCTCTTGCCTGTTACTGTACCTCTCTTGCCTCTTTCTGCACCTCTGCTGCCTGTTTTGGTACCTCTCTTGCCTCTTTCTGTACCCCTCTTGCACCTCTGTTACTTCTTTCTGCACTTCTCTTTCTTCTTTCTGCACCTCTCTTGCTTCTTTCTGCGCCCCTCTTGCCTCTTTATGCACCCTTCCTCCCTATTTGTGCACCTCTCTAGCCTCTTTCTGTACCTCTCTTGCTTCTTTCTGCACCCCCTTGCCTCTTTCTGCACCCCTCTTCCTGCACCTCTCTTGCCTCTTTCTGCACTTCCCTTGCCTCTTTTTGCACCTCTGTTGCTTTTGTCTCCTCTTCTTTTCCCTCTTTCTGTACCTCTCTTGTTTCTTTCTGCACCCTGTTGCATCTTTCTGCGCTTGTCCTCCCTTTTTCGGCACCTCTCTTACCTCTTTCTTCACCTCTCTTGCCTCTTTATGCACCTCTCTTGCTTTTTATGCACCCTTCTTTCCTCTTTCTGCACCTCTCTTGCCTCTTTCTGCACCTCTCCTGCGTCTTTCTGCACCTCTGTTGCTTCTTTCTTCACTTCTCTTGCCACTTTATGCACCGTCTTGCCTTTTTCTGCATCTCTGTTGGTTAATTCTGCACTTCTCTTCCTTCTTTCTGCACCTCTCTTGCTTCTTTCTGCTCCCTCTTGCCTCTTACTGCACCTCTCTTCCCTCTTTCTGCACCTCTGTTGCCTCTTTCTGCACCTCTCTTGCCTCTTTCTGTACCTTTCTTGCATCTTTCTGCTTTTCTATTGCTTCTTTCTGCACTTCTCGTGCCTCTTTCTGAACCTCTAACTTCTTTCTGCCATCCTCTTGCTTCTTTCTGTACCTCTTTTGCTTCTTTCTGCACCTCTGTTGCCTCTTTCTGCACTCGTCTTCCCTCTTTCTGAACCTCTCTTGCCTCTTTCTGCACCCATCTTGCCTCTTTCTGCACCTCTGTTGCTTTTTTCTGAACTTCTCTTGCCTATTTCTGCACCCCTCTTCCCTCTTTCTGTACCTCTCTTGCCTCTTTCTGCACCTCTTTTGCCTCTTTATGAGCTTCATTTGCCTCTTTCTGCACTTCTCTTGCTTCTTTCTACACCTCTGTTGCTTCTTTCAGCAATTCTCTTGCTTCTCTCTGCACTTCTGTTGCCTGTTACTGTACCTCTCTTACCTCTTTCTGCACCTCCATTGCCTCTTTCTGCACCTCACTTGCTTCTTTCTGCACCTCTGATGCATCTTTCTGCACCCCTTCCCTCTTTTGGACCTGTCTTGTACCTCTTTTGCTTCTTTCTGCACCTCTGTTGCCTCTTTCTGCACTTGTCTTCCCTCTTTCTAAACCTCTCTTGCCTCTTTCTGCACCCCTCTTGCCTCTTTCTGCACCTCTGTTGCTTCTTTCTGCACTTTTCTTGCCTCTTTCGGTACCCCTCTTCCTTCTTTCTGCACCTCTCTTGCCTCTTTCTGTACCTCTCTTGCCTTTTTCTGCACCTCACTTGCCTAGTTCTACACTTCTCTTGCTTCTTTCTACACCTCTGTTGCTTCTTTCAGCAATTCTCTTGCTTCTCTCTGCACTTCTCTTGCCTGTTACTGTACCTCTCTTGCCTCTTTCTTCACGTCTGCTGCCTGTTTCTGAACCTCTGTTGCCTCTTTCTGCACCTCTGTTGCTTCTTTCTGTACTTCTCATGCCTCTTTCTGCACCCCTCTTGCACCTCTGTTACATCTTTCTGCACTTCCCTTGCTTCTTTCTATACCTCTCTTGCTTCTTTCTGCACCCCCTTGCCTCTTGCTACACCCCTATTCCTGCTTTCTGCAGCTCTCTTGCCTCTTTCTGCACTTCTCTTCCCTCTTTCTGTACCTCTCTTGCTTCTTTATGCATCCCTGTTGCCTCTTTCTGCACCGGTCTTCCCTCTTTCTGCACCCCTCTTCCTTCACCTTTATTGCCTCTTTCTGCACCTCTCTTGCTTCTTTGTGCACCCTTTTTCCCTCTTTCTGCCCCTCTCTTACCTCTTTCTGCACCTCTCCTGCTTCTTTCTGCTCCTCTGTTGCTTCTTTCTGCACTTGTCTTGCCTCTTTATGCACCCTCTTGCCTCTTTCTGCACTTCTGTTCCTTCTTTCTGCACCTCTCTTGCCTCTTTCTGCAGCTCTCTTGTGTCTTTCTGCTTTTCTATTGCTTCTTTCTGCACTTCTCTTGCCTGTTTCTGCACCCCTCTTGCCTCTTTCAGCACTTGTTGATTCTTTCTGCAATTCTCTTGCTTCTTTCTGTACCTCTATTGCTTCTTTCTGCACCTCTGTTGCCTCTTTCTGCACTTGTCTTCCCTCTTTCTGAACCTCTCTTGCCTGTTTCTGCAGTTCTCTTGCCTCGTTCTGCACCTCTGTTGTTTCTTTCTGCACTTCTCTTGCTTTTTTCTGCACCTTACTTGCCTCTTTCTGCACCTCACTCTCTTCATTCTGCACTTCTCTTGCCTCTTTCTGTACCTCTCTTGCCTCTTTCTGTACCTCTCTTGCCTCTTTCTTCACTTCTCTTGTCTCTTGCTGCACCCCTCGTACCTCTTTCTGCACCTTAGTTGGTTCTTTCAGCACTGCTCTTGCTTCTTTCTGCACCTCTCTTGCAAATTTCTGTATCCCTCTTGCCTCTTTGTGCACCCCTCTTCCCTCTTTCTGAACCTCACTTGCCTCTGTCTGCACCTCTGTTCCCTCTTTCTGCACCTCTTATGCCTGTTTCTGCAACTCTCTTGCCTCTTTCTGCAGTTCTCTTGACTCCTTCTGCACCTCTGTTGCCTCTTTCTGCACTTCTCTTGCTTATTTCTGTACCTCTCTTGCTTCTTTCTGTACCCCTTGCCTCTTTCTGCACCCCTCTTACCTCTTTCTGCACCTCTTGTACCTCTTTCTGTACTTCTCTTGCCTCTTTCTGCACCTCTGTTGCTTTTTATGTACTTCTCTTCCCTTTTTCTGCACCTCTCTTGCTTCTTCTTTCTGCACCCTTGTGGCCTCTTTCTGCACTTGTCTTCCCTTTTTCTGCACCCCTCTTCCCTCTTTCTTCACCTCCCTTGTCTCTTTCTGCACCTCTCTTCCCTTTTTCTGCACCCCTCTTCCCTCTTTCTTCACCTCCCTTGCCTCTTTCTGCACCTCTCTTGCTTTTTTCTGCACCCTTCTTTCCTCTTTCTGTTCCTCTCTTGCCTCTTTCTTCACTTCTCTTGTCTCTTGCTGCACCCCTCTTGCCTCTTTCTGCACCTTAGTTGGTTCTTTCTGCACTGCTCTTGCTTCTTTCTGCACCTCTCTTGCAAATTTCTGTATCCCCTTTGCCTCTTTGTGCACCCCTCTTCCCTCTTTCTTCACCTCTCTTGCCTCTGTCTGCACCCCTGTTCCCTCTTTCTGCACCTCATTTGCCTGTTTCTATAACTTTCCTGCCTCTTTCTGCAGTTCTCTTGCCTCCTTCTGCACCTCTGTTGCTTCTTTCTGCACTTCTCTTGCTTCTTTCTGTACCTCTCTTGCTTCTTTCTGCACCCCCTTGCCTCTTTCTGCATCTCTCTTCCCTCTTTCTGCACCTCTCTTGCTTTTTTCTGCACCCTTCTTTCCTCTTTCTGCATATCTCTTGCCTCTTTCTGTACCTCTCTTGCATCTTTCTGCACCTCTGTTGCGTCTTTCTGCACTTCTCTTCCTTCTTTCTGCACCTCTGTTGCCTCTTTCTGCACCCATCTTGCCTCTTTCTGCACCTCTATTGCACCTTTCTGCTTTTCTATTGCTTCTTTCTGCACCCCTCTTGCCTCTTTCAGAACCTCTGTAACTTCTTTCTGCCATCCTCTTGCTTCTTTCTGTACCTCTTTTGCTTCTTTCTGCACCTCTGTTGCCTCTTTCTGCACTCGTCTTCCCTCTTTCTGAACCTCTCTTGCCTCTTTCTGCACCCCTCTTGCCTCTTTCTGCACCCATCTTGCCTCTTTCTGCACCTCTTTTGCTTCTTTCTGCACCCCTCTACCCTCTTTCTGCACCTCTCTTGCCTCTTTCTGTACCTCTCTTGCCTTTTTCTGCACTGCACTTGCCTCTTTCTGTACTTCTCTTGCTTCTTTCTACACCTCTGTTGCTTCTTTCAGCAATTCTCTTGCCTCTCTCTGTACTTATCTTGCTTGTTACTGTACATCTCTTGCCTCTTTATGCACCTCTGTTGCCTCTTTCTGCACCTCACTTGCTTCTTTCTGCAACCCCCATGTGTCTTTCTGCACCCCTATTGCCTCTTTTTGCACCCCTCTTGTACCTCTTTTGCTTCTTACTGCACCTCTTTTGCTTCTTTCTGCACCCCTCTACCCTCTTTCTGCACCTCTCTTGCCTCTTTCTGTACCTCTCTTGCCTTTTTCTGCACTGCACTTGCCTCTTTCTGTACTTCTCTTGCTTCTTTCTACACCTCTGTTGCTTCTTTCAGCAATTCTCTTGCCTCTCTCTGCACTTATCTTGCTTGTTACTGTACATCTCTTGCCTCTTTATGCACCTCTGTTGCCTCTTTCTGCACCTCACTTGCTTCTTTCTGCAACCCCCATGTGTCTTTCTGCACCCCTATTGCCTCTTTTTGCACCCCTCTTGTACCTCTTTTGCTTCTTACTGCACCTCTGTTGCCTCTTTCTGCACTCGTCTCCCCTCTTTCTGAACCTCTCTTGCCTCTTTTTGCACCTTTCTTGCCTCTTTCTGCAACTTTGTTGCTTCTTTCTGCACTTCTCTTGCCTCTTTCTGCACCCTTCTTCCCTTTTTCTGCTTCTCTCTTGCCTCTTTCTGCACCTCTCTTGCCTCTTTCTGGATCTCACTTGCCTCTTTCTGCACTTCTCTTGCTTCTTTCCACACCTCTGTTGCTTCTTTCAGCAATTCTCTTGCCTCTCTTTGCCCTTCTCTTGCCTGTTACTGTACCTCTCTTGCCTCTTTCTGCACCTCTGCTGCCTGTTTTGGTACCTCTCTTGCCTCTTTCTGCACCCTCTTGCACCTCTGTTACTTCTTTCTGCACTTCTCTTTCTTCTTTCTGCACCTCTCTTGCTTCTTTCTGCGCCCTCTTGCCTCTTTATGCACCCTTCCTCCCTATTTGTGCACCTCTCTAGCCTCTTTCTGTACCTCTCTTGCTTCTTTCTGCACCCCTTGCCTCTTTCTGCACCCCTCTTCCTGTACCTCTCTTGCCTCTTTCTGCACTTCCCTTGCCTCTTTTTGCACCTCTGTTGCTTTTGTCTCCTCTTCTTTTCCTCTTTCTGTACCTCTCTTGTTTCTTTCTGCACCCCTGTTGCCTCTTTCTGCGCTTGTCCTCCCTTTTTTGGCACCTCTCTTACCTCTTTCTTCACCTCTCTTGCCTCTCTATGCACCTCTCTTGCTTTTTTATGCACCCTTCTTTCCTCTTTCTGCACCTCTCTTGCCTCTTTCTGCACCTCTCCTGCGTCTTTCTGCACCTCTGTTGTATCTTTCTTCACTTCTCTTGCCACTTTATGCACCGTCTTGCCTTTTTCTGCACCTCTGTTGGTTAATTCTGCACTTCTCTTCCTTCTTTCTGCACCTCTCTTGCTTCTTTCTGCTCCCTCTTGCCTCTTACTGCACCTCTCATCCCTCTTTCTGCACCTCGGTTGCCTCTTTCTGCACCTCTCTTGCCTCTTTCTGTACCTTTCTTGCATCTTTCTGCTTTTCTATTGCTTCTTTCTGCACTTCTCGTGCCTCTTTCTGAACCTCTAACTTCTTTCTGCCATCCTCTTGCTTCTTTCTGTACCTCTTTTGCTTCTTTCTGCACCTCTGTTGCTTCTTTCTGCACTCGTCTTCCCTCTTTCTGAACCTCTCTTGCCTCTTTTTGCACCTTTCTTGCCTCTTTCTGCAACTTTGTTGCTTCTTTCTGCACTTCTCTTGCCTCTTTCTGCACCCTTCTTCCCTTTTTCTGCTTCTCTCTTGCCTCTTTCTGCACCTCTCTTGCCTCTTTCTGGACCTCACTTGCCTCTTTCTGCACTTCTCTTGCTTCTTTCCACACCTCTGTTGCTTCTTTCAGCAATTCTCTTGCCTCTCTTTGCCCTTCTCTTGCCTGTTACTGTACCTCTCTTGCCTCTTTCTGCACCTCTGCTGCCTGTTTTGGTACCTCTCTTGCCTCTTTCTGCACCCCTCTTGCACCTCTGTTACTTCTTTCTGCACTTCTCTTTCTTCTTTCTGCACCTCTCTTGCTTCTTTCTGCGCCCCTCTTGCCTCTTTATGCACCCTTCCTCCCTATTTGTGCACCTCTCTAGCCTCTTTCTGTACCTCTCTTGCTTCTTTCTGCACCCCCTTGCCTCTTTCTGCACCCCTCTTCCTGCACCTCTCTTGCCTCTTTCTGCACTTCCCTTGCCTCTTTTTGCACCTCTGTTGCTTTTGTCTCCTCTTCTTTTCCCTCTTTCTGTACCTCTCTTGTTTCTTTCTGCACCCCTGTTGCCTCTTTCTGTGCTTGTCCTCCCTTTTTCGGCACCTCTCTTACCTCTTTCTTCACCTCTCTTGCCTCTTTATGCACCTCTCTTGCTTTTTTATGCACCCTTCTTTCCTCTTTCTGCACCTCTCTTGCCTCTTTCTGCACCTCTCCTGCGTCCTTCTGCACCTCTGTTGCTTCTTTCTTCACTTCTCTTGCCACTTTATGCACCGTCTTGCCTTTTTCTGCACCTCTGTTGGTTAATTCTGCACTTCTCTTCCTTCTTTCTGCACCTCTCTTGCTTCTTTCTGCTCCCTCTTGCCTCTTACTGCACCTCTCTTCCCTCTTTCTGCACCTCTGTTGCCTCTTTCTGCACCTCTCTTGCCTCTTTCTGTACCTTTCTTGCATCTTTCTGCTTTTCTATTGCTTCTTTCTGCACTTCTCGTGCCTCTTTCTGAACCTCTAACTTCTTTCTGCCATCCTCTTGCTTCTTTCTGTACCTCTTTTGCTTCTTTCTGCACCTCTGTTGCCTCTTTCTGCACTCGTCTTCCCTCTTTCTGAACCTCTCTTGCCTCTTTCTGCACCCATCTTGCCTCTTTCTGCACCTCTGTTGCTTTTTTCTGAACTTCTCTTGCCTATTTCTGCACCCCTCTTCCCTCTTTCTGTACCTCTCTTGCCTCTTTCTGCACCTCTTTTGCCTCTTTATGAGCTTCATTTGCCTCTTTCTGCACTTCTCTTGCTTCTTTCTACACCTCTGTTGCTTCTTTCAGCAATTCTCTTGCTTCTCTCTGCACTTCTGTTGCCTGTTACTGTACCTCTCTTACCTCTTTCTGCACCTCCATTGCCTCTTTCTGCACCTCACTTGCTTCTTTCTGCACCTCTGATGCATCTTTCTGCACCCCTTCCCTCTTTTGGACCTGTCTTGTACCTCTTTTGCTTCTTTCTGCACCTCTGTTGCCTCTTTCTGCACTTGACTTCCCTCTTTCTAAACCTCTCTTGCCTCTTTCTGCACCCCTCTTGCCTCTTTCTGCACCTCTGTTGCTTCTTTCTGCACTTTTCTTGCCTCTTTCGGTACCCCTCTTCCTTCTTTCTGCACCTCTCTTGCCTCTTTCTGTACCTCTCTTGCCTCTTTCTGCACCTCACTTGCCTAGTTCTACACTTCTCTTGCTTCTTCCTACACCTCTGTTGCTTCTTTCAGCAATTCTCTTGCTTCTCTCTGCACTTCTCTTGCCTGTTACTGTACCTCTCTTGCCTCTTTCTGCACGTCTGCTGCCTGTTTCTGAACCTCTGTTGCCTCTTTCTGCACCTCTGTTGCTTCTTTCTGTACTTCTCATGCCTCTTTCTGCACCCCTCTTGCACCTCTGTTACTTCTTTCTGCACTTCCCTTGCTTCTTTCTATACCTCTCTTGCTTCTTTCTGCACCCCTTGCCTCTTGCTACACCCCTATTCCTGCTTTCTGCAGCTCTCTTGCCTCTTTCTGCACTTCTCTTCCCTCTTTCTGTACCTCTCTTGCTTCTTTCTGCATCCCTGTTGCCTCTTTCTGCACCGGTCTTCCCTCTTTCTGCACCCCTCTTCCTTCACCTTTATTGCCTCTTTCTGCACCTCTCTTGCTTCTTTGTGCACCCTTTTTCCCTCTTTCTGCCCCTCTCTTACCTCTTTCTGCACCTCTCCTGCTTCTTTCTGCTCCTCTGTTGCTTCTTTCTGCACTTGTCTTGCCTCTTTATGCACCCTCTTGCCTCTTTCTGCACTTCTGTTCCTTCTTTCTGCACCTCTCTTGCCTCTTTCTGCACCTCTCTTGCCTCTTTCTGCAGCTCTCTTGCGTCTTTCTGCTTTTCTATTGCTTCTTTCTGCACTTCTCTTGCCTGTTTCTGCACCCCTCTTGCCTCTTTCAGCACTTGTTGATTCTTTCTGCAATTCTCTTGCTTCTTTCTGTACCTCTATTGCTTCTTTCTGCACCTCTGTTGCCTCTTTCTGCACTCGTCTTTCCTCTTTCTGAACCTCTCTTGCCTGTTTCTGCAGTTCTCTTGCCTCGTTCTGCACCTCTGTTGTTTCTTTCTGCACTTCTCTTGCTTTTTTCTGCACCTTACTTGCCTCTTTCTGCACCTCACTCTCTTCATTCTGCACTTCTCTTGCCTCTTTCTGTACCTCTCTTGCCTCTTTCTGTACCTCTCTTGCCTCTTTCTTCACTTCTCTTGTCTCTTGCTGCACCCCTCGTACCTCTTTCTGCACCTTAGTTGGTTCTTTCAGCACTGCTCTTGCTTCTTTCTGCACCTCTCTTGCAAATTTCTGTATCCCTCTTGCCTCTTTATGCACCCCTCTTCCCTCTTTCTGCACCTCACTTGCCTCTGTCTGCACCTCTGTTCCCTCTTTCTGCACCTCTTATGCCTGTTTCTGCAACTCTCTTGCCTCTTTCTGCAGTTCTCTTGACTCCTTCTGCACCTCTGTTGCCTCTTTCTGCACTTCTCTTGCTTCTTTCTGTACCTCTCTTGCTTCTTTCTGCACCCCTTGCCTCTTTCTGTACCCCTCTTCCCTCTTTCTGCACCTCTTGTGCCTCTTTCTGTACTTCTCTTGCCTCTTTCTGCACCTCTGTTGCTTTTTATGTACTTCTCTTCCCTTTTTCTGCACCTCTCTTGCTTCTTCTTTCTGCACCCTTGTTGCCTCTTTCTGCACTTGTCTTCCCTTTTTCTGCACCCCTCTTCCCTCTTTCTTCACCTCCCTTGCCTCTTTCTGCACCTCTCTTCCCTTTTTCCTCACCCCTCTTCCCTCTTTCTTCACCTCCCTTGCCTCTTTCTGCACCTCTCTTGCTTTTTTCTGCACCCTTCTTTCCTCTTTCTGCACCTCTCTTGCCTCCTTCTGCACTTCTCTTGCTTCTTTCTACACCTCTGTTGCTTCTTTCAGCAATTCTCTTGCCTCTCTCTGCACTTCTCTTGCCTGTTACTGTACCTCTCTTGCCTCTTTCTGCACGTCTGCTGCCTGTTTCTGCACCTTTCTTGCCTCTTTCTGCACCTCTGTTGCTTCTTTATGTACTTCTCTTGCCTCTTTCTGCACCCCTCTTGCCCCTCTGTTACTTCTTTCTGCACTTCTCTTTCTTCTTTCTGCACCTCTCTTGCTTCTTTCTGCACCCCTCTTGCTTCTTTATGCACCCTTCTTCCCTCTTTCTGCACCTCTCTTGCCTCTTTCTGCACCTCTTTTGCTTCTTTCTGCACGTCTCTTGCCACTTTATGCACCCTCTTGCCTCTTTCTGCACCCCTCTTGCCTCTTACTGCACCTCTCTTCCCTCTTTCTGCACCACTTTTGCCTCTTTCTGCACCCCTCTTGCCTCTATATGCACCTCTCTTGCGTCTTTCTGTTTTTCTATTGCTTCTTTCTGCACTTCTCTTGCCTCTTTCTGCACCCCTCTTGCCTCTTTCTATACCTCTGTAACTTCGTTCTGCCATTCTCTTGCTTCTTTCTGCACCTCTGTTGCCTCTTTCTGCACTCGTCTTCCCTCTTTCTGAACCTCTATTGCCTCTTTCTGCACTCCTCTTCCCTCTTTCTGCACATCTTATGCCTCTTTCTGCACCTCACTTGCCTCTTTCTGCACCTCTCTTGCTTCTTTCTGTACCCCTCATGTATCTTTCTGCACCCCTCTTCCATCTTTTTGTACCTCTCTTTCCTCTTTCTGCAACCCTGGTCCCTCTTTCTGCACCTCTGCTGCCTGTTTCTGTACCTCTCTTGCCTCTTTATGCACTTCTGTTGCTTCTTTCTGTACTTCTGTTGCCTCTTCCTGCACCCCTCTTGCACCTCTGTTACTTGTTTCTGCACTTCTCTTTCTTCTCTCTGCACCTCTCTTGCTTCTTTCTGCATCCCTCTTGCCTCCTTCCGCACCTTTCTTTCCTCTTTGTGCACCTCTCTTGCCTCTTTCTGCGCCTCTATTGCCTTTTTCTGCAGTTCTCTTGCCTCTTTCTGCCCCTCTATTGCTTCTTTCTGCACTTCTCTTGTGTCTTTCTGCACCCCTCTTGCCTCTTTCCACACCTCTGTTGGTTCTTTCTGCACTGCTCTTGCTTCTTTCTGCACCTATCTTGCAAATTTCTGCACCCCTCTTGCCTCTTTCTGCACCCCTCTTCCCTCTTTCTGCACCTCTCTTGCCTCTGTCTTCACCCCTGTTCCCTTGTTCTGCACCTCTTTTGCCTCTTTCTGCAGTTCTCTTGCCTCCTTCTGCACCTCTGTTGCTTCTTTCTGCAATTCTCTTGCTTCCTTCTGTATCTCCATTGCTTCTTTCTGCACCTCTATTTCTTCTTTCTGCACTTCTCTTGCTTCTTTCTATACCTTTCTTGCTTCTTTCTGCACCCCTGTTGTCTCTTTCTGCACTCCTCTTCCCTCTTTTTGCACCTCTCTTGCCTCTTTATGCACCCCTCTTGCCTCTTTCTGCACCTCTCTTGCTTTTTTCTATACTTCTCTTGGTTCTATCTGCACCTCTCTTGCTTCTTTCTGCACCCTTCTTCCCTCTTTCTGTACCTCTCCTGCTTCTTTCTGTACTTCTCTTGCCTCTTTCTGCACTTCTCCTGCCTCTTTCTGCACATTTCTTACTCTTGCTGCACCTCTCTTTTTTTTCTACACTTCTCTTGCTTCTTTCTGTACTACTCTCGCCTCTTTCTGTATTCAAATGGGAAGTGCAGTGTGTCAAGTTTAAAGGTCTGCATGCTCTCTTGACCGAGGTATATGGCTACTTGTACATGTATTCTCACATGTATTATGCATCTGAAGATGGTAGCTTAAAAAGCAGGTAGCTTCTTCTATAGGTGGTCACATTTTCTCAGTTGTGCTCTCTCATTCAGTTGTATAGGCAGACATGTCTTATGTATATAAGTGTTATAGAGCCCCTGAAATATACTATTGAATACCCATGTGCCCTGTATTATGAGCAGAAAAATACATACACCTTTTTGTACACAAATTTACAGAGTATGCTGTTTGAAACACAGGTGTTCAAGTATTTGTATGTTTATTTTTATGTAACATGTCACTAGGTAAAAGCAGAGACACGCATGCATTCCTTCACAAACTTGGTCAGACTTGCAACAGTGATATGGTTAGGATTGCTGTTTTACATTTGGTAGGCCTAACATTCTGAGCAGTCGATGAATAGTGAACCTTCAAGAGAACAGTGAGGTTTAACACATCTTGGGAGAAGAATTAGTGATTAAGCTACTTTGTATGAGTCTGTGGAAAGGCACAGTCGAAGTAGGTCTCTTTTTGCACCTCTATTGATTCTTTCTGCACTTCTCCTGCTTATTTATGTACCTTTCTTCCTTTTTCTGGACCTCTCTTGCATCTTTCTGCACTTCTCTTGCTTCTTTCTGCACCTTTCTTCCTCTTTCTGTACATGTTCTACCATTGTAGGCATAGTTAGAAATTAGCATTTATAAAACCTTAGAAATTCATTGAAAAAAACACAGGTTTCAGGGACATTATAGTTAGTATTAGCATTTACAAAACCTTAGAAATTCACTGAAAAAACCATAGGTTTCAGGGATGTTATAGTTAGGAATTAGCATTTAAAAACCTTAGATATTCACTGAAAAAAACATAGGTTTCAGCACGTTATAGTAAGGCTGACATTTCACTCGTACAAAACCAAAGAAATTCAGCCGGTATAGTTAGCTGAGCTAACTATAACTCACACCACCGCAATGCACTGCTGATGACGTCACATATTACATCACTCATGACATGGTCAGTGACATCACTGATGACATCTCAAATTACATCACTGATGACATCATCCACTTAATATCTGATGCACCTCCTCACACCCTAATATAACCTTTCATACACCCACTCTAAATACAGACTACCATTCTCGAAACCATAGACACATCAATAGCAGTTAGTACATACCTACTCACTGATTCATAGGTCTACACACACATCCACTCACTCACCCATACAGTCACTCATACACACAGTCATTCATCAATACAGACACTGATATATGCACTCATACAGACACTCACACACCGCCACTCACCTATAAAGTTAAAATAATAATAAAAACAATTTAAAAAAAGAATCAATCACACTGCCATTTACTCACCTATACAGTTATACAGACAACACCTCACTTATTCATACAGATACTAACACATACTTACTCACTTCTAAAATCACTGACACAAGTACACACTCATCCATACAGCCACTCTCACAATCATTCACTCTCACATATAGCCACTTATATACTCCAACACTCACATATACTGCCTTTCACATATGTAGTTACTCACACATATACCACTGAGACACCCATTCACTTACCAACACAGCCATACACACCCTCACTCACCCATATAGCCCCTCACAGATGGACTCATGAACCCATACACCCAGTGAATCACCCACTCACACATCCATGGAGGGAGTCACACCCACCCACACAGACACTCAGGCACCCATACAGGTACTCAGACAACCAATCATTAACCCATATAGACACTCATGTAGCTAATCACAAACCCATGCAGCCAGTTACACACCAACTGACAGACTGATACAGACATTCACACAGATTAGCCATTCACCCATTCATTCACTAAGACACGTTTAATCACTCACTTATACAGTCAGTCACAAACCCACTAAATCATCCATTCAGACACTCATACACCCACTCATTCTTCAATACACCTTGGCGTAGATATATATATATATATATAACATTCTTAAACTTTTGAGAAACACTCAGTCACTGGATGATGTCATCATTGATGTCATTTGAGATGTCATGAGTGATGTCATCATTGATGTCACTGACCATGTCATGAGTGATGTAATATGTGACGTCATCAGCAGTGCATTGCGGGGGCGTGAGTTATAGTTAGCTCAGCTAACTATAACGGCTGAATTTCTCTGGTTTTGTACGAGTGAAATGTCAGCCTAACTATAACGTTCCTGAAGCCTGTGTTTTTTTCACTGATTATCTAAGGTTTTTAAATGCTAATTCCTAACTATAACATTCGTGAAACATATGGTTTTTTCAGTGAATTTCTAAGGTTTTTTTAAAATGCTAATACTAACTATAACGTCCCTGAAACCAGTGTTTTTCCAGTATATATATATATATATATATATATATATATATATATATATATATATATATATATTCACTGAAAAAACCATAGGTTTTAGGGACAGTTATAGTTAGTTGACATTTCACTCGTACAAAACCATAGAAATTCCCCGTTATAGTTAGTTCAGCTAACTATAACTCGCGCCCCCGCAATGCACTGGCTGATGATGTCACATATTACATCACTCATGACATGGTCAGTGACATCACTGATGACATCACTGATGACATCTCAAATGACATCACTGATGACATCACTGATGACATCATCCAGTGACTGTGTGTTTCTGTAAAGTTTAAATATGTTTAATATATATAGGGAAAGACGTATTGAAGAATGAGTGGGTGTATAAGTGTCTGAATGGATGATTTAGTACGTGAGTGACTGACTCTACAAGTGAGTGATTAAATGCATCTTACTGAATGCATGGGTTAGTGACTAAACTGTGTGAATGTCTGTATCCGTCTGTTTGTTGGTTTGTAAGCGGCTGCATGGGCTTTCTGAATAGCTACATGAGTGTCTACATGGGTTATTGATTGATTGTCTGAGTATCTGTATGGGTGCCTGAGTGTTTGTGTGGGTGGGGTGTGTGTGACTCTGTGCATAGATGTGTGAGTTGGTGATTCACTGCGTGCATGGTTTCAAGAGTGCATCTGTGATGGACTGTATGGGTGGGTGAGTGAGTGTATGGGTGGGTGAGTGATTGAATGTATATCTCAGTGGTACATGTGTGAGTAACTACATATGTGAAAGGCAGTATATATATGTGTTGGAGTATATAAATGGCTATAAGTGAGAGTGTGTGATTGTGAGAGTGGCTGTATGGATGAGTGTGTACTTGTATCAGTGATTGTATAAGAGCGTAAGAATGTGCTAGTATTTGTATGAGTAAGTGAGCTGGTGTGTGTATAACTGTATAGGTGAGTAAATGGGTGTGTGATTAAGTTTTTTGCATGACTGACTAGGTGTGTGAGTACCTCTATGGATGAGTGGCGGTGTGTGAGTGTTTATATAGGTGTATGAGTGCATATGATAGTCCTGTACTGAGTGACTAAGTATGAGTGACTGTACGGGTGAGTGAGTGGATGTTGTGTGTAGACCTAAGAATCAGTGAGTGGTATGTAGTTTTTGGTGTTGGAGTGTCTATGGTTTTGAGAATGGCAGTCTGTAATTTAGAGTGGGTGTATCAAAAGTTATATTAGGGTGTGAGAAGATGCATGAAATTATCACATGGATGATGTCATCAGTGATGTCATTTGAGATGTCATCAGTGATGTCATCAGTGATGTCACTGACCATGTCATGAGTGATGTAATATGTGACGTCATCAGCAGTGCATTGTGGGCGCGAGTTATAGTTAGCTGAACTAACTATAACGGGGAATTTCTATGGTTTTGTACGAGTGAAATGTCCAACTAACTATAACTGTCCCTAAAACCTATGGTTTTTTCAGTGAATTTCAAAGGTTTTTTAAATGCTAATTTCTAACTATAACGTTTCTGAAACCTATGGTTCTTTCAGTGAATTTCAAAGGTTTTTTTAAATGCTAGTTTCTAACTATGCCTACAGAGGTAGGACATGTGAAGAAAGAAGAAAAAACGCACAGAAAGAAGCAAAAGATGTGCAGAAAGAACCAACAGAGGAGCAGAAAGAGGCCTTGTTGCAAAATCATCCTGTGCCCACAACTTTTTCAGACGGGTACTGGTGGTAACTGACTCTGACTAACCAGAGCCAGTGCTATGCTAAAAGACACTTAGAATACAGTGAAAACACCTACATACACTAGGGAACACTATGCGTTGGGGTACCCCTGTGATTAGCATGACCTCCTCTGCAAGTCCCTAGTACATAATAGGGCAGGGGGATTAAAACTACCTCTTAAAACACGCTACAGGGCGCGTTTGCACAGTGAGTGAAGGGAGGGGGCCTGAGGTGACATGTGTGCAAACGCAGCCCGTGGCGCGTTTTAAGTTAGCGGGATTAAGTCCCCTTGAATTCTGAGGGTCCCTGGGGCCCAACTAGCCCCCAGGTACCTACAGTTAGGACCACAGAGCTGAGTTGCAGAGAGGCGTTCCGAGGCCACGCACCTTTCTTCACCTCTCTGCAACGCAACTCTGTTGTGCTTACTGAAGGTACCTGGTGGGCTAGTTGGCTCCCAGGGTCCCTCAGGATTCAAAGGAATTAATTCCCCAACTTAAAACGCACCACAGGGCGTGTTTGCGCACATGTCACCTGAGGCCCCGCCCCTCCCTTCACCACTGTGCAAACGCGCCCCGTGGTGCGTTTTAAGTTGGGGGATTAGGTCACCTTGAATCCTGAGGGTCCCTGGGGCCCAACTAACCCACTAGGTACTTCCAGTAAGCACCACAGGCCTGCGTTGCAACGCCTGTAACAAATTGTGCAGTTGTGTTTAGGTAGTGAAGAGGGTCGTGCTGGGGGTAGTGTTTTAGGGTTTAGGGTAGTGCAGTGGTGTTTGTGTAGTGTAGGGGGTCATGCTGGGGGTAGATTTAGGGTTTAGGGTAGTGCAGTGGTGTTTGGGTAGTGTAGGGAGTCGTGCTGGGGGAGTGTTTTAGGGTTTAGGGTAGTGCAGTGGTGTTTGGGTAGTGTAGGGGGTCGTGCTGGGGGTAGTGTTTTAGGGTTTAGGGTAGTGCAGTGGTGTTTGGGTAGTGTAGGGGGTCGTGCTGGGGGTAGTGTTCAGGGTTTAGGGTAGTGCAGTGGTGTTTGGGCAGTGTAGGGGGTACTGCTGGGGGTAGTGTTTTAGGGTTTAGGGTAGTGCAGTGGTGTTTGGGCAGTGTAGGGGGTACGTGCTGGGGGTAGTGTTTCAGGGTTTAGGGCAGTGCAGTGGTGTTTGGTGTAGTGTAGGGGGTAGTGTTTTAGGGTTTAGGGTAGTGCAGTGGTGTTTGTGTAGTGTAGGAGGTCGTGGTTTTAGGGTTTAGGGTAGTGCAGTGGTCTTTGGGTAGTGTAGGGAGTCGTGCGGGGGTAGTGTTTTAGGGTTTAGGGTAGTGTAGGGGGTCATGCGGGGGGTAGTGTTTTAGGGATTAGGGTAGTGCATTGGTGTTTGGGCAGTGTAGGGGGTCATGCGGGGGTAGTGTTTCAGGGTTTAGGGCAGTGCAGTGGTGTTTGGGTAGTGTAGGGGGTCGTGCTGGGGGAGTGTTTTAGGGTTTAGGGCAGTGCAGTGGTGTTCGGGTAGTGTAGGGGGTCGTGCTGGGGGAGTGTTTTAGGGTTTAGGGCAGTGCAGTGGTGTTCGGGCAGTGTAGGGGGTCGTGCTGGGGTGAGTGTTTGAGGGTTTAGGGCAGTGCAGTGGTGTTCGGGTAGTGTAGGGGGTTGTGCTGGGGGTAGTGTTTTAGGGTTTAGGGCAGTGCAGTGGTGTTCGGGTAGTGTAGGGGGTCGTGCTGGGGGTAGTGTTTCAGGGTTTAGGGCAGTGCAGTGGTGTTCGGGCAGTGTAGGGGTCATGCTGGGGGTGGTGTTTTAGGGTTTAGGGCAGTGCAGTGGTGTTCGGGCAGTGTAGGGGGTCATGCTGGGGGTGGTGTTTCAGGGTTTAGGGCAGTGCAGTGGTGTTCGGGCAGTGTAGGGTCGTGCTGGGGTGGTGTTTCAGGGTTTAGGGCAGTGCAGTGGTGTTCGGGCAGTGTAGGGGGTCGTGCTGGGGGTGGTGTTTCAGGGTTTAGGGCAGTGCAGTGGTGTTCGGGCAGTGTAGGGGGTCGTGCTGGGGGTGGTGTTTCAGGGTTTAGGGCAGTGCAGTGGTGTTCGGGCAGTGTAGGGGGTCGTGCTGGGGGTGGTGTTTCAGGGTTTAGGGCAGTGCAGTGGTGTTCGGGCAGTGTAGGGGGCGTGCAGGGGTGGTGTTTCAGGGTTTAGGGCAGTGCAGTGGTGTTCGGGCAGTGTAGGGGTCCTGCAGGGGGTGGTGTTTCAGGGTTTAGGGCAGTGCAGTGGTGTTCGGGCAGTGTAGGGGGTCGTGCAGGGGGTGGTGTTTCAGGGTTTAGGGCAGTGCAGTGGTGTTCGGGCAGTGTAGGGGGTCGTGCTGGGGCTGGTGTTTCAGGGTTTAGGGCAGTGCAGTGGTGTTCGGGCAGTGTAGGGGGTCGTGCTGGGGCTGGTGTTTCAGGGTTTAGGGCAGTGCAGTGGTGTTCGGGCAGTGTAGGGGGTCGTGCTGGGGCTGGTGTTTCAGGGTTTAGGGCAGTGCAGTGGTGTTCGGGCAGTGTAGGTGGTCGTGCTGGGGCTGGTGTTTCAGGGTTTAGGGCAGTGCAGTGGTGTTCGGGCAGTGTAGGGGGTCATGCTGGGGCTGGTGTTTCAGGGTTTAGGGCAGTGCAGTGGTGTTCGGGCAGTGTAGGGGGTCTTGCTGGGGCTGGTGTTTCAGAGTCTAGGGCAGTGCAGTGGTGTTCGGGCAGTGTAGGGGGTCTTGCTGGGGCTGGTGTTTCAGGGTTTAGGGCAGTGCAGTGGTGTTCGGGCAGTGTAGGGGTCGTGCTGGGGTGGTGTTTCAGGGTTTAGGGCAGTGCAGTGGTGTTCGGGCAGTGTAGGGGTCATGCTGGGGCTGGTGTTTCAGGGTTTAGGGCAGAGCAATGGTGTTCAGGCAGTGTAGGGGGTTTTGCTGGAGGTGGTGTTTCAGGGTTTAGGGCAGTGCAGTGGTGTTCGTGCAGTGTAGGGGTCGTGGGGTGGTGTTTCAGGGTTTAGGGTGCAGTGGTGTTCAGGCAGTGTAGGGGGTCTTGCTGGGGTTGGTGTTTCAGGGTTTAGGGCAGTGCAGTGGTGTTCGGGCAGTGTAGGGGGTCGTGCTGGGGGTGGTGTTTCAGGGTTTAGGGCAGTGCAGTGGTGTTCCGGCAGTGTAGGGGGTCGTGCAGGGGGTGGTGTTTCAGGGTTTAGGGCAGTGCAGTGGTGTTCGGGCAGTGTAGGGGTCGTGCTGGGGGTGGTGTTTCAGGGTTTAGGGCAGTGCAGTGGTGTTCGGGCAGTGTAGGGTGTCGTGCTGGGGGTGGTGTTTCAGGGTTTAGGGCAGTGCAGTGGTGTTCGGGCAGTGTAGGGGTCGTGCTGGGGGTGGTGTTTCAGGGTTTAGGGCAGTGCAGTGGTGTTCGGGCAGTGTAGGGGGTCGTGCTGGGGCTGGTGTTTCAGGGTTTAGGGCAGTGCAGTGGTGTTCGGGCAGTGTAGGCGGTCGTGCTGGGGCTGGTGTTTCAGGGTTTAGGGCAGTGCAGTGGTGTTCGGGCAGTGTAGGGGGTCGTGCTGGGGCTGGTGTTTCAGGGTTTAGGGCAGTGCAGTGGTGTTCGGGCAGTGTAGGGGGTCGTGCTGGGGGTGGTGTTTCAGGGTTTAGGGCAGTGCAGTGGTGTTCGGGCAGTGTAGGGGGTCGTGCTGGGGCTGGTGTTTCAGGGTTTAGGGCAGTGCAGTGGTGTTCGGGCAGTGTAGGGGGTCGTGCTGGGGGTGGTGTTTCAGGGTTTAGGGCAGTGCAGTGGTGTTCGGGCAGTGTAGGGGGTCGTGCTGGGGGTGGTGTTTCAGGGTTTAGGGCAGTGCAGTGGTGTTCGGGCAGTGTAGGGGGTCGTGCTGGGGGTGGTGTTTCAGGGTTTAGAGTGCAGTGGTGTTCGGGCAGTGTAGGGGGTCTTGCTGGGGGTAGTGTTTCAGGGTTTAGGGCAGTGCAGTGGTGTTCGGGCAGTGTAGGGGGTCGTGCTGGGGGTGGTGTTTCAGGGTTTAGGGCAGTGCAGTGGTGTTCGGGCAGTGTAGGGGATCGTGCTGGGGGTGGTGTTTCAGGGTTTAGGGCAGTGCAGTGGTGTTCGGGCAGTGTAGGGGGTCGTGCTGGGGGTGGTGTTTCAGGGTTTAGGGCAGTGCAGTGGTGTTCGGGCAGTGTAGGGGGTCGTGCAGGGGGTGGTGTTTCAGGGTTTAGGGCAGTGCAGTGGTGTTCGGGCAGTGTAGGGGTCGTGCTGGGGCTGGTGTTTCAGGGTTTAGGGCAGTGCAGTGGTGTTCGGGCAGTGTAGGGGGTCTTGCTGGGGGTGGTGTTTCAGGGTTTAGGCAGTGCAGTGGTGTTCGGGCAGTGTAGGGGTCTTGCTGGGGGTGGTGTTTCAGGGTTTAGGGCAGTGCAGTGGTGTTCGGGCAGTGTAGGGGGTCGTGCTGGGGGTGGTGTTTCAGGGTTTAGGGCAGTGCAGTGGTGTTCGGGCAGTGTAGGGGGTCGTGCTGGGGGTGGTGTTTCAGGGTTTAGGGCAGTGGTGTTCGGGCAGTGTAGGGGTCTTGCTGGGGTGATGTTTCAGGGTTTAGGGCAGTGCAGTGGTGTTCGGGCAGTGTAGGAGGTCTTGCTGGGGGTAGTGTTTCAGGGTTTAGGGCAGTGCAGTGGTGTTCGGGCAGTGTAGGGGGTCATGCTGGGGGTGGTGTTTCAGGGTTTAGGGCAGTGCAGTGGTGTTCGGGCAGTGTAGGGGGTCGTGCTGGGGGTGGTGTTTCAGGGTTTAGGGCAGTGCAGTGGTGTTCGGGCAGTGTAGGGGGTCGTGCTAGGGTATGTGTTTCAGGGTTTAGGGCAGTGCAGTGGTGTTCGGGCAGTGTAGGGGGTCGTGCAGGGGCTGGTGTTTCAGGGTTTAGGGCAGTGCAGTGGTGTTCGGGCAGTGTAGGGGGTCGTGCTGGGGGTAGTGTTTTAGGGTTTAGGGTAGTGCAGTGGTGCTTGTGTAGTGTAGGGGGTCGTGCTGGGGGTAGTGTTTCAGGGTTTAGGGTAGTGCAGTGGTGTTTGTGTAGTGTAGGGGGTCAGTGTGTTTAGGGTAGTGCAGTGGTGTTTGGGTAGTGTAGGGGGTCGTGCTGGGGGTAGTGTTTTAGGGTTTAAGGTAGTGCAGTGGTGTTTGTGTAGTGTAGGGGGTCGTGCTGGGGGTAGTGTTTTAGGGTTTAGGGTAGTGCAGTGGTGCTTGTGTAGTGTAGGGGGTCGTGCTGGGGGTAGTGTTTTAGGGTTTAGGGTAGTGCAGTGGTGTTTGTGTAGTGTAGGGGGTCATGTTTTAGGGTAGTGCAGTGGTGTTTGGGTAGTGTAGGGGGTCGTGCTGGGGGTAGTGTTTTAGGATTTAGGTTAGTGCAGTGGTGTTGGGGTAGTGTTTTAGGGTTTAGGGTAGTGCAGTGGTGTTTGTGTAGTGTAGGGGGTCATGCTGGGGGTAGTGTTTTAGGGTTTAGGATAGTGCAGTGGTGCTTGTGTAGTGTAGGGGGTCGTGCTGGGGTAGTGTTTTAGGGTTTAGGGTAGTGCAGTGGTGTTTTTGTAGTGTAGGGGGGTCATGTTTTAAGATGCAACGCTCCAATACCTGACCAGTCTGCACTACATAAAACTGCAAAAAACTAAAAATAAAAAGTGTTTTGCACACTTTTGTCATTGGGCTATATGTGGGCTACATCTGGGTAATATTTGTGCTACATTTGGGCTCTTTTTTCACTGGTGGCCATCTTGGAAGACTTCTTTGTTATGAAGTTTCCTAATTTCCTCATTTACTGCAGTCTCCTCAGTAGGAAATGCTTTCAGTTTTTTACTTTGATTCCATCAAGAAGGCATTCAGATGTGTCACACATTTGCCATAAATTCAGAATGTTATTACTCTAGTTGTTCATTAGATCACTGTAGTAAAGCTACTGCTCACCAAGGAGTTAACTGGAAGTCTACTGCTGGTATTGAAAGTGATTGTTTCAGTCTGCATGTCAGAATTTTCTAATGAAATAGAAGAGGATTTGAGATCTCACTTAAAACATGCACTACATTTTCTTTTTGCAGCACTAACCATAATTTCTATGGCAAAATGAACCCCTCATTTTGTTCCTTTTTAAATTAAATGTTTTAAGTGTTACCAGTTTATTCCAATCAAGATGGCTTCAGGTGTGCCATACTTTTGTCATAAGTAAGGCTGTTAGCACTCTAGTTGTTCTTTAGAACACTCTGGGAAGCTGCAGTAGAACACAAAGGCATCAACTGACAGGCTGCTCCTGTTGAAATATAACAGGAAGATATTTGAGATCACACTTGAAACATGTCCTAATTTTTCTTTCTACAGCACTAACCATAATTTCTATGACAAAATGAACCCCATCATTTTGTTCCTTTTTAAATTAAATGTTTTAAGTGTTACCAGTTTATTCCAATCAAGATGGCTTCAGGTGTGCCATACTTTTGTCATAAGTAAGACTGTTAGCGCTCTAGTTGTTCTTTAGAACACTCTGGGAAGCTGCAGTAGAACACAAAGGCATCAACTGACAGGCTGCTCCTGTTGAAATATAACAGGAAGATATTTGAGATCACACTTGAAACATGTCCTAATTTTTCTTTCCAGAGCACTAACCATAATTTCTATGACAAGATGAACCCCATCATTTTGTTCCTTTTTAAATTAAATGTTTTAAGTGTTACCAGTTTATTCCAATCAAGATGGCTTCAGGTGTGCCATACTTTTGTCATAAGTAAGGCTGTTAGCACTCTAGTTGTTCTTTAGAACACTCTGGGAAGCTGCAGTAGAACACAAAGGAATCAACTGACAGTCTCTGCCCTTGTTGGATGTACATGTTTTACTGAGAATGTCAGACTTCATTCTCACATGACTGAGAAAGATAATGTGAATTTACAGAAAATATGCTCTCATTTTAGCTTCTGGGGCACCTTCCAAAACTGTATGGGACAAGCATGTGAAAATAGTTTTCTCTCAAACATGATTCATGATATCCCAGCAGAAGGTTTTTCACAGGGTAAAATCACCTTAGAACACACCACAATTCCTGAAATTAGTATGGTACCATCAACAAATGAATTCTAATGTAACTAAAGTCTGTTATCACCCTTTATAGTTCTCCTTTTGGTAACCCTCAAAATCTTCGATTCACTACAATGCATTTCAATGGGGTACTATCATTTATATTGGTCCCAAGATGGCTGCCAGCAATTCCAGGATGAAGTGCTGACAGCCAATCAGATCTCACGATGACATGTGTGGTTAGGCTCCGCCCAGATATATATGTGTTTTTACTTTTGATTTTCTCAGCAACTACTGAACGGATTTACACCATTTAACAAAAGGGTTCTTTTTGAACCAAGAACTACCTCTTTGCCAAATTTGGTGTAATTCCGTTCAGCAGTTCGGCTGTAGCCTTGCATAAAGTTTCCTATGGGAAATTGATTTTTTGACTCTTATTTTTTTAATTTCTCCGCAACTACTGAACGGATTTACACCATTTAACAAAAAGGGTTCTTTCTGAACCAAGAACTACCTCTTTGCCAAATTTGGTGTAATTCCGTTCAGCAGTTCGGGCTGTAGCCGTGTCTAAAGTTTCCTATGGGAAAATGAATGGGGAAAACACGTTTTGGGACCCCCCTTTTTCTCGGCCCCCGCTTGACGAATCACCCTGAGACTTTCAGGGTAGGAGCGGACCGGAGCGGGCCATAAAGTTTGAAAATTTCGCGAAGATTCGTCAACCGACGCAAGAGTTATTTCAAATAGAATGTCGCGGATTTCCTATGGAAAATAGGTCCTAACTATAACTATCTACTGGCGACCGCCAGTAGATAATATATATATATAGCCTGTGATGGCCCTGGGGACCGCCACCCCCCAGGGCCGGCTCCTGCAGTGTCCCGGGGTGCCTACCCCCGGGACACTGTAGTTGCTATGGCAGGACGGGAGCCTCGTGGCTCCCGTCCTGCCATAGCAAACTGCTTGTGTTTTTGGAGGAGAGAGCAGGAAACCTGCTCTCTCTTCCAAAAACCAAGATGATTGCTTTCCTGACACGGGGAGCTGCATCTTAGCAGCTCCCCATGTGGAAAGCAATGCCGGCTCCCAGGGACGCGGGAGGCCGGGCAGGACCGTGGGGGATTGGGGACCCCCCCACAGTCCCCAACGGAGAGGGCCAGCCCCGGGGGATGGGGTCCCCGGGGCAAGTAGTGGCTCGGGAGGGAGCCACGCGGCCCCCTCCCCCCCCAAAAAAATTAAAATAAAGGCCTGCCCCGGGGATGGGGTCTCCGGGGCAAAGGAGGCCTGAGGAGGGGGCCACGCAGCCCCCGCCATGAAAATAAAAAAAAAACTAAGGTGGCAATGACCCTGGGGATGGGGTCCCCGGGTCGAAATTGGCCACGGGAGGGGGGCCCACGCGGTCCCCTTCCCGTACATTTAAAAAAAAAAAAAAAAAGGGGGTCAGGCCCTGGGGGATGGGGTCCCCAAGGCCCAAAATAATTACAAAGAAGGGGGCTACACAGCCCCCTTTTAAAAAAAAATCCCCCCCAAAAAATCCGGCATCGCGCCGGAGGCCACGTTCCCTCCTTCTCAGCACTCTGCAAACGCGCCCCCTGGCACATTTGCAGAGGGGGAACGAATTCCCCTTGAATACTGGGGATCCCGGGGGCCAACTAGCCCACCAGGAACCTCAGTATGCGCCAGGGCTGCGTTGCAGAGAGGTGTTCTGAGGCGACGCCCTTTTTACACCTCTCTGCAACGCAGCTCTGTGGCGCTTAATGGAGGTAGCTGGTGGGCTAGTTGCACCCCAGGGACCCTCAGGATTCAAGGGGAGTTGATCCCCGACTTAAAACGCGCCACGGGCGCGTTTGCACAGTGGTGAAGGGAGGGGCGGGGCCTGAGGTGACATGTGTGCAAACAGGCCGCGTGGCACGCTTTTAAGATGGGGAATTAAATCCCCTTCAATCCTGAGGGTCCCTGGGGGCCAACTAGCCCACCAGGTACCTCCAGTAAGCACCACGGAGCTGCGTTGCAGAGTGTTGTAAAAAGGGGCGTGGCCTCTGAACACCTCTCTGCAATGCAGCTCTCTGGCGCATACTGGAGGTATCTGGTGGGCTAGTTGGCCCCTAGGGACCCTCGGGATTGAGGAGGAATTAATTCTCCAACTTAAAACGCGCCACAGGGCGTGTTTGCAGACATGTCACCTCAGGCCCCACCCCTTCCTTCACCATTGTGCAAATATTCCTCTAAAATCAGCCGAACTACGAATTGCGATTTACTCACCTGTTATCAGGAGAGACCTCAGTGCTGCATCTTTGAGCCCAGTATTGATCCTGAAAAGTAATTTTAACCGTACTTACCAGTAACTTGAATTTCCTTCCATAGGCTAACATTGCCTGCTTTTTGCTGAAAAAGTTTCTAAGTGTCGATTTTTGAAACATACAAATATTCCTCTAAAATCAGCAGAACTTCGAATTCCGATTTACTCACCTGTTTTCATGAGAGACCTCAGTGCTGCATCTTTGAGCCCTGTACTGATCCTGAAAAGTAATTTTAACCGTACTTACCAGTAACTTGAATTTCCTTCCATAGGCTAACATTGACTGGTTTCACTTGGAAATTCTTCTAAGTGTGGAGTTTTGGAACTTTATAATATTCCTCTAAAATCAGCCGAAATACGAATTCCGATTTACTCACCTATTATCAGGAGAGACCTCAGTGCTGCATCTTTCAGCCCAGTACTGATCCTGAAAAGTAATTTTAACCGTACTTACCAGTAACTTGAATTTCCTTCCATAGGATATCATTGCCTGCTTTTTGCTGAAAAAGTTTCTAAGTGTCGATTTTTGTAACATACAAATATTCCTCTAAAATCAGCCGTAACTACGAATTCCGATTTACTCACCTGTTATCAGGAGAGACCTCAGTGCTGCATCTTTGAGCCCAGTACTGATCCTGAAAAGTAATTTTAACCGTACTTACCAGTAACTTGAATTTCCTTCCGTAGGCTAACATTGACTGGTTTCACTTTGGAAATTCTTCTAAGTGTGGAGTTTTGGAACTTTATAATATTCCTCTAAAATCAGCCGAACTATGAATTCCGATTTACTCACCTGTTATCAGGAGAGAACCCAGTGCTGCATCTTTTAGCCCAGCACTGACCCTGAAAAGTAATTCTAACCGTATTTACCAGTAACTTGTATTTCCTTCCATAGGAATCCATTGTCTGGTTTTCAGCAGAAAAGTTTCAAGTGTCGATTTTCACAAACTACAAATATTCCTTAAAAATCGCCTGTATGACTTAAACGCATTCTTTCAACTGTTTACAGGAGATGCACCAGTGCTGGATCCAAGATCCACCACTGAGTAAGAAAAAGTAACGATAACACTACTTACCTGCTAAGTGAATTTCCTCCCATAGGATAACATTGGTGATTCTATGTGAAAAAGTTTGTGTCAACTTTTAAAATACAATAATATTCCTTAAAAATCACTACTGTAACCAAAATGCTTTTACTCAACTGTTTACAGGAGATGTCCCAGGACTGAATCTAGGATCCAGTCCTGTAGTTAGAAAAGTAATCCATAAAGTAACTAATTGCATTTAACTTGAAATTCACATTGAGCTCAATGTTGCATTGTGTTTGAAATTGTGTTGCCCATTGCAACAACTGTAACTACTGTACTTAAAAGTCTATTTCCTATTTGCAAAGTATTTAAACTAAAGTAAATCATTCTGCAAAAGTATATTTTGTAATGTAATGTATAATGTAATTACAATGTATTTAAAAAATAAAATATCTAAAAATAAATAGTTTAAAAAATGTAGTAAATCAGTATCAAAAAAATAAATATAACAATTAATACATTTAAAAATTGTCATTTACAAAACCTTTGAAATTCACTGAAAAAAACCATAGGTTTCAGACATGTTATAGTTAGGAATTAGCATTTAAAAAACCTTTGAAATTCACTGAAAAAACCATAGGTTTCAGGCATGTTATAGTTAGAAATTAGCATTTAAAAAACCTTACAAATTCACTGAAAAAACCATAGGTTTTAGGGACAGTTATAGTTAGTTGGACATTTCACTCGTACAAAACCCGTGAAATTCACCCGTTATAGTTAGTTCAGGTAACTATAACTCGCGCCCCCGCAATGCACTGCTGATGATGTCACATATTACATCACTCATGACATGGTCAGTGACATCACTGATGACATCACTGATGACATCTCAAATGACATCACTGATGACATCACTGATGACATCATCCATGTGATAATTTGATGCATCTTCTCACACCCTAATATAACTTTTGATACACCCACTGTAAATTACAGACTTCCATTGTCAAAACCATAGACACTCCAACACCAATTACTATATACACACTCACTGATTCTTAGGTCTACACACACACATCTACTCACTCACCCGTACAGTCACTCATACTTATTGTCACTCAGTACAGGACTATTATATGCACTCATACACCTATATAAACACTCACACACCGCCACTCATCCATAGAGGTACTCACACACCTAGTCAGTCATGCAAAAAATAAAGCACACACCCATTTACTCACCTATACAGTTATACCCACACCAGCTCACTTACTCATACAAATACTAGCACATTCTTACGGCTCTTATACAATCTCTGATACAAGCACACACTCATCCATACAGTCACTCTCACAATCACACACTCTCGCTTATAGCTATTTATATACTCCAACACACATATATACTGCCTTTCACATACGTAGTTACTCACACATGTACCACTGGGACATACATTCACTCACTAACACACTCTTACACACACTTACCCACCCATACAGTCTATCACAGATGCACTCTTGAAACCATCCACCCAGTGAATCACCCACTCACACATCTATGCACAGAGTCGCACACACCCCACCCACACAAACACTCAGGCACCCATACAGATACTCAGCCAACCAATCAATAACTCATATAGACACTCATGTAGCTATTCACAAACCCATGCTGCCACTTACACAGCAACAGACAGACGGATACAGACATTCACCCAGTTTAGTCACTAACCCATGCATTCAGTAAGATACGTTTAATCACTCACTTATAGAGTTAGTCACGCACCTACTAAATCATCCATTCAGACACTTATACACCCACTCATTCTTCAATATGCCTTTCCCTATATATATTAAACATATTTAAACTTTACAGAAACACACAGTCACTGGATGATGTCATTTGAGATGTCATCAGTGATGTCATCAGTGATGTCACTGACCATGTCATGAGTGATGTAATATGTGACGTCATCAGCAGTGCATTGCTGGGGCGCGAGTTATAGTTACCTGAACTAACTATAACGGGGGAATTTCACGGGTTTTGTACGAGTGCAATGTCCAACTAACTATAACTGTCCCTAAAACCTATGGTTTTTTCAGTGAATATATATATATATATATAAATATATATATGTATATATATTTATATATATATATATATATATATATATATACCGCAAGAGTTGCCCCAAAAGAGACGAGCCCAACAACAGGTAGATTTGCCTCTGATTTAATGTGAACTGCAGCATGGGTGAGCAAGACAGCATCAACAATGTTCCTTTCACCAAAGCGTTTTGGGCCCTTTGTCATAGGCTGCTAGTGAAGTGTGGAGGAACCTTTTGCCGTTTAAGTGTACCATGATTCAATACGATGCCCGCCCCTGTGGGCGTGGCCACCTGCGTGGCCTGCTGGTATCGGTAGTGCGCTCTTGTCTTCCTCCAGTGAGTTACTTTTGAAATCTCCACACCAATGTCACTTAAAATTCCATCCCAAGTGGGTAGTTGTGGTGCCTTGTCTCAGACTGCTGATTCAGTATTGTTCGTATTCTCGGCACCTGTCCCGATGTGGAGCACGCCGTTTGGCGCCTCCTGGGTCAACTGAAGCACAGCGGGGCTCTTCTACGGCTAGGCGAGCCGTTTAACATATACCGCAAGAGTTGCCCCAAAAGAGAAGAGCCCAACAACAGGTAGATTTGCCTCTGATTTAATGCGAACTGCAGCATGGGTGAGCAAGACAGCATCAACAAAGTTCCTATTGCCAACGCGTTTCGGGCCCTCTGCCCTTTGTCATAGGCTGATAGTGAAGTGTGGAGGAACCTTTCGCCGTTTAAGTGCACCATGATTCAATACGATGCCCGCCCCTGTGGGCGTGGCCACCTGCGTGGCCTGCTGGTATTGGTAGTGCGCTCTTGTCTTCCTCCAGTGAGTTACTTTTGAAATCTCCACACCAATGGATGAAAGGAATTAAATACAATTGCCAAAAGGATCCTGTGAGAGTGTGACCCTTTCTTTCTGCAAAATGAAGGATGTGATATATGTTTAGCGGTTTGGTTCAACCGCAAGGGTCCCGCACCTAATCGAGCGGCGAAAAAGCCAGGCGAAGGAGAACCAAGCTTGTGTGGATATATATATATATATTTCACCAAAGTCCAAACGAGAACGCACTCAACAGCAATCGTGATTCCTCCGATCTCTTTATTCATGGGGAACCGGCATTAATCCTCCTGATATTCTGCCGCCTGACTGGTTTCAGGGCCCCCCGCTCCTTATTCATAGGCGTGGCTGTGAATCTGCAGATATTTCCCAGCATGCTTATAACTACTTAATTCCTGCCCTCAGTGGGCTGCACAGGTGGGTATTTTCACCATCGCCTTCTGGGATTTGTAGTATGCTGGGAATCCATTTATCTTCCTTCGTAGGTTCTGCAAGATAAACAGTTTTTAGTCCATTAGTCTTGCCCTCCAGTGGGCCACAGGGATCATAATGACACGGTTATATTTGACAAAACTGCTGTTCCATAACTCAGGCTTTCATTCGTTCAAGCCCTACGGCCCTGTATATTATTAACGGTGGTGCAGTTCTCCACGGCTTTGGACGGCCGTGTATATATGATTCACCAAAGTCCAAACAGGAACGAGAACGCACTCAACAGCAATCGTGATTCCTCCGATGTCTTTATTCATGGGGAACCTGCATTAATCCTCCTGATATTCTTCTGCCTGACCGGTTTCGGAGTCCCCCGCTCCTTATTCATAGGCATGGCTGTGAATCTGCAGATATTTCCCAGCATGCTTATAACTACTTCATTCCTGCCCTCAGTGGGCTGCACAGGTGCGTATTTTCACCATCGCCTTCTGGGATTTGTAGTATGCTGGGAATTCATTTATCTTCCTTAGTAGGTTCTGCAAGATAAACAGTTTTTAGTCCATTAGTCTTGCCCTCCAGTGGGCCACTGGGATCATAATGACACGGTTATATTTGACAAAACTGCTGTTCCATAACTCAGGCTTTCATTAGTTCAAGCCCTATGGCCCTGTATTGATTAACGGTGGTGCAGTTCTCCACGGCTTTGGACGGCCGATGCACCAAAGTCCAAACAGGAACGAGAACGCACTCAACAGCAATCGTGATTCCTCCGATCTCTTTATTCATGGGGAACCGGCATTAATCCTCCTGATATTCTGCCGCCTGACCGGTTTCGGAGCCCCCCGCTCCTTATTCATAGGCATGGCTGTGAATCTGCAGATATTTCCCAGCATGCTTATAACTACTTCATTCCTGCCCTCAGTGGGCTGCACAGGTGCGTATTTTCACCATCGCCTTCTGGGATTTGTAGTATGCTGGGAATCCATTTATCTTCCTTAGTAGGTTCTGCAAGATAAACAGTTTTTAGTCCATTAGTCTTGCCCTCCAGTGGGCCACAGGGATCATAATGACACGGTTATATTTGACAAAACTGCTGTTCCATAACTCAGGCTTTCATTCGTTCAAGCCCTATGGCCCTGTATATAATTAACGGTGGTGCAGTTCTCCACGGCTTTGGACAGCCGTGTATATATGATTCACCAAAGTCCAAACAAGAACGAGAACGCACTCAACAGCAATCGTGATTCCTCCGATCTTATTATTCATGGGGAACCGGCATTAATCCTCCTGATATTCTGCCGCCTGACCGGTTGCGGAGCCCCCGCTCCTTATTCGTAGGCATGGCTGTGAATTTGCAGATATTTCCCAGCATGCTTATAACTACTTCATTCCTGCCCTCAGTGGGCTGCACAGGTGCGTATTTTCACCATCGCTTCTGGGATTTGTAGTATGCTGGGAATCCATTTATCTTCCTTAGTAAGTTCTGCAAGATAAACAGTTTTTAGTCCATTAGTCTTGCCCTCCAGTGGGCCACAGGGATCATAATGACACGGTTATATTTGACAAAACTGCTGTTCTATAACTCAGGCTTTCATTCGTTCAAGCTCTATGGCCCTGTATATTATTAACGGTGGTGCAGTTCTCCACGGCTTTGGATGGCCGTGTATATATGATTCACCAAAGTCCAAACAAGAATGAGAATGCACTCAACAGCAATCGTGATTCCTCCGATCTCTTTATTCATGGGGAAGGCGGCATTAATCAACCTGATATTCTGCCGCCTGACCGGTTTCGGAGCCCCCGCTCCTTATTCATAGGCATGGCTGTGAATCTGCAGATATTTCCCAGCATGCTTATAACTACTTCATTCCTGCCCTCAGTGGGCTGCACAGGTGCGTATTTTCACCATCGCCTTCTGGGATTTGTAGTATGCTGGGAATCCATTTATCTCCCTTAGTAGGTTCTGCAAGATAAACAGTTTTTAGTCAATTAGTCTTGCCCCCCAGTGGGCCACAGGGATCATAATGACACGGTTATATTTGACAAAACTGCTGTTCCATAACTCAGGCTTTCATTCGTTCAAGCCCTATGGCCCTGTATATTATTAACGGTGGTGCAGTTCTCCACGGCTTTGGACGGCCGTGTATATATGAATCATATATATATATATATATATATATATACATACATATACACAAATATACAAATCACTGCACACTGCCTGATAGATTCAGTGTTACATCCACTTTAGAAAACAAGTAAGCCCATATTCACAAGGCCTGCTAAAATATCGTGGGGCCGATTCACAAAGGGCCTCCCACTGGTGTCGGAAGCCCCGCGCTGGTGGCGGGACCTCTGCACTGCAGTTACTTCTTGCTGAGCCCACCACGAGTGCACCCCTCCCACGACTGCGGAGCCTTCGCCACGAGTAGTGGCCCTTTGTGATTTGGCCCAGAATATCACTGCAAGGATATAACTCTTCTCCTCTGAACTGTCTACACATAAAAACAACATTAGCCATATATGCAAATCTGCTGAAAATATTTACATAGGGAAACAACTCTCATAGGAGTCAGAGGTCTCTCAGCTTAGGGAAACAACCATTACAACGCACTACATTTACAACGCAGTTATTACAACGCAACTGCCTTTAAATCGCATGCCATTACAACGCATGTCACTACAACTCATGCCATTACAACGCATTATAAGGTAAGTAATAGGGAATAGTAATTTTTACCCCTACACTATCCAACACTTACCCTACTGTTGCACTCACTGGAGTGGGAATAGTAATTTTTACCCCTACACTATCCAACACTTACCCCACTGTTGCACTCACTGGAGTGGGAATAGTAATTTTTACCCCTACACTATCCAACACTTACCCTACTGTTGCACTCACTGGAGTGGGAATAGTAATTTGTACCCCTACACTATCCAACACTTACACTACTGTTGCCCTAAAAGTATTATGCGTTGTAATGGTATGCGTTGTAATGGAATGCGTTGTAAATGTAGTTTCTAAAAATGCATTGTGATGGCATGCGCTGTAAAATCATGCGTTGTAATGGATGTTGCGATGTAAAAACCGCGTTGTAAAGGCATGCATTGTAAATGTTTGCGTTGTAACGTGTCCTATTCCTCAGCTTAATACACTGCAGATATTTAACCTCTTGCATCCTGTTTTTTGGTTAATAGCATATTACACTTTGCACATCTATCTACCTACACACCCCAAACCCCACCCCTCCATCCATTCATCCATCCATCCATCAATCCTATACATGGGATTCTGTAATCCCTGTATAAACGGCAGTCTCTAATTTCTTTATAATCTGTGACTTGTGACACACCTAGCCACAGATTATAAAGAAAATATGTCAGAACTCGACTATTATAAGTTATTACAGTCAAATTGTGACATCACAATGTTTGCTGCCAGCAGCCCAGGTGAAAGGCTGGCCAGGTCACAGAGCATAATCGAAGCAGCTGTTTAGAGCAACAACAACAGACTGTTGCTTTTCTTTCTTCTGCTGTATTTTGATAGCTTACAATGACAAGCAGAAAGAATATTTTTATTTTTTGCACTCCTTAGATAGAATCTTTCTGCATGCTTTCACACATTCAAAGCTACTACAGCTTTTTTTTTAAATAAAAAAACGGACTTGTTTTGAACTGTTTCTAATATCTGTTTGCAACAAATATCTAACAGGTTTTTGATGTGTTTAATTTTGCACTAGAGGTTTTATTTTGATTATTCATGTTTGCAAACATGTACGCTCTTTCATATAAAATGGCTACACACCAAGGTTTTAAGTGGTTTGTGGGAAAGGTGATGGTGTGACCATGTATTATATGGGATAAAGTACCCCTTGGCGTACATGATAAGGATATTGCAAGTCACTTCGGAGTTACATAACTTTATAAAGGAACTCGGCCTTGTTCCTCTATATGGTTAAGCATGTGGGCTTGAGTGGGGGTTAGGGGGGTTGGCTTTAGGTATGGTAATAAAATATTTTTTATGTTAAAAAAACCCCTAGAAATCCACAGAAAAAAACGAAGGTTAAAGTAACGTTATAGTTAGGTAAGATAAAAAGACCTGTTTTTGGTTAAAACAAAAAAAAAACATAGAAATTAGCTGAAAAATACCAAAGGCTAAAGTAACGTTATAGTTAGGTGAATTTGTCAGTGACAACATTAATGTTTTGAACAAAAAATAAACACAGAAATTCACCTGTTATCATTAGCAGAGCTAATTATAACTTGCTCCCCCGCCATGCACTGCTTATGACCTCACATATTACATCACTTATGAATTGTTCTATGTCATCAGTTTTTTGACATCACTGCTGACATCTCAAATGACATCATTGATGACATCATCCAATGATTGTTAGTTTGATTTATAGTTTACATAGTGGCGCGTAACTACCATAGTACTTTTTTATCTAATTTTGTACAGCCTGTGTCCAGCTAATGGTTGTTGGTGTTTACAAAATGCATATGCACCTAATACATCATATATGTGTACAGGTATTGAACACGTTATAAATGTTTGCATTGAAGTGTAATCCTATGTGCAGGTGACAGTTGACAAATTGTATTCAGCATGTTTCACTCAAGTTTTTAGGCTCTGTAGAAAGAGTTTGCAACAAGACAAAGATTCTACACACAACATACTAAGTATTGTAAGGTGCCTTGAGTTATTAGACAGAGTTGCCTCAGCATGACAATTTCTACGTAACATAGAAAGCTGTTTGCACCAGGTATTAAGCTATGTACATGTACTTGGTTTTTCTTTAGAAGATGGGCTATCTGTAAAGTTTTCACCACAGTATGAAGGCTGCAGGTAGTATAATCTTTAGCACCTTCAGACATTGCTCATTTTAAGCAAATGTCTTTTTGCCAAGTGTTGTATAGAGCGTACACTGTTACTAGTACATACTTTTTAATATGATTGAATTTTTTTAATTGACTTGATTAATTAAAATAATTACAATAAATACATGCAGTGCAAAATATCAATTTCTAAGACAATAATATCAAATTTGAATAAAAATAATTAATTTGTTAAAAACCCAATGATACTACTACTCCTCGTCAGTTCTTTTCATTGTTAGTGGTCACCCTTTGTGACTTTAAAGCAGAGTGAGGCAATTCTGAGTTAAATTTTTTATTTATAGTTGTTCTAAGCTTTCTAAACTGTGCAAGTACTGTGGTGTCATTTGTTGTGAAGCAGAGTGCCAGTGCACCTTTGCATGTTGTAATTTCATTTCTTACAAACATTGGCCTGAGTAGAGGATGGCACGCAGTTGAAAATTCAGGGCAGCAACGATTCTCTTACGTAGTTGCAGGATATGCAGTCCTCGTTATCAGATTGTGTTTTATTTCAAGCTGCTCTATACTCTTTAATTGGCATGGCCATGAAGCTAGCAGGCAGAATTTGATTTCTACATTGCCTGCTCAGAATTGTTTCAAGCATGGCTGCATCTGTTCTTTCTCAAATGATTTATAGATTAGCTCCAATCGGAACCTGGTTTGTATTTGTGTTAAATCCACTTCCCTGGATAATCGTGGCACATGCTTTTTTAAATATAGATTTCAGTGTCACATATAGAATAGTGTGAAAACTAGTATCTAGAATGAGATTTAAATTATTAATGGCTGCAGCCAAACAATTTGACCAGGGATTGTTCTTTTGATCAACAATAACTTGCATCTTCATCTTAAGAGTATCAGGTTTAGAATTCATAATTTGGTGTTAATACTTAATCAAGGATGACTCACATTCTAAATCCTGTCTTAATAATACAAATTCAAGTCATATCTGTGCCTGAACTGTGTATTGTGGTAGGCAGAAAATACACCAGTAAGTTATACACTGAATTTTATCCATCAGTTGGGAAAGTTTCAAAGGGAATGTCAAATGACCACAGGAGACTGCTGGAATAAGCTTTGCTTTTATTACTCTAAGTATTGCTTCTGCTGTTGGGCTATGTAACTGTGAGTTGAGCTTACAGAGGGCAAATGTTAAATTATTAGACTTTTTTCCATGTTTTTCCTGATACCCCATCTCTTAAGCTTCGACCATAGTAGATTACAATCTACTCTGTCAAAAGCAGCAGAACAGTTCATACAGCAGGTGAACAATGGAGGTCGGGAGGGCAGCGTTGATCAATGTATCACGTGTGATAGGGCTAAGATGTATTGTATTGTATTGTATTGTAATTGGATTTATATAGAGTTGCATTTATATATCGCTTACTACCCCTGACGAGGCGTCAAGGTGCTCTTTCGGTGAGTAGCACGCTACTCCGGAACCCATAAAGGATTAGTGGTGAATTAGTATAGTGAAATATGAAAGTAATTTGAGTGATGGATATGTTAGTCAGTTATTTGGATGGAGGATAGCGATGTTGTCCTGTATGGAAAATTTGTCCCTGAATCGTGTCTGGTAGAATAGTATTAGTTTTTCCTCTTTAGCCCATTCCTCAAGTTCAGCCAGTAGTATCTTGGCATAGGCTTTTTCTTCCATGTCCAGAAGAGCAATCAGATGATAGTTGGCTGGATCACTTTTGTCACCTTTCTTATATATTGGATGGAGAATGGACCCTCTCCATGATTCTGGCACCAGTGAATTGGTAAAGTTAACCACTTGGTCCAGAACTCAGGGGCATATTTACAAGCCCCTATCGCCACAGGAACGTCACTTTTAATGATGTTCCTGTGGCGATAGGGGCTTCGACTTATTTACAAGGCAGCGTTAAGCCACTTAATATGGCTTAACCCCACCATGTAAATAAGGCACCCTTTCATGCTATACTTAGGGCTTCATTACGATGTCGGTCAGAAAAGCTCTTTCTTCATTGTTATATTTTCATTTCTTGTTTTACCATTATGAATCATAATGGTAAAACAAGAAATGAAAATATAACAGTGAAGAAAGAACAACCAGGGCCAAACGGTCTCCCACATTCACTATTTAAAGCAGACATTGAGGGGCATATTTACAAGCAAGTGGCAGAGGGCAGGTTAGCTCCAAAATTGCTAACATTGTGCTCTATCACTTTAGAAACCCAGCATATACTTCCTTTTCCAATTCTTCCTATCAAGATACGAATCTCAGTAATTCCTATTCTTTCTATCCGGGTATAATCACCCCCTCTCTATCAACCAACCTGGTCCCATATGGTGTCAGTTGGAAAAGAAACTCCGAAGGGACACCACCTGACATCCCAGTCACCTCAATATTATTAGTTGGCTCGTTAGGGGAACAGTGATCGCTATCACTGTGGTCCATTCACCATGACTCTTCATCGCTACCAGTGGCTCAAAATGTGCTCCAGAATCTTTCACAGAGAATAATGGAACATGTTCAATATTATATCCTCTATCATTGCCTGATATCCCAGTGACCTCATTAATACTGGTCAGTTCTATCTTGTCGTTAGGGAAACAATGATCGCTATTGCCACGGTCCATTCACCCATGACCTTCCATGGTTACCAGTGGCTCAAACATGTGCTCAAAAATCTTCATAGAAAATAATGAAACTCATTATCACTGTTCAGGCCTTTCTCTACAGATCTTAATCTGCTGATCCATTTCGCCTCCTCTTGACGTATTTTAAGCTCCCAGTCACCCCCCCCCCCTTCTGTCAGCTACGACCCTTTGAATTCCATGAAACTTAAAACCGGTCAAGGCCGGATGATTATCCTGAATATGTTGATAAATGGGGGCTCTAATATCACTATTTATAATGGCATGACGATGTTCCTGAATCCTGGCTTTCAGAGCCCTCTTGGTGCTCCCCAAATACATTTTGTTGCATTCACATTTGATTATATAAATTATACCACAACTGTTGCAATTTATGAATTCATTGATACAATATTGTTTGTTTGTATTGTATTTGAAATACTTCATACAATTCATCCCCAAAACACTATGTTCAAGACACTGTGCATGTAGTGAATGGTCAAGACTATAAGGAAGACAGTGTCAAAGGCATCCAAAAAGTGAAAATTGTGAAAAGGATACTGCTACTAGTATAAACAAGACTATGTTGAATAGAAGCAAGGAAAGGTTTAAATGTTACCGTTGTGGTAATTTTAACCATTTAGCAAACAGCCCTATTTGTCCAGTGACATCAGGTGTTTGCAGGAAATGCAACAAACGAGGACATTTTGCTTGTGTTTGCAAGAATGGGGAGGTTGACAAACAGGTTCATGCTATTGAACAACCTGAAGAACAACCTAAGATTTTTGTGTGTCAAATTAAAACTAATGAGGAGTGTATTGATTAGCCGGTGTGGGAGGTCCAACTGGACAACGCTACAGTGAAAATGTTTGCGGATTCCTGTTCGCCTTATACGTTCATTGATCGCTCGACCTTTCAGAAAGAGTTAGCAAACAAAGGGTATGTTCTCATGACAGCTGATGCTAATCCAGGTAGTTACAATCGTGATCCTATTCCTTTATTGGGAACGTTCAACCAGAGGAATGGTATAGGTGGTAGAACGAGGTTCTAACCTGCTTGGTTGGAAGCATCAGAAGGAACTGGGAATCAAACTGAATCCGAATAGTTCCGAACCTGTCTTAGCAATTGGCACCACACATGCTAAAGAGGAGGTGTTATATAAATTTCAGGATGTTTTTAGTGAAAACTGGTCATCTGAGAGGCTTCCAACATAAAATAATTTTAAAGGATAAGGCGGTACCAGTTGTCCATAAAGTCAGGAACATTCTAAACTTAATGAGAGTTCCTTTGAAAAATGAGCTAAACAAATAAATGTCTCAAGGGGGAACCAATAGAGAGTTCTATTTGGCTTGCACCCATTGTGGTTGCACATTAGGCTGGCGGAAATGGTATTCGTCTATGTGTAGATCTTAGAGACTTAAAAAGTAACATTTGGGTTGACAGATTCCCCCTCCCTAAATTTAATGACATGATAAGCTTGATTGGTAATGCTTGTTATTTCAGCGTATTGGATCTCTCCTCTGCGTATCATCAAATTGAACAGCACCCGGAGTCCAAGTCGCTTACATCCTCCATCACGCCATTTGGAGCCTTCCAGTTCTGCAGGATGCCATTTTGATTGGCATCTGTGGCAGCTGTTTTCCAAAGGGTGATGCATCAGCTGTTGAAGGATATTGACCATGTTCTTTACTATCAGGATGATATGATGATTTTTGGGGATTCTGTTAATAGTCATAACACAACCTTGGAACTCGTGCTAAATACTTTAAAAGATGCTGGGTTGACCATCAAAGCTGATAAGTGTAGTTGTTGTGTCCACTCAGTGAATTATCTTGGGCATAATATTTCGAAGGATGGAATCAAACCCAAGCAAGATTTACTTGTTGCTGTCAAGGAAGCATCCCCTCCTGTGAATAAAGAAGAGCTTAAATCGTTTTTGGGATTAGCTGAATACATGGCAAAGTATGTGTTCGGATTTACTGATCTCACAGTACCTATGAGACATCTTCTAAAGAAGGGAGTTCACTTTGAGTGGGATGAGAGTTGTAGAGTGGGTTTTGAGGCTGTTAAGTTGGCTATCTTGGAAGCACCTCATTTAGGGAAATTTGACACGACTAGAAGAATCATACTTTCTACAGACGCCAGTGGTAAAGGGATAGGGGCCTCATTGGTTCAAATGGTGGATGGCAGTGAGAGTCATAGCTTTTGCCTCAAGACTACTCAAGGGAGCGGAGATGAACTACTCCACTATTGAAAGGGAGGTCCTGGCTTGGTTTTGGGCTCTTACTTATTTTCGTTTCTTTCTGTGGGGTTTACCTTTTACAATAAGAATGGACCACAAGCCGCTCACGTATATCTTGTCTACCAAAGGAAGAGAGCATGCGACCCCTCACATAGCTAAATGGATTTTGGGGTTAGAGGGGTATAATTTCCAGGTTGAATTTGTACCGGGAAGGAAGAATGTGGAAGCAGATTGCCTTTCTAGGTTACCTTGTGAGGGAAAGATGGAAATTGAGAGTGGGAGTGAGGATTCTGAGGAGTCTGTGTTGCATGTGACTATTCTGGGTATATCTAATGTGGAATGGAAAGAGTCATCGGATAATGATGAAGAAATTGTAGACTTGAAGGATTTAATCTTACATGGGTGGCCGCCTAAACCAAATGGGTTACAGGATAATGTCCGTAGTTTTTGGGAGGTGAGACATGAGTTGTTTTTCCATAATGAGATGATAAGGAGGGGCGACAAGATTATACCTCCTAAGGATTTGAGGAAGAAAATAGTTGAATTGGCACATGAGGGTCATTTGGGTAGAAGCATCACCAAGGCAAGGGTGAGAGCCTCGTATTGGTTCCCTGGGTTGGATGCTTTGGTGGATTTGTGTGTAAGCAAATGCCTTAAGTGTTCTGTGAGTGACAAGACCAAAGTGGTAAGGAAGGGACCCCTCTCGCCGGTTGAGTTACCGGTCAAACCATGGGACAAACTTGGGTTGGACATTATTGGTCCTCTCAATAATTCTACAGGAAGGGGGAAATTCATGGTGGTTTTAGTTGACTATTTTTCTCATTGGATTTTTGTCAAATCTATGTATCAAACCACTACACAGGACACGATTGATTTTCTCACTGACACGTTTCTGGTTGAGGGTATTCCAGGCTCTATTATTACAGACAATGGTGTACAGTTCACTTCGGACAGGATGCAGGAGTTTTTGAAGGACCTTTCTATTGTTCATCTCAAAACTGCTGTATATTGTCCAAAAGCCAACGGCTTTGTCGAGAGAGTGAACCGTATGTTGAAAGAATGCATTCAGGCAGCACGGGTGTCAGGGGTTCCTATGGAACGTGCTGTCAAACAAATGTTATGGGCTTATCACTCTGCTCCAAATGCTGTTACCGGTGTTTCCCCATTCTCCTTGCTTAAGGGAAGACTTCCTAGCACTAAATTATTTCCCAATTGGATGGGTGGTCCAGAAAGAATGTGGGTCAATGAAGAAGGTATGAGTGACAAGGTCAAACAACACCAGGATAACTATAAAAAAAAGTAAAACGAAAAACATGGAGTAAAAGACAGGAGGTGGTGTGTTGGAGAATGGGTGGTAGTCAAGAAACCTGTTTCAGTTGGAAGTTCTTCTAGTAAGTTTTCAGCACCGTTAAGAATTACTCAGGTAAAAAAAAACGTGGTGGTGCTGGATGATGGCAAAGTTTGGAGTGTGGATCGCATATCCCGATGCAATGGCCCGGGGTTGGTTAACCATTTCACTCACAACGAGCCGTCCACGTCATATGCTTCTGCCTCAGATGGGGGGACTTTAGCTCGCCTGCCCCGCTGTCAACGGGTGACTATGTGTTTCAGTGAAAGGTCATTTCTATTCCTCAAGGAGGGTTTTATAGGTTCTCTGGGTGGTTTATTCAGTGCATCTATGTTCATGTTAAGGATGTAATCTTATTTTACTGTGATGTGGATACGTGTTGTAATTTCATAGTTATATTTGTTCTTTCTTCATTGTTATATTTTCATGTCTTGTTTTACCATTATGATGTATACATATGTATATTATGTGGTATATTCATCGTCCCCTTTCCCATCGTACAATGCCTTGTTCCATTTGGAATGTGTTTAGCTGTTTGAATGGTTCAACGATCGTTTCTGCTGTGACCGTGGTGGCTTAAGGTTGAGTCCATGAACTAGGATTAAAACACCTCTATATAAATCATCGGTGTTGGTGTTTCTATTTCATCACTGGCGACGATTGCGGACTAAGGACCAGCTGTGCAGGGGACAGTTCCTCAACCTTACCCCTGTCATCGTTCGACCACCCGGAGGTTTCTGCTTGCCTTCTGTCATTAACGCATTCACACCAGCATGGCAAGTACTTTGAATTAGCTTGAAGTAGCATACTTCGCTCCTTGCAGTGAGGATTACGGAGCAGGTACTGTTAAATTCTTAACTTTTGTTGATTGTTCTGCGTGCCCCACCATTTCGTGACCTGGCGATCGTGTCAAGTGGGCCCCGTTGCCACTTATCTCCTCTCATCGTATTGCTGCTATTCCAGTTACTTCGATGATCAATGCGCCTGTGATGATCAGCGCGGCTTGTCAGAGTATTTCACGCTGACAGGCACAGCTTTACTGGCCGGCGTTATTTGTCCTGTTGGAAGCTTTTCACAGAGTTGCCCTCTGCCTTACTTTGCGTGCCCAGTGTTTCAATTCAACACGGCCTGTCAATTCTTCGGTGCTGACTGGCACAGCCTTGCTTGCCAGTGTCATTCACCCCGAGAGAAGCGCATGCTACGCAGCTGTTTTCTGCTTTTCCTCGTAGTGCTGTGTATTCAGTGACTCCAGAGCTGCTTGCGGTGAATATATGCGCTGACAGGCTCAGCTGTTGGTTCCTGTTGCATTCTGGTTAACCACGCCTTGTTTTGAACAGAAATGCGGGGAGGAACAATTTTATAGCAACATTTCTGAAGCAACTTTAGCCACTGCATCTAGAACGCTAACTTAGGTTTACTGTTGTAAGAAAGGGATTATAGCAAGGTGGAAGTGCAGAGTACCTGCTGGATTTCAGTCTGCTCTTATCGCTAGTGTTCTGTTTCTTGCTTGGGAGGAAGGGAATTTATAACCAGAATGTGTATATAATGTCTTATTTTACATTTAATTAGACATATTATTCTCCATTTTGTAGCTGTATTCAATTGTAGTGTCTCTGGGTATTACCTTAGTGCCTTCTGCTAATTACGTACAGCTTCTTTTACAGTTTTCTGTACCATGGCTGTTGCAAATATGATGCAACCCCCATCCTTTTTAGATGAAGCTGGGGAGCCAATAGTACCATGGGAGGAATGGGAAAAGTTGTTCCAATCTTATTTAATTGCAATTGGGGGTGAAAAATGTTCACCCCTACGGAAACAACACATCCTCTTGCACAACTTGGGGGTACATGGCAGAAGAGTGTATGAAAATGTAATCACATCTTCACTGGAACTTGGGGAGGATGATGATTTGGAAGATGTGTATACCGTGACTCTTCGAAGATTAGAGAGTCATTTTGGAAGGAAAATTAACGTGGTATTGGAGAGACACAAACTTTTTTCAAGAACTCAAGGGAAGGATGAGAAGGTTACTAATTACATTGCTTGTTTAAGGAGGTTAGCGAGTCTGTGTGACTTTGGCCCCTTATGCGACTCTCTCATCAGAGATCAACTTGTGAGGTGTACAAATAGCATGAAGGTACAGGAGAAGCTTTTCTTGCGTAATCCAGATTTAAAAGAAACCATAGATTTGGCTAAAAGTGTAGAGCATACAGGGCAGTGCATGAAAGAAATAAGGCAGTGCAGTGTTCAAGACACTGTGCATGTAGTGAATGCTCAAGACTATAAGGAAGACAGTGTCAAAGGCATCCAAAAAGTGAAAAATTGTGGAAAGGATACTGCTACTAGTATAAATAAGAATATGTTGAATAGAAGCAAGGAAAGGTTTAAATGTTACCGCTGTGGTAATTTTAACCATTTAGCAAACAGTCCAATTTGTCCAGCGAGATCAGGTGTTTGCAGGAAATGCAACAAACAAGGACATTTTGCTTGTGTTTGCAAGAATGGGTAGGTTGACAAACAGGTTCATGCTATTGAACAACCTGAAGAACAACCTAAGATTTTTGTGTGTCAAATTAAAACTAATGAGGAGTGTATGGATTACCCGGTGTGGGAGGTCCAACTGGACAACGTTACAGTGAAAATGTTTGCTGATTCCTGTTCGCCTTAAACAGTCATTGATCGTTCGACCTTTCAGAAAGAGTTAGCAAACAAAGGGTATGTTCTATTATACACAAACTGGCGGTGAGGGTGGCAAGCAAAGTGTGCACAGGTGTCTGTTCTGGGATACTTATTCTCAAAGTTCTGATCACGCTCTACTTTATGTGGTTCCACTGCCACTGGGCCACCAACAATAACTACAATCTACACAAAAGGAGCGTGTGATTTATCCAAATAATCATAGCGTTCCAAGCAGTGCGCTCATATATCGTCCATTCTCTGTATATCCAACCAAGAAAATCCCAAGGGAGTCTTGTTTAATTGGAGAGCCAATTCCGAATTTATTACTCAATCCAATTTTTCAACACAAAGGTACATTATCCAATGTATCCAGCCAACGCGTTTCGTCCTACACGGACATCATCAGGGCTGTAAATTGAAAACAAGCCAGTCAATAATCGTTTTTCACATAGATATTCACACTTCACCATAACATCAATTTTAAATCAGTCACTATGAATATATTAGTTCAGACTCCCTATCTATATCCAATCTAAAAAAAACAAAAAGACATGCTCATTCATGAGTTTAAAGCAATACAGTTGCTAGTTCAAAAACATAGAACCCAGTGTCCCCATTTCGACCATTATAATTGCTTCATCGATTTTACATCATATACAAAGTATACGTTTTAGACCCTCTACATTACTACATTTCTTCAATTCTGCACCCTACAATGAATAATATTGTGTTACCTTCTAATATCATGATAATCATATGACTTTAAATTCCATGTCGTGCGCCCATCATTCTTCTAGTATCAATCTTTGTTTATTGCAAACGTCTAGAATATGAGAGAAAACACCAAGTTGCTCCAGTATATGTAATGTTAGTCCAAGTCTGCTTCGCAAGACAACCCTGAGGCCTCATTATCACCTATTCCCAATTTCCCATGTTCCCACAGGGCCCCATGGTCCTGCTGTGTCTCAATAACCTCCATTCTGTCCATAACTAGTATACCCACCATTCACTACCTGTTATTAGTCCTCAAGGTCAGTAGCATGATACTAAATAACTCCTTCTTTTTTCACTGTCCCATATCAATTCATCTCTATTTATGCCCTCTGTCTCTATAAACATTTCCTCAAAAACCCCTGGGCACTCACCAATTACGTTCCACGCTTCCTTCTAGTGCGTCTCCAACACTGTTCTTCTTTCGTACACCGTCATGTTCAAACTGGTTTTTAACCTGCTCTTTTATACTCCACTTCCACCAATCAGTGTTCATTCAGAGTCTCCAGTGTGCTCCCTTTCTGGTCCACACATCTTTCAACCAATCCATAACCTTGTTACTCAGTAGGTTCAATCTACCGATCACTCAATTTCCACTAAATTCCGCCTAGTTTCCATTTTGCTAATCCAAAATCTACTTCCACCAATCAGCATTCATTCTGTTTTCCAAATCAGGTTTCCTCTCTGGTCCTCCTGTCCTCCAGCCAATCACGTTCATTCTCACCTGCGCGGGGTGCCGCCTTCCGCCTGTCCTGCCTGACCCAAGGGGTAACGTTATTACTCAGAAGGTTCAATCTGCCAATCACTCAATTCCTGCTAAATTCCGCCTAGTTTCCATTTTGCTTGTTCAAAATCTACTTCCACCAATCAGCATTCATTCTGTTTTCTGAATCAGGTTTCCTCTCTGGTCCTCCTGTCCTCCAACCAATCACGTTCATTTTGCTAGTTCAAAATGTACTTCCACCAATCAACATTCATTCTGTTTTCTGAATCAGGTTTCCTCTCTGGTCCTCCTGTCCTCCAGCCAATCATGTTCATTCTCACCAGCCCGGGGTGCCGCCTTCCGCCTGTCCTGCCTGACCCAAGGCGTTGCCTGCACAGTCATTTGACAATTCCCGAGCCTTCCTTTTTCAACTAATTCAGCCTGTGACAAGGCGCCACCCCCTATGTAATCCGCACAGTCCATGGCATATTCTACACTACCTTAAAATCTTATCACTATGGGTGCACGGTCCTATCAAAAATCCAAGATTTTATCACTGAATTTCACGTAAATCAGCTGTATCCTTTCCTTATCTTAAACATTCATTCACCCTGTTTAAAGACAGTACTTCGTGTTCCTCTCATCATTCCTGCTCCAGCAGTAACAAACCATCATACAGCTCTTCACTTTTCAACTTGATATACATAACCGCAAATAATCAAAATCAACATGACCTACCCGCAGTGAAACACCACATCCATGTTAACTACTAATCCTGTAATATAACTTATTTTTTTTTTCTCTCTTCACACCGCACTCATTATCCACTTATAATTCCATACCATACCATCCAACTCCAATACCCTCTTACTTCTCAACACTGTATCAAATAACATTACCCAGCATATACTTCCTTTTCCAATTCTTCCTATCACGATACGAATCTCAGTAATTCCTATTCTTTCTATCCGGGTATAATCACCCCCTCTCTATCAACCAACCTGGTCCCATATGGTGTCAGTTGGAAAAGAAACTCCGAAGGGACACCACCTGACATCCCAGTCACCTGAATATTATTAGTTGGCTCGTTAGGGGAACAGTGATCGCTATCACTGTGGTCCATTCACCATGACTCTTCATCGCTACCAGTGGCTCAAAATGTGTTCCAGAATCTTTCACAGAGAATAATGGAACGTGTTCAATATTATATCCTCTATCATTGCCTGATATCCCAGTGACCTCATTAATACTGGTCAGTTCTATCTTGTCATTAGGGAAACAATGATCGCTATTGACACGGTCCATTCACCCATGACCTTCCATGGTTACCAGTGGCTCAAACATGTGCTCAAAAATCTTCATAGAAAATAATAAAACTCATTATCACTGTTCAGGCCTTTCTCTACAGATCTTAATCTGCTGATCCATTTCGCCTCCTCTTGACGTATTTTAAGCTCCCAGTCACCCCCCCCCTTCTGTCAGCTACGACCCTTTGAATTCCATGAAACTTAAAACCGGTCAAGGACGGATGATTATCCTGAATATGTTGGTAAATGGGGGCTCTAATATCACTATTTATAATGGCATGACGATGTTCCTGAATCCTGGCTTTCAGAGCCCTCTTGGTGCTCCCCAAATACATTTTGTTGCATTCACATTTGATTATATAAATTATACCACAACTGTTGCAATTTATGAATTCATTGATACAATATTGTTTGTTTGTATTGTATTTGAAATACTTCATACAATTCATCCCCAAAACACTGTGTTCAAGACACTGTGCATGTAGTGAATGCTCAAGACTATAAGGAAGACAGTGTCAAAGGCATCCAAAAAGTGAAAATTGTGAAAAGGATACTGCTACTAGTATAAACAAGACTACGTTGAATAGAAGCAAGGAAAGGTTTAAATGTTACCGTTGTGGTAATTTTAATCATTTAGCAAACAGCCCTATTTGTCCAGCGAGATCAGGTGTTTGCAGGAAATGCAACAAACAAGGACATTTTGCTTGTGTTTGCAAGAATGGGGAGGTTGACAAACAGGTTCATGCTTTTGAACAACCTGAAGAACAACCTAAGATTTTTGTGTGTCAAATTAAAACTAATGAGGAGTGTATGGATTAGCCGGTGTGGGAGGTCCAACTGGACAACGTTACAGTGAAAATGTTTGCGGATTCCTGTTCGCCTTATACGTTCATTGATCGTTCGACCTTTCAGAAAGAGTTAGCAAACAAAGGGTATGTTCTCATGACAGCTGATGCTAATCCAGGTGGTTACAATCGTGATCCTATTCCTTTATTGGGTATGTTGGAAGTGTGTATTTCCTTTAAGGAATGTTCAACCAGAGGAATGGTATATGTGGTAGAACGAGGTTCTAACCTGCTTGGTTGGAAGCATCAGAAGGAACTGGGAATCAAACTGAATCCGAATAGTTCCGAACCTGTCTTAGCAATTGGTACCACACATGCTAAAGAGGAGGTGGTACATACAGTTCAGGATGTTTTTAGTGAAAACTTGGTCATCTGAGAGGCTTCCAACATAAAATAATTTTAAAGGATAAGGCGGTACCAGTTGTCCATAAAGTCAGGAACATTCTAAACTTAATGAGAGTTCCTTTGGAAAATGAGCTAAACAAATAAATGTCTCAAGGGGGAACCAATAGAGAGTTCTATTTGGCTTGCACCCATTGTGGTTGCACATAAGGCTGGCGGAAATGGAATTCGTCTACGTGTAGATCTTAGAGACTTAAAAAGTAACATTTGGGTTGACAAATTCCCCCTCCCTAAAATTAATGACATGATAAGCTTGATTGGTAATGCTTGTTATTTCAGCGTATTGGATCTCTCCTCTGCGTATCATCAAATTGAACTGCACCAGGAGTCCAAGTCGCTTACATCCTTCATCACGCCATTTGGAGCCTTCCAGTTCTGCAGGATGCCATTTTGATTGGCATCTGTGGCAGCTGTTTTCCAAAGGGTGATGCATCAGCTGTTGAAGGATATTGACCATGTTCTTTACTATCAGGATGATATGCTGATTTTTGGGGATTCTGTTAATAGTCATAACACGACCTTGGACCTCGTGCTAAATACTTTAAAAGATGCTGGGTTGACCATCAAAGCTGATACGTGTAGTTTTTGTGTTCAATCAGTGAATTATCTTGGGCATAATATTTCGAAGGATGGAATCAAACCCAAGCAAGATTTACTTGTTGCTGTCAAGGAAGCATCCCCTCCTGTGAATAAAGAAGAGCTTAAATCGTTTTTGGGATGGCAAAGTATGTGTTCGGATTTACTGATCTCACAGTACCTATGAGACATCTTCTAAAGAAGGGAGTTCACTTTGAGTGGGATGAGAGTTGTAGAGTGGGTTTTGAGGCTGTTAAGTTGGCTATCTTGGAAGCACCTCATTTAGGGAAATTTGACACGACTAGAAGAATCATACTTTCTACAGACGCCAGTGGTAAAGGGATAGGGGCCTCGTTGGTTCAAATGGTGGATGGCAGTGAGAGTCATAGCTTTTGCCTCAAGACTACTCAAGGGAGCGGAGATGAACTACTCCACTATTGAAAGGGAGGTCCTGGCTTGTTTTTGGGCTCTTACTTATTTTCGTTTCTTTCTGTGGGGTTTACCTTTTACAATAAGAATGGACCACAAGCCTCTCATGCATATCTTGTCTACCAAAGGAAGAGAGCATGCGACCCCTCACATAGCTAAATGGATTTTGGGGTTAGAGGGGTATAATTTCCAGGTTAACTTTGTACCGGAAAGGAAGAATGTGGAAGCAGATTGCCTTTCTAGGTTACCTTGTGAGGGAAAGATGGAAATTGAGAGTGGGAGTGAGGATTCTGAGGAGTCTGTGTTGCATGTGACTATTCTGGGTATATCTAATGTGGAATGGAAAGAGTCATCGGATAATGATGAAGAAATTGTAGACTTGAAGGATTTAATCTTACATGGGTGGCCCCCTAAACCAAATGGGTTACAGGATAATGTCCGTAGTTTTTGGGAGGTGAGACATGAGTTGTTTTTCCATAATGAGATGATAAGGAGGGGCGACAAGATTATACCTCCTAAGGATTTGAGGAAGAAAATAGTTGAATTGGCACATGAGGGTCATTTGGGTAGAAGCATCACTAAGGCAAGGGTGAGAGCCTCGTTTTGGTTCCGTGGGTTGGATGCTTTGGTGGATTTGTGTGTAAGAAAATGCCTTAAGTGTTCTGTGAGTGACAAGACCAAAGTGGTAAGGAAGGGACCCCTCTCGCCGGTTGAGTTACCGGTCAAACCATGGGACAAACTTGGATTGGACATTATTGGTCCTCTCAATAATTCTACAGGAAGGGGGAAATTCATGGTGGTTTTAGTTGACTATTTTTCTCATTGGATTTTTGTCAAATCTATGTATCAAATCACTACACAGGACATGATTGATTTTCTCACTGACACGTTTCTGGTTGAGGGTATTCCAGGCTCTATTATTACAGACAATGGTGTACAGTTCACTTCGGACAGGATGCAGGAGTTTTTGAAGGACCTTTCTATTGTTCATCTCAAAACTGCTGTATATTATCCAAAAGCCAACGGCTTTGTCGAGAGAGTGAACTGTATTTTGAAAGAATGCATTCAGGCAGCACGGGTGTCAGGGGTTCCTATGGAACGTGCTGTCAAACAAATGTTATGGGCTTATCACACTGCTCCAAATGCTGTTACCGGTGTTTCCCCATTCTCCTTGCTTAAGGGAAGACTTCTCACTAAATTATTTCCCAATTGGATGGGTGGTCCAGAAAGGAAGTGGGTCAATGAAGAAGGTATGAGTGACAAGGTCAAACAACACCAGGATAACTATAAAAAAAAGTAAAACGAAAAACATGGAGTAAAAGACAGAAGGTGGTGTGTTGGAGAATGGGTGGTAGTCAAGAAACCCGTTTCAGTTGGAAGTTCTTCTAGTAAGTTTTCAGCACCGTTAAGAATTACTCAGGTAAAAAAAAACGTGGTGGTGCTGGATGATGGCAAAGTTTGGAGTGTGGATGCAATGGCCCGGGGTTGGTTAACCATTTCACTCACAACGAGCCGTCCACGTCATATGCTTCTGCCTCAGATGGGGGGACTTTAGCTCGCCTGCCCCGCTGTCAACGGGTGACTATGTGTTTCAGTGAAAGGTCATTTCTATTCCTCAAGGAGGGTTTTATAGGTTCTCTGGGTGGTTTATTCAGTGCATCTATGTTCATGTTAAGGATGTAATCTTATTTTACTGTGATGTGGTTACGTGTTGTAATTTAATAGTTATATTTGTTCTTTCTTCATTGTTATATTTTCATGTCTTGTTTTACCATTATGATGTATACATATGTATATTATGTGGTATATTCCTCGTCCCCTTTCCCCTCGTACAATGCCTTGTTCCATTTGGAATGTGTTGAGCTGTTTGAACGGTTCAACAATCGTTTCTGCTGTGGCCGTGGTGGCTTAAGGTTGAGTCCATGAACTCGGATTAAAACACCTCTATTTAAATCATTGGTGTTGTTGTTTCAATTTCATCAGATTTCGACGCTGCTCCATATCTACAAGGGTGGCATAAATAGAAGGCAGCGCTAAAATTAAGACCAGGGAAAACCTGGTCTTAACATGGCGAAACGAGCAGAATGCTTTATGTCTCCTCGTTTTTGCTGTTTCTATGTGTGCTGCATTGTGAGAAATGCAGGGGTGAGCCGTATTATTGTAAATACTTTGCATCCCTGCGTTTCTAAAGTGAGAGAGTGCCAAGTTAGCAATTTTGGAGCTAACCTGCGCTCTGCCACTTGCTTGTAAATATGTCCCTCAATGTCTGCTTTAAATAGTGAACGTGGGAGACCGTTTGGCCCTGGTGCTCCATCTTCTCTAGTTGATTGCTAAGTCTTTTTACTTTAGCCTCAGTAATAATTGATTCGTAATCTGTTGTTTTACTTAATGTTGTGTTGTGAGTGTCTTGGATCAAATTATCTGCGTACAGGGGCTACCCATAAGTGATCCACTGCACCTCTGTAACTTCGTTCCCTTGCTTAAATGGTTTATTTAGCATATTGATGTAGTCCCAAAATTTTGCCTGGTTGTTTTGCCCCAACAAAGAGAATACATGCATCCATTGGGATTCTATGTGTTTTATTTTTTTGTGCCCAAAGCATGGCTCAGTATTGTTTCTTTGCTTGTATAAGCACTAATTCCAACCTTTTGATCTTCCTGTGTTTTTTAAGTTACATTGCTGTTCCCTCACAGCTGTTTTGCATCTTCTTAGCTCTTATGGTATACCAAGGATTTGTTTTCCTATTAAATAATCTGTTTACATTTTTCCCTCCGTTATGTTATATTTTTAAACACTTGTGTAGTGAGGATATTATGTTGAACCAAATTCCTGGGACATGGTGTTCTTTATATATTGAGTCTAACAGATTCTCTTTGAGTTCCTTTTTTTCCAGTCGATAAATTGTGCTCGAGAGAAAACGTTTCACTTTAGCCTTTTGACTAACAGGACGGTCTCAATTCCTCTTGAGTCCCCCTGTGTATTGTTCCCCTCAGAAGTATGGTATTCTACCAGTAGGCCGGTCATCAGTGGATAATGGTCGCTCTCATTGCGTTGTATGATTTCAAACTGTTCACAAACAGATAGTAGCAAATCCGTGATAAATGTATAGTCAACTGTTGTAATCCCTCTATATGGGCTTGGAAATATTTGTTTTTGGTAATATGCCTAGTTTGTAACGATATCAGTTTCACTCCTGCTAATGGAATGTTAAGTTGTTTCACTAACGGGTCCAAACCAGTTAGTGGACAATGCTGGTCATTGTGTGAGTACACAGAAGATGCAAATTAAAATCCTCTGTTAAGATCTCTTCCCGATCTTCATAGGTGTGAAAGAGGTCATTTAATGTCCCACAAAAGTCTAGCAGTGTTTGCTTTCGGTCTCCTCTATGTAGATTTTAACATATAATAATAAGAAATCTTTTTTTATTCTGACCACCTATCTTTAGATGATCAAGTGTTATCACCGTGAGAGCAGCGCTTTGAGTTGTCAAAGCAGCACTTTTTACCCTTAATGCAGTGGATATATCAGTGGCAAGCCCCCCAGCTAGTCTGACGTGCTTGCTGGCTTTTATAGCCTGCTGATTAATTGTATTAAACCCCTCCATATGATAGGCGTGTCTGGCCCATGTTTCTTGTGCACAAATAATGTCAGCAGTTTGAAGAAAATGTATTGCAGTTGGTGAATTCATTAAATGTTTTAACATTCCGTGAGTTGAAGTTCAAATATTTGTTATTCCTCTGCATTTTTTTTTTTAGTTCAAAAAGTTTTATAGGATGAATTTTTCATAAGTATTAAAACACAATACAAAGAATAATACCGAACAATATGGTATAGGTACATATTATAACATAGGAAATATAGACAGCCAGTAATAATTAAATAGAAAATCCATACCAGCATTAATAATTACATAGTAGATATAAAAAAAGATAGATATACAAACAAAAAAGGGCTACATTGAACATAAATTGATTGATAGAAATTTAAAGAAGCATTTTAAATTGAAGAACATGCAACGATATAGGAGTCCAAACTTGACCACATATTAGATCTAGAAGGAGAGGAATCATTTGGAGAGCGTGGAAAAGAGCATTGCCCACGTCTAAGAAAAATAATCCATTCCCACCATGCATTAACTGAAAGTAAGGTAGCGTTTTTCCAATTACAGGTAATAGATTTGATTGCAGTAGAAATAAGAAAGTCAAACAATTTACAGTCCATAGGGGATAATGTAGATTTAAAAAGAGAAGATTTGAGGATTAGAATATGAAAAGATAAAGTTGTTCGGATCTTAAGGATCCGGGTTATAATATTCCATATGTCTAATAAAAACTGATGAATAATAGAACAATTGAAAAATGAATGACATAGGTCACCAGTTGCAGACTTACAATGCCAACAATTTGGAGTATCTAGAAGTTTAGCTTTAAATAATTTGTCTGGAGTCCAGAAGCATTGGTAACGTAGATAAACATTAGTTTGTATAAGAGTAGCCGGAAGATAATTAGATGTGTTAGATTTCCAAATATCCTTCCAGGATATTTTAGGGATTGAAGATTTATGTGCGGTGACCATTTTTGATTAAAATGTGAGAAGGAGGAATTAGAAGTGCTACGTTTTTTGTACACTTTAGAGGCTATATGTCCTGAGCGGCTGAACACAGAAATACAAAACTCTATACCAGAGGACTGAGACATAGAAAGTAATTGCGGGTAAGCAGTAAGAACAGTATTACATAGTAATGTATTTTTGGGTAATTCAGACAAAGGTAGGTTGTATTTAGTTTGAATCACATCAAATGTGTAAAACATATCATAATGACAGATGCCAGCAACAAAGAAAATACCAGCAGTAATCCAAAAGTTCCAAAAAGAAATATGCTTATGATATTGGAGTTTAGGATTGAACCAAAGAGAAACTTTTTTAGTGGAAGACAAAGTAATAGAAAAGCTACTATCAAATGATAAAAGGACAATTTTAGAGTTGGCAATAATGGGGGAACGTTTACCAAAAGAACCGTTTGCCATGGTAAGAAACGCAGTTAATGGATATTAGGGCCAAAATATTTTTTTCCAGGATAAGCCATTTAGGTGCATTAAAGGGGGGAATACTATGGAACCATAAGGAACATTGTGCCACAAGGAATGCAAAATGGTATTTTTTTTAATCTGGAAGACCAACCCCACCTTCACATTTCGGCAATTGTAAAGTCTTAAGACTGATTCGTGCAGGTTTACTATTCCAGATGAACTTGATAAATAACTTATATAATTTAGCATAAAAAGTGGATGGGAAAGAGAAGGGTAACATAGACAATAAATATAGAATTTGTGGGGTTATAGACATTTTAATTGCTTCAATACGCCCCCACCAATTTAGATGAAGATTAGACCATCTATCCAGTTTCTCTTTGGTATTAGTTAAAATTGTGGAACAATTGGTTTCAACTGTATCTTTAATCGAATCAGTAAAAGTTATACCTAAATATTTGAGTTTTTTTGGAGACCAAATTATATCAGTATTTGCCAGCATTGTAGAATTACAAAAAACATTTAATGGAAAAAATTCTGGGGCATATTAGCAAGAAGAGGCGATAATCATCGCTAACCCTGCTTAGCGTGATTTTTTTATCGCCGGCTATCGCTGGAATATATCGCCACGCTAACGCTGTATTAGCAACGATTAGCGCTATGGCGATGAATATTCCAGCGATAGCGGGGGAAATGGGCCAACATCGCTGAAAAACCAGCGATGTTGCATGGAGAAGGGAGAACACCTTGCTGATACGACCCTGTGGTCGTATCAGCATAATCCACCCCCCCATGTTAGGTATGGCTAACACCTGCTAATTGCAGGTGTTAAATAAATGGCGATGACTCCGGTTAGCGCGACTTTTCACGTCGCTAACTGGGGCCATGGCCACCTTGCTAATAGGCGATAGGCCTGTTAGCGGGTGTTTCCCAGGTTTGTTCGTCGGGAACGCCCACTTTGCATGTCATTAGCGATAAATATCGCTGACATGCAAAGCGGTAAAAAAACGGGCGCTAATGCCCGCAAACTGTCGCTAACTGCTGTTAGAGACAGTTTGCTGATAGGGCGATATGAATATCGCCGCTTTAGCGGCAAAAAGTGCCGCTAAAGCGGCGATAGTGCCCTTGCTAATATGCCCCTCTGTCTTATTAGTATTCAGAGAATAACCAGAAACATCAGCATACTTATGAATAATATCAAGAATAATAGGTATAGAGGTAAGGGGATCATTAACATATAATAACACATCATCAGCGTATGCAGACATTTTAATGGTAGTATTTTTCAAAACAACACCTGTGTATGTATTACTATTGCGGAGAGAACATAAAAGGGGTTCAATTGCAATAAGAAAAAGTAAAGGAGAAAGAGGACATCCTTGCCGAGTGCCTCTATGTAAGCAAAATTAGGAAGAGCATACACCATTGAAACAAATGGAAGCTGAGGGGGCTGAATACAATGCTTTAATCATATTAATAAAAATAGGACCAAAATGGAATATTTCTAGAGTTTTAAATAAAAATTGCCAATTAACCTTATCAATTGCCTTTTCCGCATCTAAGGCCATTACACCAATTGGACAGCTGGATTCTTTGGCAAGGGATAATACATGACAAAGCAGTCTGGTATTGTGAGCGGATAATCTACCTTTCATAAAGCCAGTTTGATCAGTTTGTATAATATTGGATAGTAAGGGTGATAATCTATTCGCTAAATTTTGGCATATATTTTACAGTCCTGATTAATTAAAGAGATAGGACGAAAATTTGATACTAGGGTATGGTCTTTATTAGGTTTAGGAAGAACAATTATAGTGGCTTCATTAAAAGATCCCCCCATCATGGAAGTGCACTGAAAATCTGTAAAAAGGGAAAGTAAAAAAAGGGATAATTGGTCCTGATAACATTTATAGAATTCGGCCGGAATACCATCTGGACCAGGAGTTTTTTGGAATTCAATGCATTAATTGCTGCAACAATTTCTTTAACATCAATGGGATTATCTAAGGTCAATCTATCAGTAGTAGAAATCTGAGGCAATCAACAAGAATGAAGGAAATCACTAATAACACTGTTATGAGGTGCGAGAGGTTCGTGATATAAGGAAGAGTAAAAGAAAAGGAACTCTTTCAGTATATCCTCAATATCTGTCACCAATGTACCATTATTCGTTTTGATGGCTGGAATTTGAATCCTGTCACTCTTGAGGTGTATATAATTAGCTAACAATCGACCAGATTTATTGGAATTAAAATGAAAATTGGATTTTTCTTTTGAGATAAGTAAACCTGCTCTTTTACTAAGCATACAATTATATTCGTATCTATATTTCTGAAGTTGGGATTCATATTGTGGATCTCTAGATGTAATAAAAAGTCTTTCCACAGATGCAATCTGTTTCTCTAATTTGGTGAGGTGGGAGTAAAAAGATTTATTTTCATGTGCCATAATAGAAATTGAAACTCCACGAATGTAAGCTTTAAAAGCATCCCAATGTATAATTTTGGAAGTGTCACGTGAGTTATTATTAAAAAAATAATCACTAATAGCTAAGGCCATTTTTTTAGAGTTGGTTGGATTAAGAATTATGTCTGAGTTCATTCTCCATTTTTTATTAGGAATTTGGGGGTCAGAAATACATAGAGTGAAGGAAATCAAAGCATGGTCTGAAACCGTAATAGGATGTATAACCGCCTCACTAATCATATGACATAGATTACGTGAAGTTAATAAGTAATCAATTCTAGAAAAAGAGGATGAGCATTGGAATAAAAGGTAAATTCTTTATCTGTAGGATGTTCCAATCTCCAAAAGTCAACCAATTTGGTAACAGAAAGGAAGGATTTCAAAGCAAAAAATGCTTTGTTAGGCCGCAATTTAAAAGCAGAAGACCGGTCCAACAAAGGATCCCTGATAAGATTAAAATCACCACCTACTATAAGGGACATATTACCAATTTTGAGTACTTCAGCAGAAACATAAGACCAGAAGGCAGGATCATCAGATGTAGGAGCATATATATTGACCAAATTTGAAATGAGTTTGTCAATTTGAACTTTAGCATAAACAAATCTACCATCTGCGTCATGATGATGAGACAATAGTTGTACCTGAGCTCTGTATGAAAAAAATATAGCTACATAATTTTTACGTTTTGCAGCAGGAGACAAAACTATAAGCCCTACCCAACCTTTAGACATAGGGGCCGATTCCGATTCGGGCCGGAAATCTCTCCGACCGAGCCGGACCCGGAGAGATTTCCGACCGAATCGGACCCGTGCAGCCCGACCGAACGAGTACGATGCGTCCGTATGCTATCGTACTCGAGTCGGTCGGACTCCCATTGAAGTCAATGGGAGCCGTTCGTACAACGCGTACGCGGGCTCCCATTGCCTCAATGGGTGTGAGGCGAACAAGGGCGCCCCCTACAGCGTGTACGCGGCGAAGCGACTCGTGCCGTACATGCACAGGTAGGGGGGACCCATGGGTCCCCCCTGTGTGCGACTCGCGCGGCTACGCGTTCAGGGGGGTCTGACACGGACCCCCGAAGTACGGCTCCGACTGCTCTTTCGAGCCGGGTGGCGCGTGTCGGTCGGACTGCTCGCGGCGCGCATCGTACTTACCCGGCCGGGGAACATCTCCATTGCGCGGTGCGAGTCGTGTCCGAGCGAGTCGGTCGGTGTGGTTCGACCCGGGAACGTGTCGGTCGGAGCGGTTGGGACGCCCGAATGAGTCGGTCGGCGATTTCGCATCGTACTCGCTCGTCCGGACGCACGTACGAATCGGTCGGGAAATAGGGCTCCGAATCGGATCCGGTTAAGCCGAATCCGATTCGGAGCCCTACCGGCCGAGATCGGAATCGGCCCCTTAGTATGTAATATCTTATCATCCACATGGGTTTCTTGTACAAAACAGATATCTACATTAGACTTTTTGAGATAGTCTAAAATTTTACATCTTTTAACTGGGTGTCTCAGACCTTTCACATTTAAGGAAGCAACAACTAACTTTCGTGACCTAGACATATTATCCTATAAGTAATAGAAGAGAGTGAAAGAAAAAGAATAGCAGCCCATATAAAAAAGACAAAACAAGACGAACAACATACAGAGAGGTCAGTTACGAAGACCTCATACCAATAGAACATTGGAGACGGAGGTGCAAAGCAAGAAAACCACTAACATATACACCTGCATAATGAAAGAATATCAATCTACATTAAGGACTATAGAATGTTATCCCGCAGAACCAGAAGGCTGAGAGTCCATGAGAATAGGATCATGTTGATCCAAAAATCTGATTAAATCTCCAGGAGCTGAAAAAGACTTGGAGACATCATTTTTCCAGATGCGCATAATCGCAGGATCAAAAAGGCTATATTTGTAACCAGCTTCTCGTAGACGAGGCCTCAATTCTGAAAATTGTCGTCGTATTTGAACTGTCTCCTTTGCAAAGTTTTGATAAATAAAGACTTTATTTCCTTCAATTAGGAGAGAAGGTATTTCTCGGACAGCCTTTCGTATGAGGAGGAGGTGATGATGCCTGAGAACTTTAAATATGATTTGTCTTGGTTTGACCTGGTGAGGTTTACGAATCGAGGGAATCCTGTGAGCTTTATCAATCTCAAAACGTTCTGGAAATTTGATATTTATTATTTTAGGTAGAAGGTTTTCCAAGAAAAGACGAGAACTCTGTCCCTTAACTCCCTCCGGGACATTCAATATGCGTAAGTTGTATTGTCTATTTCTATTTTCCAAATCCAGTAAGGAACGTTGGAGAGAAGCAACCTGAGGAATAAGTGGAGCCATAGTCGTGATGGCTTTAGTATTATCACGAATTTTAATCTCATTGTCTGCAACTCTCATCGATAGTGAAGCCATATCTCTCTGAATATTTTTGATATCTGAAGAAATTGTGTCAGTATTAATATGAATAGCTTGAATTTCCTCCAAAATTTTTGCCAATGAATTATCTTGTGAGTCAATGACTTTGAATTTGGTAGGAGGAGGTGAAACAGCTTGTTTACGTTTATTTGACACTGTTTTGGAATCCTTACTGACAAACAGAGAGCAAACAAGTAATAATAAATGAATTATGCCACAAATAGCAAAGAATTGAAGTGAAAAGTGGTTTTCTGACAGAAAAATATGATTAATATGGCAACAAACAGCTCCAGAAAGTCTCAAATCAGTGTCTCAATAAAGCTTAATAGGGAATAAAAAAGGACAAAATCCCTTTAGACCTGTGCAGAAACAGAGATGGTATCCAGCAAGAGGCAGAAACAAACCCCTTAAAGAAAGGAGAGGCTTTTGAAGAGAGGAGGTGCTCAGCAAGTCAAGCCCGCCTCCTCTGTGTGTGGAGCCCACAGAGAGAGCCGAGGGAAGCAGGAGCCCTCTCTGAGGAGAAAATGAAAACGCCTACCGCTCTTCACATGGAGGCACCAGACCTCCAAATTTCAGCCCACCGTCTCTGCAAGCATGAAGGAGCACCTGGGCTAAAAGGAAAGACGTGATGCAGTCCTTATCGTCGTTGAAACTTCGTCGTTAGTGCAGGTAAAAAATGGAGCTCAAGGCGCGGCGGCCATCTTGGTTCGCGCGCGCTGCCGACTCCCCCCTTCCTCTGCATTTTAACTGCCTTTTTGATGTTTATGTTAGGAATGAGCAAGAGCTGTATAAAGGGCAGCCAATTCCAATCTCTATCCAGATCTTGATGCTTTGAGGTGGGCAATAATACATTTCCTTTCATTTTGGTTGTTGAACTCCTCCCTAATTATTTTGTTTGATACAATTTTGGATTCCAAAATGCTTTTTGTTTCCTTGATTATACTATTAGTTCAGTCAGTCAGTCAAAACCACTTTATTCGGTTAATAAAAACCATAAAAGTACATAACATATAGCACGATAAGACATTAAAGATCATCACAATACAAGACATATCTCAATACACTATACCATAAAAGTGATTTAAAATCCGAAGGCTCATTACAAATAGGTGACTTAAAAAAAGGACATGGTACGACCAAATCAAATTTCATTTAAGTACATAAAAACCCAGGCTATCAATAATACATAAAATGTCGGAATAAAAACAATAGACCTCAATAACATAATAGGCACTCATCACAATACAAAACCTATGGCAATATACTACACCATAAAAAATGCTTTAAAATCCAAAGGCTCAATTCATATGGGTGACATAAAAAGGGCATAGTACAGCAGAATCAAATTTCATTAGAGTACATAAAAAACCCAGGCTTCCCCTGATACATACAATGTTGAAATAGAAACAGTGGGCCCCAATAACGAATTAGACACTCCATTAGGAGTTTGAGGTGCTGTATCGTTTTTTCCTGAGTCGAACAGCTGCAACCAAAAAACTTGCGATGTTAAAAATCTCCCATGGGTCATTCAACAGCTGTAAATACAGTAGAGCTGGTTTAACCTGTATAAAACCTTTTCCCCTTAGAATTGGAACTAAAAACCTCCTACCAATAGCACTATAATGATCGCAAAACATTATAAAATGCATAGTGTCCTGAATTGAGAAATTGTCACAACTACAAGGTCCTAAATCACACGCCCTACTCCATCCTTGCGAGTTTCCTAAAAAAGTATAGATTAAGTTAAAACGAAACCTAGTTAAAAGCTGGCGATGAAAAGGCTTCGTGACAAATCTCAAATATGGTTCAATTACAAGGGAGGTTTTTAGTAGAAAATAGTCTTTTACTGAGGATTTCTTTAGCTCCATTTCCTCACGCTCGGCCGCCATCAGATTCAAGAGTTGTGTTTTGACCCATGTCACATCCTCTTTTCTTATTTGATCAGGAGAGGTAAATAAGTCTGGGCGCCCTAATTTATTTAGAGTATTCTTTATGTAGTGTAACCATGGGATACTATTGGCTTTCTCCAGGGCCACGCAGTCCCTAATGATCTGGTGGTTTAGTGTTAATTCGGAGTTAAGCCAGGTCTTTAGCCAACAGGTCACCGGGGCCACCCTCGCCAGGTCTGTTACATATCTTGCCCCAACCTCTTGATGTATTATAAACGTGGATGTAGATTGAGGAACCGACAGGAGAGAGCGTAAAAATTTGTTTTTAATAATCTGTATTCCTTCTACTGCCTTGAAACCCCAAAAATCTGAACCATACAGGGCAATAGCCATACATTTCGACCTATAAATATTGAGCATGGCTTCCATTGGTCTAGCCCCCAACCTTTGAGCGAAGCCGTGAAGAGCAGCCGTTGATCTTGCCATCATGTTTTTTTTTTACTGTCTTTTGGGGTGCCCATGAGCCCTTCTCATCAAATAGTACCCCCAAATAGGTAAAAGAGGTCACCCTGGTCAGCTCAGCACCTTCACAATAAAAAGATTTTGATGTTTTGTTTTTATGACCAATAGACATTGCGTGAGATTTCGATATGTTGACTATTAAATCTAGTGATTTCATGAAGGCCCCAAATGAATCCAATAGCCTCTGTAGCCCTATAGCCGTTCGGGCTAGTAAAACGGCATCATCTGCGTATAGGAGCACAGGGATACCCCTGTCCCATATTCGCAGAATATCTGGGCTGGCCGATTCTAGAGACTTGGCTAAATTGTTGATATATAGGGTAAAAAGTAATGGCACTAAAATACATCCCTGGCGAACACCTCTACCAGATTTAAAGTGCCTTGTGCATTTTCCTTCTTGGTTTATCCTTACGTAAGCAGAAATGTCCATGTGCAAATCTGCCAGGAGGTGAACCAAACTTGAATCAATGCCCATGTCTAACAAGATAAGCCATAACTTCGACCTATTAACCAGGTCAAAGGCCGAGCTAAGGTCCATAAAGGCCAAATGTAATGACTATTAGTTATCTTGTGGGTGTCATTCTTCCTTTTAGGGTTAATTAATATGGAGGGATATCTTTCTGGCTTTCCAAGCTGAATAGCAATCCCCCACTGGCAAATACGTGTTTCTTACGGAGTACTAGTGCTTCCTGTTCCTAGTTCTGCCAGGTCAGAACAGTTACCTCATTGCCGCACAAGGGCGGGAGTACCTTAAATCGAATCCTCATTATATCATCCGTCCCCATATGTTTGAGTGAGGGAATGTGTTGTAGTAAATGGCGTATGTTAGGCCTGTTTAAAATGTCTCTGCTATGTCACGATACATACTGTGGAATAAAAAAAAGTTAATTTTGTGTTGGATCCTTCTCCATGAAGGGGTTGCTCGCAATCTTTTTTTTAACAACAGATTTTATTGATTTCACATGGTATATTCCGGGTTGAGACCCGGAGGGTACATGGTGTTGAATATTTGTGACATTACATATCCCTGCTCGTAGTTTCTGAAAAACAACTGTTAACAACAATAACAACCTTGCGCAGATCCACCAATCTCCCCACCAAGTATAAGCACACAATTGAAAATGTAGTTCGTGGGGCTCACATAACCCTCTCATTTGTATAGAGTCCAATCCTAGTACGAGATCGTAGCTTATCATGGGTCTGAGGCAATGATGGGAGGTAGTTCTATGCCTCGGTAATCCGCCCACCGTAGCCATATTTTCTTATGTTTCTGGGGGCATCCACGGGCCTGAAACACCGCTATCTCTGCAGTCATACACTCATCTATGGCCTTTTTCCATCGACTAATCTTTGGAGGAGACTCGCTTTTCCACTGCTGAGCAATATCCCATTTAGCGATGGTAACCGCTAAAAATAATAAGTGTTGCTTGTATCTGTTCCCCCCAATCCTATCTGTGCTATGCAATAACAGTAACTTCGGGTCGAGTGGTAGATCCCACGACAATACTTCACCCAGGCAAGCCACCACCCTCTGCCAGAATGGTTGTAATACAGTACATCCCCAGACTGTATGTATAAATGTCCCATCCTCCACCCCGCATCTCAGACACGCCGGGGATTGGATGGCACCCATCTTCCAGAGTCGGAATCGGGTATAGTTTACGCAGTGTAAGTATTTGAACTGTATAAGGCGGTATCTTGTGGAAATCGCCGCACCTCTGGGGCTAGCCAGGGCCTCTGCCCAATCGTCATCCGTTATGCCAGGTATGTCCTCTTCCCAGGCCTTTCTGGTCTTTTGTAGTATGGTATGGTTGTGTGTTGTCAGGGTTTGATAAATCTGGCGGATCTTATGTGCACCTAGGTCGCCCATCAATAAGCGTCCTTCTAAGGGATGGAATTCGGGCACGGTGTCGGTTGATTGTAGTATGGGGGTGAGTGCATGCCTGAGCTGAAGGTATCTAAAGAATTGGGTCTTGTGCAATCGAAACTTCGTCTGGAGCTGTTGGAATGATTTCAAAGCGGTGCCTCACGTCACATCTCCCAAGGTGGATATTCCCACGATGTCCCACCCACGAAACCCCACAAGAGTCGCCATAGAGCACAACATGGTGCCGTGCCACAGTGGGGTCGCCTGGGTCAGGCGGCCACGCCATCCCATCTGTCGGACTGTAGCCCGCCATAGTCGAATAACAGTGCAGCAGGCAGGGAGCAGGAAATCTAGGTTCTGAGCACTATATAAAAGCTGGAGGAGTGGAATGTTTCCCATTGCCATATGGTCCAAGGCAAACGCTGGATCCGATGGTGAGTTGTACCACCATTCGTTGACCACTTGCAGATGGGAGGACGTGTAGTAGGCATAAATGTCCACCGCCGCAATACCGCCACAATACGTTGACTGCGTGCACGTGTTCAGTGCCACTCGCACTGCCCCGTCATGCCAGAGGAATTTATTCTGTATGGCATTCACTTGTGCGAAACAGGCCCGCGGAATGGCATATGGGAAATTCTGGAGCCTGTAGAGTATTCTGGGCAAGGACACCATTTTAAAAATCGCCGAACGCCCATATAATGAGAGTGGCACAGAGGACCAGACTGTTGTCTCATCCTTAAGGCTTTTGAGTAGAGGGTTGATATTACGAGCCCACGAGGTCTGTGGACACGGCGACATAAAGATACCTGTGGTTGCATGCAACAATTGTTCGGCCCACGTCTCTCGGCCCTGGGGTCCGCACACCTGGAATAGTATAGACTTGGTGGGGTTTGTGTGGAGCCCAGTGGTTTGACCAAAAACGCGCAGGATCTGCAAGATACGGGGCCCCGAAAACCACGGGTCGGTCATGAAAAAAAGGACATCGTCCGCGTACAATGCAATGCGGTCCGATCTAGACGAGTCCCAATCAAAGCCTCTAAGCACCGGGTCACCATGAACCCATACTGCCAGAGGTTCTATGGCAAGGGCGAACAGTAACGGTGACAGGGGGCAGCCCTGTCATGTACCACGGCCTATTGGAAATAAGGCAGACCGTTGGCCGGCAACCCGGACCGAGGCGGTAAGCCCTGAATAAAGAAGGCGCACATATGTTAGGAAGCGTGGGCCTAAGTTAAGGACAGTTAGCAGGCGAAAGAGGTACGTCCAGCTGAGGGAGTCGAACGCTTTGTCGATGTCTGCAAGCAGCATGGCTGCAGGGCGTCCGAGCCCCGGGGCTCTATCCATAGCATTGTGCACGCGTCTGATGTTATGGCGTGTGGAGCGGTGAGGGATAAAACCTGACTGGTCTGGATGGATAAAATCGTGTATACAGGATCGAAGGTGGTCGGCAAGAAGCTTCGGCTCAAAATTAATAAGAGAGATAGGTCTATATGATGCGGGATCTTCCGGCGGGAGTCCCGGTTTTAAGAATAAGACTATCTCAGTGTGCCGCCACTCCAGGGGGAGTTGGGACTGGTCGGCAGCCTCTTGTATGGCATCGAGTAGATAGGGGCCCAGTGTGGTCATGTGCGATCTAAGGAATTCCATAGGGAAACCGTTAGGTCCGGGGGCCCGGCCTGGGTGTATGGCCGCCAGTGCAGCGCTCAGTTCGTCAATAGTAATTGAGGCATCGAGTAGGTCTCGAGCCGAATCTGATAGTTTACGGGGGGAATGTCACGCAAAAATTCGTCTATGTCAGCCTCCGATAACTGCTCCTGGCGCGTGTATAGGAGTGAGAAATAGCATGCAAAATCCGCAGCCACCGTCTCGGGAGATGAGCACAGGGCCCCACTATCGTCCCGAAGCATCGGTACACTGGCTGGGAACTTCTCTGCTTGACATAGTCTATGGAGCATTTTACTCGATTTATCTCCCCATTGGTAGATTCTATGCTGGGATGCTAACCAAATTTCTTTGGCTTTGCCCATAAGATGGCGGTGTATGGACTGTTGTGCTTGTAGTAGGATGCGTTTTAGTGTGGGGCTCGGGTCGGTGAGACACCTTGCCTCCAGGACTTTCTGGTGGTCCTCTAGCTCCAATAGTTGCGCCAGTCGCTTACGTTTGGCTGTAGCGCGGAAACTAATATCTACCCCGCGTATGGTAGGCTTCATGGCCTCCCACAGAGTGCATTTAGAGGTGGTTGATACTTCATTAAATGTATAATATTCCGCGACCGCTTGGGACAGAGTCTCCCGATATTCTGGGTCTCACAGATGCCAGGGGGACATCCTCCACCGAAATGGGGGTTTGTGTGAGTGCACCCGGAGTAGGCACTGAACTGGGGAGTGGTCTGAAAGGCCTCGGGGGAGATGTGACACGTGGGAGACCCTATGTACATATCTGTGCGGGACGAACATATAGTCCAGGCGAGATAGAGATCCATGGACTGCAGACAAGTATGTGTAACCTTGCTCGATGGGGTGTAACTCGCGCAATACTTCTGACCAGCCCAAAGTGGTGGCCAACAGGTGGAGTGTAGATCTGTCTGCCGGGGGAGCTTGCCCTGATGTGCGTGTCCTGTCTATTACCGTCATGGTGTCGTTCCAGTCTCCGCCTAGGAGAGTCAGGTCATCTGGTAATTCTCCCCATAAGTGGGTTATCCTTTCAGCAAAGGTGGCGCCTAATGGCGGGGGGGCATAAACACTGCCTAGATTTATACGTTCTCCAAACAGCGTCCCTGAGAGCAAGACATAGTGGCCACCGGGGTCCAGCCAGTGCTTTGTGAGCACAAACGGGACGTGGCGGTGTATGAGAATGGCAGCCCCCCGGGACCCCCTAGTGAACCCTGCATGATATACAGTATGATATCCGAATCTAGAGAGACAGGGGGCCTTAGTGCCCAGCAGGTGTGTCTCTTGCAGAAAGAGAATGTCGGCCCCATAGCGTTTAGCCTGGCGAAGAATGGCGCCCCGCTTCACTTTATTAAGTAGGCCCCTGACGTTCCACGAGACTATTGTCAAATCCCCAGGGGAGGAAATATTCTGTTGCGTTGGCATCTAACCCCAAGACTTGGATATACTAGGACTAAGCTGGTGGGATCGGGACTGGACCTCTGCGCATGTAATAAAAAACAACAACAAAAAAACCACAATAAACAATACTAACATAATACCCGAATGGAACCCCAACCCCCCCCACCCGATACTGCCTGAAACACGGAGCATCTATCGCGGCGGAAGGTGCCCTCCGGCCCCCAACATGGGGACCCGGGGCGCCTCCACCAAGGGTACCCAAAGCACCCATATATTACTAACAAACAATTAAAAAGTGTCCGGGCGGGAGGAAGTGTGTGGCAAAACATCCACACCAGCTTTGCGGTCAATGCTGAACAAGTAGACTCATAGATTAGTTGCCATTCTGGCCCTAGTTCTGCGGAGGATCAATGTCAGCTTCCCATGTGGGGGTGCGTCATTCCGGGTCCGAGGAGCGCCTGGCAGAGCCCGATCTGTATCGTCGTTTGGATTTGTTTCTTTTGGGCCTGTTCCTGTGCCGGTCTTGAGAGGAGTCTGACTCCAGCGGTGGTGGGGTATGTGATTTCGGATGCGATCGTTCATCAGTCCAAGGAAAGACCGCCTCCGGGGTGTCCAAAAAGTAGGATTTGGCATTGTATAAGACACACAAACGGGCTGGGTAAAGGAGCATGTACTCTATATTCAAGTCTCGTAACCTGCGCTTCGCCTCAATAAATGACTGGCGCTGCTGCTGCACCAGCCGGGTGTAGTCCGGAAATATTATTATGTGTTTAGAGTCATATTGGAGTTTATCTTTTTGGGTCCTGGCGAATTGCAAAATGGAATCTCTGTTGGCATAATTGAGAAATTTTGCGATAACGGGCAGCGGGTTTTCTCCCGGGGGTGGTTTCTTTGTTAATGCGCGGTGTGCTCGTTCCACCAAGAAGCAGGCAGACAATTTGTCAGGCGGCAGAAGGTCAGCTAGCCAATTTGTAAGGAAACTGGTCACGGACGTGCCCTCACAGCCCTCTGGAAAACCAATAAAGCGCAAATTGTTGCGTTGCGCGCGTCCTTCTCCATCTTCGACCCGGGAGGCCAGTTCCTGTGTTATCACCGTGAGCTTATTAACATTTTTTTTGTAGGGTGGCTACGGTATCTTCCACAGTTGACACATGGATCTCTGCCTCAGTAATGCGGTCCACCGCCTTTCTGAGGTCCTGGCGGAGGAAGGACACCTCGGATCCTACCACGCCAATTTTTGCGTCCAGCGTGTTCCTTGCCTCGGTGATGGCTGCCAGCAGTGTCGCATTATCCGGCATCTCGCCGCTCCCAGCACTCCCAGTGGCACCGCCCGGTGCAGAGGCAAACTGGTCCAATGTACTCTGCTTGGGACCGGTCGCGCCCAGCTTGTCCTTACCCATGGCGACAGGCGATCCGGCGGCAGGCTAGAAGTCCCGGATCTTATAGCGGGAGGGGGGGAAGTGTCACTTGTCCTTGTCTCATAACCCCCAACCGCCGGGCGGCCGCTGCGTCACCAGAGGGGAGTGTGGAAGACCGGACCTCACGGAAACCGGCTGTCGTGGACCGCAAGCCGCACCGAGCCTGGCTCGGCTGCTTCCGCTGCCCTTGACCGCCGGCCAAGTAGGCCCAGCTAAATAGACCAGACTCGCCGGACCACCGATCCACCACACAACCCCAGTTGCCAAAGTATTTCACCACTAGCACTCAGCAGGCTCTGTTGCTCACCTCCAGTCGTTGTCGCTGAGCAGCCGGATCACCTGCACCAGTTGAATCCTGAGGGTTCTGCGGAGGATTCCTATATATGGGTCTGCGGCTCCTCCGGGCCGAAGTGGACGGCCACGGCGCAAATAGCCGCAAGCGCCTCCTTCATCACCTCAGACACCACCACCCGTGCCCCATCCAGGGATGCAGGTAGGTTTACGTGCCGCATGAAGAGGCCGGGGCCCCGCTGACCCCGAGGGCTAGTGTAAGGCCTCCGGGCCTGTGGGCATGCAATCCGGCGGCTGTCTTCAATATCGCGGAGGAGCCGGCGTGAACCGAGCCCCCCCAATGAGGCCGCTCTGGAGGGCACTCGGGGCAAGCAGGCCGCACTAGGCTGACAGGAAATGCCCCACGCAGGCTGCGCCCGCCTGCCGGCACCCGCACCGGTCGGCAAAGCCCCAGGGGATCAGCAGTATGGCCGTTCAGGCCATCTCGCCGTCTCGCAGGTCCAGGATGCAGCCAGTAACTTCGCCACTCACTCTGCGGGGAGACAAGGACCGAGGCGTAAGGGCCTATCCCCGAGTCCAACCGGAGGCGTCTACCGCCGGCGGACCCCACACAGCCACCGGTCCGCCCACCTCCCGGGCCACGAACTCCGCCCAGATCCGGCCAGGCAGTTCCCGGGCCCCCAGCGTCCTCTGCCTACCTCGTGGGCAATGGTGCTCCGAGCGGGTCCACCGGTCCACAGATGAGGATCAGGGCGGAGGCAAGGGGCAGACTCGAGTCTCCAGTCCAGCCGGCAGCAGGCCCCAGCAGCAACCCCGGTACCGCACGCACCTCGCCGGTTCCGAAAATTGCGGCGCGGTAGTCAGCCGGGTCTCGGAAAGTCACGGCTGTGTGGTTGGTGAGTACAGCATGGCAGGATTATATCGGATTTGAAAAGTTGCCGGCTGGCATGTGGGGGGCTCCACTAAGGTGCGTCCGCCATGTTGGCCTTCCAAGCAACGCCCCCTTGCTCGCAATCTTTTGACTGTCTGAGGCCACTTGGCATTATTTTCCCGCTTTTGTTCTGTTGAGATGTTGTTGGAAGCAAGCAAGATGTTTGCTCTTTTAGTATCACTCAAGGCTTCCCTCACTGTCTCCTATATAGGATACGAGTTGTCATGTGTTTCATTGGTTTCTCAAGCTATGATGCCTTGCTGTGGACAGATGCTTTCCCATGCTGTATCACACCTATTTAGTTGTAGGTGTTAATGATGTTGCTTTGTTGTTCATGCTAGGGACATTCCTTGCTATGGGGCTTTGTTCCATACTTCTTATACCCGACGTCTTACAATTGGGAGATGATTTAAGTTGCATTGATGCACTGATCTCGTCCTTCCATTGTTGTTCGGATTGTAGATTAATTATGTTGACTTGCCCATTCTTTCTATCAATAATTCCTGAACGGTTAGTCTCTATTTCCTGTATACTTGAAGAGAGTTTTTTTCTGCTATTGGTTGACACACTTATCAGAAAATATTGGATAAAATATGTGACTTGTTTTATGATTATCCGTTTGTAATCCCCTTTTGGCCAATAGTTCTTGAGTGGTGGCCCTCCTGAGTTTGTTTTTATTCTTCTTTCATCTTTTCTTTTGTCTCCTGGTAAGCTGCAGGATTGTTGGAGAGCTGGCCCCAGTTAGGACCTGGATGGATTCCCCATTCTCAACTTGATCAGTATTTGTAGTTGTAAATGATGTTTCTGATAATGTCATCACATTGGACGGACTGCTACCATTTTCTCCTGGGATTTCTTTTTTTACGCTAGTAGGCTGTGTCCTGACTTCTCTTAATTTATCCTTACCTTTGTCCTCTTTACTTAATGGAAGTGTGATCAGATGATGATTGCAAGTGACCTTTAGATGATCTGATAAAAGGGATAATAAGTCTGCTAAGGTGCACAGCTTGCCTACTATTGGTTTGCATGCGCAGTTTGACATTAAGTTATGTGGGGTTCAGAAGTTGTACGAGGTAGGGGCCTTTTATTAGGTCTTCTAGATTGTTGTGTTTTTTTCTCCATGTTTGCTATGCTTAAAGCGAACAATTGCATTAGATTGACCTGGAGTTCCAGCTTATGAGTTTGCCAGGTTAAAGCATTTGCTGCCGCAAGAAGGGTTGTATTAATACTAGTTAGAATCACACCAGTGCCTAACTGTTCCGTGCAGCAGAAGACCTCTGCTGTTCGCCGTTCACCAGATTATGTGTGCTCAATTTCATCTAGGAGTTTAGCATCTGTATCACTGAAGGCAAAACTGCTTAAGTTGTTTGCATTCAAAGGGGCATATTCTCAAGAACGTGCGATAATCATCGCCAAAATAGGTTAACGCAACTTCTCATATCGCCGTCCATCGCGGGAAAATAACTCTGTGTTAACGTCTCATTCTCAACATGGCGGTAACATGCGATAGTGTCCCGATAACGCGTCAAATGTCCGCGATACAACTACCGCGACGGCGATAAAAAAGGAAACCCGAACGTGATAAAAGTTGCGATAGGCCCAACCGCGATAGAAAAATCGGCGACAAGCAGTGCCAGGCTTGCAATTCCCATGTCAGGCAGGAAAAATCACCATAAAAGCTGCAAAAAAAAACAAAAAACATAACAACGGCGAAGCACAATGGAGGTAGCCGAAGCAAGTACAGAGGACAACCCGAACCCTACAAGCCCCACGGAGGACCAGCCTGGGACCTTGGGGTCAGGGAAGGGCAAGGAGAAGAAGATAAGGAAGACCCGCTTCAGTCCGCAGGAAAACAGGATCCTGATTACGGAGGTGATAGAACACCATCAACACCTGTTCGTCACCTCCACTGTGTCATTGGCAACAAAAAATGGAATATGGCAGTCCATCCTGGACAAGGTGAATGCAGTCGGAGCGCTGAGGAGGACAATGGAAGAGCTCAAGAGGCGCTGGAATGATGTGAAGCGCAAAACCAAGCTGAAACTCGCAAACAACCGCAAAGCAGCAATGCAGACTGGGGTGGGAGTCCTGCGCCACAGGAGGAGCTGGATGAGATGGAGGAAATGGTGTCCACAGTCATCAGTGTGGAGACGGTGGCAGGAGTCGGGGGACCGGACACTGCTCAACATGACCTGACACAACAGCAACAGGGTGAGTAACCACCAGGGACTGGGGGGACGGGGGGAGATGAGCACAATGGCACACATGCACAATGAAGTATAGCACACTGCACAACCACAATGACTCTGGATCATGTCCCTGATCTCCTTGCCATACTGCAGCACACATAGAAACAGCAAGTAGTCCCCCGTCCACAATGTGCCCAGAAGGGGCCCTCCCCACACATCACCAATCTCACAACAAACCCATGCACATGTGCTGAACCCAGCAAAGCTGCGGATCTGTGAGCCCCACTGACAATGCAAGTGACACTGCATGACGATGAGCATGTCTGCGGGCCACTCATCATGACATGTTGCACGCCACGACACTGAGGTGGCTGAGTGTGGTCCACATCCGGAACGGAGCAGGTCACACACTGACACATCCACGTGCACAAACAACCCCTGATGGCAACAAGACACCTGCGGACAAACCATGCCCAAGAGTCCCAACTCCCACCAAGAGCCCAATTTACCCAAGTATGCAACATCTCAGCACTGCATAAGCACAGAAGTCAAAGGCACACCGCCTGAATGGGAGATGGCCAGGCAAAGTCTGAGCTGCAGGGGCAACTCTCCCACAATGCAGCACACACACAAGAATCAGAGCACATCAACATTGACAACAATGTGGTACAAACTGCAACACATTCACAACAGAACAGAGGACACAACTGCTGCCGCTTGTGTGTAGAAACTGGCCAATCACATTTGGCATAGCAGGAAACTGTGACATGATAATGGACAAGTACAACCCCACATCCCTGATGGTGCACAAATGTCCACTGTCCTGCTTCAAAGAGGCAGCTCCTCCTAAACAGTCACAATGTACATTGTCATGCAGTCTGTTTGGAAACTTGGCCAATGCGTGAACATACATGGAACACACTGTTAAACTGCATCTCCCCTTTACATTGCAGAGGGAGAATCATCACCTCCTGCAGAGCAGACCGAACACCTCCTCAGTGATGACGAGGAGGACCTCCCCACCTTCGACACCAACGCCCTCCAAGAGCTCATGGACAGCTTCCGCACCCCACCCCCAGGAGCAGGGCAGCCCAGCTGCATCGAGGAGACCCCACCCCCTGCACAGACCACACAGCAGGAAGCACCCACCACCCCGGCTGTCTCCCAGGATCCCCTCAAGCAACACTTGGCATTTCAACGCCGTGTGTTGGAGGGCCAGAAGGAGATGGCTGAGCAGGTGCCGGTGGGGTTCAAACTCATGGCAGCCAAACTAGATGCCATCCATGGGTGTCTACGTCCCATCAGGGACCACTTACAGTCCCTAACGAACTCCAACGAGCCATGGCTGACATCGCTGGAGTCATGACTCGGAGACAAGAACACCTGTCTAGTCAGAGTGGTTCCAGCGATCTCAGCCGGGAGTTGTGACACATGCGGAGGCTCATGGAGGATATGGTGCGGATGGAGGCAGAAAGGATGGCTGCCACGGCTGCACATCGGCGAGATGTAGCTGGGATCTTCCATGCCCTGCAGATCCTCATCATGGCATTGCTGCCACAAGGCCTGGCGCAGATGAATGCTGCTGCTCCTACACCATCCACATCTCCGCCCCCTGATGTGTCAGTGCCCCAAAGTGCGGTGAGACATTCCACCTCCGGCACCTGATGTGTCACTGCCACACAGTGCTGCAGCCGAAACACCACCACCCACAGGTGAGGCACATCACACATCAGAGGACGATGATGTGGATGAGACTGCCGTTGTGGTAATGAGGAAGCGGTAGCATTCATCTCCGCCATATGGCCTGTTTCAGCTTGGTTCGGCCCTTTGCATCATCACCTTCCACTGTCCCCCGATACACTCTGTGGCACTCACCTTGGACCTCGACTTGGACTGCCATATTCTGTTTGGTTACCAATGACACAGCAATCAGACTGCGGTCTGAACTCTTCCTCTTCCGATGAATTTGTCCTTCCCTAATGGACTCTGGCTGGCCCTCCACGGGGCAACAATGTCAAGTGGGGTGTGCATGGCCCTGTACTGCTCCAGCTGCAACACTCCACTGAATGTGAATAGAACATTCAAATTCACACAGATGTGTCATGTCTATGATCCTTCAAGTATGACAGTATGGATGAATGTAGGGTCACTGATTCCCCCTTACGTCCATTTTGCACATGTTGTGGGGCTTGGATCACATGGTCCAACATTGCCGATTGCGGTCCGGGTGGCGCAGACACTACAACTGAGACACACGCATTGGTTACTTCCTTGTCCAGGCCAGATCTGTTCACACCCCTACGCTGGACTGGCATACGCCAGCCCAGCCCACTCCGCTTACGCTCACAGGGGGTGACGACACAGCTACATGTCCCAGGTCTCCCCTGTAGTGATCTGCTGGTCACTGGTCTAGTTGTCAGCATGCCACAGCCACTCCCTGAGGGCTGGTTTACACCCACACCACACCCATCCAGCACAGGCGTCACGGGACATGTGACCCTGCCAATAAAAGGGGCCCACCACAGCACATCCCCCACTGCCGGAGGTGACATGATGGCGTCCGCATCCACGGAACTCAATCATAAAGGGTCCGTGACTTGCGTTGCACTGAGTTAGTGGCACCCGATGGCCTGCGTCCGGCACGGGCCTACCGCCATGTGGCGATGACTTGTGGTGCACTGAGTTAGTGGCACCCGGTGGCCTGCGTCCAGCAGGGGCCTACCGCCACGTGGCGATGACTTGCGGTGCACAGAGTTAGGCCCACCTGAAGAGCTGAGCGGGTGTGCAGCCTTCCATGATGCGTTGGCCTCGATACAGTGTCCAGCAAATCAGAACTCGATTTGATTTGTGAGCCCTGCTGGACCGCAGTGTACGCGCAGGCAGCAGTCAGCACACACATGACTCTGCGGTGCGGTGCCGCAGGGTGCGCTGGGGGCCTGTGGCGCGGAATCCAGCGATCGGCTGAGGAGGTTGCACCATTATAATAAATGGGGTAACCCAGTATAGTGTCAACGGACATGGGTATCGATCGATAAGGAAAACAATTGGTCCTAGACACTCCTAACCATACTCAATTTATTAACTGTAGGAGAGTATGCTATGAAATCAATTCATACAGCTGAAATTATATAATGTAGAGGCACATTCAACAAGGAAAAACTCATAGGTAAGATGCCACCCAAAATTCATTAAATTGCAAACATCAATTTATTTTCACGCTGGGTCTTATTCACAGAATGAAAGACATACACAGAATCATAATATGCAGCATGTAATATTAGCGCGGTTATTTTCAAGGAGAGAGAAAGAAGTGAAAATAGGTGCTCATGTGTAGGATAGAAAATGAAGATGAAGATCATCAAGAGGCATTTAAAAAGAACAATTCAAAATACTACGGCCGATGGGATCCGGCATAAATTCCTAACAGAGCCGGTACCCCTACAAGATAGGGCCTACCCCTAAGCTCATTCGCAATATTTGATAAATGTTTTACAATTTGTAGCACAGTGAGGCTTCATCTGTGGTTGGGATATGAGGGAAGTAGATGTTGGGTGTAGGCCCACTGGGGGAATGTCGACGTTTCGACCCTAACGCAAAAGGGTAAGTAGACTCCTCTGCTGCGGGTCTTCCTCAGGACAGGGGAAAGAAGGGACCTGGAAAATAACCATACAATCAATGGGGTGGCCTAGGTCAAAAAGAAAACGAAAACATGAGTGACTAGTTGTCGTCAGTACTGACCCATGTCCAATGGTCATATACAACAAGGAGCTACAGGGGTAGAGAACAGGTCATCCCCCACTCATATAGTCACAAACAACAAAGGACCTGTTCCCACGGTGACTGTATTTACTCAGAGCCCATCCTTTCCATTGTAATCAATCATCATGGTATTATGGATCAACGGATAGCCTTATACCGTCTGTAATGGAGGGACCTGGATCACCACTCTATTATAAAAGCACTGTTGTGTTAATTCATTTAAGTCTCCCACGGTCAAACCCACCCACTAGTGTGATATGACCAAGCTCAAATGAACATAGGTAAGAACATATAACCATAAGTGAGAGAAAAAAGGTGAGAAAAGGTTGACGGTGCCTCACGGAAGTAACACCATGGGAGTAAGCAGGCAGGTACTCGCCTGCATCCTCAGGTTCTCATCATCAGCAGCCGCCAACCTATAACACAAACTGTGATAAAGTAGAAAAAAGAAGAAGAAAAGAAAGACACAGTGCTAGGTGTGGTATCAATTGCTGCCTATACACCAGACAATTTACCAAGTGTGTGGCAGTGTCAACCCTATAGGGGACGGCGGGGTCCAGATTGAAACACCGCCCTTCCCAGTTAAAACCGAGCAAGACCACACTGGCTGTATGAATTTATTCTGTGCTGTGTGTCTGCTCATTTAAAAGCTGACAGGTTTCATTGCCAGAGGAAGCTCACAGCAATTTCTTCAGGGCATGGGTTAATAACTCCACCCTACACCAATCGTTGTCTAATTTATATGTTCCTGCAGGAGACAAAAACAGAACAACACAACACCATTGGTTGGCACCTACTCAAACGTACAATTGCATCATTGTGGAATCCACCCCCACTACGTCAATGTATTTACCGGGTTGTTGCCCCGCATGGGCATACCTGTACCCTTCTTAGCGTGTGAGTGTGTACGCGTCCACTTTCTCACTGGCTCTCACGATTGCTGCCAACGTCATTCTGTAAAATAATTGTAATAAAATGTATAAAAGATTATGGATTCTGTGATTCAGAACAATGTCGTGTGGTACATGCTGACTGGGGTTACTCAGGCACTCTGTTTATTTTATAAGGAGGCTGTGTGTGTCCTCTGCTTTCAACCCGTATCCCCTGCCTTCGTTTTGTCAGTGTGTCTGACCTCTCGAACTCTCTCCAGGTTTTTACACATCCTACCGTATGTACTGGTGCAATCTGGATTATTCGCCTTGCGTACACGAGCTCGCCACCAGGGCAGCTGCCCAAGTCTGATCTATAAGGCATTCTCTCTAATGTTCGCCACTGGTTCTATCTGGGCCTTAATCCTGCAGCCCTCCCCCCTATCCGTGAGGGACCCGCTTACCGCAACCGGCTTGGCGTCTGGCGTTAATGTGCCGGTGTGGGCGCCATATTGTAAGAGGACCCGCACCTAGGCGCATATCTGCAGCTCAATATGTAACATACGGCAAAAAACGCTCCGAATACACAATTGTGTTCCATTCCTTAAGCGGAGTATTGGTTTGCTGAATTCTAGTTCTGGTGCCCATACCTTCCTTAATGTGGACAATCTAAATTATACCCACTACACAACAACCTCACTCATTGCGGAATACACTGAAATACTTCAATGTTGATAAAGATTATTTTTGAAAAAACTTTATTTTTGAAAAAAACGGGAATTCAACATGGCAACTTTATACACACCCCATTTCTGCATACATAAAAAAGTGTTCATGTAGCATTATACATATTAATAAGAGGGGTTTCATTCAGGTCCCGCCTATCTCAGGGGTTCTAGAGCTGTTCCATCACACTATTTTATAGTGTCTTGCTATGGGATATGCAATATAAAGTGCGCTACCCCCATTATAGTACAAGCCTAGTCCTACTTGTAAGTGGGCCACACATTCCCAACCAGACAGTGTCTCTAATCATGTCTATGGGGAATACAAACAGAAGGGCTGATTTCAGCTGGGTGGAGACGGTATACCATCCCATTGGTCACGGTGATCAGTTATAATTACACATTTACTCTGTTCCATTCAATAAGGTCATTCAGCCCATGCTGATCCACCCCCTCTTGATAAATCCAGCGTGCCTCTCTCGTGCTTAATCTGGTCTCAATATTGTAGTGGTCGCCCACTACCCTCTCTAGCACAACCCAACGAATGTCCTTAGGATTGTGCTTGAAAGTGTGGAAATGCTGCACAAGTTTCGTGGTCAGTTTACCTATTCTCAGTGTGCTCAAATGCTCCTGTATCCTGACTTTGACTTTTCTCGTCGTAAGTCCAATGTAATGAAGATCACATGGACAGGTCAGTCTATAGATGACATTTGCGGTGTTACAATTGCTAAACCTGTTCAAATACCAGGTTTTTTTACTAGCAAGAGTCACACTTTTGACCGGGGCCATAAGCTCGCACACAGAACAATTCCCACATGGGTAATGTCCATGGGGTACACCAGTCTCTCTAGATTCTTGTATAGGTCGAGTGTGTACCAAGCGATCCCGCAATTTAGCTGATCGCTTAAAAGCAAATCTTGGTTGTGGCATTTTCATACTGGAGGTGCTGAGCAGATGCCAATGTCGCCTGATAATTTGTCTGATTTTAGTAGAGAGTGGTCCAAAGGTGGTGACCACCGGTATACAGTCTCCATTGGTTTTCGGTGTCCTTTCAAGGAGAGCGGCACGTGGGGTTTTAAAGGCTCTCTTTTTTGCCTGCTTGATGACTTTTTTTGGATAGGCACGATCCTCCAATTTTCTGGACAAGTTCTCGGCCTGGTCAGAATATGTCTGAATCGACGAACAATTCCTACGATATCGCAGGAATTGCCCCACGGGTAAATTATCCCAGAGGGCCCTGGGATGATAAGACCTGTAGTGGAGCAGTGAATTTTTATCCGTAGGTTTCTGATGCACGTTGGTCACCAACTTGTTATTCTCGGCTTGAATGTCTAAGTCAAGGTATGTCGCTGTTGATCTATTGACCGTCCATGTAAACTTCAGACACTCATCTAGGTTGTTCAGCCATTCCAAAAACTCATTAAGTCTTGTCTCTGTGCCTGACCATATGCACAGCACATCATCTATATATCTCTTCCAGTGGACGATATTCCTCTGGAAGAGATTGGTGTCATGATTGATGTGGTGGGACTCGAACTGGCCTACATAGATGCAGGCCAGACTGGGAGCAAATGTGGCCCCCATCGAGGTACCAGATACCTCTAAGTACATCTGGTCTTTAAAGGCAAAAAAGTTTTGGGTGAGGGCGATTTCCATACATTGTAAAACAAATGTCTGTGGAGTGTCATAGAACCACTCGCATTCCCCCAGGGCGCGTGCTGCTGCCACCAGTGTTGCCTCCTGGGGGATGCTGGTGTACAGCGATTCGATGTCTATGGTGACTAAAAATTGATTGTCCGGATCATATATAACACCTTCCAGTATTCTCAATACATCAGTGGTGTCTTGAACGTATGAGGGTTGTGTAATAACACATTCTCTCAGAAATAAGTCTGAAAACTGTGATAGGGGATCCAATAGCGATTGAATTCCCGAGACTATCGGGCGCCCAGGCGGTGGTCGCTGGGCCTTGTGTATTTTAGGCACGATATAAAATGCCGGAACCCTCGGTTTCATATTGATGAGGAATTCCGCCTCCTTATACGTAAGCCATTTCTTTTCCTTGGCCTCTGTGACCATCATGATGATGGTTGTCTGAAGTTCTTTAGTGGGGTCCCTCATAAGTGGTCTATAATTTTGTCGATTTCCCAACAACCTAGCCACTTCGGTCTCATAGTCTTGAGTGTCCATTACCACCACCGCCCCGCCCTTATCGGCCGGTTTGATAGTAATAGCGGAGTTGTTTTGTATAGTCTTCACAGCCTGCCAATCCCGACTACTCATATTGCTATGTGTAGTGCAATTCGTGTTTTGTTCTAGATTGGAAATGTCTTGCAGGACTTTCTCCTCAAACACTTGAACCTCCGGACCTACTAGGCTATTTGGAGGGCAAAATTGTGAAGGGCATCGTAAGTTAGTCGTAAACACCGAAGGGCTATCCTGTTCCTTACCCTCAAAGAACTTCCTAAGTTTTATCTTCCTCATGAGGCCATACAATTCCCCTCGAAGTTTAAAACTGTCATGTTTTGGAGTGGGGACGTACCCTAGGCCCTTGTTAAGAACCCTGAGTTCGTCCTCAGTCAATTGGTGTTGTGATAGGTTGACCACTATATTTCTATCACTTGTAGCTAGAGGGGTGTTCTGCCCCCACTGCGTGTGATTCTCGGTGAGTACATTTGCCATGTTGAATTCAAGTTCTGGCGTACTCGTCCCCTCCCTCTGCCTCTGTGACTGGCCCCTCTTTGATCTGGGGGGTGTGAAGGGTGTTGTCCTAAAAAAGCCCGGAATAGTGTTCCTAGGTCCTTGTTTGTTCTATCTTGGGGATTAAATCTCACCCGTTGGTTGGAGGTGGACGGTTGGGCGCTGTAGTCGTCGTCCTCACTACTAGTGTTTTCAAAGGTCCAATTGTTTGGGGCCCTCCTGCCCTGTCGTCGCCCACCCCTGGAGCCCTACACGTGCAATGTCTGTTCGGGAGCTTGCTGGTAATATTGATCTTCCACGTACGGGAAAGCCCACTCGTGGCTGAATCTATCTAGATTCCTTCTTAATCCTTTGATCTTTTGATTGACCATGTAGGTTTGATATTCCCCAAGGTCACTTTGGATCTTAGCTAGTTGTTCTTTAGTATCTATAATGGTGGTATCAGCCTTAATGGCTTCCTCTAGTTCTAAGATCTCTTTGAGAAGTTCCTCGCTCAATCTCTTGGCCGTGTTAATAATGAGGACAAGCCAGTCCCGGGTGCACTTATTGGCTATGTAGCTCCAGTCCACCCGGAACCTCTTGTCCTCCCAAAAATGTTTTGGCTCAATGCGAACCAAAAGGCTCGCTGGTGCTGCACCTGCCCTTAAATACTCCGTCATTAACGCTCCATGGAGCGCGATTCTGACTTGACGCTTTCTGGTGTTGGACAGTTTTTCCCATTCATCACGGGCTGTTGAAGTCCCGCTTAAAGGAGCGTTGGGCAATAACGATGGACCTGATAATATGGAAGCTATATGGTCATCCCTAAAGGCCAGACAGAACTTGTCCATGCTCTAAAATCTAAGACAAAAAAGTGGGGGTGGAGGCCCCTATGATGATTCAGTGCAAACTGAATGTATCAAAAACTAAAGAAAAACCAAAGTTTTTGCTATTATTTAAAATAAAGCTGCCGTTCTCATAACCATATACAACAAGGAGCTACAGGGGTAGAGAACAGGTCATCCCCCACTCTTATAGTCACAAACAACAAAGGACCTGTTCCCACGGTGACTGTATTTACTCAGAGCCCATCCTTTCCATTGTAATCAATCATCATGGTATTATGGATCAACGGATAGCCTTATACCGTCTGTAATGGAGGGACCTGGATCACCACTCTATTATAAAAGCACTGTTGTGTTAATTCGCTTAAGTCTCCCACGGTCAAACCCACCCACTAGTGTGATATGACCAAGCTCAAATGAACATAGGTAAGAACATATAACCATAAGTGAGAGAAAAAAGGTGAGAAAAGGTTGACGGTGCCTCACGGAAGTAACACCATGGGAGTAAGCAGGCAGGTACTCGCCTGCATCCTCAGGTTCTCATCATCAGCAGCCGCCAACCTATAACACAAACTGTGATAAAGTAGAAAAAAGAAGAAGAAAAGAAAGACACGGTGCTAGGTGTGGTATCAAGTGCTGCCTATACACCAGACAATTTAACCAAGTGTGTGGCAGTATCAACCCTATAGGGGATGGCGGGGTCCAGACTGAAACACCGCCCTTCCCAGTTAAAACCGAGCAAGACCACACTGGCTGTATGAATTTATTCTGTGCTGTGTGTCTGCTCATTTAAAAGCCGACATGTTTCATTGCCAGAGGAAGCTCACTGCAATTTCTTCAGGGCATGGGTTAATAACTCCACCCTACACCAATCGTTGTCTAATTTATATGTTCCTGCAGGAGACAAAAACAGAACAACACAACACCATTGGTTGGCACCTACTCAAACGTACAATTGCATCATTGTGGAATCCACCCCCACTACGTCAATATATTTACCGGGTTGTTGCCCCGCATGGGCATACCTGTACCCTTCTTAGCATGTGAATGTGTACGTGTCCACTTTCTCACTGGCTCTCACGATTGCTGCCAACGTCATTCTGTAAAATAATTGTAATAAAATGTATAAAAGATTATGGATTCTGTGATTCAGAACAATGTCGTGTGGTACATGCTGACTGGGGTTACTCAGGCACTCTGTTTATTTTATAAGGAGACTGTGTGTGTCCTCTGCTTTCAACCCGTATCCCCTGCCTTCATTTTGTCAGTGTGTCTGACCTCTCGAACTCTCTCCAGGTTTTTACACATCCTACCGTATGTACTGGTGCAATCTGGATTATTCGCCTTGCGTACACGAGCTCGCCACCAGGGCAGCTGCCCAAGTCTGATCTATAAGGCATTCTCTCTAATGTTCGCCACTGGTTCTATCTGGGCCTTAATCCTGCAGCCCTCCCCCCCTATCCGTGAGGGACCCACTTACCGCAACCGGCTTGGCGTCTGGCGTTCTCTCAGCACCTCGCGGGTTGCGGTAGGAGGTCCGTGTTTTCAAAACCCGACGCGCCGCGTCATCGCGTGCGCGACACACCCCTTCCAGAAATGGCACAGTGCTCTTTCCGATTAATGTGCCGGTGTGGGCGCCATATTGTAAGAGGACCCGCACCTAGGCGCATATCTGCAGCTCAATATGTAACATACGGCAAAAACGCTCCGAATACACAATTGTGTTCCATTCCTTAAGCGGAGTATTGGTTTGCTGAATTCTAGTTCTGGTGCCCATACCTTCCTTAATGTGGACAATCTAAATTATACCCACTACACAACAACCTCACTCATTGAGACCTTCTAAACGTATGCTGCCCTAGGGACGTTCAATTCTGCAATGTAAGTGGCATGCATTAATAATTTGCAACAGGCCGCCACACATCCTTTAAAGTATGGCCAGGGTATCAAATTACCTTAAGTCAGAGCAAACCGGAGCCATGCCGCATCCATCGGTGTCTCTAAGGCTACAGGACTGACGCGCATCCATCCGCTGGTATAAGAAGCCAGCGTGCATGTTGCCGTCGGGAGCGTGCTGCTTCCAGCGGTTACACCGCACTTACATTGAAGAATTGAACGTCCCTATGGCAGCATACGTTTAGAAGGTCTCACGCCGCTCCATTTCAGCGGGTGAGTCTACTGTGTGTCCCTGCACTTTGGTTTCGCTTTCTTTATCCGTGTACACTAGGGTTCTGTCTAATGTCCCGTTTCCATTATTTTTCTTAATGTTTCTTAGTACTGTTGGGTGATTTCTCCCCAACCCTGAAGTAATCTCAGGATAATTTGACTGAGTATAAATTGGAACCCCTTACATCACATCACGACCCTGAAGTAATCTCAGGATTATTTGACTGAACAGAGTTTGGATCTATTTGCATCTCACCACGACCGTGTTCGGGTGAGCATTCATTTTTGGCACTCATGCTGGCACATTCTTCTTCTTTTTAACGTAGTACCCATCGTTTTTGGGGGTAATGTACTTGGCACCATTGGACATGGGTCAGTACTGACGACAACTAGTCACTCATGTTTTCGTTTTCTTTTTGACCTAGGCCACCCCATTGATTGTATGGTTATTTTCCAGGTCCCTTCTTTCCCCTGTCCTGAGGAAGACCCGCAGCAGAGGAGTCTACTTACCCTTTTGCGTTAGGGTCGAAACGTCGACATTCCCCCAGTGGGCCTACACCCAACATCTACTTCCCTCATATCCCAACCACAGATGAAGCCTCACTGTGCTACAAATTGTAAAACATTTATCAAATATTGCGAATGAGCTTAGGGGTAGGCCCTATCTTGTAGGGGTACCGGCTCTGTTAGGAATTTATGCCGGATCCCATCGGCCGTAGTATTTTGAATTGCTCTTTTTAAATGCCTCTTGATGATCTTCATCTTCATTTTCTATCCTACACATGAGCACCTACTTTCACTTCTTTCTCTCTCCTTGAAAATAACTGCGCTAATATTACATGCTGCATATTATGATTCTGTGTATGTCTTTCATTCTGTGAATAAGACCCAGCGTGAAAATAAATTGATGTTTGCAATTTAATGAATTTTGGGTGGCCTCTTACCTATGAGTTTTTCCTTGTTGAATGTGCCTCTACATTATATAATTTCAGCTGTATGAATTGATTTCATAGCATACTCTCCTACAGTTATTAAATTGAGTATGGTTAGGAGTGTCTAGGACCAATTGTTTTCCTTATCGAGGAGGTTGCACCGGCACGTGGAGGGCCCTCTTGGAGACACGCCGGTGGCGGCAGGTGAGCATTGAGGCTTGGGTGCGCAGGGGCGGGCAGTCATCGCTGGGTGGCGTACCGGTCTGGGGACCAGGGCTGGGGTGCAGCAGGCGCACAGGATCCCGCAGGCACCACCGGTCACGGCGGCGGCCTCGTGGCTGGGTGGGGGGCGCCGCCCTGGCAGACACGACCCTGCATGCGCTGACGAGATGTGCGCGGGTTGGCTTGGGACGTAGTCACCTCGTCTCCAGTGTGAATACGGCTGTTGAATGTGGTCGGGCACGTGTGTGTAGGCCTATGGTCACGATATGGCGGACACAGAGACACATGCAGTAGTTACTGTGGTGGCCATCCCGGAAGTGGACCACGCCCAGGGCCCCGGGCTATTCATTCGCGACATACGCCGGCCAAGGCCGCTCCGCTCAGGCTTACAGGGGGGGACCACATGGCTACATGTCCAAGGTCTTCCACACTGCCTGGGATAACCTGTTTGCGTCCACTGTCCACTACACTGCAAACACCAGCAGTAGATGTCCACATGGACATGTCTGTGCTCTGCATACTGCAGTCTGTCCAGCACATCTCCGCCACACTTGGCATTGTGTCCTTTCTTATTGCTGGGTCACTTGCCTCCTTCGCACATTCTTGGTTCCCACTTCTCCCCACATTCTGCAATTGTGTGGCAGAGGGGCTCTGCCTTTGTGGATGGTTTGTCTACATGTTTGGCCCCTGTTACCACGGTTACTTGTGTTGTCGTGTCCGGTAGTTGGGCATGTTGGTTGGCATGTTGTATGTGATTATGTTACGTGTGCTCTCCCACAGTTGTGAGTTGTGTGATTGTGGAGTTGAGGTGTGTGGTGTGTTCAGTTAGTACTTACCAATGAGCAGTGCATTGCCATAGGTGCCATCCTGGAAGCGCTGGTTGATGATGGACTGTCGGACGATGTATGTATCATGCACACTGCCTGTGAAGTTGGCGACGACATTGGTGAACTGTCCCCGGTGGTCCACTATTGCCTGCACATTGATGGAATGCGTGTGCTTTCTGTAGCCGTAATTGTGTGCAGGATCGGCAGGGGGCACAAGTGGTACATGTGTACAGTCAATTGCCCCCGACACGTGCGGTAAGGCAGCTATGGTGTAATTCCCTTGCATGGTCTCCAGCTGTTCATGCACAGCGTGGGGGAAGTGAAGGTGCAGGGGTATCAAGATGATACAAACCGTGATGTTTACAGGTATGATGAATCCTGCATAATGAGACCGTAACAGATGTTTGTGTGGTCGTAACCTTCCTTTTCTTTCCTACAGAGGTTACGAGCACACAGACTTCTGTTACAGTATATTTGGACTGGATTCATCATACCTCTATGCATTCCGGTTTGTCCAGGTGCAATACACTGTACCAGATTACGTTTGTGACTATGAGGACGCTTGACCATTGTCACCATTTCTTCAACAGGTTTCTGACTACTGATTTCAGGATATGGAATGGTATTGGGGAGTTCCCGCAGCATCTGCAGTTTATTGGATCCACACGTTGCCCTGGTGAAGTTCCCCGTTGGGAATGGAACGCGTTGGCTGAGCATTTCGTCTTGTTGTTTCTGTATTTGTAAGAAAGTTCTGTTTTTCCACTACCATTGACTACTGGACTTCATGACCTGGGGGGGAGGGTCCGGGGGTGGTTGCGGTGGGTGTTGTGGCCCTCTTGGGTCTCCAGGCTGCATGATCATTGTCTCCATGGCATCTGTTGGTTTTCAGATGTGGCTCTAGGCTGGGCTCCCTTTCATACTGCAGGTTGTCGTCCTGCTTAACACCAGTAAAAGGCAGGTGTTGAATCCTTGCTGCTAACGCGCCTTATCGCCTGTTTTCGGATCGCATCGCAGATCTGGCTGGTCGTTGAGAATATCGCGAAGTGGTGTTTTCGTGTGTTTTTGCACGGGAACGCCTACTCTGCATATCATTAGCGTTAGGTGTCACTCTCATCCGTGGCGATGTGTTTTGCGGCAGCTATCGCAGGAAAACTGGCGATGTCGGCAGTTTGCACTAGCTTGAGAATAGGGCGATAAATCTATCGCCACTTTTGCGGTGCTAAAGTGCCGATAAATCGGCGATAAGTCCTTGAGAATATGCCGCATAGTTTTGTTCCCTATAGAAGGAGCGCGGGTGATGAGGTTGACAGGAGATCTATTATTGGGATATCCGCTGGATCCTCCAGATCCTTATGGTAGTAGTTATTAGGAACCTGTGCTATGTTTTGCACTGTTTTGTGGTGCTTAAAAGTTGAAGTCAACTTTTGATATTCCAGCTGTGGTGTTTTTCTATGTTCTATTGGATAAAGGCCATCTGCAAGAGTCATAGACGGTGATGTTAAGGTTTTTTGTGGGTGTTGCTCTTTGGCTCCAGCAGCTTCTGTAAGTTTATAATTTTTTTATAAGATTTGCAGAGGCTGTAAATCACTGTCAGTTTTTAAAGTCGGGGGTGCAAATGAAGTGTCTCAATTAATTGTCATGGTTCTATGGTTCTTAAAATAATATTTAATCGTTGTTTTATCTTCATGTTTGGCTGATCCCTTAGAGGTGGAACAGCCCACTGCATCTGCCACTCGTAGGATTTGATTTGCTGACCCTTGTTTCCCTCTTGACACTTTCAGATAGTTTTGTATATTTTGCCCCCTCTTCTTGTGGGCACTCTAGGTTATTTTTCCCTGTTTCCGGTGTTTTGTCTTGTTATGCCTCATTTTAAATATCTTGCAGGATAGCTTCCAACCACCAAGGTGGGTAAATAATCTTGGCCAGTAATAGAAAGGTTGCTTTATGCGTTGGTTCCTTCTGTCGGATAATGGCCCCCTACGCTTAGGCACTGGTAAGATATTTGAATCAGTGGTCTATGAGCTAAAGGCACAGCACATACAACGAAATACAAAAATATGTTACAAATGTACCTCCTCCCTTGTCGTACGTTTAACTTAAGCTGTAATTTATGCGCACCTCCACCACCACCCCTTGAATTCTCTGCTCAGTGAAAAAGAGATGAAAAGAGAGATGGTTTGTCTGGATCACACACATTCTGGTTTGTCTGGATCAAGATTCATGTTTAACCGAAAGGCTAATGTTTTATTGTAGTCAATTTGTTCAAGCAGTATGATTTTTTCGAGCACTCCTCCTTCTTTCTCTTAAAATATAGCGAGAGAGAGGGTTGGTAAGAAAGGTGCCAGCTTACAAACAGTTCCTATACAGTTTTCAATTTCTGTTGGCACCAGGACTCCAAATCGCTAAGATGAGCAGAGCAGCAGTTATTGCCTCAGTGCTGGCTAACTATCTAGCTACCGTGTGGAACGGGGTCCTATTTGCTGGGGGTGCTGGAGGGGCTCTCAGTGGGCAGTATGTAGTTCTTCCTCCGGGACCCCTGCCTCTACCTCCCATGACTGCCCCACACTCCGTGGCCACCTCCCCCGCTCCCTAGCAGGTAGAGTGTAGGGTCGGACAGTGCTGCGCTAGGAAGAACTGGAAGGCTGTAAGCTGAAGCAGGCATGGCCGCGGTCCTGGAGGACACAGGACAAAGAACGGGACTTGCTCGGGTCAGATCCAACACCGCGGCTGAGGTGGAGAAGGCCAACCGTCACACACACTACAGCGGAGAGCCGGGAGAGCCAAGCCCAGCGTAGCGTCTCTTCAGCTGCGGATCCCAAGGCTACCTTTGCTGAAATCTCTCCTCTCCTTTGCTGCAGCACGGCCCAGCTGCAGTTGGTTGCTGAGGCTGCATCAGTACTGAGACTCAGTTGAGTGGGTGGGGCACAATGCCTGAGCACAATGCGCAGGCAAGCAACAAGCGGCAAGGGAGGAGCTCTGGGGTTTGCTATTTACAGGTGAGGGGGTCCTTCGTTAATGTTCTCTGCACCCAACATTGAGAGAGGGTGGTAGCACGTAAAAGAAACACTGACGTATATATTGTAAGTAAGGGTGGTGTGTACAGCCGAAACGAGTTAATCACGCCTTAGCCGAATAAAGACACTGTAAAGCAGCTATTGGAGTGCCGTCCCTTCCCTGTGAACTACAAGAGAGATTGTCAAATATATGTAATGTAATTATAGTTAGGGATGCCTGAGATATGAATTCCTCTGATTTTTGCTTGCTAATAACCTTGCACCCCTTTGACCACGAAACTTTTCAGACCTATTTCTTGTGCTATATTTGTGGCTGTGCAAAGAAAAACGGGAGGGGCTACACCAATGCATTTTCCATAGACTATTGTGTTGCATGTAGCACACAAAAAGCTGAATGGATTTTAATGAAATTTGGCAGGAATATAAATTATAATGTGTAAATGATACTTTTGGATATCTGAAGTAAATAGGTTCAGAAGTTTTTAAGTTATAAGGCACAAAAACATAGTGATATTTCAGGCTGCAGTATACTGCGGTAGTACTGCAGTACAACCGCGGTAGATGGCGATGACAAAACACAATATGATTGGCTATTGAAAGCCTTTCCAAAAGGAAAAGGCAGCCGTGTTGATTACAGCACAGTTTGACTGTGTTGTGCATATTAATGTGAAATAGTTATGATGTACAGTAGAGGAATAAATTAGCCAGTGTACAAAAGTGTGTAGTGGTAGAGAAACCTAGTTTTATACACTTATACCTTTTCAACAATTTTTACAGAGTATGGCGGTACTAACACAGTAGTATCTAGGAAGTACTGTGGTACTGCTAAAATATCAAAAAAATTAAAAACGCTCATAAATTTCACAAACACATATTAAAACCAGACTATTATAACATAATATGTGTGTTTCTACAAAACCACGTATATAGTACATTCAAAATATAAAAGTGAAATAATTTTAACCACTACAAAGACAGCCCAAACATAGGCCAAAAGAGAGAAAAAATACCCACGAACCGTAGAGACTATGATGTGCGCTAGAAATTTGAAATAATTGGCCTATCACCACATCCCAATACTACTACAGCACAAACCATACAGATTATGGTGACTGTAGAACATCGTTATAATTATATTTGTAATTAACAAAAATAAACATTATTAAGTATGAATATCATCACACATATATGTATATATGTCATATATTACAGAGTCACTTTAAAATTTGATTAATCATCAATAGTTTAAATTGAAATATGTCTTTAATATTGCTCATTACATTTATTTGTTTCAGACATTTAAAAAAAATTACATTCAATAAAAAAATCAAAGGTTAAAGGTAAGTTGTAGTTCGGAAAACATTATTTATTTTTTACATAAAAAAACGTAAACTACACAAACATTTTGTATTTGACAGTTATGGTTATACCACACAATTATAAGTTATGCACCTCCTTCACATTATTTTAACTACTGCACCTCCATACACCCTGTTTTCAGCTCATTAACCACGCCCCTATAAATATAATTAGCTTCTTCTGCAGGCACTGCTTATACCCTTTCATATTATATTACTTACACCACATGACATCATACTTTTTATAACAACACTTATGATATCTAAAATCACATTATTGGTTATTACACAGTCTCGCTATTGTAATGTATGCCACTCCACTCTATGCTATTCCACTGTATGCCACTGCACGCCACTCCACTGTATGCCACTTCAGTGTATGCTATTTCAGTGTATGCCAATCCACTATGTGCTATTCCACTGTATGCCACTAAACTCTTTGCCACTCCAGTCTACGCTATTCCACTCTACGGCACTCCACTCTATTCTACAACACACTAATCAACTCTACACCACTCCAGTCTATGCTACTACACGTCATTCCACTCTACTCTACGGCGCACCACTCCACTGTATGCCACTCCAGTTTATGCCACTCTACTATATGTTATTCGACAATCACCACTCCACTGTATGCCACTCCAGTCTACGCCACTTCGCTCTACGGTTTTCCACTGAACTCCACTCCACTGTATGCCACTTCACTATACGGTATTCCACTGAATGCCAAGGCACTCTACGCTACTCCACTCTACAGAACTCCAGTATACGCCACAGCACTCTATGCTATTCCACTGTATGCATCGCCACTCTATGCCACTCCACTGTACTCTATTCCACTGTACGCCAGTCCACTCTACGCCACTCCACTCTATGACACTTCAGTGTGCACTATTCCAGTATACGCCACTCCACTCACTCCATGCCAACACTGTATGTCACAGCACTCTACACCACACCACTCTATGGCACTCGACTGTACACCACAACACTGTCTGACATGACACTCTACCCCATGAAACTCTACGCCACAATACTCTATGATAAGACACTCTGCAACATAATGCTGTACGACACTGCAATCTACACCACTCCAGTCTATGCCACTGCAGTCTACTCTGCTTTACAATACTGTATACCACTCTACGTCCCTCCAATCTACCAAACCGCACTCCACTCTATGCCACTGCACTCTGCAATACTGTACTCCAGTCTATGACACTGTATAGCACTCTAGTACACTCTATGCCACTGTACGACACTCTACTCCACTCTACACAACTCCCTCTAGGCCCCTCCACTCCAGTTTGCTCCACTCTACTCTATGACACACTACTCCAGTCTACTCCACTCTACACCATTCCACTTGAAGCCACTCTATGCCACTCAACTGTATGCCACTCTGGGCCACTCCACTCTATGTCACTCTATTCTAAAACAATGTACTCCACTCTATGACAATTTCCGACACTGTACGACAAGCCACACCACTCCACTGTGCGACACGCCACTCCACTCCACTCTATGACACTTTACTCCACTCTATGCTACGCCATTCCACTCTACTCCACTTCATGGTACCGTACTGTATGACAAGGCACTCCACTCTATGACAGTTTACTCCACTCTACAGTATGCCACTCCACTCAACTCCACCATATGACACATTACCCCACTCTACGACATTCTAGTCTTCTTAATTTCTTCTCTCTGTCACCTCCACGCATTTGAGGAGGAATAGAATCTATGACAAAATATGTAAGGACTTGTTCATTCTTGTTATGGTATTTCTCAAATTGGCGCGCCACTGGATATGACTTATAGCCATTTTTAATCGCTCTGAGGTGTTGCAGCACCCTCTTATGGACCGGTAGTATTGTCCTACCCACTTACTTAAGATTACAGGGACATCCTAGCACGTAGATAGCAAATTCAGTTTTGCAGTTGTACTGACCCTTTATTTTTCTTTCTTTTTTGGATAACCCCGGCAAATATGTGGAAGTATTTTTGCCATACTTGCAAGCTTTACACTTCATACACTTTATAAAGCCTGCCTTACGTTGTAACCACGTTGTCTTCACCCTAGAGGTGTCGGATTTTGGTACCATATTGCTAACTAGCATCTGTTTAAATGATTTTGCCTTGCGGAATGTTACCAGTGATCTCCTTGAAACTAATTTGCCCAAAACAGGGTCATTACGTATTAAGTGCCAATGTTTGGACAATATATTCCTGACTTGTCCATGTTGTTTATTATAGGTTGTTATCATTCTGCACTCATTGCTGGGGTCAAATTATTATTCACTTTCTCAGTGTTACCTTTTTTGAACAATACTTCTTCTCTTGTCTTTTTCTTGATTTTATGGATTGCTGTTTGCACACATCCTTCTTCATAACCTCTTGATTTAAAACGGGAATATAGGTTTTTAAGTTCATTCTCTAGTACTTCATTTTCACTGCAATTTCGCACTGTACGTAAGCATTCACCGTAAGGTATACTCCTAATCAGATTGTGTGGGTGGAAACTTGTTGCATGAAGCAACGTGTTTCCTGCTGTAGGTTTACGATAAAGCTTAGTATGCAGTTTATCTTCCTTTACATATACTGTTAAATCAAGAAAATTGACTGATTTATCACTGATTGAACTCGTGAATTTTAAATTTAGATTGTTCACTTGAAGTTTCTTAATAAATTGTTTAGCTGAATCAGCTGTGCCTCTCCACACGACGAACAAGTCGTCTATGTAACGACTCCAGTGTAAGATATTGTTTTGCCACTTTTCATGGTACTGCTTCCGGACCACCTGCTCCTCCCACCAGCCCATATGCAAATTAGCATAGCTGGGGGCGAAGCAGGTGCCCATCGCAGTACCACAGATTTGATTAAATAGTTCTTCATTAAAGAGAAAAAAATTATTTTTTTAGACAGGTTTGAACCATGGAGATTAACATCTGTGTGTGGGTCCACAATGATATGGGTCTGTTGCCTAAAAAATGTCTTACTGCATTCAGACCATCTTTGTGTCTAATGCTCGTGTAGAGAGTTGTGACATCAATGGTTACTAATAACATATCTTGTTCCCACGGTAGATCATAAATGCCTTTGAGAAAATCTCCTGTGTCTTGTGTGTAAGATGGCAACAATTTAACCAAAGGGCAAAGAAAAGAATCAATAAATTTAGAAGTATTTTCCAGCGCACTCCCTATGGCCGAAATAATCGGGCGGCCTGGGGGGTTGTTAAGATCTTTGTGTACCTTCGGGATTAAATAAAACACTGGTATTACAGGATTATTAATCTTGAGAAACAGTAACTCTTCACGCGTGATTAAACAATCATCATACCAGTGCTGCAATTGTGAATTATATAGATGATGGCTGGCAGTCATAGTTTCCGCTGATATTCTAACATAACTGCCCCGATTATTCAATTGTTTATACGCCTCATCTAAATATCTCTGTTTGTCCCACAGGACTACATTTCCACCCTTATCCGCACTATGCAGTTACTATTCGATGACAATTTATCAATATGGGCCTTACAATCTTTCTGCTGCTTGGACCACTCTTTAGACATTGCACTGGTACATTTCTCAAGATTATTTAAATCATTCACTACTAGATCATTAAAGACATCTATCGAGTCTCTTGTGGACAAAGGAACAAATCGTGATCTCGGTCTGAAATTAGTTGTTTCACTGTCTCCAATGTCGATTCCCTGTTCCATTGCTAATTCAGTCACTTGAATTAATCTGGGTTCTCCCTCTTCAGCTTCATTGATGTTTACTGAAGTTTCTAGTTGTTTCATCTCTAGTAGAAGTTCCATATCACTAACTTGTAGAGTTCTCAGTTCTTTCTGTATTCCAGGCATATTACTCACTGTTGTTACTTTGGCTTTATTTTGATTTAATACAAAATGTTTTTTCAATTTAAGCATCCGAGTGTATTTAAAGGTATCTATTCTTGTTTTTACATAGTTAAAATCTGATGTTGGGCAGTAGGAAAGTCCCAATTGTAAGATCTTTTTTTCATTTTCAGATAATGGGATCGTTGTTAGGTTGATGATAGAAGCCTCATTTTCCATATTCGCTTCTTCATTTACTTCTTGTTGGTTTTTCCTTCTGCGTTCACGTTGTTTTGCGCCTTTGCGACTCTGTTTCCTCTGCCTCTTCCCCTTGGGGGTCCTGCGTAACTTGACGTCACCCTGGAGTGGAGGTTGAACCTCCGTTCTTCTTGTAAAAAACCAAATTCTTCCAATACTGATGGTACTTTTTTATTGACAATCCCACTTGGGCCTTCATCAGCTGATGTTTCAACTTCAGAGCTTTGTACACTACTGAAACCTGATTGTGCCTCCACTGTTGTCGTTGTGCCTGCATTCATTCTCTGCCTTCTCATATTTTCAAACTTTTTGTCAAATGTATAAATTTGTCCTCGTTCGTAATCACCTTTATCACGTAAAAATGTCTGCGCTTTACGTTCTTTAATGGAAGATTCCAGTTTACGTAGACGTTCAGTCATGTCTTTCGTGAATTTTGCTATTGTTTCTTGATCTTGTTCCTTTTCCAACATCTCAGTTATTTGACTGATTTCTTCCATTAATTTGACACGGTCTATCTCCGCATATTTAATCAGAATTGCTAGCATTCTGCGCGAGGACTCTTGATTATTTTCCGCCCATTCGTGCAGCATATTTGGGTTAGAGTACTCGTACGTAGGGGCTACCAGAATTCTAAGACCTCTAGGAATTCTTTTTACTTCTAGATATCGTTGTAACGATTTGGCCTCCCACCATTTGGACAGTTCGCTGCGTTTCAACTTTTCAAGGCGTTTTAGTCTCGCCATTACATCCGATACTTTTTCGCTGCTGCTCGCACCTCCTGTGCCTTTTTTTAAAGTCATCTTAGTGTCATCAAAAATTGATAATGCTGCCTCCTCCCTCTCTTTCATCTCTGCAGCCAACATTGTTTATCACCTGTGGATAGTCCTCCACACACCGAAAGCCGTCAGCGTCCGCTTTTCAAATGTCGCGGACAATACAATCTTCGCTGACCCCTGGGTGCGTGGGGCTAGGTTGCACCACTTCCCTGTTAATTTAAAAATCCACGGAGGCATTCCTGATGGTTTTTACACAGTGATTTGTTGATCAATGCTTGGGATAACAGATGTGACCCAACAATCATGCTAGACTTTCAAAATACTTAATACAATAAGTAGCTTCTTAAAATATTCACTTATTACACATGATTCTCCTTTCAACTGTCGTGAGATATTCCCCAAGGGACACTGAATAAAATTGCACATTGCCCTTTTTGATTAAACTCCTCACTGACACCCATATTGGCTTAAAAGTCCAAGTGCAGGGAGCTTAATAAACCCCTCAAGTGCTGGGTGCTTGATGTTATAAGATGTAAATAACCCATAAAGTGCCAGGTGCTTGATTTTTATGAGAGTTAGATGAAGATTGAAAAGTCTCTAGAACAAGTTCTCTCTCGTACTATAGTCTTAATCCTCCTCTTCTGCTGCGGAGGACATTTTGTGATGTTAACTCAAGTGTCCCAAAATACACGAAGTTTAATAGGCTAAGATGTGAAGAAGAAAACACTAAAGTGCTCGATGCATGATTTTTAAGGGAGTTACTGGAAGAATGATAGATCTAAAACAAGTTCCCTTTCATGCTACTGTCTTAATCCACTTCTGCTCGGGAGGGCATTTCTTGTTATATATCAGTGGTTTCTAAAGGGCTAGGTGCTTGATTTTTATAAGAGTTACATGGTGATTGATAAATACAAAACGAGTTCTCTCTCATACTGTTTTCTTAATCCACTTCTGCTTGGGAGGGAATTTCTTATATATCAGTGATTTCTGTGTTTTGCTGTTCCTCTGCGACAGCTTTCAAGAATTTTAGAAAGCGCCCTGATAGTTGTCAAGATTCCCCTTTTACATAGCAGAGGACTGCATGGCTATCGGATCTAATATTTAGAGCTGGTAACATCGAGCGCAGCCAGGACCTTCTCAGGGTTTTTAATCTCTCACATATACATATCACATGAGTCAATGATTCGTCTGTTTGGGCACACAGTCTGCATTGTTTAATGCCTTCTTTTTTTTTTTTTGAAGCAAACAAAAGGAGATGATGGACGGAGCGCTGATACTTTTCAGCCACACACCCCCAGTCACAGATTAGGGTTGAATCCATCATCGTTCTTTAGCTCACTTTGCCACCCCAGTTCAGACACAGCTATATGCAAATCAGTCTTGACCCTGTGCCTCATGGGAACAGTCCAGCCCGAACTGCCAAGCCATGTCTTCCTGGACCGGAAACAAGCATCCTGGGACCGGTTTCGGGCTAACAACCCTCATCAGCCAGGTTAGCTTGAATCCAGTGGCAAAGTGAGCAAGAGACCCACGTCTGGGCATACCCTGCCAACATAGATGGACGGAGTGCTGATACTTTTCAGACACTCACCCCCGGTCACAGATCTGGGTTGAATATATCATCGTTCTTTAGCTCACTTCGCCACCCCAGTTCAGACACAGCTATATGCAAATCAGTCTTGACCATGTGCCTCATGGGAACAGTCCAGCCCGAACTGCCAAGCCATGTCTTCCCTGGACCGGATACAAGCATCCTGGGACCGCTTTCGGGCTAACAGCCCTCATCAGCCAGGCTAGCTTGAATCCAGTAGCAAAGTGAGCAAGGGACCCACATCTGGGCATACCCTGCCAACTTAGGGCGAACAAAGCAAACACAAGGAGATGATGGACAGAGCACTGATACTTTTCAGACACTCACCCCCAGTCACAGATCTGGGTTGAATCCATCATCGTTCTTTAGCTCACTTCGCCACCCCAGTTCAGACACAGCTATATGCAAATCAGTCTTGACCCTGTGCCTCATGGGAACAGTCCAGCCCGAACTGCCAAGCCATGTCTTCCCTGAACCGGAAACAAGCATCCTGAGACCGCTTTCGGGCTAACAGCCCTCATCAGCCAGGCTAGCTTGAATCCAGTGGCAAAGTGAGCAAGGGACCCATGTCTGGGCATACCCTGCCAACTTAGGGCGAACAAAGCAAACACAAGGAGATGATGGACGGAGCGCTGATACTTTTCAGGAATTCACCCACAGTCACAGATCTGGGTTGAATCCATCATCGTTCTTTAGCTCACTTTGCCACCCCAGTTCAGACACAGCTATATGCAAATCAGTCTTGACCCTGTGCCTCATGGGAACAGTCCAGCCCGAACTGCCAAGCCATGTCTTCCCTGGACCGGAAACAAGGATCCTGGGACCGGTTTCGGGCTAACAGCCCTCATCAGCCAGGCTAGCTTGAATCCAGTGGCAAAGTGAGCAAGGGACCCACGTCTGGGCATAACCTACCAACTTAGGGCGAACAAAGCAAACACAAGGAGATGATGGACGGAGCGCTGATACTTTTCAGACACTCACTCCCAGTCACAGATCTGGGTTGAATCCATCATCGTTCTTTAGCTCACTTCGCCACCCCAGTTCAGACACAGCTATATGCAAATCAGTCTTGACCCTGTGCCTCATGGGAACAGTCCAGCCCGAACTGCCAAGCCATGTCTTCCCTGGACCAGAAACAAGCATCCTGGGACCGGCTTCGGGCTAACAACCCTCATCAGCCAGGCTAGCTTGAATCCAGTGGCAAAGTGAGCAAGGGACCCACGTCTGGGCATACCCTGCCAACTTAGGGCGAACAAAGCAAACACAAGGAGATGATGGACGGAGCGCTGATACTTTTCAGACACTCACCCCCAGTCACAGATCTGGGTTGAATCCATCATTGTTCTTTAGCTCACTTCGCCTCCCCAGTTCAGACACAGCTATATGCAAATAAGTCTTGACCCTGTGCCTCATGGGAACAGTCCAGCACGAACTGCCAAGCCATGTCTTCCCTGGACCGGAAACAAGCATCCTGGGACCGCTTTCGGGCTAACAGCCCTCATCAGCCAGGCTAGCTTGAATCCAGTGGCAAAGTGAGCAAGGGACCCACGTCTGGGCATACCCTGCCAACTTAGGGCGAACAAAGCAAACACAAGGAGATGATGGACGGAGCGCTGAAACTTTTCAGACACTCACCCCCAGTCACAGATCTGGGTTGAATCCATCATCGTTCTTTAGCTCACTTCGCCTCCCCAGTTCAGACACAGCTATATGCAAATCAGTCTTGACCCTGTGCCTCATGGGAACAGTCCAGCCCGAACTGCCAAGCCATGTCTTCCCTGGACCGGAAACAAGCATCCTGGGACCGGTTTCGGGCTAACAGCCCTCATCTGCCAGGCTAGCTTGAATCCAGTGGCAAAGTGAGCAAGGGACCCACGTCTGGGCATACCCTGCCAACTTAGGGTGAACAAAGCAAACACAAGGAGATGATGGACGGAGCGCTGAAACTTTTCAGACACTCACCCCCAGTCACAGATCTGGGTTGAATCCATCATTGTTCTTTTTGCATTTGTCACCCCGAGTGGGACGGGTATGCCCAGACATGGATCCCGTGCTCTCCATGCCACTGGAGTCAAGCTATCCTGGCTGATGAGGGGTGAAACCCCGATACCGGTCCTAGGATGCTTGTTTCCAGGGAGGACCTGGCTTGGCAGTTCGAGCTGGACTGTTCCCATGGGGCACAGGGTCAAGACTGATTTGCATATGGCTGGGTTCAAACTGGAATGGCATGGTGAGCAAAAAAACGATGGATTTAGGCCCAGATCTCTGTACTGGGGTGAATGTATGACATTGTTTGGCATTCTGTCCATCAATTGTTTTTTTGCATTTGTCACCCCGAGTGGGACGGGTATGTCCAGACGTGGGTCCCGTGCTCTCCATGCCACTGGAGTCAAGCTATCCTGGCTGATGAGGGGTGAAACCCTGAAACCAGTCCTAGGATGCTTGTTTCCAGTACAGGGAGGACCTGGCTTGGCAGTTCGGGCTGGATTGTTCCCATGGGGCACAGGGTCAAGACTGATTTGCCTATGGCTGGGTTCAAACTGGAATGGCATGGTGAGCAAAAAAACGATGGATTTAGGCCCAGATCTCTGTACTGGGGTGAATGTATGACATTGTTTGGCATTCTGTCCATCAATTGTTTTTTTGCATTTGTCACCCCGAGTGGGACGGGTATGTCCAGACGTGGGTCCCGTGCTCTCCATGCCACTGGAGTCAAGCTATCCTGGCTGATGAGGGGTGAAACCCTGAAACCAGTCCTAGGATGCTTGTTTCCAGTACAGGGAGGACCTGGCTTGGCAGCTCGGGCTGGACTGTTCCCATGGGGCACAGGGTCAAGACTGATTTGCATATGGCTGGGTTCAAACTGGAATGGCCTGGTGAGCAAAAAAACGATGGATTTAGGCCCAGATCTCTGTACTGGGGTGAATGTATGACATTGTTCTGCATTCTGTCCATCATTTGTTCTTTTTGCATTTGTCACCCCGAGTGGGACGGGTATGCCCAGACGTGGGTCCCGTGCTCTCCATGCCACTGGAATCAAGCTATCCTGGCTGATGAGGGGTGAAACCCTGAAACTGGTCCTAGGATGCTTGTTTCCAGTCCAGGGAGGACCTGGCTTGGCAGTTCGGGCTGGAGTGTTCCCATGGGGCACAGGGTCAAGACTGATTTGCATATGGCTGGGTTCAAACTGGAATGGCATGGTGAGCAAAAAAATGATGGATTTAGGCCCAGATCTCTGTACTAGGGTGAATGTATAACATTGTTCTGCATTCTGTCCATCAATTGTTCTTTTTATATTTTATTTTTTTGGTCCTCATTTGTGCAATAAACAGGGTTTAAGGAGATATCAGGGGCCTCGCTTCTCTCTGTGCCGACTTGAGTCTGTTTCCGGTTCTGAGGGTCTCTTCACTCCAATAGACCCCTATCATCCTATCCCATGGAGCAGGGGACACTGCCGAAACATGTGTATATCATTCACCCTTTCTTCTCTGCATTAAGGACAGCACTTCCCCTCTTGTTTATTCAGCTTTGTCAGTTTTTTGGGCATCCAGTATGCTCTGTGTGCTGTAAATAAATGATTCTTTCTGAGAGGTGCAGATTTAGTAGTATACCAACATGTAGACATTGATACTTGCCATAAATCTGGTAGCTCCAGCGTCGGCAGGTATTTCCCCCAAATCTCCGCCGGCAAGGTAAAGTCCCCATCCTCTGCTGATATTAAAGTCCAGTACCATCTTGATACTTCCTTTTTTGCCTCAGGCTATATTGGATCCTTTCTTCCAGGTCCCTATTCCCTGGCCCCTCATTTCCTAGTGAATTGGACCAGCTCTTTAACTGGTAATACTTACATTTTGATATGTTGCCGTTGGTCCTTATTGAGAGCCGCTCCAATCCTATTAGATTATTTTCCTCTAACAGCTGACCCCATTTTGTTATGCCTTCCTTCTTTAAGGGTATTGCAAGTATGTCCTTCAGGCAGTCCGGAGTCCCTGGGGTGTCCCAGATTGTGGCATAGCTGCTGTAGCATGGTATTTTCATGGTTCTCTTAATCTGGTACCATAATTTACAGGATGACCACAGCACCTTCAATTTCACTGATTTTTAAACATTGGGTGGCCAAACTTGTATAGGAAAAAGGTGCCTTCCGGCTGTGCCATGGCTAGCAGGTATGGGGGGTAGGCTTGGCATTCCTTTAATGGCAGTCTTAAATTGAAAGGCTCTATAGTACTGATAAAAGTCTGGGATGGCTATCCCTCCATGTTCTTTTCTCCTTCTGAGCTTTTTCTAGGCTATTCTAACTCCCTTAGAGGCCTATATAAAGCTGCTTAGCTCTCGTTGTTGTTTTTTAAACCACTCTCTCCCAAACTCCAGTGGTATAGTATTAAAAATATATGTACATTTTGGGAGAACTGACATTTTTAAGATGTTATACCTGCCGATAAAGGTTAAAGGGAGAGCCCTCAGCTTTTTAATAGCTTCTTAGTAACGGAGAGACGTTTGTTAAAGTTCAAGCAGGCTATTTTATCTATGTCTTGTACTATTAGGATGCCTAGATATTTTATCCTATCTATTACAAGGGGGTTATTACTTTGGGAGTTCCACTCCATGATTTCTGTTTTTTGTTGGTTTACTTGGTGGCCAGAGACTTTCCTGAACTGCTCCAGGACCTTTAATATTATTGAAAATGTGGCTGAGAGATTGTTTGTGAACACCATTAGGTCGTCAGCATATAGGGTGACTTTCTTTTCCTATCCCTGATAGTAAAAAAGGGTAATTTTATGATTGTGTCTAAGGGCATAGGCTAAGGGTTCTATATACAAGTTAAAAAGCAGCGGGGAGAGTGGACATCCCTGTCTGGTGCCCCTTTTTATGTCTATCTTCTCTGTGAGGTTACCATTAACCAGAACTTTAGCTGTTGGATTTTTATACAGAGGATTTACCGCCCCTGAGAACACCCCCCTAGATTCTGCCGATCAATCACTTTAAACAAGAAGGGCCAGCTAACCCTATCGAAGGCTTTTGCTGCATCAAAGGTGAGGACCAACAAGGGGATCTTCTCCTGGGAAGCTACATCTATTACCCCAACCAATTTGTGTGTCAGTTCTTGAATTTGTCTTCCCTTGACAAAACCCTTCTGATCTTCATGTATCAACTGCCCAGCAACTTCCCCATGCCTTCTGGCCAATATTTGGGTATATATTTTGTAGTCACAATCTAGTAGGGATATGGGTTTGCTGCCTTCTTCGTTCATGCGGCCATACTAATAAGAAGTTAACAGTATTAGACCAAAGCGCAGACTCATCAGGTTGTACTTAGCCAGGTTATGGTGTGGGAGGCTCAAGTAGTCATTCAGAACACCACGGGTATATAGGTCTACCGCCCAGCGACAGTGTGACTTGGTTTTTAGGTCCCTCAAATCTTGGTCAAAAGACAGGGACTTTGCGTTTTTTCATTAGCAATTTTATCACTTTGCTAGAGAAGGTTGCTTTAACGAGGTCTTCTGTTTTCAATATTCTAACGAGATAAGTCAAAGAAGAACCCCACACTGAATTTGGCTTTCGAATTGTCTTCCAAAGTAGTTGTTTAATTATGCTGGTTGAAGCTGATTTTAATTTAAAGTTGTACGTCACATATCTTACATGAAGCACCAGCTGTTGTTTGATCAGACTGAACTCCAGCCTGATTTGAGCTAGGCTGGTGCAGTCAGGAATGGCAAAAAACACAAAAGCACACACATTGATGTCTGTCCAGCCAACCTAAAAGTTGATCTTTAAACATAGTTGCTCCGCATGAGATTGTGGGCATCAGTTTGCATCCTACAACAGAGAGTAATGCTCTGGTGTTTTCATAGGCCAAGTTCTTTTTTAAATAGCCCAGTGTGCACATCAGATGTTCAGCCGTGATCTACATGGATGCTTCTTGCACCCTTTTGCCCCCCTTTCACTCTTTCTAAGCAGGTTTCTTCAATGTGCCATGCACCCTGTTTGATCAGCTTCCTTCCAAAGATCATTGTTTTTGTTTTACTTAGATTGATAATGATAGCATTATCAGAGCATTAGTGGACCAGGGTGTTAAGGGATCTCTGAAGGCCCAATCGTGTGTGATCTAACAAGATCATATCATCAGTGAATTGGAGGATTTGGATTTGTTGGCCAGCAAGTTTTGGGGGACAGATCCTAAGAATATCCAAATAGCCTCCCAGGTCCACCATATATAGATTAAAAAGTAGGAGAGCTAAAAGACAGCCTGTTTTAAACCTTTAATTGTGGCTATCTTTTCTGAAGTCATTCAGATTGAAGCTGTCTTGGTCTTCACCCATGTCTCACTATAAAGTGACTCAATTGCTCTCACAACTAGTGGGGGTATTTCCCATCTGCTTAACGTTGCCCATAGCCTTCCTCTTGGAACATTGTCAAAAGCGTTTGTGAAACCTATAAAAGCTGCATAACGAGGTAGTGATTTGGGACATGAAGCTTCATCAATTAGGCAAAACAGGGATAGCAGATTATCATCAATGTCACAATTTCTTTGGAAACCAGATTGGAACCATCCGGCCCAACAGCCCAAGCTTCCAACTCCTTGTTTAAATTCTGACATAACACTTTCCTTCGGCATCAAGTTGTGCTATTATTCGGTAGTTGCTGGCAAATGCCGGCTTCCTTTCTTAGATTGGGACCTGAATGGACCCTTACCAGTGAGCAGGGACCATGCCTGAGCAGAAGCAATCCACAAAGACTGTAGTTTGAAATTGTGCCCATAATGTGGGGTCAGATTTAAGAAGTGCAGCCAGTAAGTCGTTAGGACCAGCAGCGCCTGCCGCTCTTAACTTACTTGAAGTCTTACCCACCCTTGTTTTAAGAGTAGTCGGAGCTTCCAATCATACGTGCTCAACCTACTGGTCTATTGATGTATCAGCTTATTGCTTTCCATCTCAAAGGGAGTGTTCCAATGCCTGTTCAGGAGCGGCTGCCATTTCCTTGGGGACTGGCTCTCCTATTGCTATTGGCTTGGTACAACATTCATCAAAGTGGAAGTTGTTAATGGGGATATGCTCCCCTGCATCACTCGGAGCTTCTATCCTGTGTTTGCACTCTTTATTTTTTCCAGTATATGCCCTCCTGCAGGAGGGGCTTCTTCCATATAGTATAATTCTTGTATATAATCTGACCAATGTTCTGAGGAGATATTGCAGATTGATAGTTTTTTGCTTTAGCAGAGTTTATTTACAAGACCCCAGAGTTTCATTGTATCTTAAATGTATGAGCTGCATGGAGTTTGGCCCAATTTACATCATCATCCGTTCTCATATTGGCCCATTTTTCCTTCTGTGAGCTGGCCTCATAGTTTTAATTTCCTCTTTCAGCTTTTCAGATGTTAGATTTTTGCTACTATAACTCGTAGGGCTTTATTTAGTGCCTTCCTTATTTTCCGGGCATCATGACCCCAGGTATGTTGGGGTTATACTCTGAGGGCTCTTTCCATTCCGTTGCTTCCCTCCATTATACATCGTAGTGAATTTCCAGCCCTCTATTGGGCTGGTATTACTCTTAAAATCCTGCCCCAATTTGTTTATATTGCTTGTTCTTTCCATTTTGCCTCTAGGGGACTCCTCCAATTTCCAAGCGATATAGTTGAGGGGCTCCGTGCTACTTGGTTTGCCCGTCAGCTGGATTTTTTTGCTGTTGCTGCAGAGTGGTACTAATCTTGCATAACAATGCTGCTTGATCACTTGAGATTTTTTATGGTTATATGGAAGTCCTGGATGTTATGGAAATGTTCAATGGAGACCCATATGTAATCTAACATTGCTAATCTGAATGGGTAGGTGTGTGTGGAAGCAGAGGGTGTGTCACTTTTGGACCTGCCATTCAGGCATCACAGGCCCAATGCTTCCAAAGTATTTGATAAATATTCATCAAAGGCCATTTTTTTCTCTTTTTTCTGTGGTTGGGAGGTCACCCCAGGGGTATCCCAATGTGCGTTTTCTATGTTTTTCCATTCTGCCCTGGTACTGGGCCAAAGTAGGTCAGCATTGAAATCACCACCACCACCACAGTGCATTAGGACATTCAAATTTAATTCTCTCTATTTTCTCCACCAGAATCCTAGCGCTCCCGCATTTCTGTATTTGTGATCAGAGTAAATATACATTCCTCTCATTTTCTTGTGCTCCTTTTGTGTTTTTCAACTGATTAAGTTTTCCCAGCCTGTTGTTCCCGACGCTGATGATGCCATGTTGGTTGAAAGACTGGATTTCATACTTGTGGATCGTTCAGGTTTATTGCCGATCAGCTTTATGCTCCATGCGGCCAATTAAAATGTATTTTGCTCGAAGCTTTGTGCAATTTTCCCCTCTGTAAGGACTATTTCTGTTTGTTTGTTTCACCCTGGCCAATAGCAACATATCCAATGTCATATGAGTTCAGATGTTCCAAGCCTGGCAATTTTGTAGCTAATTTTAAGATGTTCTGTCTGTTTAAAATGTCCCATGTACCTCAGGATTTATAGTCTGGGTCTAATGTGACATTAAAAGACTCCTTGGCACCACTCCAGCTGTCATTTACTGCCTGGATCTTTATTACCAATGGTGACTGGTCTGCCTCCCTGACATGTGTTGTTGGGTCCCTCGAAGCTCACAGTGAAGGATGCCTACTCTTTCTTGATTTTTGTCATTTTTTTTATTCTCCTGGGAAGATATCTCCTTCGCTGCTTCTTCAGCTTCCATTAGGTGAGCAGTACAACTGTCGCTTCCTGTATCATAAGGTACTTTGTGATTGTGCATGCTTGAATCTTACCCTATTTCAGATTGAGTTAGGTTATAATTGTAATTCTCATTAGCCCTGAGGATCCCATCTTCATAGGGAGAAATATATTGTTCAGGCATTGGGGGATTTCCTTGGCTATTTAATGACTCTTCTTTTTTAACTCTTTCTTTCCTTACCCTGGAGTTAGCTGCAGCATCCTCCCTTAGTTCTGTGATCAGAATAGTCATAACTTCAGGTAATTTTGCAATTGTTTCTACTATTGGATCACATTGGCAATAAACTGCTTTATCCAGTCTTGGGCCTGCTTTATTAACTGATTCAGTTGCTCCACTTTGGTATCAATTGCCATGGTATGGGTGTGTAGCATTTGTAACACATTCATTTGTATATCCAGTTTCTCTGCATGGAGCCTGCGAGTATTTAATATAGCCAATAAGGCTCTTAATAGGCCATCGCCCCTCTCTTTGGTGAATTATTTATAGCTGTGGCCATTTGTTGATTATTCTTCTAGCTCCCCCTCTTGAGAGCCATTTTTTCTCTTCATGCTTCTTATCATATTCTGCTGCTATTGTAGAGAAAATCAGTTCACCTACCTCTATATTAATATTCACCTGCTGGGAGTCCCTGCTCTTTTTTCCTACCTCTTCCGGAGTAGTGTTAGTTATCAATAGAGGTTTGTTCCTAATTAGAACGACTGGAAGGAAAGGGACAACCGATGGAGTTTGGCAAAGCCCCTCACGTTCAACTTACTGGCCCATCACTTCTTCATCCTGAGTATAGACCACAATACATTAGCTGAACGCTTTATCCAGCAGGCCACCCCACCCCCAGGACAGGGAGTTTGAACTTGCTTAGTGACTCATGGGTGATGTCGACATGATATCACTGCTGGCTGTGTGAAGGAACCCCTCGCTCAGGAATCTCCTTCTGTCTTTTCCCATCTCTTTCATGCCAGTGATGGAGCAGGGTTTTGAGAAAATAAAACCTGCTCGGATTGAACCCTCTGTAACATTTATTAACAGTGTGCTGTGAAAATTATTATTAAGAAATGCTAAAATAAGGGGAAATGCTTATGCGCATGCGTAAACTAAATGTGTGTACTAATGCATGAAACTAGGCCGCAAAAATTGCTTCGATAAAAAACGAATGCTGCTTTTGTGCACGTTAATAATATTTCGCTAGGAATAACATGGGTAGTGCATGGGTTAGTGCAAATGCTGGGATGGTGCGCAAAATGAAATTACATTTTATGAAAATAATAAATGTTTGTGTTCTGTTCTTTGTAGAAAAAGCAAGCATGGGCCTACACTTCTGCATGCCAGTTTAGGGTTAAATATTTACTAAAAGAAAATAAATGAATTAAAATGGGCTTTGAATGAGAAGAGAACGCAAAAGCATGAAATTGTCCTTCACGATGTGCTGACTGTCTGCCAAGGTTGCGGAAAGAGAATACTGATAAACGAGTGGAAGCGATGCAACTTCCTCACGAGATGGCAAAGGCGAACAATAGAGGCGTAGAGACTTGCAACATGTAAAATGTTGAAGGAAATATTTACTATGATTGTGTTCAAAGTTGTTTCCTGAGATGAATCTGTCATAATGTTGAATGTTAGAACAAAGAGTTGTTTAATAAAGCGTTCATGATGAAGAGTGGCGTGACAGTACACCCCCAATCTTAGCCAATGGGAGATGGAGTTCGTTTCAGAAAAGAAACTAATGTGGGTTGGACATTTAGGTTTTAGGGTATAACTGAAGGTCCCCGGTGGGTGTGGTTTGGGTCGGCTGGTGTTTAGTTAGCAGGAGATCGTCGCTGTCATCGGTTTGCTGTTTCCAGATAGAGGCCTACCTGATTCCTGACTCCTGTCTTAATCTTTGCCACTCGACTTTACTTGAGTGATCTTGCTGCCCTGACTGGCCAGTGGGGTAGTTTTCCTTGATTCTTATTTGGGTTAGTATAGTTAATCTTCTAAAATTGCATATTCATTTGCAAATGTATTTGTCTCTGAAACTTTTCTCTCTTCGCCTATCCACTCCTTCAATGCATTGTTTATTTGACATGAGTTTGAGATTATTCATTGCCAATGTTTTCTCTCTGTGATAATCTATGATTTGCATTCATGTAACTGTACTTGATGAGCATTTTTTTTATTTCACATTATTTTACGATAAATACCATAAATATTCACAGTCTGTTATTATTTAGTAAGTATTATAATTGTTGCTATCAACTCTTCAACTTTAGGTTCATCGACACATTTATTTGTTAGGAGAAATGCAAGTTCTATGGTGTAATTAGTGAGTTAGGAGTAAACTTGCATCTGACTGAACCCCCAGCGTGAAGGGATTCGTCAAGTAGTGTAAATGGGCCTATGTTTGTGAAAATGTATCGATCCCTGATCGCTGGATCAGTTTTGGTAGCATAGGATGGTTAATTGTTGATTAGTTTGGCAATAATTATTGATTTATTGATTATTAACATGAAAAGTTAGTATCTTTGTTTTATGTTGTTTGGAAGTACGGGTACGGAGTTACCTAAGATCCTAGGATAATGTTATTTTAGCCTAAGTGGCAGAAGAATAGTGTGAAAAAGGTATCACACTGCAGAAGTACTATGTCTGTTGTCGTAATATCGAACAGTGAGAGGTTGTCGATGTTATTTTAGTGACATATTCGATTGAAAGAAGATTGCATGAAATAGTGAAAGGTCCGCTTCCGAAACTTAGGCCTTACGTCCCCAAAGGAGTACCAAGACCTCTTTCTGAAAGGAAAGTCCTCTTCCGAAACTTTGGCTAGTATCTCCAGAGGAGTACCAAGACCTCCTTTAACTTGATTGAGAGTAGAGTAGCGCTGGTCGTTATTTTACTAAAAGTGAAAGAAAAACTCTTCGAATGATCGAACTATCTCTTTATTAGTGGAACAGACAAAGTAGCATTGTTTTGTGTTGTTTTAACAAGAAATAGTTAAGAAAAACCTAGAAAATACATTGCCGTATTTTTTTGTAAAGGGAGGGTCAGTAGCAGGAGTAATACTGACGTCACGAAAAGCCGCGCTGGCATTGGTCAGACAGCGGGCATGTAGTGAGCCGTGATTGGTTGGTTGCTGTGAGCCGTGCTAGCATTGGTTGAGGTAGTGGATACGTAGTGAGCCGTGATTGGTTGGTTGGTGTGAGTCGCGTTGTTATTGGTTGGGATTTAGCGAATAGAGTGAGAGGATTTACGGAAGTTTTCTTTGTTTTGTTTGGGTTTATTTAGCGAGAAAAAGAGTGTTTTAAAATGAAGATGGTAAAAAGAATAAAAGATTTATTTAAAAAAGACAAGCCGATAGTTATTAGAGAGGGACTTCCTATACCTCCTCCGAGAACGCCTGTTTCTTTTATGATGTTGGAACGTGGGTATCATACGTGTACATGGTTAGAGAACTGGATGAGTTATACGGAAGATGATGGAGTTTTAGCTTTCCCAGAGAATGGGACATTTAATGTAAGGATTTTGGAGAACTTGAGAGGACAAATGAATTCATTAAAACCAAGTCCTAGACCTACGCAATATGAAGCGCTTGAGGAATGGGAACATGAGGCTTATAAAAGGGAGAGAGACAGGAATGGAATTAAATACAGGAATATAATAACGAGATATTCTGAGGCTAGATGGGATGATCAAAAGAAAAGATGGAGGAGAGATGTAAATGCAGATGGACTATATCCAGTAATAGTTTCGGAGGATCAGACTGAAGGCAAAAGTAAAGAGAAAAAGAATAATTTAGAGACTTCAGAACAAGATAATGATTCAGATGAGATTGATGATGAGTTGTTGGATGAAATATTATTAAAGAGACCTCCACCATATCAGGAAAGTTCAGGGGAAACAGTTCCAAATGCACCACTAATTGAAATACAAGTTCCTCAGGTTCCACAAGCTTCACAAACTCCACAGGTTTCACAGGTTACACAAGTTCCGGTAGCTTCACACACTCGAGTGTTGCAGGAGAATGAGATTGACACGTTGAATAAGGCGAGAGAGGAGTTAACTCAAAGAATTAGTCAGATGAGTCTGAATGCAGAAGCATTATCGGTACCAGTAACGATTGGTCCTATAGTTCCATTGTATAGTGAGAATCAGAATATATCAAGAGTACATGCATTGACAATTCCCGTGAATAATGCCAGGAATGTTAGTGGATCAGAACAAGTTGAGATGAGTACTTCATTGATTGATCTTCCAGTGAGTGAAAATGTAACTGAAACACCAAAGAGAAGTGTACAGATAGATCCTAGGAAAAAAGTGCAGAATGTTAGTGGAACAACTTCAGTATCAGGGAGTTCAGTGGGTCCTTCGCCAGAAGAGTTAGATGACTGGATAAGAGGAATGGAAAAGAATAAGTCACAATCGAGTATAGATGTAGCTAGATTGAGAGTGGATCTGGAAGAAATGATTATTGGTACCATAAGTCCAGAAAGATTGAGTAAGTACCGAGATGAAGAGTTGTTATTTTTGTGTAAGAATATTACATGGAAAGCAAGGAATTTACATGAGAGGTTAGCAAAAGTCGCACAAGAATATGGAGTAGACATAGAAAAGTCTAAAGTTTTGCAAAAAACGTATAGATTGGATTTTACTGATAAGGACTTGGAGAGTTTGAATACGTCTGGTAAAAGATTGCAAATAAAAGAGCTGATGAATACTTTGTAGAAATGGGGAGATTTAGAACAGTGGAAAGGTAGATGGGCGAAAAAGAAGGAAGAAATGCTTGCAAGTAAAAATGCGTCTTTATTTCCATTAAGGGAAACAGGACAGGCTGAAATGGTATGTCCAATGAGAGAAGTTCCAGGTGGTGGATATGTTCACATTCCTTGGACAAGACAGGATATATTATCCTTTACGAATGATTTCCCCAGGTTGAGAGAGAAACCTGTCGAGTGGTACAAACAGGTAGAGAGGTTTGTAAAGGTTTCAAAGGTTTTGCTAAAAGATTTAGATGGTTTGTTTGAGATTGTAGTTCCAGCTGACTTATGGTCTGAGTGTAAAATTACTGTTGATTGGCCAAAAGAAGAATATCCAAGAGATGTGAAAACAGGAGCACCTTCAGAAGAAGTGATGAAAAAATGTAATCAAGTAATTACTACTGAAAAGTAAAATCTCCCCAAAACAAACAGATTGGGGTAAAATTGACAGGACAACCCAGGAAGCCAGAGAATCAGTACATGCCTATTATGAAAGGTTGTTACAGGTGTTCAAACAGTATAGTGGTGGTGGTGACAAAGATATGGGACATTTTGTATCTAAGTTTGTTTTGGGATTGAAACCTGAAATTAGTAATATGATTCAGCAACATTTGATTGTTGGCAGAGTAAAACAGTTGATGAGATTCTGAGATATGCTAAATATTGTAGTGATGATATTGAGTCAAGGCATAAAAAGCTGAAAGAGAAAATGATGTGGGCACAGGTGAAAGTGGCAGAACAGAAAGATGGAAATAATGGTTCTCAAACAGATTTTCAGATGAAAGGACAAAATCAAAATGGACAGGTACAAAATGGAGGTAGAGGTAAGATGAGTAGGGAAGAATTGAAAAAGAAATTTCCTTGTCATTCGTGTGGAAAGTTTGGACATCGGAGGAATGAGTGTAGATCTTTACTGAAAAATAATGGAATGAATCAAAATTTTAATCCGCAGATGCAGAATGAAGTGGTTGTGAATCAACAACAGCAACAACAGCAGCAGGTAGTTACACCACAAACACAACAAGTACAGGTGCCTCAAGCTCCTATGCCAAATAATGTGAATGCTCAAGTACAGAGATACAGTGCGAATTCTGGATTTCACGCAGGTGAACAAGTTGGTAAGAATCAAAATGTGCAAGTGGTTTCACAGTATTTGTTGCAATGTTCGGAGAGTGACTCAGACTCATCTCAATGACGGTGCCTAAGGGGAGAGGAAGAGTGCGTGCTTGGCGTATCTCTAGAGGTAGATCAGTCAGGTCCTTTTGTTGATGGAAAAGTGGAAGGTAATGATATTACATTCCTTGTGGACACTGGTGCTACCTGTTCTACTGTGAGAGCAGCAGACATTCCAAACCTACCCCTCTCGGGAGAAACTATCCAAGTTGTGGGAGTTTCAAATAAATATATTAAGACTCCAATAACAAGACCAATAAAAGTTCATATTGGAAAATTCAGAGACATGCATCGGTTTGAGGTAAGTGATACAAGTCCGGTGAACCTTTTAGGAAGGGACTTGCTTTGCAAGATGAATTGCACTATCTATTGTACGCCAGATGGTATTGCTTTTCAAACACCAGATGAGGATGTTGCTTTTAAAATGATGTTAGTGAAGCAAGGGACAGAAGTGAATGATTTATATTCATTGTTAACAGAAGCAGATTTACCTGCAGAGTTGAGAAATGCAGTGAGACTTGATGCATGGGATTTTACAGGAAAAGACATTGGGTTTATGAAAGGTGTGGATCCTATTCAGGTTACAGTCAAACCAGGTGCAATATATCCAAACACACCTCAGTACAAGATGGGTCCTGAAATAACAGCAGGAGTAATTCCTGTAATTGATCAGATGATTGAGCAAGGTATTCTAAAAGAAATACTGAGTAGTCCTTGTAACTCACCTATTATGGGGATTAAGAAACCAAGTGGAAAATATAGAATAGTTCAGGATGTAAGAAAAATTAATAACATTGTAGTACCTTGCTGTTCAATAGTGCCAAATCCAGCAGTGATTCTTTATCAAATTCCTTGTGATGCAGAAAGGTACACAGTAATTGATCTGTGTCAAGCATTTTTCTCGATACCTTTGCATCCGGATAGCCAATATTTGTTTGCATTCCGGTTCGGAAACCGTGTTTTGGCATGGTGCCGAGTTCCTCAAGGGTATACAGAGAGTCCTTCGATTTTTAATCAGATTTTGAAAAAATGTTTGGAGTCATTGATCATGCCAGAAAATTCAGTGTTAGTGCAGTACATTGATGACCTACTGGTGGCATCAAAAACACGAGAAGCCTGTGTGACAGATACAATTGCCTTACTAAATCATTTGGCAGAAGGTGGGCATAAAGTGTCACCAGCAAAATTACAGTTTTGTAAAAAAGAAGCTCAGTATTTGGGACACAAAATTGAAAAAGGAGTTAGAAAAGTAGCGCAAGAAAGAATCAATGTGATTTTGCAAATGGGTCCTCCTAAAACTCAAAAAGAAGTTCAAATGTTTTTGGGAATGGTTGGATACTGCAGACAGTTGATCAATGGGTTTTCACTGATTGCGAAACCTCTACAGAGGTTGACTCATAAAGATGTGGTTGATCCGATTGATTTGGATGAAGAGTGTATGAAAGCTTTTATTGAATTGCGAGATAGTCTTTGTCGAGCACCTGATTGGGAATGCCAGATTACACAAAAGATTTTGCATTATTCTGTTGTGAGAGAGATGGGTGTGCACTTTCAGTCTTAACACAAAAACATGGAATGGCACTTCTTCCAGTGGCATATTTTTCTGCTACTTTGGATTCAGTGGCTGTAGCGTTACCAAGTTGTTTAAAAGCAGAGGCTGCTACTTGTGTGAGTCTTGAGCTAAGTGAAACAATTGTTATGGGACATCCAGTGAAAGTATATGTGCCACACTCTGTTGATATCCTATTAACAAGGACTCGGACTCAGCATATGACGTATAGTCGGCTGACTAGGTATGAAAGAGTGATTTTGGGTGCTGAAAACGTGACAGTGACAAGATGTACAATATTGAACCCAGCAACTTTGTTGCCAAGTTTAAATTGTGAAGAAGTGAAAGATGAAGCAGATCATGATTGTTTGGATGTGACAGAATTGTGCACGAAACCAAGATGTGACATTAAGGATACTCCTTTAGGAGAGTCAGATAGTGTGATATTCGTGGATGGATCTTGTCTGAGAGATGAAAAAGGTGCATTGAGTGCTGCTTATGCAGTATGTACAGTGTCTATGGTTCTTGAAGCATCCTGTCTAAAGGGGATAAATTCTGCTCAAATTTCTGAACTGATAGCGCTGACTAGAGCATGTATAATTGGCAAAAATCTGAGAGTAACCATATTCACTGATAGTCAATATGGTTTTGGGGTGTGCATGATTTTGGTCAGTTGTGGATGCAAAGAGGATTTCTGACTTCTTCAGGATCACCGATCCGGAACAGTAAAAATGTGAAGGATCTATTGAATGCATTACAAATGCCCAAAAAGATTGCTGTGGTAAAATGTTCAGCACACAAGTCAGGAGATGACTATGTGACAAAAGGAAACAGATACGCAGACCAAGTGGCGCGTTTCTGTGCACAAAATTCAATTTCAATCAACAGAGGGGTGGAGAAAAAACTTACAAATTGCCACTTGATGTTTTCTTCTTTGGAAACATGGGAAGAAATTAGGCAGCTTCAGGAAGAAGCAAGTGAGGAAGAAAAAGAAATTTGGACAAAATCAGGTTGTAAAAAGAGAGCAGAAGATGAAGTATGGGTGTATGTTGATGGAAGACCAGTAATGCCAGATAGTCTACTTTCTCAGATGGCAAGAATGTACCATGGAATTGCACATGTTGGAAGAGATGCTATGATTAGGCTCTTCAAGCAGTCATGGTTCAACCCGAAGTTTAGGGTCATTGCAGAGAGTCTATGCCAGAGGTGTATAGTGTACCAACAGCAAAATCCAGGTAGAAAGACAGTTGTTAGTTGGGGTCAAATTGGAAAAGCAGCAGGACCATTTACCCGACTACAGTTAGACTTTATAGAACTTCCCCCTTGTAATGGACTGAAATATGTGTTGGTGGTTGTCTGTTTGTTTTCTCGCTGGGTAGAAGCTTATCCAACAAGAAGAAATGACAGCCTGACTGTTGCTAAATTACTTTTGAGAGAAATAATCCCAAGATTTGGATTTCCAGTCTCTTTAGAAACAGATAGAGGAACACATTTTAATAATGAAATAATTCGGATGATTTGCGCAGCATTGCAAATTGAGCAAAAGATGCACTGTGCCTATCAACCAGAAGCATCTGGAGTGGTTGAACAAATTAACGGCACTATTAAATCCAGACTGTCAAAAGTGTGTGTCTACAACACTGAAATGTGTAATAGGGAAAACAAGGGTACCCCAATATGTGAACCTGGGGTGGTAAGCTATTTTGGGAAACAATGGTTCTGGTGTGGCCTAAAGGTCCATTCAGAAGTGACCCTGTGGGGGGCACTATGATTGAGAGTAGGAAGTTAATTCTTAAAATGGAGCGGTAAGTAATATAAAGAGGGACATGTAGGTCAGTATATGACAGGTGTTTATTCCAAAACAATAGTATTCAGGTGCTCCACAATAAGTGACAATAAGCGTGACGTGAAAAGTGAGGGTGATATTAAAATAAAGACATCGTATTGACAACAGTAATAGGAACTCCTTTAGAAGATTTTTACAGATTAAAAGGAGTTCATGTTGTAGGGGGTCGACGGCGTTTCGAACTCAATTATTTGAGTTCATCTTCAGGACACACATAGGTGAGCAAGCTGAATCTGGGATGGCAAGCGCCTGTGAACCACTGCGGGCCTCTTTGGTGAGCACGGGGGACTGGGCACAAATGCTGTTAATTATACATCCGGGGTGGCAAGCGCCTGTGAAACGCTGCGCTCCTCTGTATTTGAGCGTGGGAGACTGTTTTGCACAATCAATTCTGGAAGATCGGCTGGCCGCTGTAAGGCATCGTTCAGTGCCGAATATTTATTTTAGGAGAATCCAGGGCACTTAATGAGAGCCTGGGGATGAAAAGCGGAACGTGTCCTGCTGCTGCTGTTGCCTGCGCTGAGTGCGAGACGCTTTACCCCTGGTATTGATGAGTCTTAGGAGCATTCCTGATAAAAAAGACTGGATTGAGTCCTCACGAAATTTTGATGGGGAGAGCCATGAGACAAGCAATTGTACCAGCAAACAAACTGATGAATATTACTGATGATCTAGTGCTTGATTATTGCAAAGGATTGGCTGATCTGGTGCATTCTGTGTCTCATCAGGTTGGAGAAATTGCAACCACAACACAGCCGGATCAAGCACATGATTTGAGTCCAGGAGAGTGGGTTCTTGTCAAGAAACACGTGAGGAAGAAGTGTTTAGAACCCAGGTGGAATGGACCATATCAGATTATTTTGGTGACAACAACAGCAGTGAAGTGTGGTGGCTTGCCAAACTGGATTCATGCAAGTCATACAAGAAGAGTCCTAAGTCCACTTGAAAGACAAGAAGAAGAGCAGCAATTGGCAAAGCAAAGAAAAGAACCAGAAGCTGAAGAACATGAAGCTATAGAATCTAGTGTTACAGATTCTGAAAAGGCTGAGCAAGAGGAAGAACCAAGTACAAGTCGAATAAAGTGGGCATCAGCTACTGGGTCTCGAGAGACTGCTGTTGAGAAAGAAAAGGAGAAAGTGACTGATGAAAATCAAGAGCAAGTACAACAAAGAAAAGAACTGAATAAAAGAACTTGCGAACTTGACAACGAAGGTGAAGAAGCAGTTCAAGTTAAGAAAGCAAGAAAAGGTTGTGGAACAATAGAAACGGGGATTGAGGCAAAGAGAGATTGCACCTATCCTTAGTGAGACAATTCCTGTATGGACGCACAAGGTGCTAAGGATCAGAGATCCAATGCCCCTAAATCTCCTAAGATACAAAGTATCTCACAATATCATAAACCACATAAAGGTCCAGCACACTTAAATTAAATTCAAATTTTTACACAAGTAATAGATCATATTCCAACATTTGTAGTTCATATTTCAAAAGACAACAGAATCGGTAGTTCAGCAGAGTTGTTCCTTTAAGTTCTTATTGATAACTTCTTTTATTCAGCATGAAACAAAAACCGTAGCCAACGCGTTTCGTCCTCTCGGACTTCTTCAGAGCAAAAAACACATTGTCTGCAAATCTTGACTGTATTCCTTCACTTAAAAGACTTTCCTTTTTTAAGGATTAGTATGTGCTTTAATCTTATATATCTTGTGAGGTATAGAGTGTTAGTCTATCCTCTATTATCAGGTACGAGCAGTGAACAGTCAACCCAGTTCCGGTCACAAGTATCCTCTAAATTATTTCATAGGCACTTTCAGTCATCCGTCAAGATGCAAAGTGTCGTGGCATAATGTGAGTTGTAGTAATAATAATGGTTATTATGATTTACAAATGTTGCAAATGCAAGTGTAGAAAGAAAGAAACATCAGATCTTAAACGTAGAGCTAGAAAACGAAAGAGAGAGGAAATAGAATTAGAGGATATGAGAGGAAATTACTATGAGATTATGAAAGACTTAGATGGAAGAATGATAAAATGAGAAAGAAGTACAGTATTTTAAATAAGTGGCAACTTGAATGTGATGGGTATTTTGATGATGGCTCAAAAACGCCATCAAAGGGGGGATTGATGGAGCAGGGTTTTGAGAAAATAAAACCTGCTTGGATTGAACCCTCTGTAACATTTATTAACAGTGTGCTGTGAAAATTATTATTAAGAAACGCTAAAATAAGGGAAAATGCTTATGCGCATGCGTAAACTAAATGTGTGTACTAATGCATGAAACTAGGCCGCAGAAATTGCTTCGATAAAAAACTAATGCTGCTTTTGTGCACGTTAATAATATTTCGCTAAGAATAACATGGGTTGTGCATGGGTTAGTGCAAATGCTGGGATGGTGCGCAAAATGAAATTACATTTCATGAAAATAATAAATGTGTGTGTTCTGTTCTTTGTAGAAAAAGCAAGCATGGGCCTACACTTCTGCATGCCAGTTTAGGGTTAAACATTTACTGAAAGAAAATAAATGAATTAAAATGGGCTTTGAATGAGAAGAGAACGCAAAAGCATGAAAATGTCCTTCACAATGTGCTGACTGTCTGCCAAGGTTGCGGAAAGAGAATACTGATAAACGAGTGGAAGCGATGCAACTTCCTCACGAGATGGCAGAGGCGAACAATAGAGGCGTAGAGACTTGCAACATGTAAAATGTTGAAGGAAATATTTACTATGATTGTGTTCAAAGTTGTTTCCTGAGATGAATCTGTCATAATGTTGAATGTTAGAAAAAAGAGTTGTTTAATAAAGCGTTCATGATGAAGAGTGGTGTGACAGTACACCCACAATCTTAGCCAATGGGAGATGGAGTTTGTTTCAGAAAAGAAACAAATGTGGGTTGGACATGTAGGTTTTAGGGTATAACTGAAAGGTCCCCGGTGGGTGTGATTTGGGTCGGCTGGTGTTTAGTTAGCGGGAGATCGTCGCTGTCGTTGGTTTGCTGTTTCCAGATAGAGGCCTACCTGATTCCTGACTCCTGTCTTAATCTTTGCCACTCGACTTTACTTGAGTGGTCTTGCTACCCTGACTGGCCAGTGGGGTAGTTTTCCCTGATTCTTATTTGGGTTAGTAATTGCATATTCATTTGCGAATGTATTTGTCTCTGAAACTTTTCTCTCTTCGCCTATCCACTCCTTCAATGCATTGTTTATTTGACATGAGTTTGAGATTATTCATTGCCAATGTTTTCTCTCTGTGCTAATCTATGATTTGCATTCATGTAACTGTACTTGATGAGCATTTTTTTTATTTCACATTATTTTACGATAAATACCATAAAAATTCACACAGAGTCTGTTATTATTTAGTAAGTATTATAATTGTTGCTATCAACTCTTCAACTTTAGGTTCATCGACACATTTATTTGTTAGGAGAAATGCAAGTTCTACGGTGTAATTAGTGAGTTAGGAGTAAACTTGCATCTTACTGAACCCCAGCGTGAAGGGATTAGTCGGATATTGTAAATGGGCCTATGTTTGTGAAAATTTATCGATCCCTGATCGCTGGATCACCAGCTTTATTTGCCCATTTTCTGCCATGTTATTGGCATAAAGAAGTCTCTTCTAGACGTGTTGCCTTGTTTTCATAACTTGAATCTAGGTGATTCCAGTTTCTTTATTAAAAAGACTTCTCCTCCCTGAAAGGCCTGGCTGGTCTGCTTATATCCTATGGGGAGCAGAGGTAAAGGAGATGTTCTTTTTCACTTCTGGGGTCTTTGGGTTGTCTTAATGCTCTGTTATCTACCTGTGCAAAGATGGGTTTACGTGTTCTCATCCTTCTTATTAGTGCTTATCACTTAGGATGATTTACAACATTTAAGGTTTTAATGATTTAAAAATGTTGGCACAGTTCAAATAGTTTAAAACAAAACAGTTCACTCAGTTCACTCAGTTCATATCAGTGCCTTTTGATGAACTTTCACCTGCCCTCTAGCATATTTGTCAATGATTTAATTACCTCCTTCCCCAGACAACCCCGCTGGATTGATTGATTTAGTTTGAAACAGGTTGAGATTAAACAAATGTAGGGGGAGGGGCCTTGCCCACTACCCACGGGGTTTCCTTTTGAGGCAGGTAAGGGTGACAGCGTAAAATTGGCACTGATGACAATGGTGGCAAAGGATCAAAAGGGTGCAAAGTTTAGATGAACCGGATGTGGGGGGCAAAGCAAGGAGGACTGTCACTGACAGTTGCTAGCCGCACTGTGACGCCACCTGGCTACCTACATGCATCTAGGCTCAAGATTCCGTACTCCTTGGTTTGATCACTAATCAGCAGCTCCAACAGTGCCGTAACTCAGACCACCATGCAGGAGCAGGAGAGATGAGATAGGGGCACAGAGACCCCCAGAGACAGGCCACCCCTCTCCCTGCGGGGCAATCAGGGGCACCCTGCATCCTCCTGCTTGTGCCTTTGCACGTCCCAGGGTCCTCTGGTCCTCTGGCTCACTAAGTATGAGCTGTGAAATCAGACTGGCTGCAACTGCAAGCCACACCGGGATCTGACTCGGCCTCCTCCGTGGACTGTCTGCCAGTCCAACAGCCTCCCCTGCAACTAACCCGCTGGAAAGGCGTCGCTCATCTCGCTTGCCTCTGCCCCGCCTCCTCGCTTCATGACTTTGCCTCTCCCCGCCTAAGAGCATTCCATTCGCCAGACACCTAAGTCGGAACCTCTGCCCTCCCTCTCAGCCCAGTCTGGCATGGGAGATACTGGAGGGATTTTGCGGTGGTGACAGCAGTATTGAGGGAAGCAAGAGGGAGCGGGTGAAAGGCGGCGATAACAGGAATGCAGACTGTAGGAGAGTAGGATCTGCCTCTTATGTTGCCCCAACTTTTTTTCTGATGTTTACACTGGTTTCTGGCTATAGTCAGGCTGGGACCCTGCCAATCAGGGCCCCAGCCTCCCTGTTCTCTCTAAACGACTTGGAGTGCACTCTAGGTGCACTAGTGATTGGATACTGTGGTACCTTATGAGTCCCTAGTATATGGTACCTTAGGTGCCAAGGGCATAGGTACTTCACAGGCCTACCAGGGGCTGAAGCATGTATTATGCCACCCCTGGGAAGCAGACTAAATCTGACACCACAGGTCTGCTACTGCAGCCTGGGTAAGGTGGTGCATGCACTCCTTACTGTGATATAGGCTACCTATATCACTACATAGATACACACATATAAACCTATAAGTCACTCCTATGGCAGGCCTTATCAATCCTGAAGGCAGAGTGCTTGGTTCCTATGTGAGAGGGTGCCCTGCATGAGCAGAGCCCCTCTGCAGCATTCGGAGACCCTTCTCTGATGCTGTTTGTAGTGCAGCCTGACCATATACTCTTAAGCGCATTATAACCCCGCGTTAAATGCTAACTTTGGGATGGCTACACGGAAACATGTCGTGTTTGGTGTCAAACATCTTGGAATACTACCCCCGCCAGTTCTGGCGGCGGGGGTAGCATTCCACCCTTCTAGAGGGATAGACATGTACCTACTGTGGAAACGCGGTAGAATCCTGAAGAGCCCTGGCATCACAAAATGGATGCCACCAGTCACAGACACTGGGCTGCCCTCCTGCTGATGACCGAAACTCGCAGTGGAGGAAGCCCAACAATAGGTATCCTGTCCCAGGGAGGTGTGATCACCTCCCAGACAGGGTTTAGTGTATTGGGGCTGGGTGGGTGCACTCCTAGAGTGCTTTGAAGTCCTGCACTGGGGGAGCAGAAGGCTCCTCTGTGCATACACCAGTTCAAACCGGCTCAGGGGCTACCTACCCCTGCTCTAGCGCGAAACTGGACAAAGGGAAGTGGGTGTAGCCACCCACTCCCCTGACCCTCCCATAGGTGGGGTCTTAGAGCTAGTCCCTCCCTTCCTTTTTAGTATAAGGTAGGGAACCCTTGCCATTGCAAACTAGATATCCCTGGACGATGCTCTGAAGAAGAATCCTGGACCTTCGACGTTCCACTACCTCTGGAAGACTGAAGAATCTCCCTTGGAGTCAAGGAGTGACTCCCCTGCTTGGCAGGCACCAAAAACTGAAATGACGGTCGCAAACTATGCCGCTCCCGCCGGAGCCCGATATCCCTGCAGCCCAAGATGAGGATTTCCTGACTTCTCCAAGGCCATCGTGAGCCCCCAGCGAAGCTGAGGCAAGTGGACCCCACGAGTGACAAGGAACCACAGTCCCTAGGTACCGTGCACTATTGTCAAGTGCAACCCCTTCACGATGTTCTATTAACCTGTGCTTTGGACCACATGTGGTCCCAGCCTCTAGCAGGAATCCCTCTGAAGATCAGAGGCCTATCCCATCCCGAGTGACCGTGGGCCCCTGTTGAAGGAATCCTCCCGAGGCGTCTTTGCGATCCCTTGCCAGCTGGCTTGTGGGTCCCCTGAAGACATTTCTACAGAATCAAAGGGCTCTTCTGGTTGCTCCAGGCCTGCCCTGACTTACCCTTGCTGGGTGAGTTCCCCAGACCTTGCTGGTCTGCACCATTGACTTTTTATGCTTTCCACGAGACTTGCTGCTACCAAGGCTTGTTGGCTCCAATTGGGTCGCCAATACCGCAGTCAGCTGCAGACTTTGTGGGACACGCTGAATCCAGCTTCTGGTTGTCCTCGACGCCTCCTGGACCTCGTGGCCAAAGAGTCAAGACACCCGTGAACGACCTGAATCTGTCGACGACGGTGGGCATTCATCTTCCTTGCCCCGGGTCACTGCCCAGTGACTTTGAACACTGTCCCCTCTGCTTTCAGGTCTTCCTTCTTCCGAATCCAGGCTTGGATTCCACCGGACACTTCTTCTGGCTTCACAAGGAGCAAGTCTTCATTGGCTCCCATTGAAAACGACGCCGCGACCCGACACCAAAGGACACCTATGCACCCGTCTTCCCTGGGTGAGGTGACTCCAGCACTACAGTGCTCCTGTGGGTGTTGGCCCTAGAACTACTTACCCTGTAAGTGACTTGCTTGTAGCTACTCCCGAAGTGCCCTTAAACTCTTAATTTCCAACCGCAACTTGCCCCATTGAAGTCTACGGCGATCCGCGCCTGTGTTCACGCACTGCACGCGTCCCCCGTGGGTCCTTTACTTACCTACCTTGGGTGGTTTTGTGAGGCCCCAGCACTTCTGAAGGCCCTGGGCCTTGTCTCCTTGTAAGTCGTTGTTCTTAAGTCTCTTTTTTAAGTATATGGTCTGGTACGCCCCTAGGTCCCCAGCCATATTTGTGCTTAATTTATTGTGAAACGTTGATTTATGCATATGTTCCTGTCTTCTAATCTCACAAGAGATTAGTAGAGAGTTGTTTAGTAATAAATACATATATATTTCATATATATACCTGTGTGGTGTCTTTTCATTTGGTGATTCAAGAGATTGTGTGGTAAAACAAGCTGCTTTACATTCCTCCAAGACTTAGCCTGAAGGCTGCTCTCCACAGCTACCACTAGGATAGCTTTCTATAAAGGTTGTCTTAAACCTACCTACCATAAGAGTCGAATTGGACTGGTGCAAGGTGTCCACTTTAACTAGTGAACAGCATATACCAGGCCAACTTCTCACATTGGTGGCAGCGTGTGGGATTCCAGCTTGCTATTGTTTTACCAGAAAATCTCTATTTGAATTACTAACTGAAAACCACTATAGGTACTCAAGGTACATATAAAGTCAAGCTTAGTATCAATAAGTTCTACTGAACTTAGAGCTGTGTGCCAAGGGATAGCACACCCTTTCTACAGCTCAAGCTAGTATCAGTAGGCCACAAACTAGTGTAGGTAGTACAACACTGCACAACACTAGAATGTCCTTAAAGGGTGGACCCAGTGGATCCACTCAGCCTCAGTATAAGGACATGGCTTTCTCTGACGTGAGAGCCATGTGTGCTGCAAGGCACCTGAAGCTAGGACAGAGTCCCTCCACACTACACCTGATAGATCTGCTGACAGCAGATGATCTTAGATTAGCTCTAGGAGCTAATGGGTCTGAATCAGTGAGTGGGTCAATTACAGTGTCTGGGTCAGATGATGAACATCTGGATGACCAAGACTCTGTGATTGTAGGGCCAAGTCCCAAGGGGTCTGAACAGGACAGAGGAATTCTCACTAAGAGAACTGACATAGTGGAGGAGAGGCCTAGGTCCCTTTCTAGGGAATCTGAACACTCCTATCACTCTGGCAGAGAATCTGTCTACCAGAGGAACTCCTACTTCTCAAGAAGAGAGACCTCCTCTGACAGAATGTACAAACTGCTGCAGTATGAGGAAGCAAGGTTTGCCCTCAAAACCAAGCAGTTGGCATTAGATAAGGAAGCCCTGGAGCTCCAGAGAGCTTCTAGAAAAGAGGGGTTAGAACACCCTGGTGGCAGCAACAGTGTCCCTAGAGGCAGAGAATATATTCCAGACCATAGGAACCTGAGCAAGGTTGTTCCTCCCTACCAGAGTGGGGATGATATCCATAAGTGGGTAACTGCTATGGAAAGGGCCTGTAGAGTACAACAGGTCCCCCAAAAGCAGTGGGCAGCAATCTTGTGGCTCTCCTTTTCAGATAAAGGTAGAGACAAGCTCCTCACTGTTAGAGAAGAGGATGCTGATGACTATGAAGTCCTGAAGAGTGCACTGATAGATGGGTTTGGCTTAACCACTGAGCAGTACAGGTTGAAGTTCAGAGACACCCAGAAGGCACAGACTCAGGACTGGACTGACTTTGTAGATTGTGCAACCAAGGCTCTGGAGGGTTGGCTGGTTGGCAGTAGGGTTACTGATTTCAAGGGATTGTATAATCTAATGATGAGAGAACAGATCCTTAATAATTGCCAGAACCAGTTGTTGCATCAATACCTGGTGGACTCAGATCTGACCTCTCCCCAAGAATTGGGAAAGAAGGCAGACAAGTGGGTCAGAACCAGGGTGAGGCAGAAAACCCAGAACCAAGGGGGTGACACAAAGAAGCAGGATTCTAAGGGCTCTGAGAAAAGTGGGGATACGTCAAAAGACCAGAAGTCTTCACAAGGGCCCCAAAAATCTGCATCTGGTGGGGAGTCACAATCCAACAAGGGAAAAGGCCAAAAGAAGCCCTGGTGCAAATTCTGTAAACAGAAAGGGCACTGGACTTCTGATTGTAACAAGTCCAAAGACCAAACCACCACCACTCCTGCCCCTAAGGCAACTGTTCCCCCTAGTTCAGCTACTGGTGGAGGTGGTACTCAGAATAAGGGTGTAGTAGGGTTGACCCTGGGTTCTGAAGTGGACTCTGGCCTAGTCAGAGTACCCACTCAGGCAATGCTGATTTGTGATGGAGACATTGACATGTCCTTCCTGGTGAGCCCCAGTAATCTGGGCAAATACAAACAGCAGCCTGTAATAAATGGCAAACAGGCTTTGGCATTTAGGGACACAGGTGCTAGTGTCACCATGGTGGCAGAGGATCTTGTGGACCCTGGACAGATCATCCTGGGCGAAATGTACCAGGTGACCAATGCAAGCAATGTCAGGACCAACCATAGTCTGGCCGTTGTGAATTTCTCCTGGGGAGGGGTAACTGGCCTCAAGAAGGTTGTAGTCAGTGCAGACCTCCCTGTAGAATGTCTATTGGGCAATGATCTAGAAACTTCAGCCTGGTCTGAAGTAGAGTTATGGACTCATGCTGAGATGTTGGGCATCCCTGCAAAGGTATTTGCTGTGACCAGGTCACAGGCCAAAATGCATGACACTGAACCAGCTCTGGATCCTGAAACCATGGACCAGATGCTTCCCAAGAAGAGGAGCATTAGGGGTAAGGCAGTGCCTTCCCCTCTGTCTCAGATCACTGATTCCCCTCTTGAGGGAGGAGGAGCAGATCCTGAAGAAGGAACTGCCCCAGAGGAACTTGAACCTGATCAGGTTGAGTTCTTGGGGGCAGGGGGCCCTTCTAGGGAAGATCTGAGTAAGGAGCAACAGTGCTGCCCCTCTCTTGAACCCCTCAGACAGCAGGCTGCTGCTGAGGCTGCTGGGAGTGCTAGTGGGTCCCATAAAGTTTATTGGGATGAGGGACTCCTATATTCTGAGGGTAGAGATCCAGCCGCTGGAGCCACCAGGAGGTTGGTAATACCTCAGAAGTTTAGGGGGTTCCTCTTGACCCTAGCACATGATATCCCTTTAGCAGGTCACTTGGGCCAAAACAAGACCTGGGACAGGCTTGTTCCACATTTTCATTGGCCACATATGTCAGAGGACACAAAGGAGTTTTGTCGCTCCTGTGTCACATGCCAAGCTAGTGGCAAGGCAGGTGGCACCACAAAGGCCCCCCTGATACCACTATCTGTGGTGGGGGTACCCTTTGAAAGGGTAGGGATTGACATTGTTGGTCCCCTTGACCCTCAAACTGCATCTGGGCACAGATTTATCCTGGTGGTAGTGGATCATGCCACCAGGTACCCAGAGGCAATTCCTCTGAGGACCACCACAGCCCCTGTGGTGGCAAGAGCCCTCATTGGAGTTTTCTCCAGAGTGGGTTTCCCAAAGGAGGTCATCTCTGACAGAGGTACAAACTTCATGTGAGGATATTTGAAAGCAATGTGGAAGGAGTGTGGTGTAACTTATAAGTTCACCACCCCCTATCACCCACAATGCAATGGGTTGGTTGAATGTTTCAACAAAACCCTGAAGGGAATGATTAAAGGACTCCCAGAGAAGCTTAGGCGGAAATGGGACCTTCTTCTTCCCTGCCTGTTGTTTGCATACAGAGAGGTTCCACAGAAGGGGGTTGGTTACAGCCCATTTGAGCTTCTGTTTGGGCATCCTGTAAGAGGTCCATTATGTTTGGTAAAAGAGGGCTGGGAGTTACCTCTCAAACCCCCAAACAAGATGTGATGGACTATGTACTTGGTCTCCGCTCCAGGATGGCCGAATACATGAAAAAGGCAACCAAAAACCTGGAGGCCAGCCAAGAATTACAAAAGCTTGGCATGACCAAAGGCTGTGCTGACTGTGTACCAGCCAGGACAGAAAGTGTGGGTGTTGGAGCCTGTGGCCCCAGCAGCCCTCCAAGACAAATGGAGTGGCCCCCATACAATAGTTGAGCAAAAGGGAGAAGTCACCTATCTGGTGAATCTTGGAACTCCCAGGAGCCCCCTGAGGGTGCTCCATGTCAACAGATTAAAGCCATATGTTGACAGGGCTGACATGGACTTGCTCATGGCAACTGATGAGGAACAGGAGGAGGAGAGTGACCCTCTCCCTGACCTGCTCTCACAGAACCCTGATGATGGGTCAGTAGATGTTGTTGCTTTGGCAAGCAGCCTCACTGACCATCAGCAAACTGAGTGCAGACACGTTCTGCAGCAGTACAGACATATGTTTAGCCTGACCCATAGTCAGACTACCTGGTGCACCCATGAGGTGGACACTGGGGACAGTCTGCCTGTCAAGAGTAAAATCTACAGGCAACCTGACCATGTCAGGGACTGTATCAGGACTGAAGTCCAGAAGATGTTGGAGTTAGGTGTGATTGAGCCTTCAGATAGCCCTTGGGCTAGCCCAGTAGTCCTAGTATCCAAGCCTCATACCCAGGGTGGTAAGAAAGAAATGAGGTTTTGTGTAGACTACAGAGGCCTCAATGCAGTCACCAGGACTGATGCCTATCCCATACCAAGGGCAGATGAGCTGATTGATACTTTGGCCTCAGCCAAGTATCTGAGTACATTTGACCTAACAGCTGGCTACTGGCAGATCAGGTTAGCTGATGATGCAAAAATCAAAACAGCATTTTCGACCCCTGGTGGGCACTACCACTTTGTGGTGATGCCCTTTGGATTGAAAAATGCACCTGCCACTTTTCAGAGGTTGGTGAACAAAGTTCTGGCAGGGATGGAAACTTATTGCTCAGCTTATCTAGATGATATTGCTGTCTTTAGTTCCTCCTGGCAGGATCACCTGGTCCACCTCAGAAATGTTTTGGAGGCTCTGCAGAAAGCAGGCCTCACTATCAAGGCCACTAAGTGCCAGATAGGGCAGAGTCAGGTTGTATACCTGGGCCACCTTGTGGGTGGAGGCCAGGTTCAGCCTTTACAGAGTAAAATTCAAACCATAATGGAATGGGTTGCTCCAACCACCCAGACACAGGTGAGAGCCTTCTTAGGCCTGACTGGGTACTATAGGAGGTTTGTGAAGGGATATGGATCTATAGTGACCCCCTTGAATGATCTGACCTCAAAGAAAATGCCAAAAAAGTTTCAGTGGACAGCTAGTTGTCAGAAGGCATTTGAAGACCTAAAGCAGGCCATGTGCACTGCCCCCATCTTACAGAGTCCAGACTACACCAAAAGTTCATTGTCCAAACAGATGCTTCTGAGCTGGGTGTGGGAGCTGTACTGTCTCAACTGAATGATGAAGGTCAAGACCAGCCAGTAGCTTTTATTAGCAGGAGGCTGACCCCTAGAGAGAAACGTTGGTCAGCTATAGAGAGGAGGCCTTTGCTGTGGTGTGGGCCCTGAAGAAGCTGAGGCCATACTTGTTTGGCACTCACTTCATAGTTCAGACTGACCACAAGCCCCTCCTATGGCTTAAACAGATGAAAGGTGAAAACCCAAAACTTTTGAGGTGGTCCATTTCCTTACAGGGGATGGACTATACAGTGGAACATAGGCCTGGGACCCAACATGCCAATGCAGATGGACTCTCAAGGTATTTCCACTTAGAGCACAAAGACTCAACTGGTCAAGGTTAGTTTAGTGTCCCTGCGTTTGGGGACGGGTTGTGTAGGAGAGTAGGATCTGCCTCTTATGTTGCCCCCACTTTTTTTCTGATGTTTACACTGGTTTCTGGCTATAGTCAGGCTGAGACCCTGCCAATCAGGGCCCCAGCCTCCCTGTTCTCTCTAAACGACTTGGAGTGCACTCTAGGTGCACTAGTGATTGGATACTGTGGTACCTTATGAGTCCCTAGTATATGGTACCTTAGGTGCCAAGGGCATAGGTACTTCACAGGCCTACCAGGGGCTGAAGCATGTATTATGCCACCCCTGTGTAGCAGACTAAATCTGACACCACAGGTCTGCTACTGCAGCCTGTGTAAGGTGGTGCATGCACCCCTTACTGTGATATGGCTACCTATATCACTACATAGATACACACATATAAACCTATAAGTCACTCCTATGGCAGGCCTTATCAATCCTGAAGGCAGAGTGCTTGGTTCCTATATGAGAGGGTGCCCCTGCATGAGCAGAGCCCCTCTGCAGCATTCGGAGACCCTTCTCTGATGCTGTTTGTAGTGCAGCCTGACCATATACTCTTAAGCGCATTATAACCCCGCGTTAAATGCTAACTTTGGGATGGCTGCACGGAAACATGTCGTGTTTGGTGTCAAACATCTTGGAATACTACCCCGCCGCCAGTTCTGGCGGCGGGGTAGCATTCCACCCTTCTAGAGGGATAGACATGTACCTACTGTGGAAACGCGGTAGAATCCTGAAGAGCCCTGGCATCACAAAATGGATGCCACCAGTCACAGACACTGGGCTGCCCTCCTGCTGATGACCGAAACTCGCAGTGGAGGAAGCCCAACAATAGGTATCCTGTCCCAGGGAGGTGTGACCACCTCCCAGACAGGGTTTAGTGTATTGGGGCTGGCTGGGTGCACTCCTAGAGTGCTTTGAAGCCCTGCACTGGGGGAGCAGAAGGCTCCTCTGTGCATACACCAGTTCAAACCGGCTCAGGGGCTACCTGCCCCTGCTCTGGCGCCAAACTGGACAAAGGGAAGTGGGTGTAGCCACCCACTCCCCTGACCCTCCCATAGGTGGGGTCTTAGAGCTAGTCCCTCCCTTCCTTTTTAGTATAAGGTAGGGAACCCTTGCCATTGCAAACTAGATACCCCTGGATGACGCTCTGAAGAAGAATCCTGGACCTTCGACGTTCCACTACCTCTGGAAGACTGAAGAATCTCCCTTAGAGTCAAGGAGTGACTCCCCTGCTTGGCAGGCACAAAAAACTGAAACGATGGTCGCAAACTACGCCGCTCCCGCCGGAGCCCGAGGTCCCTGCAGCCCAAGACGAGGATTTCCTGACTTCTCCAAGGCCATCGTGAGCCCCCAGCAAAGCTGAGGCAAGTGGACCCCACGAGTGACGAGGAACCACAGTCCCTGGGTACTGTGCACTATTGTCAAGTGCAACCCTTTCACGACGATCTACGAACCTGTGCTTTGGACCACATGTGGTCAGCCTCTAGCAGGAATCCCTCCGAAGTTCAGAGGCCTACCCCATCCCGAGTGACCGTGGGCCCCTGTTGAAGGAATCCTCCTGAGGCATCTTCGCGATCCCTTGCCAGCTGGCTTGTGGGTCCCCTGAAGACTTTTCTACAGAACCAAAGGGCTCCCCTGGTTGCTCCAGGCCTGCCCTGACTTACCCTCGCTGGGTGAGTTCCCCAGACCTTGCTGGTCTGCACCATTGACTTTTTACGCTTTCCACAAGACTTGCTGCTATCAAGGCTTGTTAGCTCCAATTGGGTCGCCAACACCGCAGTCAGCTGCAGACTTCATGGGACACGCTGAATCCAGCTTCTGGTTGTCCTCGACGCCTCCTGGACCTCGTGGCCGAAGAGTCAAGACACCCGTGAACGACTTGCACCAGTACAATTCGACTCTTATGGTAGGTAGGTTTAAGACAACCTTTATAGAAAGCTATCCTAGTGGTAGCTGTGGAGAGCTGCCTTCAGGCTAAGTCTTGGAGGAATGTAAAGCAGCTTGTTTTACCACACAATCTCTTGAATCACCAAATGAAAAGACACCACACAGGTATATATATCAAATATATATGTATTTATTACTAAACAACTCTCTACTAATCTCTTGTGAGATTGGAAGACAGGAACATATGCATAAATCAACGTTTCACAATAAATTAAGCACAAATATGGCTGGGGCCCTAGGGGCGTACCAGACCATATACTTAAAAAAGAGACTTAAGAACAACGACTTGCAAGGAGACAAGGCCTAGGGCCTTCAGAAGTGCTGGGGCCTCACAAAACCACCCAAGGTAGGTAAGTAAAGGACCCACGGGTGACGCATGCAGTGCGTGAACACAGGCGCGGATCACCGTAGACTTCATTGGGGCAAGTCGCGGTTGGAAATTAAGAGTTTAAGGGCACTTCGGGAGTAGCTACAAGCAAGTCACTTACAGGGTAAGTAGTTCTAATGCCAACACCCACAGGAGCACCGTAGTGCTGGAGTTACCTCACCCAGGGAAGCCGGGTGCATAGGTGTCCTTTGGTGTCGGGTCGCGGCATCGTTTTCAATGGGAGCCAATGAAGACTTGCTGCTTGTGAAGCCAGAAGAAGTGTCCGGTGGAATCCAAGCCTGGATTCGGAAGAAGGAAGACCTGAAAGCAGAGGGGACAGTGTTCAAAGTCACTGGGCAGTGACCCGGGGCAAGGAATATATACGAATATATAAATAGTTCAAGTGAATTTGGCCAGGAGAATCGATTTCACTTCTTGTTTGAAAAAGGCCGTGGAAGGGTTCTGTCTTGTTTCTGGGGGCAAGGAATTCCAAATCCTGGGAGCCATTCCTGAGAAGGTCCGGTTGTATGTTTTCTTCTTATTAAATCGTTGTGGTTTCAGTAGAAGATTATAGGAGCTCCTGGTGGTTCTGTTCCCACCCGATGGCACCAATTTCTCAGCTAGGTATCTTGGGGTTTTGTGATGTATTGCCTTGTGTGTCATACAGGCGATTTTCAAATGAATTCTGGCCTCGAAAGGTAGCCAATTGAGGGCACGAAAGTCAGGGGAGACAGTTCTCTCCCTACCCTAAAACACTTCCCTGCATGACACCCCGACCCTACCCTACACCGTAAAACACTACCCTGCACGACACCCCTCGACCCCCAGTCCTCTCCCTACTCTAAAACACTACCCTACACAACCCTCTCCCTGAGCCCCAGTCCTCTCCCTACCCTAAAACACTACCCTGCACGACCCCCCGACCCTACCCTAAATTCTACAACACTACCCCTGCACGACCCCCCGACCACCAGTCCTCTCCTTACACTAAAACACTACCGTGCACGACCCCCGACCCGACCCTACCCTAAAACCTAAAACACTACCCCCTGCACGACCCTCCCCCGACCCCCAGTCCTCTCCCTACCCTAAAACACTACCTTGCCCGACCCCTGACCATACCCTGAACCCTAAAACACTACCCTGCATGACACCCCAGACCCCCAGTCCTCTCCCTACCCTAAAACACTACCATGCATGACCCTCCCCCTCCCCCCAGTCCTCCCCCTACCCTAAAACACTACCCTGCACAGCCCCCCGACCCTACCCTAAACCCTAAAACAGTACCCTGCACAACACCCCCCCACCCCGACCCCTTTTACTCTAAAAAAGTAACCCCCACCCCGGGCCCAATCCCCCTTACCTCTCTCTCCTCGTGGTTCATCTCTCTCCTCGTGGTTCCTGGTTCCCTCTGGTCGTCTGAGGGGCGGTGCACGTCGTTGTGAGGAAACGGAAGAGCCTCTGTTTCCTCACACCGACGTGGATCGCCTATATTTTTTTTACAAGGTATGTGCTTTTACCACACATGGCTTTACAACGAAATTCGTTGTAAAGGCATGCGTGGTAAAAGCACATGCGTTGTATAAAAATGCGTAGTAATGACTACGTGCTGTTACAACGCATGCGTGGTAACGCTTGCATTGTAATGGTATGCGGGGAAACAGCCGCGTTGTAATGGCTGTTTCCCATAGGTCTCGCATTTGGGACAGTTAGAGCTATTAGCGTTGTAAATGACAATTTCTTTTACGTATGTGTTTTAGTTTCGAGTGCAGTGGCCTTTAGGAACTCTCAAGCGTTTAGTGATGCAGTATATTATCCTGTTATGTGGTAATAAAGCATCCGGCTATAACATTTTGTACATATGTTGCAATAAACAGCTTAAAACTCATGCAGTACAAATGCAAGGAATTTCCAAATGCTCCAAATAATGTAGGCATTTTGCTCTACACGGCAAACAAATGTACTTCAAATTTGCACTGTTGATTACCGTAGAACTTTTTGTGCGTTTTTTTGTCCACTCACAGCATTTTTTAATGTCCATTCTCATGGCAACATATTCATGTTAGCCATTACTTTTGCAACGTCTTACGTAAATTAGCCTAACGGCAAAAGATTTGGGGACAAAATAAAAACTGCTTTAGTGCAATACATTGAGAACTCTGTTGAACTTAAATGTATCAGGCTGCTGCTATACACAGAAAATGCGCCACTTTCCCTGAAGTGAATCAGCCTATCTAAGTTAACACCAAAGAGAGTGCAAAGGCTTAGCTGAAACAAATGCAGATATTCAGCGATGTCGACTTGCCTGAGGCACGGACGCGCTTCAAAGTAAAGCAGCAGGGAGTGCGTGCCATGATGTCGCCTCCATTGTTCAGCTTGCCTGAGGCACGGTCGTGCTGCATGGTAAAGCAGCAGGGAGTGTGCGCCATGACGTCGCCTCCGTTCTCAAGCTGCCTAGGAGTTAGAAGTTGGTCAAAAGGAGGGGGGCTAAAGGATACAGACACCCTGTGTATGGAAAGCGGATGCGGTGACTGAAAAGTGGGACGCAAGAGGGGCTAGGAGGAGGGAAACATGGACAACACAAGGGGAGTGGGGAATGTACAACTTGAACGGCATGAGGAGGGGAGGGGAGGACTAAAGGCAACAGGACCGGGTGAATGAAAAGCGGGATGCGGGGCAGGCTTGAAACAGGAAAACATGGAAAACGGGAGGGGAGCGGGGAATTTACAACTTGAACGGCATGAGGAGGGAAGGGCTAAAGGCAACATGACACGAGCACCGGGTGAAGAAGAAGCGGGCCGTGGTGAATGAAAAGCAGGCGGGACTTGAGCTAGGAGCAGGCAATTAACATTTGAAGCCGAGGCAAAAGAAAAAGTAGTGTGCAACAGTAACGTATATGGCTCACCGTGAACCAATGCATGTAACAGGGGCAGTCTCTGGTGTGTGACCAAAAAGAGGGACAAATGTAAGCTTTTGACCAATGAAAAGAAAGGATTTTTCACAAGCACATGAAGGAACCAATCACAAATAATGGGCGTGCTGAATGCCCATAGACAAGAGACAGCGCATGCGCTGCCTAGGTGAGACCTAATGAAGAAAAAAACTGAAACATTCCATTATGGTATGCAACATACAACATACACCATAACTGATGATTCTCTTAATAGGATTTTTCACATGCCTTCGACAACGAGTGTCCTGAGCATGACAGGGATGTCATTTATGGTGTACGTTGTGCTCTGCATGTCATATTAGTGAATTTCAGTGTATTTTCCTCGTTTCTTTCCTGAACCCTAACTAATCTTTAACTGTGGCCTTTTAAGTGAATTTCTGGGTTTCTTGAAAATATAATATATCCAACGCGCCACTGTTATGACTGCTCTTAGCCCACTGCAGCCACCCAGCACTCTCTGCACATGGCCTTTGCCATGTGAAGAGGGGTTGGACCACAGGTGCTGCCCTTTGGCCATGTCCCACACACAGAGGTAGTTCACTTCCCTGTAAATTGCCTTTTTGCTGTGCACAGCTGGTGTTGGATGCAGGGCTCTCACTCTCACTGCCAGCTTTAGTCAGAGCGGTGCAGCAATCATTTTTGGCACCCTCCCCCATGACCACCTCCTCGGATTCCCTCACGGACACCGGGCAAAAGTGCACCTCATCTCTCCATAGGCCCACTCTTACATACATTTCATTTGTTTTAAAGCACTGGTACAGGCTGGCTTTGCTAATAAGAAGGTATATTTAACCAAACAACCCCTTTTCAGCAACATTAGGAATAGATAATGAAAGACTGGGGAAAAAAACAGAATGTCCTAACCTATTTTATGCAGTTTGCATGCAGCTCTTTGATGACAGTTCGTAACAGTCACTGTTCTATGTTAGGGTTGTATCTTATGAACTGCAGTAACTAAAGGACCTCTGTGACAAAAGCAGTAATCCACTCAGTTATCTACATAAAATACAGATCTGTGATCTGCACGGTACGCGTTCTTTGCGGCAGGCATATTAACCCTCTGCGCTACTTTATGGCGAGTCAAAACTGGCACTAGACAAAGTTCTGATCTCTCTCTCTAGCAGAAAAGTTAATCACAAGAGTTATCTTGTCATTTTTAATGCTGCCTGAAAACTTAACGCACAAGGAACTCTGCTGTAGGTGTTTCTAAATCGTAAATTATTGCTAAACACAGCACCTCCTCCCTGAGGTCAGCGCCCAGTGCGGCCACACCAGTTGCACTGCGCTAAAGCCGGCCCTGCTCACTCTGTCTGTCCTTCAACCTTACTTTCAATGGTGCCTTTTATGAGTATCCACTTTTTTTGGCCTATCTGAAAATCACAAATTAACAGAAATTTGGAAACGTGGGAAAATTGCGACCTTTTCTGATGGCAAAATGGTGGCTCAATGTTTGAGAATTTTTAACATTTATGAGTTTACAATCCACTTACTTCATTCCTCTAATTTAAAAAAAAATCCCACGCCTTTTGGTACCTGTCTGCTTCATATTAAGGCCTAGAATTGGCTCATCAGGTCTCTTCTTTTCCATGTTACTGTTTTTTTCAAACATGCAACACTTGTGAGTTTTGGGAAAACCGTGAGCTTCAAGATGTCTGAAAAAATATTAGAACCAATCATCAGTCAATGACAAGTTCAAACGGCTGAGATATTGCATAAAAGTGTACCACAGAGTGAAGGGTGCTGCAAATAGGAGCAGGCTCGCTGACAGGCGAGGCATCTTGATGAGGGGGTAGTGACAGGTGGGGCGGGGGAAACCATTGGCGGGATGACTTCCACCTGATACCAGGAGAAGGGCTTCTTGGGAGGGATGTGACTGGGGATGAGCCCAGAGAGTATTTTAGATTCTGGGGACAAGGGCCAAGCAACTTTTTTGTTCTCTTGGTCTGGAGCTGCCACATGATGCCCAAACAGGAATTTGATAGGTTTGGTTGGTGATCGTATTTTGAGGGTAGCTGTCAGGGTAGTCTCACAGTTGGTATGGATACAGGTAGGCGTATATTTTATTCCGCCTTGCAGCAAATAATACAAAATACTTTCTGACTAAAGTTCTGTTTACATGCCAAATTTGTTACAAATCCGTTCAGCGGTTTTTACTGAAGTGTACAGCAAAATTTACTATGGGAGCTTCAATGTGAAATGCAACTGCTTCTCCAGGATATAATAAACTGCAAGTGCTGAAAGAATATGAGGATAGGATAGGATATATGTTTATAGAGCGCTCGATTGCCATGGCGTCTTGGCGCTAGTGTAGAAAGGAAGGAAGTATGACCTGTAGTTACGGAAAGGACTATGTGGAAGTGAACAGCCATGTTTTCAAGTCCTTCCTAAAGAGCTGCCGATTGGATTGGAATTTCATAGCCATGGGCATTTTGTTCCAAAGCTTTGCCGCACAGTGCGATATAGTTCTGCCACCCCATCTTGCTCGTCTGATCTTAGTAGTTGTAATAAGACCCAAGTTAGCAGATCTGAGGGCACGTGGGGGAATATAAGGTGGAAACATTCTTTGGATAGTTTCCTCACCTCCACTATGAAGTGCTTTGTGCACCAGGCATAAGGCCTTGAATTCCACCCGCTTTTGGATAGGAAGCCAGTGCAGTGACTTGATTCCTGCCGAGGTAGATTGTCCTTTGGGAATGTTTAGAAGTAATCTAGCTGCAGCATTCTGTAGAGACTGCAGTTTTCTCATCTGGAACTTGTCAATGCCCAAAAAAAGGGCATTGCAATAGTCCAGTTTAGACAGGAGGAGTGCCACCACTACTGTCTTTTGCAGTTCTTGTGAAATGAACGGGAAGATTTTTCTCAAGGTTTTTAGTAAAAAGAAACAGGATGAAGTAAGACTGTTAACCTGGGCAGCAAGATTTAAAATAAATAAGCAAAGCAATTCTGTGTTGTCAAGTTCAATTCAGCACTCGTTCTTGTCTTGTTCTTTTGCCGCTAAGTTCCAAAGTTTTATTGCCTTGCAGGACAGTTGAACTGACGAGCCTTCGAGACATTTTATAACAGCTGCTCTGCAGGTCCTTATTTGTTCTCTCCTCAGTGTTTCCCGAAGGAGGGTTTTCCGAGTGTCTTGTAGCGCAGGACAAATACATAGAAGATGTAGTAGTGATTCATCTCCATGTCCGCAGAGGCGGCATTCCTTTGTCATCCACGTCCGTTTCCATTTTGGAATGAGGTCTTTCGAGGGGAATGATCCCAGCCTCAGTAGGGTCAAGTTCTGCTTTTTTTTGGTTTGAGAAATGTTCTGACAAATACGGTTGGGGTTTCAACGTTTTGTAAGGAATTGCATCACCATTTTTCCAACCTGCCCAACCCTAGAATTGCATTGAGTGTTTTCTGTCATGTGTCATGTAATATTTTGTCAATAGGTTTGGTTGGTGATCGTATTTTGAGGGTAGCTGTCAGGGTAGTCTCACAGTTGGTATGGATACAGGTAGGCGTATATTTTATTCCGTATTCAAAATATTTACAGAAATGGTTCTCGTTTGACCCCAGATTTTGGTTTGGGGGGCTCTAGTAGTAGTTAGGTGGCTCGGTGGATGCTTGCACAACTGTTTCCTTTTGTAGGATCTCCATATTATTGCCCATGGGATGGGTGAGATTTTTGTGCCAGGGGACCACGTTATGGCCCATTTCTCAAGCACATCTTTCACAAGGGCGTCAGGGTGTTTCAACATGGATGCCTCTTGCATCTCTGGAATAGTTCATTCAGGTGTGCATCTTAGCTGGTGTTGCTCCTCAGTAGTGGTACTGAGAGTTCTTCCTTTAAACTTGGCAGTGTCCCTTGGTTTCAACAATGCCATTTAACTATGTGTTGAGGAAAGACCTGTCTGAGAGGCCAGTTCTGAGTCCACCACTCATTGCAGATCTATGAGCACTGATGTAGTATTTGAAATGTATATTTTGCGCAGTACGTAGCATTAGTCTCACATGATGTGTTTATTCTGCTTATGTTTTTTTTTCGTTGAATAATTGGCTTGTGATTTTGTTATTTATTTAGTAAACAAAGATATGGCCTAAGATGCCTTCCAAACCACAAGATGACATTCCCTATTTTTTCTGCGCGTGGTCCTTGCTTTGAGGCCCTCCTCGATTTGCAGCCCCCCTCCTACTCTACATTTTACCCCTTAGAAGCCCGATCGACACATTTTTCAAATACTGCTATCTCAAAAAACATTGAATGGATTTGCAGCAAATAATACAAAATACTTTCTGACTAAAGTTCTGTTTTCATGCCAAATTTGTTACAAATCCGTTCAGCGGTTTTTACTGAAGTGTACAGCAAAATTTACTATGGGAGCTTCAATGTGAAATGCAGCTTTTATGGCTCATTTAACTTTTTTTCTCCTGCAGGGACTGTATGAATGTTGATATATGGAAGCTCAGTCACTTTTGCTAGAGGTGTGGAAACTTTCTTGCAGAATCGTCAACCAGGATCAATGTTATTAGCAATACAAACAAAATGCATTTTCAATGGAAAGTGTAGCTGAACCATAACTACAGAGTCGCTATTGCAGATTGTGTAATATATATGTTACATGTTTGGGTGTTTTTTGTGCAAATAATTCAGTGGTATAAAACTCATACGCAGGGGCGGCTCCTCCGCTCAGGCGGAGGAGCGTCGCCCCACTGCCTTTCAGTATGGGAAAAAAGGAAAAATAAAATAACTATGCGATGTTTTTATCATTTTATTTTTCTGTGCTGGGGCAGTTTTGTTGGGCGGGGCTGGCCTGCGCAGGGGGGAGGAGTGGTGAGACGTGGACCCCTTGCTCACTGTGCCATTGGATTCAAGCTAGCCTGGCTGAAGAGGGGTGATATCCCGAAACCGTTTGGAGTATGCTTGTTTCCAGTCCAGGGAGGACTTGGCTTGGCAGTTCGGGCTGGACGGTTCCTATGGGGAGCAGGGTCAAGACTGATTTGCTTGAGGCTGTGTCCAAACTGGGGTGACGTGGCGAGCAAAACAAGAATGGATTAAACCCGGATCTGTGACTGGGGGGGAGTGCTTGAAAAATTTCAACACTCTGTCCATCATTTTATTTTGTGATGTTGATATGTAAGAGCATACTTTCTTTTCTTTGGAATGTTACCTTCGGGACTTAATGTCTCTGCCACCTGCAGCCCTCAGCCCTACTGTTCCTGATCTCTCTGTGTAAGAGTGACCAGATGTTCCAGATTTCCCTGGAAAAGCACGTTTTTTTCATGGGATGTCCTGGATCCCAACACTTTTATGCAAAGTAAATACACGTCCCAGTATTTGAAGAGGGTCAGGTAAGCGTGTAAATGACGGTGTGTTGCTCATGTTTTCCCTGGCCCTCTTCTCACACCAGTTACAGAAGTTCTATGCTTGAAAGAGTTGTCTGCTTTGCTATCTCTTTTAGGTAACACATCAGGTTTTAATGAGGGGTGGATCAGCATCACCCCTCAGACTCCTCCCAGCATGGTGTGGGTAGGGTCGTAATTGGCAAGGTAAGATCTATTCAGAGTGGTCAGAGCAGCTACGGGCCTCAGGCAGTTGTGGGGGAGGGGTGCGGAGGAGCAGGAGGCATCTCAGTCAGGCCACGGAGATCTAGGGTGAACTGCTCATCTCCACTACCTCCAGCTCGCCCTTACAGAAACACAAACTGTAATTTATATAGCTCTGGTTTTTTCATTTGCTTTCTGGTACTTGTAGTCTTGTTTTACAACTATAAATACAGGACTACAAGTCCCAAACCGAAAAGAACATTGGACTGAATGTGACGTAGTCTTAAGTTTTTGAGATGGAACGAGGGGAACAACCTCTGAAACATATTTTTGTTTCATTATTTAGATCTTTTTTAATAGATTTGTAGATTATGTCTATGTAGTCCTATGTCTTGGCATTGCCATTGTGATACTTCAACATCCACAGTATGTGCCAAAGCCTCGCCCTATTTCTATGTCTAAGACTGTCACGGTTTTTGGTTCTGAAAATCTGGCCTCCCTACTTTGTATGCAATATACCATGAGCTCCATAACTGGGTAAGTGTCCCAGCCACTCTTACGCCTTTCCTACTACTGCCCTCCCATGGAGCTCTAGGAACGCTGTTTCTCGAGGGAGCACACACCCCTGTATGTTGGGCTAACCAAGCCCGGTGTTTTTAAAGGTGGGTTTAATTTTTGTTTTGAACTCCCCGTGACATTTAATGTCCCATGCACATATGAGAGCACTTAAGAACGTTTTTCCTTAGTACCGTGTGCAATGATGGCCCTGTTTGTTAATAATTCACGCAAACAGGATAAACCTGTAAATGGCATGTAATTATTGTGTCATGTAGATGTGGGCGTTTTTCAGCTGCTCCGGTAGGCTGCTACACTGAGAACAGAGCTGCTCAACATTTTGGATTGCCAAAATAGCATCCATTTTTAACTATCTGAGGGATTAGCAGCTCGTCTTTCTTGCTGGATACATTTTATCAAGGCCTTCTTTTTGAGGAGTCGGTTAATAATTCACACCAGTTCCCTTTTGAGATAGGCCACTATCAACATAAGAACCTTACAGGTGTATTCTGGATGACAGGAATAAATTCTTGACCTGAACCATTTAAACCTCTTATCAGCCTACATATAGATGCTGGATAGTTTTGAGCACAACATTCTGAGGTGGAACTCCTGATGAAGACAGTGTTTCTGTCGAAACACGCGTAGAGTCATCTTTGAAAACCACCCTACAAATGCAATCTTCTTATTTAAGTGTTGTCGTTGTTTGTTTGTTATAGTTTGTATTAACCCAATCATGTGGGACGGAATAATCATGTATATCAATTTGATTATATGTATGTAGTATGTCTTTGATTGTGAATGAATGGGGTCAGAATGTTGTATAATTGTCAGTCTCTGTATGAATATCTTTATGTTTATTATGTGTTTTTATAGTTACCTACCAATAGGATTAAGATAATTTATAAATAAACTTTTTATACATTTCTAATTTTTAGTGTCACTGTAGTTATTTCTCAGCCATTCATGGCGTGAGGGTTTATGGTCTGAAGTAGCCCTAGAGTATTTACATTAATGTCTTTTCCCTGTCTAGGTGTACTTCTCACTAGTGTCAGGGGGCCCCTTCTCTTTGCAATTGATGTGGGCTTAATATTACTGAAATTTGGTCAATTGATTTGTATTCTGTTACCTGTTCTCTTGTTTAAAGAAGTATTGAAAGTCTTTGCCAAAAGGTCAAACAAATTTTTGCATCAACTGACATATAATCTATTAAAACCTCTCGGTATGAATGTTTTGTTTTAAATGTTTATTTTCCTGTTTGCTCTCTTATACAAATATTGGATAAAAAAATCTTCCCGTTAAAGGGTATTTACCTGAAACGCACTGAGTTTTCGATTTATGGCAATACCAAAAATCTAATACAGATTCTAAAATATATGATTTAAATTTATTGGAAACAAATGATGAACTCCTTTTCCTTTTTTATGTCTGGCTACACAGCGCAGCTGTCTGCAAGACGTACTGTTACTGGTTCTTAAAATATACAAAGAGTGGTTAGCTCAGCCTAGAGGAGTATTGTAAGGCAATGCCTCTTTTTGCATGATCACCCCCACATTTTTGGACTGATGCCTCTGGTTTTTCGAATCTGACAGTACACTGAGGCCTGCTAACCAGACCTCAGTGCCAGTGTTCTAACCCCATACAAAGTGTATGTCGAATTGGCTATACCCAATTGGCAAGTACTAACTTACTTATAAGTCCCTTGTATATGGTATCAAGGGCGTGTAAGGCAGAGTATCCACCCAGGGCTGCAACACTGTGCCATCCTGTGTGCAACAAAGTACTAAACGGCCCCCAGCCTGCCACTGCAGACTGGAAGGGCAGTGTTTACACTTCCAGTTAGACTTTGCCATTCAAACCAATGGAACAGCCACCACTTTCCTTAACAATACATGTATGTTTCCCCTAAGGAAGGCCTAGAGAGTCCTAAGGTACAGAACTATATATTATTAAGTAGGCCATGTATACTTATATATGCCCTTGCAGCAAAAACCCACAAGTTGTCTTTTTGCTGTGGAAGAGTTAGTAGCCCCATTGGCTAACACAGGTTTACCGGCTGCCATTACAGCCTGGATAACTTCTGAATGGGGCAAAATAACTGGATACTGTAAGGTATCAAATAATTCGACCTGATGCCGAGGTCGAATTTAATGTCACTATTAAGATGAGGCAACTTTTGGAAAATTGCCCACTCTGGTCCCCAGTTGTCCAGTAGCCTCAAAATGGCTACAACCTATAGACAGCTTTCTGCCCGCCTGGGGAGTGGTGTGAATGACTACCAGCCTAGGATCAAACACAGCCTATCACAGGGTGAGGTGTTAACTCCCCTTCGCAGGAAGCCACACTAGGTATTGGCTCAAAAGGCAAGCATCAAAGGGGAAGCCACCTTTGACTGGCAAATGGTGATAACACTCCAGAGGGGCTGCTCTTTGTTACCCTGGTCTAGCTAGAGATAGGGCCAGAGAGGGAAAACCCGTCCCCAAACCAGTTTGCCTGTGGGCGTGTAGCCCCCAGGTAGTCACACCTCGAAGGTGGGCTACTGGACTCCTAACATCCAAGGAAGTGTCCTGACATTGTGAGAGTGGCCAGAATGGCGCACTCTGGGATTTCCAGATGCCACACATTGCCGGAAAGTCATCACCCAAAGGGAGGGGACCTAGTAGTCCATTGGCTAGTGACCCTGTAGTCCCCCTCAGAGCACTTTAATGGGATAAAAAGGGCACCCCTGGACCCTTAGATCACCCTGGATTTGGAAAGAGGTCCAAAGAAAGACTGCTCTGCTGCTCTTGGAACCTTGCAAAGAGAAGTTGCTCTGTCTGCTGGACTGCAGCTGCTTCATTTGGACTAGTGAAGTTTGGACTGTGCCTGTGGCTCCTCGCTCGGGGAAAAATTGATCCCTGGCTCTAGACCAGCAAAGTGATTCAAAGGATCAGCCTGCTGATCTCCTGGCAAGATCTCCAGAGACAAAAATGCTGAAGAAGCTCAAACCGGCAAGTTACTAGCCACCAGAGAAGATTTGATGCTAGCTGCCACTGGGCGCCCCAAGAGATCAGTCCTCAATGACCAAAAGTTTCACCCAAGTCAGCCAGACCCAGGAGTGCTGCCAGAGTCTGGATTGGTTGCCCAAGAGGAACACTAGCCTCCAGTAAAGGATTTGCCTCCAAATGTTGTATCTGGTGATCCGAAGGCCAGCCGCCGCTGCCCTTCCACCCGTGGAAAGAAGATGTCATGGGACGTTGATCTCTGTGGACCAAGTTGCCCCACATCACCCAGGAACCGAGGAACCACCACAGTGGCACCCCGATCAACTGCACTGTAATTGGAGCATCTAAGGGCATCTTTTCATCCTGCATCCCCAGCATCAGGACCACTCCATTGTCGTCTATGGCAGTCGTGCTGTAAAGGCTGGACCTGGACTGGAAAGTGCTCTAGTGGCCAGTTAACTGTCCAAAGTATCCTTACTGCCCCCCTAGACCTTCACCCTGTTGGATTTGGTTGTCCAAGCTGGGCCGAAATAACTGAACTAACTGTTTCAAACTATTGAAAATGTTGAAAAGTTTTTGTTGACCAAGGCTTGTTTGCAGGCAAAATGAAAAGTGATAAGATCCTTAAAAATCTGTATCTTCAGAACCCTCCGGTGGTTTTGCTCATCAATACACTCTATTTTTATAAATTGGTGTTGTGTTTCTTTTGTGTGTTGTGTGGCTTTTTATTTCATTGTCTGATGCTGTTAAATGCTTTACACTAAGTTTCTTGATCTAAGCCTTGCTGCTCAAAGCAACAGCTATCCAGGGTTGAGCTTAAGGTTTATAAACTAGCCTGACTGAACTCAATAAAGGTTTCTGTGAGAGTATTCATAATAAGGCTACATAGCCATATCATATGAAAGACCCAGATCCTCACAAGTATCACCCTCTCACTGTATCGTGTTGGCTATTTGATGTATCATTCCACTTTCAGGAAGGGCATCCATTCTACTGTATGAGGGAGTATTTTACATCTGAAAAGTATACTCGGTCATCACACTGTGTATCACATTCAATTGTTTATGCTCTGGGAATTCTATACAGAATGGAATCCTTTTTGCTACTATTTTCTCAGCGTCAGCAAAGTAATAGGGCACACTTCGATGTGTTAAAAAGCAATTGTGCATGCTGCGCATCTAAATAGCATTTGTGAATGTCTGTGTTTACATGCTTTGTCACATTAAAGCCAGACGTACAGGCTGTACAAATGATTGTCTAAAATTGTTACTAAAATTCAACTCACCTTTAAAAGCAGGATTGATTAACCCCCATACAGATGTGCAATCTGCCATGGAGAAGCCCTTTTATATTCACTGTGTTACATAATCTGAGTGTCCCAACTCCCAAACCAAAGGTCTCATTTTGTTATGATTCGAAATAAGAGATGATTCGGGGGCAGAATGTGTGGTAACTCTGAGAACCATGTTGGTACTGCATCAGGAGAAGGAGTTAATACATTAGACCTGCGTGGAATAGGAGGCACCAGGCAGAGGTAGGGACTGGAGAGCCAGGGAGCCACCAGGTTAAACAACACATTTGGCATACCTGGCCTACACAGGTGTGGGTGTGTGTGTGCGAATGTGCGTGCGTGGGTGTGTGTGCGCAATTAGCATGAAATGTTCACTCTAGGAATGACCTTGGTTCTTTACCTTGTACATTAATTCTCAGCTTGAGGCACCATGCAGACCTGCTCCCTTAGTCTACCTCTGTCTTTGCTCTCACATAAGGAATGGTTTGAAATATTGCTGGAACCTATGGCATCATGCTAATGGTATGTTTCTCCATTTGTACAACAAAACTAGACTTCACTGTAAAAGCTGTGTGGCCTTCACACAAGAGCTACCCACTGAAAACAGAGAGTCAGGCCCACTGCCTTTGTCAACACTTGATTTGGAATTAGTAGTGTCACAGACAATACAGTAGGTCTGTGGGAGATTCTACGTGGGCCCAAAAGCATTAACCAGGCACTAGTGACACTTGGCTATTCAACCCCCTTTCATCCTCCACTGACAACTCCTAAGGCAAGCTGTCGAGTTGATTGGCTGCAGATGTATTAATATTTTAAGCCAACAGCTCACTGGCAGTCAATTAGTGAATCATCTATTTATCAAATTATAAATTTCTCATTTTATGTTGCAGTCATTATCAATCGCTATGCATATCCATCTATTGAGATTAGCTGCTGTTGAGAGACTTCTGGTCTTATTCATTGAAGGGTAGCCCCTCCTCTCAGATCCATACCAGACTTATATCTAAACGCCATCATGCCCATATCTGCTGGGCTCTTGCCAAGCTTGGTCTGTCAGTGCCTCGTTTGTATCAAACTAAAAGAGAGAGACCCTGCTACTCCAAGAGACAGGGTTCCATGTAAGACTTTATTGTCACCAATAAATTCTCTTAGAGAACTCAAAACATTCGCCACTCGTGTGCTTCACTTTCTCAAGATCATACACTGCTCTACACCTGTCTTCAAAAGGACCAACAAGGTAACTCTTGATAGCCAATTTTTTATATAAAACCATATTAATCAGTATACACAATTCAATAAAATTCATCCAATTAAAAACAGTTCAAAACCTAGTCATACAAATTATTGCACATGATATCCCAACTATATTATAACAAGAGAGACAACACAAAAGACATATACATTTGTCATTAAGCATTCGTTAATTTGAAGGAATCAATGGAATAATTCTGATATTTGAGGTCTTTTCCACATATAACCCTTTGTTACTCAAGTTTAACACAAGTAGGCGTCAATGCGTTTCGGTGGGTTCACAGGATAAAACCACCTTCTTTAGGACAACAGAAAATATTTTTTTAAACGGGTTTAGAGGTGCGTATGATCTTGATAAAGTGAAGTACACGAGTGGTGAATGTTTAGAGTTCTTTAAGAGAATTTATTGGTGACAATAAAGTGCCTTGTTTGTGTCATAATTTGGGGTCGTTTTGGGGGGATGCTTTATCTCTTCAACAGCTGGCCCCTCCTTTTGGCATCCCACAGCCTACTGTGTTAACAACTGTCCTCTTTCAAACCACTTGTACCAGTTGAGGGTTTTAACTGAAAGTGTCAGCTTGCTTTTACCACTGTACCTCCTATCCCTAAACAGGGACGGTGAGTTGTAACTACTTGCTGTAGCTGTGAGTTTGTGGATTGAATGTACGGCAATCTAAGTCTGGAGCCTTTTATCCCGACTTCTTCACAATCTGATTTGTTTGTTTAACATACATTGGCAAAGCCAATAGGCCTTGCCTTTAGGGCGCATTGTCTTTGTCTGTGCCTTTTGGCAATGTTGTATAGCATTGACAAGATGCTGTGCAGCATGGCCAAAAGAAAATAAACAAAGAAAAAAGTGCTAAGACGCGGTTACAGAGGCTGTGTCACTTTGTAGGCATGCACAAGTGTGATGAAGTGTGCACCCATGGGTCATTACGCATGCCTACACCTACAAAATGACAAGGGCGTCACTATTTTTTATTTACAGCTTTGAGATGGATCAGTAAATTTTTAAAAAGTAAACAGATGTAGTGTGAAAGGATTTTTTTTAAGTAGAGGGGGCATCAATTATATTAAAACATGAAATATTAAAGAAAAAAAAGACTACAGCGTGGGGGCAACTTGGAAGTGGGGGAGCCATGGGAGTTGGCAGGGTAGTTGAAAATCCAACTTGAGGGCGGGCAGCATGGGGGCAGAAGCACTGAAGCAAGAAAGCAATACAGAACATGGGGGAGTTGAATGGGGCCGAAGCACATGAGAGATAGCTTGCAACACAAGAGATGCTGCAACATGGAGAGCGGAGCAGATATCTAGCATGGGGATAAGCATATGAGGGAGACAGCTGAAAAGCACATGCATTGTCTTATAGTGCTTGAGCAAAAAGAAAAAGTAGTTCCCTTGAAGTGAGCGGTGGAAGGACACAAGTCAGATGAGTCAAAGGTTGGTAAAGAGGATATGCTCTAGGGAGGGACAAACACAAGATGAAACTAAATGGACAAGGAAAGATTCCAAATAAGCATCCTAAGAAAGATAAAACCCTTCCTCACCCCCGGATGACTTCAAGTCTGCTGTTCAAGTGCTAGTTATTTCCAGGTTGGAGTATGATAGCGCAACGCTGTGTGGTCTACCTAGCTACAAGTTGGCACTGCTCAGGGCCTCTCCGAATTCGGCTGCAAGGCTTATCACGGGATCCAGAAGAAATAACCACATTACACCGGATCTGAAATCCCTAAACTGGCTTCCATTTGAGGCTAGGATACATCTTAAAATTGCTTGCATTCAGGGCACGAGTCGGGGGTACACGCGGGTGGACGGCGTCCACCCTCTTTTTTCACAGGGTGGACGCCGTCCACCCTTTCAAGAAGTTGTACCCCACTGAAAAAGATGCTGAATTCGTCCCGGTGTAATTTCCAGACACCAAGACACTTTCAGCAGTGCCTGCACGTTGTTATCTGCTTTCGATCCGCAACAACGTGCAGGCGGGATGGGGCTCTCTTATTTCTAACTTCTGCTGGGCCCATAACAAAGGCCGAATCTGAGGGGTCATCAGGCCTCCTTTTGTTGGAGTCTCCTGGCTGGCAGCAGTCAGGAGCCTCACACCTAGAGGCAAATGCAGCAGAGGGGAAGCAAAGGCTCACACCTTGTTAGCACTTGACACATACTTAAGAGGGGCAGCTTTTCACTTTGTTCAGGCCCTGTTTAGGAGATATGCAAGTGCTGTAAGAATATCAGATGTGTTGGTCTTTCCCAGTATTTGCACAAAATAAATAGCATTTATATAGAGCATACTATCCCTGAGGAGGCGTTGTAATAATTTAAATATCACTATTTTTTCTTTTAAAGCACTACGGGTGGAGGAAGTTTACGCTGACAAAAGGTAACATTGTTTTATGTGTAGCTTACAAAAGTGTGAATCTTCTGCCTAAATCAGGAGGGTTTGCAAGTATACTCGAAATGTGCTCAAATGTACTCATGATAGAGCTGCTAAACATATATGTGAGGTCTTAAGATCTGATGTCACTTCTTGTGATGCCACTTCCTGTGATGTCACACGCTGTGATGTCACGCGCCGCGATGTCACGCACTGTGATGACACGTGTCATGATGCCACTTGCATACTGATTAATTAGGTTAGTCCCCCCACTTCTTTTTTTAGGACTTCTGCCCTGCTTGCATTGCACACAAAGCCCTTCACCTTAACACTCCTTTGTACCTAGCTCAAAAACTGGAACTCTTTGGTGGTGGCAGATCTTCTAGGAGTTCCAGCACCTTGCTGCTGAAACCTCAAAAAATTCAAAAGAAAGAAAACCTATAACCGAGCCTTCTCGTGTATTGCCCCGAGAATCTGGCACTCCTTGCCTCCGGAAACCAGACTGAATCACTCAACGGCATCTTTCAAAAAAGAAGGGAAAGCACTACTGATGAATACTCTCTGATCTGAAATGTACCTATTACCACTCAGTACCATGCGATGATGGTTCCTCAACAAGCTTGTTTTTCCTCCTTTTACGGACTTCCTCGCCCAGATTGGCGCTGCAACATATTGTTTCGCACCTGATCGTTAGATTGTTTTCAACATCCCTATTTGTTTTTGCTCTTATATGCTCATTTATATTCTCTTTTCGGTGTTGCACTATATTGTTCCTCTGTATCTTTCATACTATTGTTTCTATTACTGACCCACTTGTCTCCCTCTCTTTTGTCCTTGATCATTTGTAAAGCGCTCTGATACCTGCTTGGGTCATGCTCGTGCTATATAAAACTATATAAATAAAATAAAGATATTGGATAAGAAGCAAGAAAATGAAAGTGACAATAAAGTCAACCAATGGTAAGCAATGTGAGGACTGTAAGCCCACTGAAAGTTCCTGGTAAGCCCACAATAGGTCTTTTCCACCCAGGCATCTGGCCCTGCCAATCCCAATCCCACCATTCAGTCTTGGCGCCATAGGGTGCTGCATCCAAGAACTCCCTTCATGCACCCGGCCCCATTCTAGCTGTTCTTTTGGTGTGTAGTTTGATACGCTTTTAAGTTATGCCTCCCTGGCATCTTACCATTGCGGTTGTACTACATGGGCCACCATGACACTGCTGTGCCCTTTCTTGGCTGTACCCTGTCCCGCCGCTGAGTTAAGGCTCTAGCCCTCATATTGCTGAGCCTTCACTTTTACTATCAGGATCTGAGGCTCAACATTTTACCTTCCTTTCATTTTGCGATCCAATCCCCAAACTCTGCTCCAGTCCTCCCCTCCGTGGAGCAAAGGCTGCAGGGTCCCTCCCCCAAGCCCTTAGTTTAGTAGTAGAAAAACAGCCACACTTTGGGCACAGTGGGCCCTGAGATGCTTGGGCCCATGTGCCACTACAGCTGCAGCACCACCGACAGCCACGCCCTGCCTCCCAGTCAGATATTTTTTTTTTTTTGCAGATTTATATAGCGCGAACTCGACCCGAAGGTATTGGAGCGCTTTACATGAGCACCGGTTACGTTACACAAGGACACATTCATTTTTTTGGTAGGCACGGGGAGATTAAGGGGCAGATGTATCATTGTAGCAGTTTGCGAGTCCCTAATAGCGTTTTTTGGCGAATCGCTATTAAGGACTCGCAAAATGCTATGTAGGTAGAAATCGCAATAATAATTGTGATTCCTACATATTCCTTAATTGCGAATCGCAAATAGCGTTTTGCAATTAAGGAATCCCTTCCCATTCATTCCTATGGGCCAAGAGGCCCATAGGAATGAATGGGAATTGCATGCGCAATTTGCGAGTACCCAATAGGTACTCGCAAATTGCGCATGCAATTTCAAGGGTGCAAGGGTTCCAAAAGGACACCCTGTTGCACCCCTAAAATGTGCATGTGTGCACATGTGGTGCACATACATGTCCTAAGGGCATGTATGTGTGCCACAAGGCACTTTGAAAAAAGCCAAAAAGTGCTTTTTTCGAGGAAATCGCAAATTACCACCATAGCAATTTGCGATGGCTACTAGCCTAGCATTTAGAGACTCGCAAATTGCGAGTCTCTAAATGCATGCGCAAAATAGGGAATCGCAAATTTTGCGATTCCTTATTTTGCGAGTAGGTTTTTCTTTCCTACATTGCACACAGCTAAATTGCGATCGCAGAATAGTTTGCGATTGCATTTTGGCTTGTAAGTGATTTGCCAGAATCACATGATGTGGACGCGACCCGAGGCTCAAACCTTGGTTTCCCAGCTCCAAAGTCGGTAATCTAGCAGTCAGACCACATCCTCCCCCCAGATTAAAGGAGAAGAGACAGTTCGTGGTTGAGAGTGACCAGGGACGCCCTGAATTGTCTGCTAAAATCTGTACGGACGCTTTGTTTTTATTTCTATTTAATCTATTTCTATTTAATCTATAATTTAATTTCATATATTGGCTTTCTTATTTCATTGGTGATAGAGTGTTGCACTTTCTATATACATATGTATGTATGTATGCATGTATATATGTATATCTATCGACCTGAACATGGAGTAGACACATATACATGTGTGGACTATTTTTGTTACTCCGAACCCTAAACTATTTTCTGCGAATAACTGTAGACAAAGCCTACTGTCTTGTAATTTGCATGTGACGTTAAATACACAAACTATTGAGATCGGCCTACTGACGTGACTGAAGGCATCCTCGTAACCGCTCGAGGCCGTTTATCTACATGCCACCCTGCCCCAGTCACAGGGTGCGGAGTTTGCTGTGTGATAAGGATGTCTTGTGTCCCCTGCCCAGCAGGTTGTCTCGGAGCCTTCCTTGTCCTCCACAGGGAAGTATTGCGCGCGCTGCCTCGGGCCCTGTCCCCTCGGTAACCCTGAGCTGTCGTCCCCGCTGCTGTTGACACAACTTTACTGTAGCATTAAGTGCCCTGACAAATAACACACGAAAACAACCCAGGCAAGGTTATTTCGTGAGCTCTGGCAACCGCACCCTAAGGCAGGCAGAAATATGTCCTAATTGTTGGGGGAGAAATAGCAGGCAGCAGATAAACTAAAGGGGGGGAGTTTGACAATCAAACATAACGCCCAGCATCATGTAATGTAGTAACATATCGTAGCATGACACGGCAGGACATGACATTCTGGCTGGCGTTAGGGAAGAGTGGCTGCTTCAACTGATAAATGTCTCAGTGCTACGTGTGAGCTTGATGTCCAGGCCGGGAGCCCAAGTCTCCCTGAATCCCAAAGGGATTCCCTTAACTCTCAACTGTAGTAGGCATGATGCTTGTTTTCGCAGTGAATGGGTACTCATTCACATTCGGGAAGGTACTCCTGGCCCTAATACCCAGGGACTATGGAGACCTAGTGACCAATTGCTGAGGCCTCCTACTACACCTCAGGTGCATGGCTGTATGGCAGGGTCACTGCGGCTTGGAGCATGTTTTAGAGGCCACCGCTTACTGTGAACTCAGGTGAATTTATTTCTGGGCTCGGGGTCTTAAGTGAACAAAAGATGACCTCTTGACACATACCTGTATCTACCTGTCCCATCGCTCACATACTGCCCACCCACCGCACTCTAAAATTTGTCCCACGTCCCTTCTGCCCACAGATGGGCCTAGGCTGTGACCCAACGCCTTCTGGAAGCGGGTCCGGGTGTCAAGCCTGGGGTCAGACCTCGGAAGTGGCGCCCCTGACTGTAATGCATGATGGAAATTGCTGTGCGTGAACTCACAGAGCCTTCTGAAAGGGCTCCGAGGGATTGCTACAGTCTTGCGCTCTGGTGCCTTCCCCCAGGGCGGGAGCCGTGCTAAGGAACTGGAATGCAAGCGATGCGGGAGGCAGGCTGACGTTGGCCACCCATCGGCGTTTACGTCTTGGAACGTGCGCTAACACCCTCCAGTTCCCGTGCCTTATCACTTCCTCCAGCGCCGTGCCGTCTACATGGACCACTTTGACCCCTCGAGCCTGAGTCTGCTCCCGGCTCGGCCATTTTCCCTTCACACACTCCCCGCCCCCCCCTCGTTATAAAAACTGCGGCTTCGCCTGGCCATCCCTGTCTGTAAGGCGCACTTCCCCAGGGCTGGCTTCGCCAAAGCCAACTGGAGGCAGAACCCCACGTAGGAGTACCCTGGGATGGGCAACAAAATGCTCATGCATCAGGCCTGATCTCAGCAAGAACGTGTCTAATCGCCTTCTCCAGGGCGGGTTTTTACTAATTGCTCAACGGCGCCCATTAGTCCAGTAGGAGTCAATTAAGGGCCCAGGGGGTGGGCAGGATGGGAGGGCGCAGGCCAGACGGAGAGCGCCGGAGCCTTAAGGGTAGGGTGGGAGCCAGGCCTCGGAGTATGAGTGTAGCCGTTAGGGAGGGGTAAAACAGCCGCTGGACTGGGCTGGGTAGGAGGTGGCAGGGCTGGGAACGCAGGGGCAACGGAAGAGCGTCAGGCCTTGGGCTGTGGATGGGATGACATTTGAAAGGAGTGGACCCAGAGAACAGTATACCTGCTTCATATCCCCTCTTCGTCCGTCTTCGTTCCCTTCTCCTCCCTTCATTTTCTCCTCATCCCTTGCTTCCCCCACTTTTTTTTTTTTTTAGCTTTCTCCATTCCCCTTTCCCTCTCCGCTTGTTCTAACCTTCTTCCCTCCCTCCTTCCTTCTTTTCCACCTCCTCTCCTTTCTGATTGCCTTTATATCCCCCCTCACCAGTCCTTCCTTACATGTTTCCATTTTCCTTTCCGTTCCTTCTTTTCTCTTCCATCCCTTCTCTTTCCTGCTTTTTGTCTCACTCTGCCATATTCCACAAGCCCCGTAATGCCTCGCCGTTCCTGAGATTAATCTAGGTTGCTTTCCATAAAATGTTTATTTCTCTCACAAACCATTTACCTACTGGATAATTTCTCTTAACTTGCGACATTTTACTAACAAAGGCCGCTTAAAAAGCTGTGAGCCTTGCCTTCCTCACAATGTCTAGTTTACTTTGACGTGGAAGTGTGCCCATCTATCAAGCGGTTTCTGACAGTAGAAAGAGTTCAGTTTACCCTAATGCAAATATTTACTGCTTTACATAATACCCAGAGATCCCTCCTACTTTTTCTTCTGTGCAGCCCTTATGTAAACAGGGTTAATAATAGCCGTGGGCTGATGAAAAGACGCGTTTCTCCCGTGGCATTTCAAGCAGGCAGCCGCTCCTGTCTGTCTCTTTGGGCTCACACTCAGTCAGCGGTAGCACTGCAGGGCTAAGGTCGTGTTTGTCCCACTAAGATAATATCCAGCTGCAAGCTTCACTCCCATCAGATTTCAGCTGTCACACCGCTCAGCGGCGCCTCTGTGTTCGCCCTCCTCTCTCCAACCTACCTGCTCCCATCTCAAACAGTAGCATTCGCAACACACTTTCAGATGAACTCATAACAGGGCCATGTTATTAATTTTAGAGGGTTTTTCTCCCCGACCTTGTTGTTTCATTTATTTCAAGTCGTGCCAACGTAATCACACTGATTAGTTTCACATTCAGAGGTAAGAGAGTCCGTGATTGCTTTTATTTTATTAAAAGTTACTGTATTGTGCTCATAACCAGAGGGTCTAAACAGTGGGAAAAGAAGAAATCTGGTCGGTTGAAAATTGATAACAATACCGGCTGCAGGCTACCGGATTCAGTCAGCTGCAATAAGGGTCTAAGGCTTTTCTTCTTGTCAGAAAGGGGTGCAAAGGGGGTAAAGATAACGAAGCAAATTCCAGAGCCAAATGTCTGGAAAATATACAATGGTACTTCCGCATATAAGACATATTAATAAATCACTGATTTACAATTGCAAAACCACTTTCTGATTCAGAAAAGTTATATATCTGTTTACTCAAATACTTCTTCATGTGAGTAAAATCTACTGCATTCTGGAGTGGACGTCACAGGGCGTGAATTCCAAATTAGTTTATGAACACCCAGACGTTACAGATTACCAATGGGGTGGGCACCGAGGGCAGGGACATTTTAAGGATTTTGGGGGCCCTGAGCCAAACTTAGTTTGGGGGTCATGTTCCGGAACAGCTTTGAATTTATGATCCATTTTCAGCTCTTTCATGGCCTCTTTGGCCAGGTCACTGACACTGCACAGGCATGCTGGTCCAAATTCTAAACGTGTTTACATCTAATATTCAGGGATACTGATGTGCGTTTTCAATATTGCAACACAGCAGCAGTTCACTAATATTACTGCAAATAATCTCTGTGACACCCTCCCATTTCACATAGGTGAGGTCCTGTTTGGATCTAAAAGAACTTTTTTTATGGATGTTCCATGAAACATAAACACAGCATTTCTCTGCAAAATGTCCGTAATAGAGAGACTCTCACACATCACCTACATTAAAAATAATTTTAAGGAGAATGGTATTTAAAACAATCTGTTTAAAAGTTTTCAAGGTCATCAGGGCAAGACTCTCTGCAGAACAGAGGTGGCTCTATAAGGGGGCTCCCTGAAAGGATAGGCCCTTGGGCCAGAGCCCACTTTGCCCATGCCTCAAAATGTCTCTGCCCAAGGGGAGGGTTGGGTAGTGCCTTGTATGCCCAGGAGATTTGGGGAGGAGTGAGGGGGCAGGTGCGTAATAATGCGACCAGCCGCTAAGCCACTGTAATGCGTCATCACGCCTCTGCCAACAGTGGGAGCATTTTGCCGCAGCGCCAAAGCTGAAAAGATGTTAGCGCTCTGTCCCAGGAGCACAGGAGAGTGCTTTATCCATACTGGATGCAGCAGGAAGGTTGCCGCCTACCTTTCAGCTCCAGCCATTAATAGAAACGACAGCAGAGAGGCTGTGGAGAATAGCCTCAGCGAGGTCAGTGGCTTGTGACCCCCCCAAAGAGAGGTAGGAAGGAGCCTGAGGGCAAAACAAGTGGGGTGCACCACCCCCTGGGCAATTGGAGTAGGGGATCACACACTCGGACCCAAGAACACCAGAGGATGGATGAAGAGTGAGGTCTCCTCTGGCAAAGACTGCTGGGAATGCAAGAGAGTTGGAATAGCCTAAACCAGTGCAGGGGACATATGCGCGCAAGATGCCTAAAGTGACAGCGGTAGAGGTGCATCAGCCACCGAGGAGATGGGGCAGAAGTGTAGGTGAGCAAACCTAAGGAAGCAACAGCCTTGGTTGGAGGAGAGCTCACTGGGTTGGTATTGAGTGTGACTAGGGCAACCCAGCGACCAGCATGCCACATCCTAAGGGGACGAGGGTGACCAGAGATGGGAGGGTGGCGGTGGTACGAAGAGGGCAACAGAGGGAGACAATAGCAGAGGCAGGGTTCCTGGGCATTTCCCACTGAGAGGACGGCATGGAGTGAGGGAGCAAGGGGTACCGGGACACCCCTATACCAGTGGGACCTGGGCAGAACAGCCGGACAACCGTAAGGGCTGCAGGGCCACAGACCTCCTCACACCCAGCTGCAGTCAGGACAGGATCAGATTGTCGCTGTGGACAACCCAGAAACAGAAAGAGGTTTGCCACCCTCCAGGATCCCAGTCCAATGAGGCAGGCAGATTTGTGCAAGCGCCTCCAACTCAAGACCAGAAGCGAGTCAACAAAAGGCAGCCGATCAGAAGATATGCAAAGGTATGGTAGGAAGAGCACGTAGGATGGAACAGCGGGAGGTTAGATGGCTGGGCAATGAACTATTGGATATTTCTGATGAGAGGGATGACCAGAGAAAAGCCAGAGTCTACTGTGGTGTTTGTACACAGACAGGATCCTGGCAGCGGGGGCAGCCGCAAGAGGGTTGTGTGATAGAAGATGGGGGATTTGAGACAGAAAAAGGAAATTCAGATATTGAAACAGAAAACAGGGATTACAGGAGCAGTTGGAGCATAGGGGAGTTAAGAAGACATGATGGCAGATGAAAGCACAGGACAGAAACACCAGTAGATCATAGGAGTCTATCAGACAATGGCAAGAGCACAGGTGCAGACAGAAAAGAAGTGCCCAGGGTAAAAAAAACTTTGTTTTGCTGGTGGAGTGGAAGATAGGAGGAAGGAGAGAGAAAAAACAGCCCAGAGGGACAGAGAGCAGGCGGCGTAGTGGAGTGGGAGCAGTATGGGAGCATGGGGGAAATGTTGGGCTGCATGGGGAGACAGATGGTCTCCAGTTAGGGAGTGAGTGTGGTAAGTGTGATGACCACTGTAAGTAAATGCCTCTTTTTGCATGTTCACCCCCACATTTTTGGACTGATGCTGCTGGTTTTTTGATTCTGAGAGTGCACTGAGGCCTGCTAACCAGACCTCGGTGGCAGTGTTCTAACCCCTACAAAGTCATGTTGAATTGGATACATCCAATCGGCAAGTACTGACTTACTTATATGTCCCTAGTTTATGGTACCCAGATACCCAGGGCATGTAAGACAGAGTGTTCACCTAGGGCTGCAGCACTGATTGTGCCACTCTGCGTGTGACAGGGACAAAATGGACCCCAGCCTGCCTATGCAGACTGATAGGACAGTGTGTGATACTGCCAGTTCAACTTTGCCATTACACCTAATAGCAAAGCCACCACTTCCCTTAAGTGATATATGTAAGTCTCCCCTAAGGAAAGCTTATTGAGTCCTATGGCAGGGAGCTACATATTACTAAGTAAGACATATGATTATATATATGTCTTAGCAGCAACACTTCCAAATTGTTGTTTTGCTTTAGAAAGGTTAGGAGCCCTATTGGCTAATACAAAGTTAAATGTTTGGCACTCTAATCTGTCTAATTCCTAAATGGGACCACCTAACAAGGTCAAGTAAGGTATCAAATTAGTTGGGACATTGAATCCGACCTGAGGCCCAGGCCAGATTTAAAGTCACTATTAATATTAAGCATCTTTTAGAAAGTTGCCACTCTGCACTCCAGCTAGTACAATAACCTCACAGAGGCACTGACACATAGCTGGGTTTCTGACCGCCTGGGGAGATGTGTGAATGACTCCCAGGCAGGGGAACAAACGCAGTTGCCGCAGAGCGAGGTGCCACCTCCTCTCCCAGGATGGCCACTCAGGGTGTTATCCCAAAAGGCAGCTTCAAAGGGGAAGCCGCCTTTGAAGGGCCGCTTGTGACCACATCTCTGAGCAGGATGCCTTCAGTTCCTGTACACAATTAGGAAACAGAGCTAAGGGAGAGAAGCTTGTGTCCAAACCAGTTTTCCTGTGGGTGTGTAGCACACTAGTAGACATACCTCTAGGGTGGGCTACCCTACTCCCGACCACTGAAGAAGGGTCATGCCTTCTTGAAGTGGGCAGGAATGGAGAACTCTTGGATAGCCAAGTGCCACACATCACAGGAACTTTGTCACTAGCAAAGAGAAGACCCAGTAGCCCATTGGCTAGTGACTGCGTGGTCCCTTCGGTGCACTTTCCTGGGATAAGTAGGGCATCCCTGGCACCCTGCTCCTTAGTTCAAGTTGGAGGAGAAGAGAGGACCGAAGAAGGACAGCCCTTGAACCGCGCAAAGAAAGGCTGCACCTGCTGCACATTTGGGCTAGTGAGACTGGGACTGTGCCTATGGCTGCTGCCCCCGGGAAAAGTCAATTTCTCAGCGCCACCAAGACCAGTGACTTCGAGGATCAGTCTGCTGATCTCCTGAAACCAACTCTAGGACAACAAGAGCTGAAAGCGCCCTAACAGACAAAGAGGTACCCACCGCAGACGTTTTTAAGCTACAAGTCACCGGGCACAACAGAGGGTACATCTGAAATAGCCAAAACCTGCACCTGAGTCTGGCGAACCCGGGAGTGTTGTCCAAGTTCGGATTCATCGTATCCAAGGGACACCAGCCCCCACCAAACAGTTTGCATCCAACCGCGGTGCAGCGTGATCAGTAGTGCAGCATTGGCTGTCCGGCTAATGCAATGTAGAGGACTTTGAAGGACCCCGATCTTCTTGGAAAAAGTCATCCCAATCACCTGTGGACCGAGGAACCACCACCGAGACACCCATATCGATCGCGCCTCAACCAGAGCATCTTTTTGAGCATCTTTGCCTGCATCCCTTAGCATTAGGACCACTCCATTGACTTCTATGGCGGTTGTCCTGTAAAGTTTGGTTCTTGCTTCAAAAATGCTCTGGTGGCCAGGTAACTTTCCAAAGTATCCTTTCTGCCCCCCTAGACCTTAGTCCTGCTGGGTTTGATTACCCAAGTCAGGCCTGAGTACACGCACTAACTTTTCAAAAGTTTTCAAACTTTACGTTTGCCAATGCTTGTTTGCGGTTGCATTTAAAAGTGATAAAAAGTTCCAAAATTGGTATCTCCGGAACGCTCTGGTGGATTTTAATGATCACGGTTTCTAAGAACGAATAAAAACACGCTCTATTTTTATACATTGTTGCAGTGCCTTTTTATTGGTGTGCGATTTCTTATATCGTTGTTTGGTGCTGTTAAGTGCTTTACACCAAGTTTCTTTGCCAAGCCTTAATACTCACGGCCACAACAATACTGACTGGACCCAAGATGGTATCTGTGAGTGTACTCCACGATAAGGCCCCATGGCCATATCACATAGTGCACCCAGATCCTCGCAACTCCAGAGTATGCAGTTGTGAGAATGGAATTCATTACAAGACCGGAGGCTATCATTATGCAATAACCTTTTATTGCTGCCCCAACATGCAACCATTTAAAGAACATAGTATACATCATAAACAAAAATGTTGCATTCTGGAACCAATGCACAACATATTTGTCCATAGCAACAATCCTCTTCCTCTTTTTTTCACTGCTCCTCAGTCAGATAAGTCTCACTTTTACTACTTGTTATTCAAGGATCATTTGTTACCGTTTTACTGTTTTATACTATTATTATTATCTTTGGCAATGCTATGTATGTCACTTGAATACATAGACTTTTCTCTTGAGCTATTTCAATTTTTGGAGTAGTCTCATTGTTGTTGTTTTTTTTCTGGTTTTGATACTGTCTTTGTTTTGGTTCGTAGTGGGATTACCCAGTATATCTAGTAAGTATTCTTTTGGTAAGTATTAATTGTATGGTATCAGTGGTTAAAATGTAGAGCTGCACTGGCAAATTGTGCATTTATCTGCAAATAGTCATTGCCCTCTCCAAGCTGACTCCAGCATATGCTGGGATTGTGAAAAGGCTCGGCTGGGAGAGGGAAAAAGTAAAAATATTTAGAGTGCAAGTCGAGTTACACGTGGCTCGCGCTTCACGTACCATTGACCGCATCCTTCAAATGAGGATCTTCCGCACCTGCCTGATTAGTCATTGACCGCGCCTGCCCTATGATCCGCTTCGTGCGTTGCTTTGATGCGATGTCACACTTCAGACCGCGATTGTGATAGGCGCCACCTGAGGGCAAAGGATAGTCCCTTTCACTGGTCGTAGCAATGGCTCGAGCCTCCTCCAGTATTACGGAGGCTTCCAAGCAGTGGACGTGCCTTCATGGAAGTAAAAAAACAGACTTCTGTTTTAGCCGCCATTTTGAATTGGGGAATACGCTTTATCCAGCGATGCAATGGCAACGTTTGTTTCAACGACAAGGGCCGGTTATTGTAACTGTTTCCAGCGGGGGTTTCGGACAATTTTATGAAAAAAAAGTGCAGTACTGTTGCTAATCAGTCTAAGGGTCTATGTTTGGCATGCCTAATCACCCATCATTTCTAAATGGTGACAATAGTATTTTATTAGTGCTGAAATTATTAGTTTTTAGTATTAATATTATTGATTTAGTAAGGTTGTTAGCTTTTTTGTCGCATTAATTTACACAAGCTAATTTTTTACTGGTTGATTGGGGTCTTAGGGCTATATTAGTATATTGTGGCAATTTGGATATCAGCACTGTATGTTCTTACATGTCTGATCACAAGAGTTTACCTCAGCTGGAGGTAGGTGAAGACATGTTTAAAAAATACTTTGAGGAAGGCTTTAAAACTTCTATTAACGAGGCGGTTGAGGCAGCAATGTCCAAAACAAAAACAAATGCACCCTCTGAGGAGGAGTATTTTTCAATCTCAGATGATTAGAGACCTTTGAACCCCAGAGGGTCAGTAAGTCCCTATTCAAATCAAGGCATTTAAATAGACCCAGGAACACAGGTTCAAGGATGTTTAGAGATGACACCTAGTCCTCTATATGAGGTAGCCTATATGCTACAAGAGACCATGGTAGCCACAGCGCTACAATAGACTATGGTGTCCGTCATGGTACAAAAGGAGATGGTGTCCTTCGCGGCACAATAGAGGACCAGGACTCACAATGCCTGGATGTGTTTGACATCAATGAGGATAACGACACAGGGTTGGACAAATTTGTTTTCGATCCTGATGAGGCCCCAGATGCCCTTGATGGGCTAGATCAGTGTTTCCAAAACTGTGGTCTGCGGACCCCCAGGGGTCCGTGACACAATCCCAGGGGTCCTCAGGCAGCAGTTTTAACAGCACTGCAAAGTTCCTTGTATAATTAGCAGTTTTCTAGCAACAATAAAAGTGTGAAGATAACGCCAGTGATTAATGTACCTGCTGGAGAGAGATAAGAGTTTTGTCCAGTGGCAGTTTTGACTTATCTAATGTAGCACAGAGGGTTAATATGCCTACTGCAAAGAACGTGAACCATGCATTTGAAAAAACATTATTTTATGTGCATAGGTCAGTGGGTTACTGCTTTTGTCACAGAGATTCTTTTGTTACTGTGCAGTTCATAAGTAGGGCTCCCGGTTTTCCGTTTTTACGGATTTTTACATATAAATACAGACGGAAATCTATATTTCCTTTGTCTGTATTTATATTTAGAAACGGCAAAATACTAGCAAATTTTGCCACGCTGCCGTCGGGTATTTTGCTACCGACGGGGCACTTGGAATGGAAGATAGGGCGCTTGTACCCGCGGCAGACTGTGCTGGATGAAGGAAGGCACCCGGCACGGAGCGAGACTGGGAGCGTTGAATGAATGATAGACAGGACGGGGGGCGTGGCCACGACGCGCTGCAGGATGGTCGCCTGTTGAAGGGGCTCTGCTCTGCTTGAACAAACGGCAAATACCATGGCCCAGGTCGGCGGAAACCGGGGAAAATGACAGATATCGCAAACACAGCACCCCCGGACACGATGTGGTGACTTTCGTGTGTCTGGGAGGCCTGGAACCCGCTCAACTATCGAGGAGCCGCGGGCGCGTCTGTATATAGAAAATGGCCGCCGCCATCTCCAAGGCTACTGCGCAGCACCCCGATCTGGGATCCGGGTCTTGCAATGACCGCCTGAACTGTCTGTGGGACTAGGCGAGGACCCAACTGCTGGTTTCCTGTGGGCAGATACCCATAGGCGCGTTGTCAAGATCCCGGAGGGCGGACGGTGGAGAGGGGCACCCGCCGGAGGAGTTGCGGCTGGCAACATCAACTGAGACCGCGGCTGGATTCGCACTGGAGGCCGTGGGCCGGACGAAGAGGCGTTTGAACATCGGGGGCGGCCCGAAATACCTACAGGCTGAGGAGGTGAGTGTAGTGCTTGTGGCCACCGAAGGAGACCCCTCGCGGTACTGAGGCGCCCGCTCCGCTTCCAGCGGTAGCGTGCTGCTGCTGGGAGGGGTGTGATCGGCTGCTGAAGGCCGAGGGAAGGGATCCTCCACTGGGGCTGGGGTGCTCGCCTGCCTCTACAGACGGCGAACGGGCTGTGGTACAGGTGACGGGAAGCGGGGGGGGTCACGGAGGGCCGGTGGCGGAGCTCGCTCATCGGCGTAGAGGGCTGGTGAGTGGCTTGTCGCGCTGTGGCCTGCCGGAGCCTTCCTTGCCCTGGTGCGTGACTGCAGGGCCCGTCCCAGATCTGATGCGAAGTCCTGAGCCCGGTCTGACCGATGGTCTCTGAGGCTGGGAGCTCTGGATCCTTGTGGTGCTAGTGCTGGGGTCCATCGGTGAATCTATGGAGTGCACAATGAGGTGGTGACTAACCCCCATGGGCTGTATGGTGCGGAGTGCCTGATCCCTCATGGCTCGCTCTCAGTGCTAAAATGACCCTACATGCTATGTTACCCTGGAGCGGCCTGGCTGGATATCTGCTGCTGATGAAGTGAGGGCGCTACATCTTGGGGGCCCATGCTGTCGTCTTGACTCTACCGGCTGAGGGCTCACCCCTGTGGGGAGAATTTTGAGACGGGCCCGTGCATATTGAAAGGGTGAAGGTTGGAGGCCCTGCCTGACTGTGAGTGATCCACCTGACGCTGCCCGAGGGAAGGAGAAATACTGTCTTGTTTCTCGAAACGTTGCGGGATACTAGATACACCTGCGCGGTCAGGCCGTGAGGGACTGCTCTTAAGACACTATGGGTAAGACCGACCCTAAGCAATCGAAAATTCCCTTTGAAAAACGTCAGACACGCAACATGGACGCCCCGACGGATCAAGGAAGTGCATTGGTACTACGGGAGGAACCAGATCTGCCTGGGGATGACCTGCGATCCATTCTAAAGGATATGCGCTCAAGCTTACAGACAATAGACGGGAAAATAGATTCCTTGACGGCTAGCCTAGATGCCGTACGGAAGAGGGTAGACACACATGAAACGCGCTTAGACCTGGTGGAAAATAGGCTCTCGGATACCCAGGATTCACAATCTGAGGTCAAGTCCCAGCTGTCCAACATGGAGAAAGTGATGGAGGTGATCAGGGCAAAGAATGAAGACTTGGAGGCCCGCTCTCGAAGGAACAACATTCGGATTCTTGGCCTTCCAGAGTCAACAGCCATCTCAAAGATGGAACCCTACATCACTACTCTCCTCCAAGAACTGTTTGGGCCTGCCCTGTCTCCACTGCTGGCGGTGGAGCGTGCCCACCGTACACTGGGTCCCAGGCCAGCACCGGGCCTTCCACCACGGCCTATTCTTGCGCGTATACTGAATTATGCGGACCGAGATGCAATCCTAAGGAGGCCCGGGTGAAGAGCCCTGTAAGTCACCAGGGAAACACCCTATCCTTCTTCCCTGACTACACTCCAGCAGTGCAGGCTGCGCGCCGGGAGTTTCTTCCAACAAAACGGATGCTACAGTCATCTTCCATCCCGTATGCGATGTTATACCCGGCAAAGCTAAAAATCACCTATGACGGCCAGGCACACTTCTTTACGGACGCCAAATCCGCTCTTAAATACACAAAGCATATTTGTCCACGGAACTCGCAGCAGAGCCCATCAAAAGAGAGACAGAACTCACACACGTTGCTTGCTGATAATGATTAACTGTTTGACACTTGCGCACCAATAGTTGAATCTGCTTACAGCTTCTAAAGCATTGATATGGGACATTTGAACGCCAGGAAGGGGGGGCGAGAGAATAATTCACTGTTGACACGGTTATGTGATTTGCGATATGTCTGGTAAACCGAAGTTGGCTGACTGTGGAGGCTATTCATGTTGATATCCTTTAGCCTGACCACCCCGCCACCAGGCGGGTATTAGCCGTTGTTCCACGCCCTCACAGGGAGATCTCCCATGAGTTTGTATTTTATATGTTGGTTTATGGGAGGGTTTCACAGGGGGGAGGGTAGTTCTCGACCTAATTGGGAGGTTGTAGTGGGAGGGGGGAAGGGGATGGGAGTTCATAAGAAGAGAGAAATGTACTATTGTTTTTTGATTTACATACGGAGCAAGAGGGCAATGAAAGATCGGCTTCTCAAATGCACTAGTCTAGGAGGGCAACATGGGGAATGTGGAGATTATCCCAAGGCAGCTTGTCCACTCACTGATATATACCGTTGGTCATGGCTGTAGTTAACTGTCTAACGTGGAACATCCGAGGACTAAATGACTTCAAAAAAGCTAGACTGGTACACACGTATTTACGCAGGCACCGTATTGATGTCTGCTTTCTACAAGAGACGCACCTGAGTTGTGGCACTGATTCCAAGCTTAAACACAGATATTGGGGAGAGGTTCACTCTGCCACCTTTTCCAATTATGCTAGGGGGTCACTATACTGATTAGACGAGGACTGGGCTGGAAAACGATAGAGACACTGGCAGATAAAGATGGGCGTTACGTCTTGATGACTGGATGTCTTTGTTCCACGCGTGTGACATTGGTGGCCATTTATGGCCCAAATACAGACGACCCGCAGTTTTTGTTGGATGTATGGGCCAAGATAGTACAAATGGGCTGTGATACTGTTATCTGGGGCGGTGATTTTAATGTCGTGTCGGATAATACTCTAGATAGAGAGGGAACGGCGCGAAACCCACACACTAAGACTACTCAACTACTAAACACTATACTGAAGGAGAATGGGCTGCGGGACGTCTGGAGGAATTCAACCCCAAGTTACGAGAGGGGACTTGCATCACTGCTCACCAGCAGGCCTGGTCCCGCCTAGACTACTGGCTACTCTCTGCGGATTTGCTGACATGGACGGTGGAGGCAAGACACCTTCTGCGTACACTCTCAGACCATGCCCCAGTGTTGCTGAGTTGGCGCGCCCCAAATACACTCCCGAGGGCCTTTAGCTGGCGGCTTCCCCACATGCTCTTTTAGATACTGTATTTCAGGAGGAAATAGCGACTGAAATAGATAATTATTTCACTACAAATGAGGGGTCAGTAGACTCTGCAGCAACGCTCTGGGAGGCCTTCAAGGTGGTTATACGGGGTGCATGCATCTCCAAGGGCTCGGGGGTCTTGAAATCTATACGCACAACCTTAACGACGCTAGAGAGCACCATACGAGGTCTTGAAAACACATTCTATACCACGAATGACGTAACAGTACTAGCCTCGATAAAACAAGCCATATCCGATTTTGGGGAGGAGGCGGAGAGGGAGACCAGATTTCTGGGTAGGGAGACTAAAGCCAGAAGGTACGGGGAGGGAGATAGACCAGGCAGAACCCTCGCGAATCTGCTGAAACAAACCCCAGCACCTACATTTATTTCTGAGCTGACAGATATGGGCGCCCCGCCTGTCCGAGGCCAAGTGGACACACATGCGCACCTAACTGCTTACTATTCTGACCTTTATACCACAAAGCACACGTCTACTTCCGCAGAACTCACGGAATATTTGGATTCTGTACAGCTCCTATGGCTGAGCCCTGAGCATAGGGAATATCTAGATCTCCCATTCACACTAGAGGACGTTACGCGGGTGATTAGGAGTCTGCCGTCAGGTAAGGCACCTGGCTTGGACGGACTGACTACGCTCTTCTACAAGACATACGTTGAGACACTTGCCCCTCGTCTTCTTGATGTCTATCAGGAATCCCTGGAATCGGGGACTCTTCCACCAACACTGAGAGAGGCGGTTATTATAAACCTTTTAAAGCCAGACAAGCCAGCAACCAGCTGTGATTCATACAGACCACTATCCCTGATGAATGTGGATACTAAAATCCTAGCTAAACTTGTCGCAAATAAACTCCAACCACTGATGCCCCTCATTACCAGACCGGATCAATCCGGATTTATTCCGGGTCGTTCGACAGCCCACAATCTTCGTACCTTCTTTTCGGTTGTACATCAAATAGAGCCCAAGCTTCCAGCTGCTGCAGTCTTTTGGATGCTACTAAAGCATTTGATTCACTTGAATGGTCTTACCTTTTCACTATCCTCACCAGACTGGGCCTGAGTCTTAAATTTATCAAACTTATCCAACTGCTGTATACACGGCCTATGGCGCGCCTGCTGGCAAATGGACTCCTTTCAGACGCTTTTGAGATCTCCCGAGGCACCCGGCAAGGATGTCCGCTTTCCCCCTTGCTATTTGCTATTGCAATGGAGCCACTAGCTGCCCGAATACGCCAATACCACTCGTCGAGGGGCCTGGTTTTCACGGACCGCAATCTCATCACATCTATGTATGCGGATGATATTACCCTATATGTCAGATACCCGGATGACAACCTCAATCCGTTGCTGAGGGAGATGCTTCGGTTTGGAGGCCTTTCTGGTATCACGGTAAACTGGAGAAAGTCTTCGATACTGCCCCTGACGACCGCCCCCCTGAGCCAATCCTTGGACTTCCCGCTAAAGTGGGAGGAGGAAACTGTAAAATACTTGGGCATATGGCTTAGCAGGGACCTCCAGCTTATCTGGAGCCTCAACTTTGGGAGGTTGTTTGACTGGTTCACGGATAGAATAAAATTCTGGTCCGCACTTCCCCTGTCGCTGGCAGGACGCATAGCAATATTGAAGATGATAGTCCTCCCTAAATTTTTATATTTGTTTGTGAACATTCCGATACCTCTGACGCAGGCGTTTTTTAAACAGCTTCGCTCGGCTGCGATCTCTATGGTTTGGGCGGGAGGTCCGCCCAGAATCAGCTGGGACATTCTCACACGTCCACTGTCCAGGGGCGGCCTGGGAGCCCCAGACTTTGAACTGTATGCTTTAAGTGCACAGGCCCAATTCTTGCATTACTGGGGCTATCCTACTCCTTTCCAACCACATGTGGCGACGGAGCGAGATATTGCGGACCAGATACCACTGCAAGTGGCGGTGTACTATTCCTATCGTAGATCCCCAACTGAAATTAACACAGTGGAGACGGCTAGATGGGCTTGGGAGGGCCTGAGACGACGATCCCGAGTTCAATGCCTATATGCACCCCTAGTGCCGCTAGCGTACCATCCCAGTTTCCCCTTCTTACAGGATAAGGGGGCAGTGGCGAGGGCTCATAAAATGGGACTTAGGACAATGGCAGATCTATACCCAGAGGGGACCTTCTTACCTGAACCTACTGCGCAATTGTGCGGCCCTGTACCAATGTTGGAGAGGCTTCTACTCCACCAATTTAAAGTGGCATGCAAGAAGCAACATGAATCGTTTCCGGCCTCTCCCCCCACGTTGCACTCCCTGGATAACCTGCTGGCCACACCGTCACCACGGAAACTGGTTACCAGGATATACACTTACACGCAGCTACACATGCCATGGTCCGACCCTGGGGCGCTTGCGCAATGGCGCGAGGACTTACCAGACCAGATCACAGACGATATATGGGCCTATTGCTGTTCACAAACGAAACGTCTATCCCCAAACTACAAACTACGCTTAATCCACTTTAAATTTCTGCACCGCTTCTATCGCACACCACAACACCTATATAAAATAGGGATACGTTCAACGTCTAACTGCTGGAGATGTGGGCGAGAGGGTGCAGCCTTTATGCACATTGCTTGGGAGTGCCCCAGTGTCTCTGAATATTGGGGGAGGGTGGCAAATGTCATAGGAGATATTACAGGCGAGGTGCTGGAGTGTACCCCGTTGATTATGCTGCTGGGCTATGTGGCCCAATCCAAACCAGAATACAGTCGTTTAATTGCAATGCTGCTGGTTCTTGCGCGGCGTAGACTGGCCATACATTGGGGCTCTCCGCACCAGCTGCACATAAACACATGGCTGAAAGATGTGACCTACTGTCAAGAGCAGCTGGCTAACTACTGGGATCTTATGCAGACAGCGTCCAAGCCTAGGGATATCTGGGGTCCATTTAGTGATTGGTTGCGTCTGCGCGGGAGTCAGGCCACTGGAGCTAGACCCAGTCGGAAGGAGAACTGCCCCTCTCTCTCAGACACCTAGTTTGCTGTACTCGCTATTGTGTTGGTGTGGGCTCGGAAAGTATTATGGTCCTGCTTATATATGGATGACTTATGTGTGTGTTGTTGGGATGTGGGAAGCTTAGCCTTGATTGTTTTTAACACACCGTACCTCCAAATGTCAATATTGGAAGTTTGCTGTCTCTATGGTGAAGCCCAGATTGTCTCCGGCGAAATAGATGCATTGTCGATCTGTAATATATCTACAAATGTTTATTGAATGTACACATGTATGCCTAATGTGGTTGCTCTCTCACAAAAATGTTAAATAAAATAATAAAAATTTTTTTTTTTTAAAAAATGATAGACAGGACGGCTTCTGTGCTGGCAGCGCGGAGTGGGGGTGCCCTGTGTTCAGTGACTCACGGGTCACGGTGTCTCGTGCTGGCGAGGGCCTTGGAGAGCAGGGCACCGGGTAGAAACAAAGGGACACTGACAGACGGAAGCAAAGTGTGGCTAATGGACTTGGGATGCCTGCTGTAGTAGAGGCTTCCCACACTTGCGGGAGGTAGTATGCTTCCCACACTTGCGCTCCTAGCTGCGCGCGATGGGTTTTCCACGCCGCCTCTGGTTAAGGTGGGCTCGACGCACAGGCGCGCCTAACTCTGAATGTGGTGGTCCTTGCACACCTGCGCGTCTGGCGAAGTCTAGGGGTGGGTGACAAAACTAGCGTTCTAAGTGCATTAAAAAGTATGGTGACTTGATCCTGAGTGCAATGGGGTCCGGAGTCTGGCTGATAAGTAACGAATATGTTGGTGTTAAGCTTCCAGATAACACACACCTGATATATGAAAAACAATGAATGGAACTGTTGACTGAGAATGCAGTCTTGCCTTGTGAAACCTTGATTGGCTACCGCGATCACCGACTGCTTGTGTAACCAGACAGAGAGCCTGCATTGTGAAACTTCATGTCACTCTGTCAATTAAAGCCTAAATGGCTCCCACGCAGCCTTTCCATTTCATCATTAGCCATTTGCCACATTTACATTTCCTACAGGTGTCAGGCGCCCTGACGAGGGTTGTCGGTTAGATTGCTGTCCTCCGGGTTCACGGCACCCATCCCGTTTCCTTTCAGACCAGGCATCTCAGGATGTGTTTCTTTTCTTTCGCAAACAGCACCGCAACTGTTTCTGTTTAAATTTAAAAAAAAATATGGGCACGTAGCTCCCACCCGTGTCCCGTGTTTTATGGCAGCTCTCACAGGGGGGTCCTGTAGACACTGCCCGCAGTCTGGTAAGAAGGGGTGAAATAAACAACAAAGCCTCGTTAACAAGTGAATGGTCTTTTTAAAGACCTGTGAAGTACTCGGGTGCGGCTTGTCAGCTTTGTTATCTCGCGCAGCAAGAAACTCCATCTGATTTGAAGCACAATCTTTTGGAGATGTCGCGTCGCCTTTAGGAGTAAGGGATACATAGTCAAGCAGGAAGGAGAGCGAGAACGGCAAAGCAGCACAGCCGACTAATTAGCCATCCAAGATCTATAATTTTTTGTCCTAAACTGTACAAAATAGATCATCTACTATGCTGTATTGTAGGCGAGCACATGACATCATGGAAGCCTACTTTTGCACAAATAAAATTGTCAATTTAAATAAATGTGGAAAAATACTAGCTGTAGCGTCGTCTTTTGCTTGTGGCAAAAATAAATGTGGATAAATACAGAAAAAATGCCCAGAAAATAAATATGGATAAATACAGACGGAAATGGCAAAAAAATAAATACCATAAAACCGGGAGCCCTATTCATAAGTGACAATCATAATATAGCACAGTGACCTATAAACTGTCATCAAAGAGCTGCTTGCAAACTGCATGGTACAAGTTAGTAACCTATGTTTTCCCCAGACTTTCCTTATCCTGATGCTGCTAAAAAGGTTTATTTGGGTGGAAATATATTTTTATTGTTAAAGTCAATGCTAACCACAGTGTTATGTTCTGAATCCTGAGTTTGTGCTTCTCCAGACCAAGCGCACTTTAAAATGCCAACCAGTATGAATGACATGTGAATCCTACACCTTGTAGTCCCCTTTCCCTTATGTAACATTTTCTATACACTGATTTACAAGTATGATTAATTGCCTCTATAAGTGTCTGATGTAAAGTGCTCTGACATCCTACAATGGTATGAGAGATGCTATAAAACAAATGAAATACATGTGAGAGAGTGACTATGGAGAGATGAGAGGTACTGTTGGAGGGTGATAATAAGGGAATCATTGAAGAACCCGAACAAAGACTGTGGTATCCTGGTGCATAGTAAAGTCATCATTTACTATTCTTTAAAAGCTAATAGAATTCAATATATAATGATAAATGTGTTGTAGAATGCACCATTTATTCCTAAATTTTCTTGGGGGGAGAGCCTCCCAAAGCCCCCCTTGTAGTGGTCAGGCTCACTCACTGCACTTGGTGTGCACCGTGTGGGGACTGGTCTGAAAACATTTACCAGGGCTGCTTTGGGATTCCAGTCTGGCCCTGGCAGGAGCAGGAGCCTAGTACTGTGAAATAAAACCAACCATTTAAAAGTTAGTCACAGAGATGCAGCACCAACCTTCCCATTAAAATTTTTGTTTTTTTGCAAATTCTTTCAATATAAAATACTAACATCCTTAGTAATTCGAGTATTTGTTTTGTGTGCACACGTGTGTTTATTTTTATCGAATTACTGTTTTAATGTTTGAAATTTAAACCATACAAATTGCTTGGGGGTCCCCGGCTTCCACTGGTGACTCAATGGGGGTCCTCAGGAGTCAAAAGTTTGGGAACCACTGGGCTAGATGATGACTTGCAGGGGACTTCTGCTACCAGGCTGGTATAGGGCCTTTAGGCCAGGACATGTTTAGCCCTGATTCAATCAAACACCCTCGTAGCACTGAGTGGTGACCGCTCAGCCATGTGGCAAAATTCATATCGCAGTGGATTAGGCACCCACTAGAAAGATAATACCGTAATCTGATGCAGGTCAAGTGCCCCAGACCACTGCTGGACGATAAGGCAGGACAAATACCTAACCTAGACCCAGAACTAATTACGTTCTTATTTGTGTCGGGTAAACACCCATGGAAGGGTCTGGAATGGTGCCTGAAGCGCTCGGACTCAACTAGGAGACACTTGATGTGTTGGGCCCTCAGGCTCGTATTTTGGATATGGCAGAGGAGTCTTATATGAATGATCTCGATATAGACCGAGACCTTCTTAGATAGAGGTTAGAGTCAGCGGGCAGTCTGCATGATGGGAAATGTGAACGCTGGGCTCAGAGCTGAAAGGAAGAAGACCATCCTTATGAGGATGAGCCCATAGCACGTTGAGCTAGCTAATAGAGAAGCCGAGGGTTAACTAGGAAACCTCCTGTTTGGTCAGGATTTCATAAAATTTCTCTGCAAATATGTGTCTACCTTCACTACTCTGAGCAAAGCTTAGTGTAACCTACGGCATGTGTTTGGGTCACATGTTTTTGGAAGGGCCGACAGGAGGGGACTGGCTGTCGGCCAAGGTGGAACAAGAAGGTCTCAGTTTTATGTGCAGAGCCAGTATGGTCAAGGAACCAGAGGCTACGGTCGAGGTTACCAAACCCGCCAGTATTCTACCCACAGAGTATGGGAAGAGCTAAATCGGCAACCTCTGAGGGTAGTTGGGCCAATTTTTGCTATTTCTTCCCTTATAAAAGTAGCCGGAAGGTTGAGACCTTTTACTCACAGATGGAAGGAGATAAAAAGCGACCCCGGGGTTATAGAGCCGATCACAGGCTTCAACATAGACTTTTGGGAGAACCCAATTCAGACTTCTGAACCCAGAGAGATTGTTTTCGACAAGGAGAAAATTACTCTAGTGGATATGGAAGTGGTCCAAATGTTACAAAAAGGTGCAATAATATAGGTGGTGGACACTCAAGATGGTTGCATGAGCACAATTTTTCTAGTACAGCAAACGGACAAGGGATGGCGCCCAGTAATAAATTTGAGGCTCAACAGGTTCTTGGTCTATCTCGATTTCAAGATAGAGGGAATCCATCTTCTTCGCGATATCCTTCAGGAGGGAGACAGGTTGGTGAAACTAGATCTGAAGGATGCGTATTTCACGATTCCCAAGGCAGACAGTTCCCAGAAGTATCTCCGTTTCAGGTGGAGTGGAGTAACATATCCATTTTGTTGACCCTTGGGGATTTCTCCCACACCGTGGTGCTTTACCAAGGTTCTCAGACCTGTGATAGCCTTCTTGAGGGAGAGAGAAATACGGTTGATAATATATCTGGATGATATTTTGTTGATGAGACAGGACAAATCAGTGCTGTTAGTTCAGCTAGGTGTGACAAAATATTTCTAAGAGAGTCTAGGTTTCATCGTAAATGTAGAGGTCGGTCTTGATACCCAGCCAATCCTTGGAGTTTTTAGGCTTTTAGTTAGATACCATACAAGTCCAGCTTCTTTTACTTCAGTAAAAGGTAAACAAAATAAGAAAATAATTGAGTTATATCTTAGGGAAGGAGGTTGTGACTCTGAGAGACTTAGCAAGGACCATTGGTCTACGATCCTCTTCAATTCAGGCTAGTTCACCAGGTCCCCTACATTACAGGGCCTTCCAGATGCTATAGACAGTTGGTTTACGCAGAGGTTTTTGGTATGCAGATTCAATACATTTATCCCCAGAGGTCGTTCAAACTTCCAATGGTGGCTGGAGAGCCTGGAATCTTGGAAAGGCAAAGCAATTTTTTGCAATGTGCCAGAGTTTACCTTAGAAACAGATGTCAGCACTCTAAACTGGGGAACTCATATTAATGACCTGGAGACAGGGGGATGTTGATCTCTTCATATAAATTGTCTAGAGTTAATGACTGGGATGAATGGTCTAATCAATTTCAGATACTTACTGGCAAACAGTGTGGTTTCGATTTGTTTGGACAATGTCTCAGCAGTTTCTTCCATCAATCACCTGGGTGGTTCCAAGTTGAAACAATTGGTGGATTTGGCAAAAGACATACAGTATTTTTGCTGGGGACACAAAATTACTCTGACAGTGGGTCATATTCCAGGCACACTGAATCTCAGGGCAGATTGGAACTCTCACCACCTTAGGGATTACAGCGATTGGATGTTGAACCTAGTGATTTTCAGGAAGATTCAGAGGGTTTGGGGCCCGTTAGAATTAGATCTTTTTGCCAGCACGCTCACCCATCAGGTGTCCAGGTTCTACAGTTGGAGACCAGACCCGCAGGGTCTAGCAGTAGAGGCTTTTGATCAGGATTGGAGTCTAGGGGGAGCTTATGCCTTTCCATCTTTTGCCATGATTCAGAGGGTTCTCTGGAAAGTGCTGAAGGAGAGGTGCAATCTAGTACTAGTCACCCCCTTTTGGACTTCCCAGGTTTGGTTCCCAGGGGTGATGGAACTTGCAATGCAAAAGCCCTTCCTTATTCCAGTACATCAGGGTTTGCTGATATGCTTAGATGGAGAAGAACATTCATTAGTGGTAGAAGGGAAGTTAGACCTTCTTGTATGGAAGATATCAAGGGTTCCACAAGATTCTCAGGATTTTCTGGAAAGGCTAAGGATTTACTGGACAAGTCTTGGGCACCAGGAATTAGGAAAATATACAATGGTGCTTGGTGCAGATGGTGTTGTTGGTGCATGGAAAGGAATCTGGATCCTGTGAAGGCCCCTATAACCAATTTAGCTAATTATTTAGCGGAATTGTATCAGTCTGGTTTGTCTTACAGGACTATTAACTGCCATAGATCAGGAATCTCGGCTGGCCACACTCTCTTGGGGCACACCACAGTTGGCAACAACCCACTGATTTGTAGATTAATGAAGGGCATTAGAATCAATCAACCCACTAGACCGCATTACACCTCCCTTTGGGATTTAAATTTGGGCCCTTATTTATGAAGGGCTTATGCCGCCGTTGCGTCACTTTTTTGTTACGCTCCAGCGGCGTAATTAATGTGCCACGCTGCACCCTATTTACAAAGTGACGCACCTAGGCAGATGTGTCACTTTGTAAAGCCCTGCGCTACATTATACCTGCATCAGGTATAATGTATGCAGGATGGGTGTTCCCCCGTAAAAAAGTGGCACTTCTACGACTTCACTGCGTCAAATCCTTACGCCTGCTTAAAGCAGGCGTATGGACTGACCCAGGGCCTTTCACATGGGACTTGCCTCATGTGCAATTACACATTGCTGGAGTTTCGTCTGTTTTCCAACACACTCCAGCAATGTGACATTACTGCGCAAACAGATACGTCAGGATTCCTGACGTATCTGTTCAATCCTTGCAACTTTGAATGCCCTAGTTTAAATACGGCACATCCATGGTGTCACAAGGAGGGCGCAATGAAAAGTATTGCATTGCTGTTTTCAACCAGCGATGCACCACTTTTCATAAATGAGGCCCTTGGTCTTCAAACTTTTTGACAAATGGCCAAGTAACCTGTATCTTTCCCTGAGACAGATTTCCGAGAAATTGGCTACTCTTCTTTGTTTGGTGTCATTCAGAAGATTTCGAATGTCAAAGTATTGGAGATTTGAAACAGGGTTTATTCAGCAGATGGTGTTCATTTTGATATCTGAAAGAGGACAAAAAACATGTCCGGTCATATTTTCTGTCCCTGCTTCCAAGATCGTCCCAAACTTTGGTAGATTGCATGAGGGTTTAACGGCATAGGATGCTTAAATTTAGACATGATGGTGAGTATCAATTTTTGATTTCATATGTGAAACCACACAAGGCAGTATCTACCGCTACGATAGCTAGATGGGTCAGGACAATTATGAGTGAGGCAGGTATACATTTATCTCTCTTTGGTGTCCATTCAGCTAGGGGTGCAATGGCCAGAAAGGTATTCTGGGCGGTGGCACCCTTTCTGAGATCCTCAAATCTGTAGACTGGTCGAATGCCAGTACCTTTGCAAATTTTTATTTGAGACCAGTTAAACATGTGTGCAATTTAGTAGTTGAAACCTTTAAACTTACATAATGATACCCTCCGGTCTTGTAATGAAATGACGATTCTCCAATTAACATGCAAAGAGAATCTTGATTTCATTAAAGTCTAATGAGGCTATCATTATCCCACCCACCTTACCCACCTGTGGCTGAGCTGATAGGGTTGGGTAAAAGGAAAATGACAGCTTAAACTGCTTTGAAGAGTTTTAAAAATAATTTAAATAATATGAAGTTGTATAATATTATGTTGCAGTGTATGTATAAACATATTTTTGCAACATGTTCTATTTTGAATATAGTTATTCTAAACGTTTCCTCTTTTTATAAGAAATATTTCTTAAGTGGATCACACCTCTATGGTTCTTTGGAATTGTTCCTGTTGCCATCCTGTTGTTGTTTTCTGCTGTATTACGTCACATTCTTCAAGTCGCATCCTAAAAGAGGAAGAGTTGTTATGGACATATATGTTGTGCATTGGTTCCAGAATGGAACATTTTTGTTTATGATGTATATATACTAAGGGGCTAATTTACAAGCAATAAAAAAACAGAGAGGGGCCCCACTCTCCAAAGGGACTCCCTTTGGGTATCTTAAACTGATCTCACACACTCTTCATACAATCTTACTCATCACTTCTTATATTCCCCTGGATATATCAAGATAAAGCCCCACATAGATAAAAAAATCTTTGTACTTTATTTATAAAAAGTCAATATTTCTATGTTTGGCAATAACGAAATCACTTTTAAACATTAAAAATATATTGTTAAAAAAGAGGACATATACGGTCCTCGTAATTAAAACACATACAAATACAAATTCACCATGTTATTCCTCCCTTACAATGGTGGAAAGATCTTTTTCTCCAATATCAAACACTGACAATTACTAAAATGGGAACAGATTCATAATTTGACCGCTAAATACTTGCTAAAACAGGACATGTGTGAACGACAATCACATAATTTCAAATAAAAAAACACATTTGTTACTTATGTTCATAAAACACTAACAAAAACAGGGAGAATAAATAAGACAATCATATGTGTTTTATGATCACTAATCTGTTTTGATTATTTCTTAGAGTACAGATTGTCGGTAAGATCATTGATATCTACTGCAAAACTCAATAGTTATCAGATTTAGTGTTCAAGTTGCATCGACGCGTTTTGGTGGATTTCCAGTATTTAGAGCCACCTTTTTCAGGATGAATAGATTTCTCCCTCAATTTAATTTAAACACACAACAATACCTACACAGAAAAACATAAGAACAAAAATCAGCACAATACATTTCCATCTAAATGTGTTTGCACATATGTTATAATTATCTTCAATCTTACAAATTCCTGTCTTTTGGTCATACAACCTTCCTATCCCAAATGTATACTATCGGCGGCTTGCCTTGGTATTCCAGGGTTATAATATCATTCACATCATTCTAATTTTACATCTTCATTCATACATACATCCTTTTGTTTTAAAAGATAAGTGCACAACGCACTAATATGCTCATTTCTGTACTAAGAAGATGATTACTTTCCCAGCCACAACATTATTAAATGTGGAAAGTGTCAACTTAAAAATCTACTACGGGCAATTTTTACATCCACCCCTTCCTTAACAACTAATATAACAAGTGGCTTAACTCACAAGGTAATGTAGTTGGTACTTCATGGTCTTCTTTATGATCGACTTTGGTCCTCGATGGTTGAATATATTAATCAGCAACCTTTCTGTAAAACAAGGTGCGATTTAGGGGATTTTTATTTATAACATCTCCCATCTTTTCAATCTCTTTTATCGCCACATACCTTGTAAGTTTCCGTGGGCATAACCGTGTTACTAATATGTATATTTCTTCTTCTTTAGATTCCCTGTGTTTCTTTTCCTCAGGGAAATAATCCCAAATTTGGGTTCTTCTTCTTTCTTAATAGCAATAAATCATACTCTTCTTCATTTATTAAGGCCTGACAAAACAAGAGGAAGTTCTTATGTAACTCACCAGGTAGGCAACCTGTGGTATTCTGCTTTTATGTCTCTCCTTTCTGTGCCTTGTATTGCGCAATCTCCTTTTCTGAGGTTGCTAGGTTGTGTTCTATTGTGGAACTCTCCCCTTGAGAGAGAATGTCATTATTGGAAAGCTTTTGTCAGTTGGCTTGTACTGGTGGTGGCTGAGGTCCCTTGCATGAGATATACAATAAACTTATGCTGTTTCTTCAACTACTTTTGGTCTCCTGCCTGCTATTTATCCTGAGGAGAACACCTCATTTCGGCGACGAGTGAACCTACTTTCATCAAAAAGTGACCTCAAAACAACTCAGCTTAACTATCCTACTCAGCCACTTCTGAAGATTTATTCCATGCTTGAAGATATAAGGTTGTTTTTACCTTAAATCCTTCGTGAGGCTCATCAGGTGTGCTGCCCTCGACTAACGTCTTCATTGCTTCATTCAACGTGAGGACTCTTCTTAGATGACTTTTCAGCCTCCCTGCTCCTGTCTTCCAGAGGAGCGCGCTGGTGTACTGTACCCTGGAGTCTCACGGTAGGGTTTGGTTTTCCTGTTTCTGGCATCAGCTCCACTGGCTTCACAACGCGCTGCTGTGCGCCGCTTTGGGCCTCCTCGCATCTGCCTGGCCTCGCCTGGAGGCCTACGTTTGTCTAACTTTGCCTGAAGACCTACGTTTGCCTGACCTTGCCTGGAGGCCTACGCTTGCCTGTTTCTGCCCGGAGGCCTACAATTGCCTGACCTTGCCTGGAGGCCTACGCTTGCCTGCTTTGCCTGGAGGCCTGTCGGAGCAGGCCTACGTTTGCCTGACCTTGCCTGGAGGCCTACACTTGCCTGTCTCTGCCCGGAGGTCTACATTTGCCTGACCTTGCCTGGAGGCCTACGCTTGCCTGTTTTGCCTGGAGGCCTAACGGAGCAGGCCCATTTGTTGATTCTCGGCGCTTACATGCACTTCTTTTATTTCATATTTTCACATCTGCGCTGATCCGCACAGCTTTATTATTTTCTTTATTTGTTTAATTCTGTTTCTCACAAAGTACGTCAGGCTCGCATAATGTTCTCCTCTTGGCTTGAGGTCTGTTGCCTGACCTTGCCTGGAGGCTTGTTGGAACAAGCTCATTGCTTCATTGTCAGCGCCATTTAATACTCCCACACCTGCGCTGATGCGCACAGCTGTAATCCCAACTGTAAATGTTATCATTGCTACTTCTGCGCTGATGTGCACAGCTGCGTTTGCACACAGCTGTTATTTAATGTTTCTACACCAACGCTGATGTGCACAGCTTACTATTATCCCAACGCTGATGTGCACAGCTGCAATTCTTAATATTGACTTTATTATTGTTACCTTATGTGCACAGCTGCAATTTATTGTAGGTATTCAAGTGCACAGCTGTAGTTCTCTTTGTTTACTTCCACACACAGCTGTTTGCTTAACATGTCTCATTTATTTTCTTGTCTTTCTTAAAATATTCACAATTGCTTACGTCTGTGTGAAACTCTCTCCTTAATTCTTAAACATGCAGAATGTCACTGCTGCTCCATTTTTTCTAGCTGCACCTGGTGATCCTTTAATTCTGTGGATAAAATGGAAAAAAGTCTTTGCAATTATGCTATGGTCTGTGGCACTTCCTTAAGTGCGGAAAGGAAAGGCTCTTTGTTTATGCATTGTTCTGGGTTCGGAGGGTCAGGAAGTCTTTGAACATCTCCCTGATCTTCCGGACAGTGAAGCTGCCGTTTTAAATGAATATGAAATATGTGTTAGAAAGATGGACATACATTATCTTCCCAGAGTAAGTATGGTTCTTGAGCCTTATCATTTTGGGAAGAGAATGAAAAGACAAGAGGAAACTGTAGAGCAATATATTACCATTTTAAGAAAACTAGCTTCTACTTGTTGTTTTGGTGCAACCTTGGAGGAGAGGTTGAGAGATCAACTTATGCTTGGTTGTTCTATTGATAAAGCCAAGGACAGTTTATGGCAAAAAGATAATCCCTCCTTACAAGAAGTTATTACTATTTTGAAGTTACATGAGCATTCTAAAGCTTGTGTTGACACCATTAGAAAGGAGTGCTCAAAAAACGGTGCTGTTGAGAAAGATGAAAAAGATGTTAAAGAGGTTAGTATCAAACCTCCCTCTAAGAGTAGATCTGCTAGGCCTTCGGTCTCAGCCAAACCTTCTAAAAGTTTTTCACCTTCTAGTAACACTTTGTTTCAAGGTAAATGTTTTAGGTGTGGCAATCCTAGGCACATGGCCAACTTTAAAGACTGTCCTGGGTGGAAGGTTTCTTGTTCCAATTGTGGCAAGAAAGGCCATTTTTCGCGTTGCTTTAGATCCAAGAGGGAGCAGAAGAAAGTTAGGGAAGTTGATGTTTACGAGCAAGATGGTGAAGTTATTGAGATTTGTCAAGTTGTTGATTCAAGGAATGAGGGGCCTTTTGAGAATGTATTGATAAATGATCAGTCTGTAAAAATGCTATTTGACCCTGGTGCCAAAATCACACTTATTCCTAAGAGTTTTTATGATCAACAGCTATGTAACAAGGTCAAATTAGTCAAGCCAGACATCAAACCCAGAGGTTATGGAGGAGAAGTTATTGATCCTTTGGGGTATTTCTGGGGCACTATTGAATTCAAAGGCAGCATTGTTCCTGGGAAAATTTATATCTCTATAAGAGGGGATTCTTTGATTAGTTGGTTCCACCAGCGGGATCTTTACCTGTACCTAGATCCAAATCAAACGCCCTCGGTGTGTTTGAGGGATATGCCAGGTGTTAAAGCTGTAAATGATGGGGCTGATGTCTGGATTGCGAAATATCCAGAAGTCTTTAGCAAGGAATTAGGCTGCCTCAAGAACTATGTTCACCACATAAAGATCAAACCAGGAGCTGTACCCAAAGTAGCAAAGGTCAGGGGTGTTCCTTTACTAGTGAAAGATAGCATGAAAAATGAATTAGATAAGCTTATTGTTATATCCTGAGTTCAATGCTATTCATGCTCTGCCTGTAGAACCTTGCTATGATGTCATCTTATGGAATGTTAGGAGTCAAACCTTCACAGTTGGCTGGGCTGAGCAGCATGCTGGCTGCTCCTGGTGGGGTCTTGATATGATCTTGATATGGTCTTGATATGATCTTGATATGGACTTGATCTGTCTATTGTACCATCTTCAATAAATCTACATGAAACCCATCCTGCGTACCTGACTCAATCACTACAAGTTTTTGGCGACGATCTTCAAAAGAACCTGCTTCTCTCACCTCTACAAGAACTTCAAGCAACTTTATAAATTACAGAACCTCCTGCAACTCAAGTCAAGTTACCCCAACTGGCATCACTACACTTATCAAAAATGGAATCATTCAAGAGGTAGAGGCGAATGAGTGGATTTTGTTATGGCTCGCAAGGCCAATGGGGTGGCTAGATTATGCATAGATTTGAGGGAGTTGAATAAAGAAGTCATCGTGGACCATTATCCTCTCCCCAATATCACTGAAATGTTGTCCTCTTTGGCTGGAGCCAAACACTTTTCCACATTGGACCTTTCATCAGCGTACCATCAGGTCAAGCTTCATCAAACTTCCCAAGATCTTACAACCTTCATCACGCCTTTTGGTACCTTCAAGTGTCTCAGGATGCCTTTTGGACTTATCTCAGCGGCCTCTGTTTTTCGGAGGGTGATGGAGAGAGTTCTCAGTGGTATTGCTGGGATCAAAGTATATCAAGACGACATCCTTATCCATGGTGTTAACCTTGAAGAACATGATAAAAGGTTAACTCTGGTTTTAGAAAGGCTCTTTTCTGCTGGTCTCACTCTGAAGTCTGAAAAATGCAAATTTAATGTTGGGGAAATTGAGTACCTGGGTCATTTAATTTCTGGTTCTGGTATTAAACCCAAACCCTCTTTGGTACAAGCCATTTCTAACTTGGAATACACTAAGGAGAAAGAGGAATTAGTAATTTTCCTGGGTATGGCGGAATTTTATAATAAGTTTGTTACCAATTTTTCACAAAAAACTGAAGTTTTGCGTAGTTTGCTAAAAAAGGGTTGTGAGTTTGTGTGGAATCGTGCCTGTAGTGAAGGGTTTGATGTCATCAAACAGTGTTTGAATGATGCCCCTTCCTTATCTAGCTTTGATCCCTTGTTAGAGTCATATCTCATGACGGATGCTAGTTCAAAAGGCTTGGGTGCTGTTTTAGTACAGAAAGCTGGTGGTTCTGAAAAGACCATTCTTTGCATTTCCAGACCCTTGAGAGGTGCCGAGTGTAATTATTCTGTCGTGGAGAAAGAAGCTCTGGGAGTCTACTGGGCCATTCGCAAGCTAAAGAAGTTTTTGTGGGGAAAATCGTTTCATGTTGTTTCTGATCACAAACCTCTTAGAGGTGTTTTCTGCAAGAAAGGGGTTGACTTTGTGTTGCACAGGATTAGGAAGTGGGTTGTTGCCTTGCAAGAGTTTCAGTTTGATGTTTCTTATCTTCCCGGCTCTAAAAACATTTTGGCAGACTGTCTCTCCAGGCTTTGTAGTCAAAATGATATTGCTGATGTGCCAGAGGAGTCTGAGTTTTTTTCTGGCTTGGAGTTTGAAGAAGAGGTGAATATTTGTGTTATCACTGAGGGTTTCTTTTCAGAGGAAGTGTGGAGAGAAAATGTTGATCAGGATAATGTCTTGAAACTTGTGTTGGCGAAAGTTCGTGATGGCTGGTGCAACAAGCATGACTGTGATGAAAATCTTAAAGGCTTTTGGAATGTCAAAGATGAGTTAACCTTGGTGAGTGGTATCTTGATGCGAGGTAGTAAATTGGTAGTTCCTGATGCTTTGAAAGATAAGCTGGTGGACAAAATCACACGGGAATAGCAAAAACCAAAGAAAGGGTTAGAGAGGCTTACTGGTGGCCAGCGATGGATGTTTTCATAGAAAGGGTTGTTCGCAATTGCCCCCAGTGTGCTGGGAGTGACAAGGTGCTGAAGTGCAGGACGCAACCAATGATCGTCCGGGAACAGTCTTCTGGTCCTTGGGTTGATCTTGCAATTGATATTTTGGGACCTGTGAAGTTAAGGTCTCAGGATCGATTTGTTTTGGTTTGTATGGGCTTATATTCTAGGTGGCCTGAAATTAAAATTGTCAATTCTGTTGAATCTCAGGTTGTTGTGGAATTTTTGGAAGAGCCCTTTGAGCGTGAAGGGTTTCCAATGTCTTTATTGTCTGACAACGGAGTTCAGTTTACTTTGCATTTCTTTGAGGAATTTTTGGAGGAGAGGGGTATAAAACATAAAAAGGCTACCTTATATCACCCAGAGTGTAATGGCGCCGTGGAAAGGTTTGTCAAAGTGTTGAAAGATGCCATGCAGCTAGCAGTTGTTTCTGGGTGATAATTGGGAGTTGGCCATCAAAAGAAAGGTTCGTGAATATAGGTTTACACCTCATTCATCCACGGGAGTGGCTCCCTTTAGATTATTTAAGGGTAGGTCAGCCATTACTAATATAATTCCATCTTGGGTGGCCTCCTGCAGGAAAATGTCTAACTGTGGGTCTGAAGATACTGCTGGTTAGAGGGAAAAAGAGTTGGGGTGTATGCAGAGGAGAAAGGATTTGATTGATGTGAGGAAGGCTGCTAAGAAAACTTCTGTAGTTGGTGGTGACTGGGTCACAGTGAAATTACCAAGAAAAGGTGCTGCTGACTCAAAGTTTGGTAATCCCTTTCAAATTATTAAATTATTCAACAATGCTGTCAAGACCAGTGACCATAGGATCTGGAACCTGGGTAGGGTTGCCAAGTGTCCTCCTTGTGTTTCCTTTGGTACTGGGGTTCCTGCTTCTTGCTCTACTTCTCAAGCGCCCAGGAGGTATTCTTCTCGTTTGAGGACCCCTCCTTGTCGCTTACAAGATTGTGTTCGCTAAGTATTTCATTATTTTTTTTGTTTGTTTGTTTTTCTTTCTCTGTATTGCTTCATGTTTATGCTATAAGGGGGAAGGTATGTGGTATTCTGCTTTTATGTCTCTCCTTTCTGTGCCTTGTATTGCGCAATCTCCTTTTCTGAGGTTGCTAGGTTGTGTTCTATTGTGGAACTCTCCCCCTTGAGAGAGAATGTCATTATTGGAAAGCTTTTGTAAGTTGGCTTGGCCTGTTGGTGACTGAGGTCCCTTGCATGAGATGTTCAATAAACTTATGCTGTTTCTTCAACTACTTTTGTTCTCCTGTCTGCTATTTATCCTGCGGAGAACACCTCACAACCCTTATTACCGAATTAATACAGACCTAGTATAGTTCTACAATGGCACCCTATTCCCTCGTGCTGGTAAAGATACGTGAATATGCCCCGATACTTACTTAAATTCCATATTGGTCCTGCAAGGGACGGGTGAGCATACCCCATTCTAATTTAGTTTCCCATATAGTAAATGGGTCAAATACAGAAGTCCTAGGGAAGGCATAAAAATCGCATAATGTCCCATTGAATTTGTCCATATAGCCCACTATCATCAAGGCCAATAAGGAAAGTCTTAATGCATAAAGTCATAATCTACATTTTTATGCCGTTCCCGAAAGTGATTATTTCCTGAAAAGCCTAAAGTTTAGAATTTACCCCATCTATTGGCATTTTATTGTGGTACTTTACAATAGGGGCTATGTGCTTTTTCTTACCTTGGCCGTATTGGGACGCATTAGTAATCCTCATCACTGTGGCGTATCAGGGTCTTCTATATATTTTGCGCCACTGTATTAATACTTTTCTACCTGGGTTAAAGGACACTGGAACAGTCACTCCGGAAATTGGTTTAGTGTGAGTGCGGCAGCCATATTGGAATAGTTACCCACCTTCTCACTCCTTTGTCATACAAGCCTCATCTGATTTATCCTATCTGTGGCATGGATTTATACTTTCTAATTATCTATTATATATGCTGCATCCTTCCATGATTTATATGGTAAATCTACCCTGTTGTATGCTGAAGTAAACTCCTTCCTGCCCTGTAATTTAATACAACCCGTTATCCGATTTTTAGAATAGATATTAGATTACATTTCTACACCATTTATACCTCCCTGACGCTTTTTGTTTGTTAATATTCTCTAGAGGACTGTCAGCAAAACTACGATAGGTTTCAAGTTACTGACTATCCCAATCCCTGGTAATTGATTCATGTAATCACTTTCTCCCACTCTTCTCTCAAGTTTAACCCATTCCTAATGGTATTTAATATAGAAATGTACCATTGTTCTCTTGATTTTCGTTTATCATCAATACAACCACCTCTTCTGTTTATTATTACTTTTTCCAAAATGAACCAGTTAAAATCCATGTGGCCATGACCTTTTTTCTGGAAATTATCCACAATTTACAAGCCCCTTGAGCCGCTGGTGCGCCACTTTTTGTGACGCACCGGCAGCGCAACTTGCTGCCCTATATTTACAAGGATACTTAAAACCACCCTGCATGGCTTTCCCAGGGCCGGACTGGGAACGGAACCGGCCCTGGCAAACTGCTCGGCCGGCCCCCGGGGGGTGGGGTAGCGGCTGAGCTGTTTGCTAGGGCCGGTTTCGGCCGATTTTGTTACACGGGCCGATATTGACAGCACCCGGTAACAAAAACGGCCCCCATCCTGGCGGCCCACCGGGGCAACACCCCGTGCCCGCTATGGCCAATCCGGCCCTGGGCTTTCCGTGTCCTTCTAAATATGGCCCCTTTACACATAACACTTTGCGTGAAAGGGGCGTGCCATGGGTGTTGCTATGGGTGTTCCCAGGCAACACCCATGGCTTCTGCTGCATTTCCAGATTTACGAGAAATTGTAAACCTGGAAATGCGTAAGAATGCTACGCCTCCCCAAGGGAGGCGTAGGGAGGCTCAACGAGGAGTAATGTTTTCATTTCTCCTCATTTTTTTCCTCCCGCTATGCGTGCTGCATTCTGCAGCACACATAGGAAGAGGAAATCACCTCTTGTGATTGTTTTTGTGCAGGATGGTGTCCCTTCCTGCACAATAACAATCATCCCCATGACGCAGGCACCCTTGCACCATGGTGCAGGGATGCCCGCGTCCACACATGGCAGCTAATTGTGCGCCAGCGCAGGGGAGAGCAAAGATATCCGTCATATCGTTGTAGATATGACGCATCCCTTTGGTTCGGAATTAACGCAGCGCGGCACAGTCAAATGGCGTGCGGCACTGTGCTGCGTTAATTCCTTGTAAATAAGGCCCTGTGTTCTTTAAAGCGCTACATGAGGAGGCAGCAATAACAAATTATTGCATAATGATAGCCTCCGTAGTCTTTAAAGAAATCAAAATTCCCATTGCATGTTGACTGGAGAATCGTCATTCTCCAGCATGCCAGGGGCCCACCGCCCTGCAGTGCCCATCCTGTGGAGACAGCAATGAAACTGTGCAACATGGCATGTTTTTTTGCCCGGCCTATTTGTGCTACAGGAAACGTTGGCTAGTGCCGCTCTGTCGGAACATGGGCATTGGGGAGCACAAAGAGGCCCTCAGGTTAATGAGGTAGGACAATTGCAAAGTGATGCTATTCGCACTCACACAATATCTGCTGGGAGTGTGGAGGATCAAGGAAAAATCACAATTAGACTCTGAAAATCTGGTCGGCAGTGTGTTATTGAATGGTTAACATACTTCGTAGCTTGAACAGTATGATGAGCCTGTGTCCATCTGTTACAAACGGGTTGTGGCTGCCCTCCACACAGTACACTGTTTTAGGGCTCGTACTGCTAACAAGGCGGCGCAAAAATGCCTGTGAGATATTGGAGATCTTATAAACCTGAGTGTTGATTTGCTATTTACAACATAGGTGTTTTTAGATGTCCAATGTTTCATCATCAGTCTAAACTTTTTTTGCTACATATTTAACGAATTTCATTTTAGATGATATTTCATATACTGTTATTTAGGATGTTTTTATTTCTTTTTTTAACTTCACGAGGGGACCTTCCCATTTAGGATGTGTTTCCTGATCATATATGTGTATATTAAATGTTGGTCAATTTGCACCATATGTAGGAAACGGCACTGATACATTGTATTTTGTTTTATGTGCTTTTATGGCCTTGTGCCGTAAGAACTTTATTTTGACTGATCCTCCAGTATGCAGAGTGCATACTGGGAGTCAATGGACTGATTCCTAGCTCAGAAATGATGCACCACTTCTATGGAAGTGCAAATGGAAGTCAATGTTAGCTTGACAGAAGGCCAACAGGCATTGGATGGGGTAATGAAGTGATGTCCCTAGAATAGAATAAAAACACAAGTGAGGGGATAGAGATTGACAGGGATGCCATGGGGGGAAGGACTCAGCAACTTAAGGGGAAAAGACAGAAGAGGTTATGAGTAAGGAAAAAGTGACTTGGGAAAGTAGGAAGGCGATGAAATTACCTTTACATGGGAGTGTCCGACACTTTGGGAGGTGATCCTTTGTTGATCACCAAAGTTAAAATATAGGTGAATGAATATGTAGATATTTTTAACTTTTACACAGGGAAACCAAGTGCAAAGAGAGTTCTAAGGCAGAAGATGGAGAGCTGGGGAAATGTTCAAAAGTACCTGTTAACATAAATACATTGATGGGGACCCTCGCCATATTCATGAGTATCATATATTTCGTATATAAAAATTTCACTGGGAACAGCATGGCTCTGTGAAAGTACATAGGTGTGGTTAGGCCAGCCATACGTTTTGCGTGGCTTTAGTATGACAACAAATTTAGATACAGGAAATACATAACCCCTACAAAGTCGTGGGGCAACTTGGACAATTAACTTTGGCTACAATTTATGATTCCAGTCAAGCTGCTAACATCAGTACATACAGTGAGTGGCTTACCACTGCCCTACATGCTGTTTCAAAGACATCCTACCCAGAGGCCTAAGTTGGCAGGGTATGCCCAGACGTGGGTCCCTTGCTCACTTTGCCACTGGATTCAAGATAGCCTGGCTGATGAGGGTTTTGAACCCGAAACCGGTCCCAGGATGCTTGTTTCCGGTCCAGGGAAGACATGGCTTGGCAGTTCGGGCTGGACTGTTCCCATGAGGCACAGGGTCAGACTGATTTGCATATGGCCATGTCTGAACTGGGGTGGTGGAGTGAGCTAAAGAATGATGATGGATTAAACCCAGATCAGTTGACTGGGGTTGAGTGTTTGATTTGCTCTAACGCTCCATCCATCATCCCATTTGGTATCGCTTTGTTCGCCCTAAGTTGGCAGGGTATGCCCAGACGTGGGTCCCTTGCTCACTTTGCCACTGGATTCAAGATAGCCTGGCTGATGAGGGTTTAGAACCCGAAACCGGTCCCAGGATGCTCGTTTCCGGTCCAGGGAAGACATGGCTTGGCAGTTCGGGCTGGACTGTTCCCATGAGGCACAGGGTCAGACTGATTTGCATATGGCCATGTCTGAACTGGGGTGGTGGAGTGAGCTAAAGAATGATGATGGATTAAACCCAGATCAGTTGACTGGGGGTGAGTGTTTGATTTGCTCTAACGCTCCGTCCATCATCCCCTTTGGTATCGCTTTGTTCGCCCTAAGTTGGCAGGGTATGCCCAGACGTGGGTCCCTTGCTCACTTTGCCACTGGATTCAAGATAGCCTGGCTGATGAGGGTTTTGAACCCGAAACCGGTCCCAGGATGCTTGTTTCTGGTCCAGGGAAGACATGGCTTGGCAGTTCGGGCTGGACTGTTCCCATGAGGCACAGGGTCAGACTGATTTGCATATGGCCATGTCTGAACTGGGGTGGTGGAGTGAGCTAAAGAATGATGATGGATTAAACCCAGATCAGTTGACTGGGGGTGAGTGTTTGATTTGCTCTAACGCTCCGTCCATCATCCCCTTTGGTATCGCTTTGTTCGCCCTAAGTTGGCAGGGTATGCCCAGACGTGGGTCCCTTGCTCACTTTGCCACTGGATTCAAGATAGCCTGGCTGATGAGGGTTTCGAACCCGAAACCGGTCCCAGGATGCTTGTTTCCGGTCCAGGGAAGACATGGCTTGGCAGTTCGGGCTGGACTGTTCCCATGAGGCACAGGGTCAGACTGATTTGCATATGGCCATGTCTGAACTGGGGTGGTGGAGTGAGCTAAAGAATGATGATGGATTAAACCCAGATCAGTTGACTGGGGGTGAGTGTTTGATTTGCTCTAACGCTCCGTCCATCATCCCCTTTGGTATCGCTTTGTCGCCCTAAGTTGGCAGGGTATGCCCAGACTTGGGTCCCTTGCTCTCTTTGCCACTGGATTCAAGATAGCCTGGCTGATGAGGGTTTGAACCCGAAACCGGTCCCAGGATGCTTGATTCCGGTCCAGGGAAGACATGGCTTGGCAGTTCGGGCTGGACTGTTCCCATGAGGCATAGGGTCAGACTGATTTGCATATGGCCGTGTCTGAACTGGGGTGGTGGAGTGAGCTAAAGAATGATGATGGATTAAACCCAGATCAGTTGACTGGGGGTGAGTGTTTGATTTGCTCTAACGCTCCGTCCATCATCCCCTTTGGTATCGCTTTGTTCGCCCTAAGTTGGCAGGGTATGCCCAGATGTGGGTCCCTTGCTCACTTTGCCACTGGATTCAAGATACCCTTGGCTGATGAGGGTTTTGAACACGAACCCGGTCCCAGGATGCTTGTTTCCGGTCCAGGGAAGACATGGCTTGGCAGTTCGGGCTGGACTGTTCCCATGAGGCACAGGGTCAGACTGATTTGCATATGGCCATGTCTGAGCTGGGGTGGTGGAGTGAGCTAAAGAATGATGATGGATTAAACCCAGATCAGTTGACTGGGGGTGAGTGTTTGATTTGCTCTAACGCTCCGTCCATCATCCCCTTTGGTATCGCTTTGTTCGCCCTAAGTTGGCAGGGTATGCCCAGACGTGGGTCCCTTGCTCACTTTGCCACTGGATTCAAGATAGCCTGGCTGATGAGGGTTTTGAACCCGAAACCGGTCCCAGGATGCTTGTTTCCGGTCCAGGAAGATATGGCTTGGCAGTTCGGGCTGGACTGTTCCCATGAGGCACAGGGTCAGACTGATTTGCATATGGCCATGTCTGAACTGGAGTGGTGGAGTGAGCTAAAGAATGATGATGGATTAAACCCAGATCAGTTGACTGGGGGTGAGTGTTTGATTTGCTCTAACGCTCCGTCCATCATCCCCTTTGGTATCGCTTTGTTCGCCCTAAGTTGGCAGGGTATGCCCAGACGTGGGTCCCTTGCTCACTTTGCCACTGGATTCAAGATAGCCTGGCTGATGAGGGTTTTGAACCCGAAACCGGTCCCAGGATGCTTGTTTCTGGTCCAGGGAAGACATGGCTTGGCAGTTCGGGCTGGACTGTTCCCATGAGGCACAGGGTCAGACTGATTTGCATATGGCCATGTCTGAACTGGGGTGGTGGAGTGAGCTAAAGAATGATGATGGATTAAACCCAGATCAGTTGACTGGGGGTGAGTGTTTGATTTGCTCTAACGCTCCGTCCATCATCCCCTTTGGTATCGCTTTGTTCGCCCTAAGTTGGCAGGGTATGCCCAGACGTGGGTCCCTTGCTCACTTTGCCACTGGATTCAAGATAGCCTGGCTGATGAGGGTTTTGAACCCGAAACCGGTCCCAGGATGCTTGTTTCCGGTCCAGGGAAGACATGGCTTGGCAGTTCGGGCTGGACTGTTCCCATGAGGCACAGGGTCAGACTGATTTGCATATGGCCATGTCTGAACTGGGGTGGTGGAGTGAGCTAAAGAATGATGATGGATTAAACCCAGATCAGTTGACTGGGGGTGAGTGTTTGATTTGCTCTAACGCTCCGTCCATCATCCCCTTTGGTATCGCTTTGTCGCCCTAAGTTGGCAGGGTATGCCCAGACTTGGGTCCCTTGCTCTCTTTGCCACTGGATTCAAGATAGCCTGGCTGATGAGGGTTTTGAACCCGAAACCGGTCCCAGGATGCTTGTTTCCGGTCCAGGGAAGACATGGCTTGGCAGTTCGGGCTGGACTGTTCCCATGAGGCATAGGGTCAGACTGATTTGCATATGGCCATGTCTGAACTGGGGTGGTGGAGTGAGCTAAAGAATGATGATGGATTAAACCCAGATCAGTTGACTGGGGGTGAGTGTTTGATTTGCTCTAACGCTCCGTCCATCATCCCCTTTGGTATCGCTTTGTTCGCCCTAAGTTGGCAGGGTATGCCCAGATGTGGGTCCCTTGCTCACTTTGCCACTGGATTCAAGATACCCTTGGCTGATGAGGGTTTTGAACCCGAACCCGGTCCCAGGATGCTTGTTTCCGGTCCAGGGAAGACATGGCTTGGCAGTTCGGGCTGGACTGTTCCCATGAGGCACAGGGTCAGACTGATTTGCATATGGCCATGTCTGAGCTGGGAGTGGTGGAGTGAGCTAAAGAATGATGATGGATTAAACCCAGATCAGTTGACTGGGGGTGAGTGTTTGATTTGCTCTAACGCTCCGTCCATCATCCCCTTTGGTATCGCTTTGTTCGCCCTAAGTTGGCAGGGTATGCCCAGACGTGGGTCCCTTGCTCACTTTGCCACTGGATTCAAGATAGCCTGGCTGATGAGGGTTTTGAACCCGAAACCGGTCCCAGGATGCTTGTTTCCGGTCCAGGGAAGATATGGCTTGGCAGTTCGGGCTGGACTGTTCCCATGAGGCACAGGGTCAGACTGATTTGCATATGGCCATGTCTGAACTGGGGTGGTGGAGTGAGCTAAAGAATGATGGATTAAACACAGATCAGTTGACTGGGGGTGAGTGTTTGATTTGCTCTAACGCTCCGTCCATCATCCCCTTTGGTATCATCCTGTGGAGACAGCAATGAAACTGTGGAACATGGCATGTTTTTTTGCACGGCCAATTTGTGCTACAGGAAATGTTGGCTAGTGCCGCTCTGTCGGAACATGGGCATTGGGGAGCACAAAGAGGCCCTCAGGTTAATGAGGTACGACAATTGCAAAGTGATGCTATTCACACTCACACAATATCTGCTGGGAGTGTGGAGGATCAAGGAAAAATCGCAATTAAACTCTGAAAATCTGGTCAGCAGTGTGTTATTGAATGGTTAACATACTTCGTAGCTTGAACAGTATGTTGAGCCTGTGTCCATCTGTTACAAACGGGTTGTGGCTGCCCTCCACACAGTGCACTGTTTTAGGGCTCGTACTGCTAACAAGGCCAAGGCGCAAAAATGCCTGTGAGATATTGGAGATCTTATAAACCTGAGTGTTGATTTGCTATTTACAACATAGGTGTTTTTAGATGTCCAATGTTTCATCATCAGTCTAAACTTTTTAGCTACATATTTAACGAATTTCATTTTAGATGATATTTCATATACTGTTATTTAGGATGTTTTTTATTTCTTTTTTTAACTTCACGAGGGGACCTTCCCATTTAGGATGTGTTTCCTGATCATATTTGTATATTAAATGTTGGTCAATTTGCACCATATGTAGGAAACGGTACTGATACATTGTATTTTGTTTTATGTGCTTTTATGGCCTTGTGCCGTAAGAACTTTATTTTGACTGGTCCTCCAGTATGCAGAGTGCATACTGGGAGTCAATGGACTGATTCCTAGCTCAGAAATGATGCACCACTTCTATGGAAGTGCAAATGGAAGTCAATGTTAGCTTGACAGAAGGCCAACAGGCATTGGATGGGGTAATGAAGTGATGTCCCTAGAATAGAATAATAACACAAGTGAGGGGATAGAGATTGACAGGGATGCCATGGGGGGAAGGACTCAGCAACTTAAGGGGAAAAGACAGAAGAGGTTATGAGTAAGGAAAAAGTGACTTGGGAAAGTGGGAAGGCGATGAAATTACCTTTACATGGGAGTGTCCGACACTTTGGGAGGTGATCCTTTGTTGATCACCAAAGTTAAAAGATAGGTGAATGAATATGTAGATATTTTTTAACTTTTACACAGGGAAACCAAGTGCAAAGAGAGTTCTAAGGCAGAAGATGGAGAGCTGGGGAAATGTTCAAAAGTACCTGTTAACATAAATACATTGATGGGGACCCTCGCCATATTCATGAGTATCATATATTTCGTATATAAAAAGTTCACTGGGAACAGCATGGCTCTGTGAAAGTACATAGGTGTGGTTAGACCAGCCAGCATACGTTTTGCGTGGCTTTAGTATGACAACAAATTTAGATACAGGAAATACATAACCCCTACAAAGTCGTGGGGCAACTTGGACAATTAACTTTGGCTACAATTTATGATTCCAGTCAAGCTGCTAACATCAGTACATACAGTGAGTGGCTTACCACTGCCCTACATGCTGTTTCAAAGACATCCTACCCAGAGGCCTAAGTTGGCAGGGTATGCCCAGACGTGGGTCCCTTGCTCACTTTGCCACTGGATTCAAGATAGCCTGGCTGATGAGGGTTTTGAACCCGAAACCGGTCCCAGGATGCTTGTTTCCGGTCCAGGGAAGACATGGCTTGGCAGTTCGGGCTGGACTGTTCCCATGAGGCACAGGGTCAGACTGATTTGCATATGGCCATGTCTGAACTGGGGTGGTGCAGTGAGCTAAAGAATGATGATGGATTAAACCCAGATCAGTTGACTGGGGGTGAGTGTTTGATTTGCTCTAACGCTCCGTCCATCATCCCCTTTGGTATCGCTTTGTTCGCCCTAAGTTGGCAGGGTATGCCCAGACGTGGGTCCCTTGCTCACTTTGCCACTGGATTCAAGATAGCCTGGCTGATGAGGGTTTTGAACCCGAAACCGGTCCCAGGATGCTTGTTTCCGGTCCAGGGAAGACATGGCTTGGCAGTTCGGGCTGGACTATTCCCATGAGGCACAGGGTCAGACTGATTTGCATATGGCCATGTCTGAACTGGGGTGGTGGAGTGAGCTAAAGAATGATGATGGATTAAACCCAGATCAGTTGACTGGGGGTGAGTGTTTGATTTGCTCTAACGCTCCGTCCATCATCCCCTTTGGTATCGCTTTGTTCGCCCTAAGTTGGCAGGGTATGCCCAGACGTGGGTCCCTTGCTCACTTTGCCACTGGATTCAAGATAGCCTGGCTGATGAGGGTTTTGAACCCGAAACCGGTCCCAGGATGCTTGTTTCCGGTCCAGGGAAGACATGGCTTGGCAGTTCGGGCTGGACTGTTCCCATGAGGCACAGGGTCAGACTGATTTGCATATGGCCATGTCTGAACTGGGGTGGTGGAGTGAGCTAAAGAATGATGATGATTTAAACCCAGATCAGTTGACTGGGGTGAGTGTTTGATTTACTCTAACGCTCTGTCCATCATCCCCTTTGGTATCGCTTTGTTCGCCCTAAGTTGGCAGGGTATGCCCACACGTGGGTCCCTTGCTCACTTTGCCACTGGATTCAAGATAGCCTGGCTGATGAGGGTTTTGAACCCGAAACCGGTCCCAGGATGCTTGTTTCCGGTCCAAGGAAGACATGACATGGCAGTTCGGGCTGGACTGTTCCCATGAGGCACAGGGTCAGACTGATTTGCATATGGCCATGTCTGAACTGGGGTGGTGGAGTGTGCTAAAGAATGATGATGGATTAAACCCAGATCAGTTGACTGGGGGTGAGTGTTTGATTTGCTCTAACGCTCCGTCCATCATCCCCTTTTGTATCGCTTTGTTCGCCGTAAGTTGGCAGGGTATGCCCAGACGTGGGTCCCTTGCTCACTTTGCCACTGGATTCAAAATAGCCTGGCTGATGAGGGTTTTGAACCCGAAACCGGTCCCAGGATGCTTGTTTCCGGTCCAGGGAAGACATGGCTTGGCAGTTCGGGCTGGACTGTTCCCATGAGGCACAGGGTCAGACTGATTTGCATATGGCCATGTCTGAACTGGGGTGGTGGAGTGAGCTAAAGAATGATGATGGATTAAACCCAGATCAGTTGACTGGGGGTGAGTGTTTGATTTGCTTTAACGCTCCGTCCATCATCCCCTTTGGTATCGCTTTGTTCGCCCTAAGTTGGCAGGGTATGCCCAGACGTGGGTCCCTTGCTCACTTTGCCACTGGATTCAAGATAGCCTGGCTGATGAGGGTTTTGAACCCGAAACCGGTCCCAGGATGCTTGTTTCCGGTCCAGGGAAGATATGGCTTGGCAGTTCGGGCTGGACTGTTCCCATGAGGCACAGGGTCAGACTGATTTGCATATGGCCATGTCTGAACTGGTGTGGTGGAGTGAGCTAAAGAATGATGATGGATTAAACACAGATCAGTTGACTGGGGGTGAGTGTTTGATTTGCTCTAACGCTCCGTCCATCATCCCCTTTGGTATCATCCTGTGGAGACAGCAATGAAACTGTGGAACATGGCATGTTTTTTTGCCCGGCCTATTTGTGCTACAGGAAACGTTGGCTAGTGCCGCTCTGTCGGAACATGGGCATTGGGGAGCACAAAGAGGCCCTCAGGTTGAGGTACGACAATTGCAAAGTGATGCTATTCGCACTCACACAATATCTGCTGGGAGTGTGGAGGATCAAGGAAAAATCGCAATTAGACTCTGAAAATCTGGTCAGCAGTGTGTTATTGAATGGTTAACATACTTCGTAGCTTGAACAGTATGTTGAGCCTGTGTCCATCTGTTACAAACGGGTTGTGGCTGCCCTCCACACAGTACACTGTTTTAGGGCTCGTACTGCTAACAAGGTCAAGGCGCAAAAATGCCTGTGAGATATTGGAGATCTTATAAACCTGAGTGTTGATTTGCTATTTACAACATAGGTGTTTTTAGATGTCCAATGTTTCATCATCAGTCTAAACTTTTTTAGCTACATATTTAACGAATTTCATTTTAGATGATATTTCATATACTGTTATTTAGGATGTTTTTTATTTCTTTTTTTAACTTCACGAGGGGACCTTCCCATTTAGGATGTGTTTCCTGATCATATTTGTATATTAAATGTTGGTCAATTTGCACCATATGTAGGAAACGGCACTGATACATTGTATTTTGTTTTATGTGCTTTTATGGCCTTGTGCCGTAAGAACTTTATTTTGACTGATCCTCCAGTATGCAGAGTGCATACTGGGAGTCAATGGACTGATTCCTAGCTCAGAAATGATGCACCACTTCTATGGAAGTGCAAATGGAAGTCAATGTTAGCTTGACAGAAGGCCAACAGGCATTGGATGGGGTAATGAAGTGATGTCCCTAGAATAGAATAAAAACACAAGTGAGGGGATAGAGATTGACAGGGATGCCATGGGGGGAAGGACTCAGCAACTTAAGGGGAAAAGACAGAAGAGGTTATGAGTAAGGAAAAAGTGACTTGGGAAAGTGGGAAGGCGATGAAATTACCTTTACATGGGAGTATCCGACACTTTGGGAGGTGATCCTTTGTTGATCACCAAAGTTAAAATATAGGTGAATGAATATGTAGATATTTTTTAACTTTTACACAGGGAAACCAAGTGCAAAGAGAGTTCTAAGGCAGAAGATGGAGAGCTGGGGAAATGTTCAAAAGTACCTGTTAACATAAATACATTGATGGGGACCCTCGCCATATTCATGAGTATCATATATTTCGTATATAAAAAGTTCACTGGGAACAGCATGGCTCTGTGAAAGTACATAGGTGTGGTTAGACCAGCCAGCATACGTTTTGCGTGGCTTTAGTATGACAACAAATTTAGATACAGGAAATACATAACCCCTACAAAGTCGTGGGGCAACTTGGACAATTAACTTTGGCTACAATTTATGATGCCAGTCAAGCTGCTAACATCAGTACATACAGTGAGTGGCTTACCACTGCCCTACATGCTGTTTCAAAGACATCCTACCCAGAGGCCTGGGGTGTGCATCCAGAGAATGACCAGCATGGGGAATGCTAGAATTTCAACAAAAGGGCCTGCCATCAATTCCTGTTTCCATTTCGATGTGACTGCTCAAAATGCAGTGGTGAACACCATGTCTTGCAGTGCTTGGGGGACAAGGCCGGCACAGAAACAGTAGGGGTAAGGGTGAGGTGAGAACAGAGGTAAGGTGGGCAAGAGCAATTACACCGGTTAAGCCTGAAGCCAAAAAAACATGGTTGCTATGGTACTATAAGAGGGCAGCACCCATGTTTCTGTAGTAGGGGCTTATTCAGGGATTCAGGATACCCTACAAGTGACCAATGAGAGGCAGGAGTGCAGACAATCTTAGATTTTGTAAAGACAAGATACAACTAGTCACAGAGAAGTTACAGAGAGAGATGGAAGGAGGTAGGATGTCAGGCCTGTTTCAGGAGCCACCACTACCAGAACTGATGGTCTCATCACTAATAATTGATCCAAAGAAAATGGCAGGGAAATTTAATCTTAAGCATCATCTCCTTGCAGGAAGGGTAATCTCAAGTGGACTGAGCAATCACTCTTAGAGCAGAGAGATTGCTCAGTCCACTATTCCAGTATTGAACTAGGGAGAAAGTGTGATATGGACGCTGAGATGGAGAAGGATGACTTAAAGTCGACATGTAGACTACTGACAGTTCAACCTTATGGCTTTCAATTGCTAGGCATACACTTTGAAGGACAATATTACATTGACAAAGTGATGCTGATGGGGTGTTCTGTGGCTGTGCAGTGTTTGAGAGATACAGCACATTTGTGGAGTGGTGCAGCAAGTGGGCATCTGGGCAGGTGCTACACTACTTGGATGATTTCTTGAGTGGAATGACATTGCGGTTTCAGGGTGACCTATTGACATGGACAATAGAGGGGATGTGGCAGTACATGATCATCTTTGTGGTGGGGCAGATTGAGAAGGGCAGGCACCAGGGACTATTGAGGGAAAAAAGGCGGGACTGCATTTTATGACCTGCAAACCTTACAATATTAAACTGGAGGAGTGGCATGGTGCTTTACTGCAAAGCACCTTATGAACAGATCATAAAGTCTTATGCATACCGTTAAGAAAATGTAGTGCAATCAATGCTGAAGATAAATGGTCAGTGTGTATCTGGTCTAGAATTGAGTGGCCACATAAGTTCACAACCTTTGGAGCTAAGATCCTTTATGAAAGGCCCCCATAAGGTACTTGGGGGCATATTATCAAGAACGGCGATAAAAATATAGCTGCTTTAGCGGCAGAAAACTGCTGCTAAAGCGGCGATAATGGGCTTGATAATATGCCCTGGAGAATTCCAATAGAAGCCCATGTTCACACCAGAACATGGACTTCTATTGGAATTCTCAAGGGCATATTATCAAGCCCATTATCGCCGCTTTAGCGGCAGTTTTCTGCCGCCAAAGCGGCGATAATTTTTAATGCCGTTTTTGATAATATGCCCCTTGATCTTGTAAATAACCGCACAAGGGTGATTTTTTGAGACAGCAGAGACACAAACATTTTTCCATAGAGAACATTTACGAGGTAGAATATGCTTAAAGGCATTACTCACCTGGACAACATGGACAGGTTCAGGTCCTCAATGACTCCACAGTTACAGACATTTTGAGAGTGGTTGCAAGTAAAGGGATTTTAGAGGCTCACCTGCTTTGTTAAAACTCTGATGTTTTCATGGGTGTCTTTGCATACATGTGGAATCCTATGTGGAAGTTGTTGAGGAAGTTTTCAACAGGTATAGTGAAGATGTAAACACTGAACAAAAGTGGGACATATCTAGTGAAGCTTCTGGTAGTGGTGGATGTGAATGTTACTGGGCTAGGGGAATCTAGCTGCGTGATTTTCAGTTGGAATGTAAAAAACATTGGCATGAGAGACGATTTGCAAAGGTTGATAACAAGAAGTGTTAGAGGCAAAAACTAGCCCACTGGTGTATTCTCGCTTGCCTTTTAAAAGCAATACAGCTGTTATACTCGGGCACCTGGGCAAGAGTGAGAATTGAGCACTGCTCCTTCTTCTCCAGAAAAATGTATACCTCCCAGGGCTTAAAGCAAGGGTGCGTGCTTGCACCGTACCTGTTTAATCTCTTCCTGGCCCACCTGACCTTAGCCTTGGATGAAGTAAATGCACATCCCCCAAAAGTAGGAGATATGTGCATCTTGAATCTTTTATACACAGACAACGTGATACTTTTAAGCCAAACAAAAATTGGGTTGCCACGTCTCATCGGCAAGTTATCACATTACTCAACTGCCAACAGGATGTCAATAAATGAGAAGAAATAAGGTGATGGGCGTGAGCAATAGGATACGGAAAACGCACAAATGGTACTTACCAGGTCGACAGCTGGAGTTGGTTAAAACGTACGGATACCTTGGAGTACTATTTGACGACAAGGGCTCCTTCCTCCAACATAAGCAGGATCTGCAGAGGAAGGGCAACAACCTACTCATTGCATTCCATACTCTACAGAGATCTCTAGGCGGCCCAAACTATTTGCCATGCAAAAGGTAATAACAGCAAAATTACCTCGAAGTATCGATGCGAGGCTCTACAAGGTAGAAATGCGATAATTTCAAATACTATCATCACAAAAATATTTAGATCGCTGTTTCGTCTCCACGCAGTGCCTCATCGGCCCAGATAAGACTCGAGTTTGGTTTATTAAACCAAATAATTGCAAGGAAAGGAGCCTACATTAAAGTATAGAAGATAATCAAGTCACTGTCGGCTAATCGATTATGCCAGGCTCTTTGACAAGAAGTTCAAACAAGCAAAAATGCGCCTTCTCGGCAGTACCTAGACCAGGCTATTGATGATCTGGCTGCCAGACCGATATGGAAAAGCTTTTTGCCTTTACAGTCATTCAAAAAAGTGATTAACGCAGTCTTGAAAAAGCATCTATGTTAAAAGACAAAGAGACCTTCTCAATTAGATCCCATGCATGGATGATCCTAAGTGAATATAAATCTCTTAAACCCCCGCCCTATCTAGAAGCCAGGTGGCCCATGCAGCTTAAAGAGCATTTTATCAGGCACCACTTTGGTTTCCTCCCAGGTCTTGTTCATACTGTGCCCTGGCTCAGGACCACTAACAACGTTCATTGCAGACTGTGCAACACTGGGGAGGAGGACATTATCCACATAACGTGTCTGTGTCCTAGCCTGCTGTACAAAAGGAGGGGGCTACTAAGAGTACTTTTTAATCAACGAGTTATCAACGAGTCATGCAGGCAAGCCGTGATTGCTTGCCTTCAGGCAACGGATACTACCATGAACAGTGACTTTACCAAATTTCTAAAACTTGCGGCAAAAAAACTAGCAATATGAAAGCCGACGTTAGTTTAAGTCTATTTTAACGCTCTACTAAAATCTTGCTTTTAAAGGAGACCTCAGAAACGGTTGCTGCTGCAATGTCTGCTATTTTTATGTGTATGTATGTGATATCATTCATTTTACATATCGTGCCGTGGGGATTTATATGCAAACAATGCTTGCTATCGTTTTTAATAACTATCTAGAAACAACAAATTCAAGTTGGACACCAGATTTGCAGTTTAGGACATGCCCTCGATGTCTATTTACGTTAATAGTATTTTGTCCTTTATTCAGTATGCTAAGAGCAGCTTAACATGCCTTCCCATGTTAACAGACGCCTGCACTTTAGACCGTATGCTCTGAGCCTTACCCCCTGCTCTTGTGTTTTATGCACTTTATAAGACGATTGGAATGTAAAAATTATTAAAGTGTCACATTCTAATGATATCATTTTAAATCATGTTGATATGCACTTTAACAAACTTAGGGGCATATCTACAAGGCCATGCGATAATTATCGCTCAGCGCTCTTAGCGCGAGGATAATTATCGCCGGCCAACTCTGAATTTTATCGCGGAGATAGCGTGCTATCAGCAACGCTTATCTCCAAAGCGATAAAATTCAGAGCGCAAGCTGCCAATTGTGCGATTATCGCTGGAAATACAGCGATAATCGCACAAGGTTTGGCGATAGCTTGCTGATAGGGCAAGACATACTTAGCCATGATATCCACCTTACATAGGATATCATGGCTAAGTCAGTCTTGAAGCAGGCGTAAGGAAAGTAGCGATAACAGAGGTTATCGCTACTTTGCTTGTCACTATGCTTCATAGCGTGAGGCTTGATAATAGGAGAAATGTCGCTAGCGACATTTCTCCCGTTATTCTGGGAGGAACGCCCACTTTGCATCTCATTAGAGATGCAAAGCTGGGCGATGGGAGAAAGGGCGAAGAAGCATGGATTCACGCGTTAGCGTGTCCTTGCTAATAGGGCGCTAAATTATCGCCGCTTTTCGTCCGAAAACGGACGCTAAAGCGGCGATAATTTTATCGCGGGGCCTTGTAGATATGCCCCTTAAATGTCTAAATAAAGTATTTTTCTACTTTTTCTACTACAGAAGTGTTAGAGGTTTCATGGGATGGGATGTGCATTTTTTGTTGGCAGATAATTTTGGTTAAGCCTTCTGCATAGTGGTAAATTTGCTGAATATAGATGTGTACAGTGTCAGGACTAATATAGGCGAAACTGCAGAATGGCAGAGCTGATATTAGTGGATGGGTCTATTTCATAACGAAAATTCACTATATGGTAATTGCATAATTGCTGAGATGGAGCCCCTATGGAAGATGCAAATGGAAGGACTGGAATTTGCTGGTCAACATGAAATATTCTTCGGTCAAATTGCTGGCTTATGATATTCCACTTTGGAAGTAGTTTTTGTTTTTAGATTAAATGATATTTGAATCCCTTGTAAATGTACACTGGAAGACATACAGTCTGAGGGGAGTTTTCCATTCCTCCATCTGCTTGCCAGATCTACCCTTGTCACTTCAGGAGGCAGAGCTCATCCGATAATTATGTATTATATTCTGAATTGGTTGACTGGCTTTGCTTTTAATGTAGAGCATGGTGAAAACTGGTCATGTTCTTAGACACAGTGGATAGGATTTCTGCTGGGGAGTAATCCTCTGTCCAGGCAAATGTGAAAGAGCTTGGAGGAGTCAGCATTGATGTTCTTCGGGTTTCTGAACCAATAGGCAGCAGACAGGGTGACAGAGACTCTTTCTTGATGAGGCATGGCCAGACCAAGGTATTAAGATATAGCCAAATATGATGAGGTTCAGTATTGGTGAGAAGATGATGTTGAGGCTCTGAATGGCTCTGTCCATGGGGAAAGTTAAGGTCTGTGAGAAGGTGTGACTGTCTATGTAATTGATTACTCTCTGTGTTGTTAGTAATGAGGCAAATCTTCACCCAGATATTAAAGTTGCCCTTGAGAAGGGCATAATCTTAGATGGTCAGCATGAGCTGGTCTAGATCAAGAAGATCAGTGAGGAACTCTGTGGCATCTCTTTGAGTGGTGGTAGACACCCCACAGGTGAATGGGAAGATGGCCATGGGATTCCTTTCTGAAGTACAAAAATTACTTGTTACTTGAACTTGTGCTGTCCAATAAGTGGCATGGTGGTAGGCAATGGTCACCTTGATGCCAAGCTGTGGTTTTGTTTTGTATGAAGTTGCAGTAACATTTTGGTAAAAGGCCCTTGAGTAGAGGAGGCAATTAATTGGTTGTTCAGATTTGTGTTAGAAAGGAGGCGAGGAGACAAGACTTTTACAATAGTATGGATGTTGGCTGTGTGCTTCACTGCTGATCTGGCATTTCAGAATGCTTACCCGACAATGTTTACTACTGGAGGGATGGGAAGAGAGTGCATTGAAATGAGAGTGGTGGCACTTGATGAGCAACAGACCCACAGGGTGATAGGGGAATGAGGGGAGGAGATCCAAAAGAGTATCACTCAGGGCAGTGCTACGTCTTTGGACCACCTATGTTTGCAGCTTTCCATAATCAATTGTTGGGACCCATGGCTATGAACCCACAATATGTCTTGACAGGTCGAATGCATGCCATCCAGAGCAACAGCAGCCGAATATGGCTCAACCTACAGAAGCACGGCATCCAGTGCCTGCCTGCGCTAGACATGGTTCACATTGTATCTATTGCAGTAAGCACTTTCACCAGAAATGACTGTGCATTGGATCAGAGTGCACAGGTTAATACGGGCAGTAGAAAAGATAATGAAGTTCTTTGTAACATCCACCAATGGTGAGGGTGGAGAAGGACATAGAGAGAGCATGTGATGACACCATTGGTCGATAGTCATTACCTGTTTGATTGTGGGATATCAGCGTCAGTCCCCAGGTCCACGATCAACTCAATTCGAGGTGATGACATTTAAGGTACTATTTTAGAAATGTTTTGGGGGATGTGAGCGTGGGGACACATGATGTTAAGATGGAGGGCGTGAACAGTGGTAGAGAAGAAGGATCAAGAAAGATCATCATCTGAAACAGGAGGGGAAGAGGATGATGATTAGATGGTGAGTCGGTGCCAAGGAGAACCGGGAATTTATCACGTGAATGTCTGAAATAGTGTGAAGGGGAGAAGGATGGAATTGAAAATTAGTGTCATGAATGTGTAAAGGGGTTGTTTGAATGCAGTGCACCAGTCAGCATGGTGACAATGGTGGTAATCTATGGATGGTGCCATATTGAATACGATGTACATGACAGAGTTGACAATTTTGTTTGGGGCACTGAAAAGAGTAAGGAGTGGATCAATCAGGAAGTTTGTGCAATAGCCAAGTTTAATTCATCCTAAGCAGCAGTTGCAGGTGCGCAAGGTGAATCATGCTAATGTTTAGTCACTGGAATTAGACAGAGCTTGAAGTCTAGGTGAAGAACGTTGAGAGTTTGAGATCGCTGTTCAAGTGGTTTCTGAGACTGCGTCCTGTGAGCATTTGATGCTAAAGAAAAGTACATGATCACAGTCTTACTTATGCTAAGCACAACTCAGTTGTCACTCTGCCAAATGCCCTCACTTCCCTCTAGCAGTACCAGCTTCAACATAAAGTACTTATTTCTCAGTAAATAGTGCCTTGGGGCAGTAGCTGATTTTAGGAGAAGATGATAACTGCAGCACATCAAAAGAGTCATGGATAGGGCTGGTTCATGTAAAGTACTCCCATTGCAAAGTCAATGGATCCAAAGCACTGTGCTCCGCCTTAAAACAAAACTGCAAACCAAGTCCATTTCCTTAGGTCCATTCAACTAACATTCAAATAACCACTCCACAAAACATGGGTGCCATGGGTGTTCGTGGGTTTCCAAAGCCAGGAAGTGTTCACGTCTGAGTAGAGCCCCAGCCCTGCAAACATTTCGCCCACCAGATCATACAGAAGGCGCTTGAAACATGAGTGAGGTAACACACACTGATTGGGGTCAAAGGCTGGCCAGAGCTCTTCACAGGTGTAAGGGAGATCAAGACTTATGTAAGAGGTACATCACTGTTTCTGTACACTAAAAGCATGGAAGTGCCAAGTTTGTATATAGCGCTTAATAGTGGTATATCGATCAGTATTATAGTGCTCCCAGCTTTGTTGGTTGGCTGATCTGCCCAGGAGCAACCACCACTTGGTTGAGAGTTCATGCCACACCACTGCTCAGCCAGCATTCACACAATGTCATTGTCTGCTCAATCGCGGCTTAAACAGCGTTACAGCAAGGAAACATTCCAATTATGTTAAAAACATGAGCTGAAATACATAAATAAATGCATGGATAATAACATGATAAATAAACACAAAATATATTCCAAAGTAAATAAAGACATAAGTAAATCTGCATTGCCTTTCCAGCAGTGGATAAGGAGATACATAAGTAATAAAAAGAGCAGACTGGAAAAAACAGGGGAAGAAGATGAATGTTTGGGTACCTTCAGCACAGTGTTGATCACCCATGTCTAATGGAGAGACAATGCTTCCTAGGAGGATTGTGTGCAGGATAGACAGAGACAGGCCTGGAACAAAGCCTAGCGGCACATTCACTAGGGACCAGATGTACGACCCTAAATTGCTGTCGCAAACGGGCAATCGGCCATGTACAAACCTCATTTTGCGAATCAGTAGATTTTACCGATTCGCAAAATGAGGTTTGCGACTCGCTATCAGGAAGGGGCGTGCCAAGGGCATCCCTTCCTAATAGCGACTCGCATTTGTATGTATGAATGTTTTGCGACCGCAATTGCGGTTGCAAAACACTCGCAATTTACCACCTACTTCAAGTAGGTGGTAAACCATTCGCAAAAGGGTCAAAAAAATTTTTTAAGGGCAGGCAGTGGTCCCAGGGACCAATGCCCGCCCTTAAAAAATGAAACTGAAAAGTTTCATTTTTCTTTTTTTTAAATGCATCCCGTCTTTCTTTAAGGAAAACGGGCTGCATTAAAAAAAAAGAAACGGGTTTATTTAAAAGCAGTCACAGACATGGTGGTCTGATGACCCCACCAAAACTTAAGAAGTCTTTACAGAAGATATATCCTCATCTTCCTAAACAAAATGCTTCAACAAACTAAAGGAGGAAATATCTTGAATATCATAAAGTGTATGTAAATGGTCTATCAAAGACCGGTAAGTAACGGCACCCAGGTAAATCGGTGCTCACCTTAGATTTGTCTTGGACTTGTGTGAGATTAAAGAAGAGTTTTTATGGATATATACCTGGGCGTATATATATATATATATTTATTAGGGTCCTCACCCACAGGTACCACCTGTGGCTTGCTTCATCATTGGACCCTCACTCACACACATAAGGTGTGTGAGTGGACTCGACGCGTTTGTAAGCGGAGTTCTGTGATAACTGTGAGTGAAGGCAGGGGATCTTGGTGAGTTTAAAATAAACTCCAAAACCTAAAAAGTTATTTATTGGCGTAGGTTTAGGGGCTAGATTAAAAGTATGAAAAGTGACACTATATTAGGATATAATGGTCCCAGGTGTCTAATCGGTCGACATGTTTCAGCCACAAACTGCCCCGAAAGGTCAATTGGCTTTCTTCAGGACCTGTGTTTTCCCTGCTAGTTATAATAAACAGCCTATTGGCATGTACAAATCACATCGTTTTTTTTTAAAAGCATGCGCATTTACATACAGACCATACACTGAGGACCTTTTCCTTGTATGGTTAACTGATGTCTAGGTCAATTTACCAACATCATAGGGAAATTTCAGAGATGGAATTGCGGCTGCCTCACTAATATTAATGAGGCATGCAATTTGCGACCCCATTAGGAATCACAAACAGTGTCTGAGACACTGTTGTACATCCCAATTTGCGAGTCGCAAATGAGACGCAATTTGCTAGTCGCGAATTGGTGGGTCGTACATCTGGCCCTTGGAGTGGTTTGAGGGAAGATGCTGCCATGAATTACTAGAATGGGTAGGACCTATCTTCGAGATACTCTGTATGGTTTATGTGTATAAACATTTACACAGACAACTGTACTGAAGGCAGCAATACGTCAGTTTTGAGAAAAAAATATAATGCAGACTATAACCCTGATGAAACCAGGCAGGTGAAACAGTTGAAGAATATGAACTAAAAAGACAGCAGAAAAGAGGAGCACAGATTATAAAAAACAGGCATTGAGAGAAAGAAGCAGGTGTAATATGAGGAAGAGGCAATGGGAGATAGTGTGGGGTAATTTACAGGGGTAGATGAATTAGGGTTTAGGCGGGAGATGAGGTGGTGTATAGGTAGAGATTGGGGATTCCAAACTACATGTTGGGTTAGACGTACTACAGTATAGGTTGGTGTAGAAGTAGAAAAGTATGGGGTAGGGGTGCTAGGGTATAGGTAAAGATACTAGGGTACATACCTTGAGTAGAGCTACTAGGTTATAAGTAAAGGAAGAGGTACTCATTTATAACCAAAGGATAGGACAGAGGTACTGGGAGAAAAACAGGGTTCAATGAAAAGGGTAGCAGGAACTGACCAGGGTTTAAGAGAAAGACTTAAGAGCAGAGGACAGAAAGATGGTCCCTCACTGCAAAGAAAAACGAAGGGTATTTAGGAAGTATGAAGAAGGGGGGTAGGTATTCATGTGAAAAAGAGTAATAAGTGATATATCTGTCCATGGAGAAAAATAGGAATGTCTTGTACATAGAGGACATTTACCACAATGGATTAAAATATCATTCATCTGGCAAAAAAACAGAGAAACAGGTTCATGGAGGACGTTTCTCTAGGACAAGTTTACTAAATTCAGTTTTTCTCCAGAATCACAAACAATCCCTCTTACTGACCCAGTGCATGCAGAATCCTCTAGCAGAGCATATGATCACAGAGACCAGTGTATGCCACCCAAATCCATCCAGCAGATGATGTTATCTTTCCCAATGCAAAGAATCCATAGCCACCAGAAAAGGATACGACCTTTCAGACCGAATGCACGGCATCTGAGTACTAGCAGAGGACCTTGCAGATCCAGTGTACTGAAACAAGAGCCGCCAGCAGAGGATCTAATCTTGCAGACCCCGTTGACAGCACCCAGAGCTAGCAGAAGAGCATATCTTTCAAGCCCAGTGATAGGTTAATATATCTGTAACTGAGACCATTTTTCATACTGATGATCAGTGCGTTCCTTACATCACCATCAAGGGTGCCTGGTCTTTGGCTGCACCAATGAGTACAATCTGAGGAACAAAAACTAAGTATGACCCACAATCTAACTTCCAATAGTAGCAAACATTTCTTTAGCATATGTTTATGAGCCAAAACCTGTTCTCCCTTTTGGCCCAGGATCGGGTGCCAGTTCTGTGCTAATACCTATGGTTAACAGCTCAAAGCCTAACTCAAGGAGGCCATTGGCAGGTTGACTGATGCATATTAACACTAAGATATCACAATCAATAATAGTCGTTGCCCATTCCGAGTTTTTTCCTTTAAGAAATCATATTCATTGTACACCTAGATTAATAAATCAATTCACATTATAAAGTCTGGTCATGTTTGTGTTGAAACACATTTTAACTCTAGTTTTACACAGAGTAAGATAACAGGGATAGTGGCTATGTCTTAGTAAAACAACAGAAGACATTTTAACCTATGCACAGGCCTTGTCAATGCTATTTGTATGCTGCAATGTGGGGATACAAAGTCATTGTCAATGTAGAGGGAGATGAAACGAAGTACCTTGAAATATAGTGGTCATTGCAGCTGTGTTCTTTTCACGAAGTGGCGGTGGGATAATTAATGTTTTTGTATAGATGCGAGTAAGCCACAGTGATTCCCACTGAGGTTTCCATGTGCCCTTGAGGTCTACATATTGTGCCAATTATCGCTAGGGGCATTGGACAATCAAAGCTTGTAATTCCATTCCTACTGGTTGCAGATGTGTATTTCTAGTACCCTAAAGATACCCGAAGCGTAGGACATCATACAAGGATATTTAGGTGCGCTTGTAAAATAAAAACTACTATTCACAGTAGTGTTGTTCCAAATTCCCCAAGAACCCTTGGCATTACCTTTTGCAGTCTAGTATAGAGAGCCTTAATAAGCTATATTTAAGCTCTGTTTACTTGTGGTCCCTCAAGGTCAGGTTTTCATTGCCTGTCTGGTTTTCAGTCAACATGGCTTGACTTGGATGTTCACAATGTGGTACAACTATAGTATGTGTATACTGAGATGTGGTACAGGGGCTAATTGAACTTAGCGCTGTCCAAAAGAGATCACAGACTACCCTGAAATGCATTTCAAAACACCTTTGCATCGCACTTGTTTGTTCCTCGACCCCAGATCAATGCGAAACACGACAGAGACATGTGATGCAGAGGTGAGGCCTCTCCGGGAAGGCAGCCTGCTGATACAAGGTAAGAATGCTGATCACTACACAGATTTTGTACTTGCGCATTTGTGTGGCCTTGATAAGCTTGGTCAGTGCTCTCCCACAGCTTGCTGTACTGATTCGACTCACTGTTGCAATCAGCGGCTCCCATCATCGCATTATGGCATTGATACTTGCCGATTTAACGACCCTGGGATTGAGGATTTCTCTCTGTGGGACCTTTCCTGTCAAGGCTACATACCTCTCCGCATTGTGGATCGCGCTTATATTTGCCTATGTAAATACTACCTTGATTTACTACCTCTGTTTGGCCACGTGTAACCCCGTCATGTCATCCATTTGACGCTATAATAGGTGTTGTTAATTATACATAAGATTACCTGAATTCTTTGTACACCAATAAATGTAATCAGGCATGGAATTTGAAGTCCTAATGATGATCCTGCATTAATCACGGATCAAAACGTCATTGATCTTAAACACTCTGACCCTTCAAATATGTGTATATGACTTCTGGGTGCAGTAGTGTTCAGCTTGATGAAATAAGTGACCCCCATTGTGGATACAACTGATGGTCATTTAATGTCTGATGCCTGTTTGTTTTCATGTTTTTAACACCCGTTGAGCATTACCCCAGTGGGGTTAATCTTCCACAATATAAATTTTGTATTAAAAGTGTACTACATATCCATTCTTGATTACTCCTGGGCATTATTCTTGTATCCAGAGCATTGTTATCTATTCATTGACTGTAGGGACTTTTTTTTACTGAAAATAAAGTATTTTCCATGTTATCCACAACAATGTTAATAATTGACGATTAGTTTTAAAATTATGGGGCAGCCAATTCCTGGCACCTATTTGGCTGTGCACCATGACAACTCAATCAAATCCTGGTAGTGTGCAACTTGTTGATTGTTCAGATCCTTTGACTGGATGGGGTAGGAGGGCTGCACGCCCAAAGAAAAGTACATATTGATGTGCAGGGATGGCTAACACTGTGTGCGCACACACATTACATGGTACCTAGTTTGTGTCTCGCTTGCACTTATCTCTGAAGAAGCCCTTGGTGCTTTTGCCAAGCTACCAAGGATGAGTACTATGGGGCCGATTCACAGAACTAATCTCAGATAAAATCCTAAACTTACTACTTTTGGTATTCACAAAAGGCATTTAGTAGTAGTAAAGTTAGGACTCCTAACTTTACTACTACTAAATGCCTTCTGTGAATACCAAAAGTAGTAAGTTTAGGATTTTATCTCAGATTAGTTCTGTAAATCGGCCCCTATATTCCTCACAGAAACTTGCTTTTAGTTTCAAGTGCTAAATTGTTTTAACAGTGTGAGTTCTCAACCATGGCTCATATAAATTAGATTTCTCTCTCTCACCAGTTTATTCAGTTGCCGTCATGTGCGGTCTTAGATTTGAGAACCTACAATGCCACTTAGTCACACCTTTCTTTATGAAGAATAGCTAATAGAACTACTTACCTTAATAAGGCTTTGCAGTGTCTCCTCTTCTATGAAGTGAGTACTGGTGATAAGTCCACCCAGAAAGGCTTCTTTGAGGCCACAAGAAACACAGCTATACCCCATGGCGCATGCACAGTTTGAGCCTAGACACAGCTACCGTGCACTGTGGCTCCGTGTGGAATCTTGTGTCACTTGATTAATTGACATAATGATATTTTTCAAGATATTTTATGGTCCCATCTATTTGTCCATGTAAATTAGTGGCTTGGTACATTTCATAATCAGCACCTCCTGCTGCCTTGGTAACTAATGATGATCTCCTTTTCATCACAGTACTTCATTACCAGTTACTGACTGGCCTGAACGTAGGAGTTAGCCTCTGTCCTGAACCAGACCATCTTCTTCCAGAAAATATACATGGGGTGGACCTGGTAACCCTCAGAATCTGAGTCTATTACATATAAAATTCCAGTATGATTCTGTTGACAGAAGTATATACTTGTTCCACGATGTTGTTTATGGATCTTAGGCACTATGTCCATTCTTCCAAACTAAATAGGTACCCCACTATGGACAGTGGTATCAGGTGACCTTTGCCTGAATTCCAGATAACTAGCAAGTTGGGCAGATGTGATAGCACTTCAGAATATTTACACTTGGGCTTAATTTGTAACAGAAAGTCCGGGTGCCCAAATCTCAGCGCAAACGACTGCGGTTAGCGTTATTAAATGTCAGCGGGCCGATTACTAAAGCTGTGCAATGTTCAATCTACCACAGGCCTCTTTTTATTTTTTGAACATATTTTATTAGTTTGCAGATGAGAATTCCAACACAGCCAACATGGCCTTAGCAACAAAAGACTTGCACAAGAAAATATACAGTGAACAAATAAAAAAGTAAAAACAGGAATAAAAAGAAGGGGAAAAAATAAAAGATTGTTCTGCCCAACTCACCCCCCGCCCCACATCCGTAACACATAGCAGAACACAACCCAGGGTCAGCGCACTCACCCCATGTGGTCCCCCCTGCCATGGAATGTCCTAATTTCTTCATCCGTGAATTGGCGTATCTGACAGACCAGTGTCAGCTCTATTCCCCTGTAATCTTCCCATCTTTGCCATATTTTGGGGTGTTTTTGGGGGCAGCCCCTTGCCTCGTATACTGCTATTTCCAGCCCCATGCAATAGTCCGTCCCCTTTGCTCATACCATCAGTGACGGGGGGACCACTTTCCATTCTCTGGCAATTTCGCACTTGGCAAGTGTTAGTCCCAGGTGGAGTAGGGACAATTTATATCTATTCCCACCCATATTCTCAGTAAAGTGGAGAAGGGCCAGCCTTGGATTTTGTGGAATATACCAGGGCATGACTTTACCAAGACACATGAACACCCCGCCAAAATTTGTCTAGCGCCGGACAACTCCATACAGTATGAATGAAAGTGCCCTCTTCTTCATCACAGTGGAGACAGGCCGGGGAGGTAATCATTCCCATACGCCAGAGACAATGACGTGTGAGTTAAACCCTGTGTATGTATTTGAAGTGGCTCAAACAAAGCCTGGCCGCAATGGGCACCTCTCGTAGGGAACCCAGAATCTCTGCCCAGTCCTCGTTTTCTAACTCCCCAAACATCAGCTTCCCAAACCATGCAAAGGGCACCAAACCTATCCGGTTGGTTAGATATGAGTATCTGGCAGTGTCGGCTCTACCGTAATGGCTGAGGAGCGTCGCACCACTGCTCAGACCCAGTAGATGAAGAATAAAATGTTAATAAAACAATTTTATTATCACTTTATTTTTCACTGACTGAGCCGATGTAAGTCTAGGGCGGGGTGGGGACGGGCCATCCTCTATGCCAATGGACAGCGGCAGGGAGAAGGACTGGTGGCCACTTGTATGCACATGTCAGTTTGGCTGACTGTCTTAAGCCGGCCAAACCGACATGCGCACACAGGGGGATATTCTCAAGAACGTGTGTTAAACTATCGCCAAATTCGCTTAATGCAACTTCTCACATCGCAGTCTATCGTGGGAAAATAACACCGTGTTAACGCACAATTCCCAACCCGGCAGCACCATGCGATAGTCTCACGATAACGCAACAAATGCCCGTGTTAAAATTAACGCGACGCCGAAAAAATGCGAAACACGAACGCGAAAACAGTGGCGATGTCCCCAATGGCGATACAAAAATCAGCGAAAACCAGCGATAGGCCTGCGAATCCCACGCGTCATGCGTGAGAATGCACTATAAAAGCAGAGAAAGAAAAAAAAATGTAACTGCGTAGCACCATGGATGCCCCCGGACCGAGTGCAGAGGACAACGCGAACCCCACAAGCCCCACAGACGACCAGCCAGGAACCCCGGGGCCGGGGAAGGGCAAGGAGAAGAGGAAGAGGAAGACGGGGTTCAGTCTGCAGGAAAACCGAATCATCGTCACGGAGGTGACAGAACACTACCAACAACTGTTCGTCACCTCCACTGTGTCATCGGCAACACAAACGGAAATATGGCAGTCCATCTTGAACAACGTGAACGCAGTTGGAGTGTTGAGGAGGACAATGGAGGAGGTCAAGAGGCGCTGGCATGATGTGAAAAGCCGAACCAAGCAGAAACTCGATGCCAACTGGAAGGCAGCAACTGCGACTGGAGGTGGGAGTCCTGCACCACAGGAGGAGCTGGATGAGCTGGAGGAAATGGTGGCCACAGGCATCAGTGCGGAGATGGTGCAAGGAGTTGGGGGTCCGGACACTGCTCGACATGACCTGACGCAACAGCAACAGGGTGAGTAACGACCAGGGACTGGGGGGATGGGGGGAGACGGGCACATTGGCACACATGCACATTTATGTGTAGCACACTGCACACCCACAATGACTGTGGAACATTTCCCTGATGGCCTTGGCACACTGCAGCACACATAGAAACACCAAGTAGGCCCCCGTCCACCATGTGCACAAATGCCCCCTCACCAATCTCACAACCTACCCATGCACATGTGCTGAACCCAGCAAAGCAGCGGCTCTGTGAGCCACACTGACAATGCAAGTGACACTGCATGACCAATAGCATGGCTGCAGTCAAAATACATGACATGGTGCACGCCACGACACTGAGGTGGCCCAGGGTGGATAACATCCTCAAAGGAGCAGGTCACACCCTGACACATCCACGTGCACATACAACCCCTGACGTCAACAACACATCTGCAGATAAACAATGCACGAGTCCAAAATTCGTCCAAGAGCACAAATGACCCAAGTCGCCAACATCTCAGCACCGTAAAAGCACACAAGTGAAAGGCACACCGCCTCAAAGGGATAAGGGGACGCTAAATCAGAGCTGCAGGGGTGACTCTCCCACAATGCAGCACACACACATAGCAATCACAGCACATCAACATTGACGACAATGTGGTAGAAAGTGCCACACTTACACCACAGAACAGAGGACACAACTGGTGCCGCATGTGCGTAGAAGCTGGCCAACCACTTCAGGCATAGCAGGAAACTGACAGATGGTAATGTACGAGTACAACCTCACATCCGTCATGTAGTCGAAATGTCCACTGTCTCCCATCAAATACCCAGCTCCTCCAAAACAGTCACAATGTACATTGCCATGCAGTCTGTATGTAAACATGTACAATGCGTGCACATACATGGAATACACTGTTAACCTGCATCTCCCCTTCACATTGCAGAGGGACAATCAACACCTCCTGCAGAGCAGACCAGACATCTCTTCAGTGATGAGGAGGAGGCCCCCCTGTCCATCTGCTCCAACACCCTCCAACGGCTCGTGGACAGCCTCCGCACCCCACTTCCAGGAGCAGGGCAGCCCAGCTGCATCAAGGTGATCACACCCCCTGCACAGACCACACAGCAGGAAGCACCCACCACCACGGCTGGCTCCCAGCATCTCACTGAAGAACACATGGCATTCCAACGCCGTGTCTCAGACTGCCAGAGGGGGCTGGCTGAACAGTTGCGGGTGGGTTTTGACCTCATGGCAGCCAAACTAGATACCATACGTGGGTGTCTTAGTTCCATCAGGGACCACTTACAGTCCCTAACGGACACCCACAGTCCGCTCCATGCCCTACAACAATCCTTGGCTGACCTCGCTGGAGCCATTACTCGGATACAAGAACTGTCTAGTCAGAGAGGCTCCAGCGACGACAGCACAGAGTTGGCACAGATGCGCAGGACAATGGAGAACATGGAGCGGATGCAGGCAGGAAGGATGGCTGCCACGGCTGATCACCAGCGAGATGTAGCTGGGATCTTCCATGCCCTGCAGATCCTCATCTTGCCATTGCTGCCACAGAGCCTGTCCCAGATGACTGCTGCAGGAACTTCGACACACACATCTCTGCCCCCTGATGTGTCAGTGGCACACAGTGATGCAGCCATACCCACCTCCGCCCCTGATGTGTCAGTGGCACACAGTGATGCAGCCATAACACCACCACACACACCTGGCACACCTGACACAGAAGACATATCAGAGGACGAAGATGTGGATGGTAATGACTCTGTGTCAAAAAGGAGGGTGTAGCATTCATCCCCCGCCATATGGCCTGTTTCTGCTTGGTACAGCCCTCTGATCATGCCCTGGTACAACACCTTCCACTGTCCCCCGGAACACTTTGCGACATTCACCTGGACCCCAACATGGACTGCCATATCTGCTCTGGTTACCAATGACACAGCAAACAGGCTGCAGACTCAACCTTTCCTCTGCCGATGAACTTGTCATTCCCTAAAGGACTCTGTTTGGACCTCCACTGGGCAACCATGTAATGTGGGGTGTGCATGGCCATGTACTGCTCCAGCTCCGACACTCCACAGCATGTGAATAAAACATTCCTAATCACACAGATGTGTCATGTCTATGTTCAATCAAGTATAACAGTATGGATGACTGTAGGGACATTGATTGCACAAAAAGGTACACCCTGGGAAATGACATCAATGCGCATGTTTGTCCGTGACACACATGGCCAATTAGATGACTGGGAAGGTGTGAACTAGCTGTGGCCTCATTGATCATGAACAACAATCTCGCCACCCCCCAACGTAGCCCCACGTCCATGTATTGAATAGGCCTGTGTTTTCAAAAATGTCAAAGTCGGTAGGAGGTCTAAAGTAGTGTCCCACATCACATGTGACAACAGAACATCTCTTCGCATACCTACACACACTCAACTGTGTGGACACAGCATGGTTTGATGGAACACATTGATCCACATGGCAAGAAGTTGGACACCATACTCACATTGCTGGAGACACGTAAGCGCACGGGTCTACCAGCAACTCTCCCAACCACAATGTCTGGCTCACGGAGGTGGAGCTGGCAATAGGGACCCACCCCTAAGTGAAATGCGTCAGTCAGTCCCTCCCTGTGTACGGACAATGCTCTTTGAGGCACACGATTTGGCATGCTAATCAACACTCATCACAGTTGAACACTAGTGAAGTTGCGTAGACTTTATTAGCATGTGCGTGTCAGTACGGGCAAGACAAAGGCCACAACATGCAGACCAATGCATCATACACTAACAGGCAGCAAAGGGACATGTAGAGGTGCAAGGCATGGGGAGGCACAAATGAACACCAATCATTACGGATGCCAATGGTCTCAGCCCACCTTGCCTTGCTGGACGAGTCATGTGGTGTTTGGCGAATGCTCATTGCACCGTGTCAGGGGACACCACTCACAGCCCATGGGATCTGCATAGTCCTGTACCACCGGACTGCGCTGACTGTCTGCTCTGCTGACAGTGAGCAGGTGAAGGAGTCCAACAAGGTCACATGTAGTACTACATTGCCATCTGTGTACTCTCCCTCCAGCGGTGTGTCAGGTTGAGGAACGTTGCCAGGCGCCGCTGTCCACTCACCTTGCACAGGTGTGTGTCAACCCGCAGTCCTGCACGCACATGCATTCTGAGTCCAGGCGAATGCAGCCATGTCCACTGTTATGGTGGGATATGTGTCCATTTCTCCAAGATGCAAAAGGGTGTTGGGACCTGCCCTATGGGTTACAATCTCTTGTGGCTGCAGGAACATAGTTACTCTTCCATGAAAGCGAGCGCAGCTTCATGGGCAATCAGTTCCAAGAGTACGTCGTTGTCAACTTCAACGAACACGGGGGCGGGCCAATCCATTAACTGGTCCGGACAGATGTGCTCCGTCCACGCCGTTTCACCAATCCGCAACACAGCCCAATAGGGGAGCGCTTCAATGTGGTCACTGCACACGAGGAAGTGTGCAATCTCACATGCCCAACTGCCAGCACATACGCCAGTTACCAAGGCATCCCATGAACGGGTATCACGGTTACACTCCTGGTCGTGGTCCAACAGGGGGCGCACACACATGTCATAATCCAGTTCAGCTACCGTTGTGTTGGATAGGCAGACATCCATGGGCCACTCGAATATGCATGATCGACAGTGGAACCAGGGCTGGACGCAGGTGACTGTCATGGTTGCGGACAGCTGCGTGACCTCCGCACGCCTTACGAAGCGTGATCGTGACTTCGCGGTGTGGAGTCGGGTTGGCAGTCTAGCTTCGGAGATCGGAAGCGGACGCCACCTTAGTCACGGCGCTTCCGGTGTTACGAGCATAACAGCTGGCGCATCCCGCTACTCCGGCGCTTTGGATTAACGCCGTTGCCGCCATCGGATTATGGCAGAGACTCCGCACTTCCTCCAGTAGGTAGCTGTTTCTTCTCCTTCTGTGCAGACGCCTAGTGTCAACCGCGCTGTGCGTTGTTCCTTGGCTGTACCTTCCCGATGAAGAGTGGCTATCTTACCTTGCTTTTCACAAGCCTGCCTTTTCCGTGCAGGCATTCCTCTGGCCTGTGATCCCTATCAGAACCCTTGTTTCGTTTTTCACTGACACCACGCACAGGAGTGTTCGGCTGTGTGCTGCCAGTTCCTCTTTATTATTTGCGCAGGAGCGCTGTTTTTCTTGATTTTGGTTTCGATGCGCAGGAGCGCATAGTACTTTGTTTATGGTTACTTTGAACACAGGAACCGTTCCACGTGCACTTCCTGGTGCACTGAAGAGATACCGTTTCCTGGTATATGCGCAGGAGCGCTTATTCTTTGCTGTCCTTGTTGATGTCTTCCTTGGTATATATATAAGGTAGACCATACTGTCCTTTTTGATGTAGTAGTCCTCAAAGAACAAAGGAGGGGGTTGTGTGCACCACAGGTAATAGCTGTGCCCTTATTTTTCCGTTGCAGACCCAGTGTCTTGAGGGTTTCCAGGAACATCACACAGCTCCCAGTTTTTTCCATATCTGGCTTCTACCCCTGGTCCCATCTCCATCCTGGTCAGCGTCCACACAGCTACTAGGGTAAGGTGGGAAACGGCGGTGGTGGTCCCTGTCGCCCCTGCGAGATCACCTCACAAGTATAAGGTAAGACTTGTGGGACTCTGACAGTGACGTACGCAAGACGGAAGCTCAGACGGTAACTGATGCGCAACACTGCCAGTGGCAGTGCCCCCAACAAATGCAGCATTCGGTCACGATACAGTTCCACATGACAGGCGTTGTGCATTCGCACGGGATGTTCTGACATTGCGTTGTTCGCTCCCGTAGAACCGGCACTCTTCTGACCTGCGGCTGTTATGTGGATGATATGCCACAGCTCGGAGCAATGAGTCGTATGAGTGTGCAGAGTTTGGACGTATGGGTTGTCCTGTACGTAAGTGTCAAGGCCATTCCATGCAGGAGTACCTCGAGCAAGGACTTCTGTGTGTGGGGTGTGGATACGTTGATCTTTCATTATCGCTGTGTGCAGTGTGGGATTCGTCATCAATTGCCATGGTATCTCTCCCAGGGGGTGCCTGCCGCATGCAATTCCAAGGTAGAAGGTGCAGACGTCCTTCCGCCTACTGTATTGAGACAAAGGGGCTTTCATCCCTAATGTTAGTCTGACTACTGCTTGTATACTGGGAATGTGATGTGGCTTTCGCGCTGCAATTGAGGCTAGGCCTTGGGCTCATAGTGTACCAAAAGCGATGAACACACACAACAGTTAGCATGTATGAGCCAAGACCCCGAGCGGCCTTGCGCTCCTTGTACAATCCCTTAGTGCGCGGACGCCCTCCGGGTGCATACAACATTGCAACATTGTCGATTGCGAGCCGTGTGGCGCAGACACAGCAACAGAGACACATGCATCAGTTGGTTTCCTGTGCAGCCCAGATATGAACCACGCTCAGAAGCCAGTGATAATTGTTCACACCCCTACGCCGGCCTGGCGTACGCTGAGCCAGCCCACTCGGCTTACGTATAAAGGGGACGACGACGACGCAACGTGTCCCAGTTCTTCCCCACTGCCTGAGGTGACATGGCTGCGTCTGCCTGCCATATGACGAGACTCAATCAGAAAGGGTCCATGACTTGCGTTGCACGGAGCGGGTGGCACCGGTTACACTGCGGCCGGCACGGGCCTACCGCCACGGGACGGTGACTTTCTGTGCACTGAGGTTGGGGCACCTAAAGTGCTGAGCGGGTGTGCAGCCTGAGATGATGCCGTGTGCACTGATATGGTCTCTGCCATTGCAATATCAAGACCCAGAATCAAGTGTGCGACCTAGTGGACCGCAGTGAAGGCCTGAGCCAGCGGGCAGCGCGGGCCTACCACCACGTGGCGTTGCCTCGCGGTTCACAGAGTTAGTGGCACCTATAGAGCTGAGCGGGTGTGCAGCCTGCGATGATGACGTGTGCACTGATATGATCTCTGCCATTGCAAAATCAAGACCCAAAATCAAGTGTGCGACCTGGTGGCCCGCGGTGCGGGAATGCGTGATGCGGAGGCTGCCAAGGTCGCGGGCTCCGGGCTTGGAGCTTGCACCGGCACGTGGTGGGCCCTCTTGGAGACACACCGGTGGCGGAAGGTGAGCAGTGAGGCCTGGGTGCGCAGGTGCGGGCAATCCCCGCTGGGCGGCGGGAGGGGCTGGGGTGCAGCAGCCTGTGTGCGCAGGGGCGGCCATGCGATGTTGCCGTGTGCAATGATATGTACTCTTCCGTCATTAGCTGTGGACTCTGTTTCAGATGAGGGACCTGGTGGACTGCTGTGTATACCGGCACGTGGTTGGAGACACACCGGTGGCAGCAGGTGAGCAGTGAGGCCTGGGTGCGCAGGGGCGGGCAATCCCCGCTGGGCAGCGGGAGGGGCTGGGGTGCAGCAGCCCGTGTGTGCAGGGGCGGCCATGCGATGTTGCCGGGTGCAATGATATGTACTCTGCCATCATTAGCTGTGGACTCTATTTCAGATGAGGGACCTGGTGGACTGCAGTGTATACCGGCACGTGGTTGGAGACACACCGGTGGCAGCAAGTGAGCTGTGAGGCCTGGGTGCGCAGTGTCGGCATTGTCTCTCCCTGTCCCTCTCTTCCTTTCACTGTCTCTCTTGCTCCCTATCTTTCTCTCTCTTTCTCTCTCTCACTCACTCTCCCTCTCTTTCTTTCACTGTCTCTCTCTCTCCCTCTCTTTCTCTATCTTTCTCTCTCTTTCTCTCTCTCTCTCTCTCTCTCTCTCACTCTCCCTCTCTTTCACTCTCTCTCTCTCTCTCTCTCTCCATTTCTTTCTCTCTCTCTCTCTCTGTCCTTTGTTGGGCGCATGACGCACCTTCTTATCTTCAATTTTGTCTTGCAGGCTTTGACTTGCAGATTGCCCAGAGAAGACCCGCCATGACTCTTCCAATTATTGGTGTTGAGTTCAATTTGAATAAAATAATTAATTTTGTGATTCTAAGATGTATGAGTGTTTTTCCTTTTTCTGACCACCCATGAATGTTAATTGTTGTACTTGTGCGACATCGGGTGTGTTGTTGTTTTCATGTATTTGTAAGGTAGATGTGTAATGGCTTTGTTCGGGGGGGGTGCCCGGGGTGGGGTCCTGGGGGGGGTGGGGGGCCTGGGTGTGGTGGCGGTGGGTGTTGTGGCCCTCTTGGGGCTCCGAGCTGCATGATCAGTGGCTCCATGGCATCTGTTGTTCTTCAGGTGTGGCTCTGGGCTGGGCTCCCTTTCATGGTGCAGGTTGTCGTCCGACTTAACACCAGGTAGGAGCAGGTGTTAAATCCATGCTGCTAACGCTCCTTATCGCATGTTTTTGACTCTTATCGCCGATCTGGCTGGTCGTTGGGAATGTTGCGGAGTGGTGTTTTCGCGGGTTTTTGCACGGGAACGCCTACTCTGCATCTCATTAGCATTAGTTGCCGGCGTCATCCGTGTCGATGTTTTTTGCGGCTGCTATCGCGGGGAAACTGGTGATATCGGCTGTTAGCACCTGCTTGTGAATTGTGCGATAAATTTATCGCCACTTTGGCTGCGATAAAGTGCCGCTAACTCGGCGATAAGTCCTTGAGAATATGCCCCTTATATTTCTCCAACCCACCTCTGTTGCACAGCCGGGTAGAGAAAAGGCACAAGCTTCCTGTCCCTGAGCGAGCGTCAAGCCAGCCCACTCAGGCCAATCCTGATGCTTCTCTCATGCTTGGTAATAGCATGAGAGCAGCGTCTGGATTGTTTGGGGAGTCTGGGAGCATGTGCTGTGTGGCCCATGGACTGCCAGGAGCAGAGGAGCACCGAGGCGGCCGGCAGCATCAGTGGCAGGTAAGTCCTCTTTTTATTATTATTCCCCCCCATGCTGCCTCACCACTTTTTTGGGCAGCAGCCGCCACTGGTGTCTGGTACATATTTACGACTTTGTGGTCCTCCAGGTGCCCCATGATGAGCTTGCCCTCAAGGGGATTAAATTCAGGGAAGTCGGTTATATAGTTTTTGTATGGGGTCAGCGTATGGCAGAGCTGAAGATACCTGTAGAATTGGCTTCAATGTAGTTGGAATTCCCCCTCGAGATCCTGAAAGGATTTGAGAATCGTGCCCTGCATGATGTCCCCCAAAGTGGAGGTCCCAATGAGATTCCACTTATGGAATCCCGACAGCTTGGCCACCAGTGGAAGCAAGTTCCGATACCATAGTGGTGTCTGCTCCTTCAATCTGCCCTACCATTTCAACCGGTGAAGTGTTGAACGCCATCATTTAAGGACAATTTTTGTCGCCAGGGGAAGGTTAGTATTTCTTCTTACACTGTGGGGTAGTACCCATTGCCCATTTGTCTAGTGCATATGCCAGGTCACCCCATGTATCATACCGCCAGTCGTTTATAATCAGGAGATGAGCCACTAGATAATAGGATTCAACATCTGCTGCTGCAATGCCCCCACAGTAGGTGGACTTGAAACTTTTGGCAAGAACAACCGGGGGGTACCCCTGTCCCACAGGAAGGCATTAAGGATGGCATTCAGCTTATGAAACCAGTGTCATGGGACGTCATAAGGGAAATTCTGAAGTTGATAGAAGAATTTGGGCAAAGAGACCATTTTAAAGATCGCCAACCGCCCCTTAAGGGACAGCAAGAGCACGAACCAGATTTTTATATCTTCTTTGAGATGAGCGGGTACCAGCTCAACATTGGCTATCCAAGCTACCGCCGCATCAGGGAACAGATAAACACCCAAATATTTAAACACAGTGGTCGCTAGTCACTGTCCTGATGCCCATCTCACGTCATGAGGCCCATGGCCCACAGCATAGATCATAGACTTTGATATGTTAATGTATAGGCCAGAGGTTTCTCCAAATATGCGCATGATCTGCAGCAGTCTTGGACCCATTGGGTCTGGTGACGTAAGAAAAGAGAATATCATTGGCGTATAACACAATTCTATCTGTCAAAATGTCCCCTCATTCAAAGCCCCGCACCTGCGCATCCATCCTCACCCACAATGCTAGTGGCTCCATGACAAGAGCAAACAGCATGTGGGACAGGTGATAACACTGCTGCGCCCCCACTGTATAGGGAAGGTATCTGACTGGGCCTATGCCACCCTCATCGATGCATTTAAGTCTGTGTACAACAATCGAAGATATGAAGCAAACCACGGGTCAAAATTGAGGCACTAAAGAATGAAAAGGTCCTCTCAGCTTACAGAGTCGAAAGCGTTGTCTTTATCGGCTAGATAGAGCATCGCTGGCTCCTCCAGCCTATTGGCCATTGTATTCACGTTGTAGACACAGAGGATATTGTGGCGAGTCGCCCGATGAGGCATAAAACCGGATTGATCCAGGTGAACCAGATCTGGTATGTGTGTGATGAGTCTATCCGCCAATTCCTAAGTCAATATCTAAACCTCCAGGCTCAGTAAAGAAGGCCAAATGAGGGCACGAATATCAGGCGGGCATTGAAAACAATGAATAATCAACAGCAAAAATAACAATACCAACCTCACAGAAACTCGCATTGCTGTCTGAATATAAAAACCATCACACATCCAATAAACATTGAACTCCCCCCACCCCATACTTCGAAAACTGGAAGGATCTGTTGCGGAAACGGTCATTGATAGACCCCAACAGTGGGTTTGCCCAGACCTGTCCCAATGAATCCCCTCACCCAACATTAACAAACTAGAAGGAGTGGTGAGTACACTTGCTCGCAGTGTTGCGTGGCCACCTATAGCACCACCCTACAATAGCAATGAAGAAACAACTTATAAAAATCACAATCCACGGTGCGATAATGACAGCAAACGTTTCTCCCAATGGATTAATAGTTGCCAACGCCCCACGTATCTTCTTGGAGGATGCCACATTTAAGGAAGAATGGTCCCTGGTAGCATGGAAATGCACCAGGGATTGGCAACGGTTAGCTGATGACCTTATCGTAAAGAGAACAATTCCTGAAAGTGCCCTAAAAGCTAGTATTTTAATTTCGGCTTTTAAAAACAAGCTGGACGAAATAAACAGTGAAATCACTGAACAAAAGTATTTTCTCATGAAACAAAAAATAACTAAGCTTCGAAAGGATATTAAGAAGTTTAGTAAAGAAAAGGTTTATCCCTACCTTAAAGAGGACTTCCAACTGACAGGTGACGACATATTGTCCGATAAAAGTCAGCCCTCCAGAAGGAGAAACTCCTCCAATAGCGGCATTACAAGCTCAGATAGCAGGTGGAGCAATGAAGGAAGAAGAGTCCCCACCAGCTATGTTCGGGTATGGAATGGCCCCGTTCCAAGGGCCCCCCATTGACAATATCCCATGTTCCCACAAGGTCCACAATAACCCTTCCCTCCTTACAACCCCCCCTTTTTTAGGCAGAGGTTGGGTCAGAGAAAGAGGAAGAAGAAGAGGGGGCCAACATCAGAAATGAGTTCAGTGGCAGGAACCACTGCCGCCTCCCCCCATGCAACTCAGGAGTCACACAGGGAAGAAAACCTCATAGTTAATCTGTCTTCCAAAATCCTCAAAGAAACAGAAAAAAAGGCCTTAAGAAAAGGATTGGGCTTTGTACCCACGCCTAAAATGTACACGTTCTGAACAAATTGTGAACTACACAATTTCTTCCGCAAGATACAACTCAAAGCCTTTTTTGCGGGTAAACCAGAACAAGAAACATCTGACTCAGGTCTACGTAATCCCTCAACAATTACCCCTAACTCAAGTATGGTCCCAAATGAACTCTTAACTTTCAAGCAAGCAGTTCTCAAGGAGGCTAACAAGAGTCTTAAAACTACTTACTAAACACTGAGTCTAGAGCCATTCAATCTCTGGCCAATGACATGACCATCAAGATAAAGCAGGCAGATAAAGGGGGTGCCATTATGATCATGTCTACTACGACTACAAAAAGAATGCCTTCGCCAGCTGTCATATTAACAGTACTATACACCAATTGTAGAAGACCACACCAATCGTCTTCTGACCCACATCACCAGCATTGTCACCTCAGCTGAAAGTCAAGGTGGGTGTCCAAAAATGAGGTAGATTTCCTAGTGGATAAGAAACCAAAAATCCCCTACTTCTGCATCCTTCCCAAAATCCATGAGGGTGTTTTGCCCCCTCCGGAAGACCCATCGTCTTCAGGATAGGTTCTTTACTGGAACCCTTATCTTAACACCGCTGTCCAAAAGACACTGTCTTTTGTACAGGACACAAGGGACATTTTGAACCTAATAGAGTTGACTAACAATGACAGACTACACATTGACCTATTAGTCACCCTCGATGATGAGGCCTTGATTATTAGCATCCCCCAGGCATCTACCCTTGAGGTTATTGAAAACATCTTAAGGTCGAAAGACTGGTCCTCGCCCACTCCCATAAGTTTCATTATGCAGTGCGCATCTTTGGCCCTCACAGAAAACTTCTTCCAGTATGAAGACAAATTATATCATCAAACCCAGGGTACTTCAATGGGCAGTACATTCACCCCAGTCTGGCCTGCCTGTATATGTCCCATTTTGAAAAAGAACACATCTTGGCCACTGCCGACCCCTATCTCACCAACACCCTGTCTTGGCGTCGATACATCCACGACATTCTGATTTTTTGGAAAGGAGGTACAGACATTTGTACCCTTTTCGTTGAGTGGATTAATACACTGGACCCCTTCCTACATTTCACTGCTAATACCTCAGAAACAGAACTACCTTTTTTGGACCTGATTATCCAATTGACAGGTTGCACACTAAGACTTTCAAAAAATCTACTGATAGTCACAGCTTGCTCCTTTACGGGAGCCACCACCTGAAGGCCCTGCGAGATAATTTACTTTATGGGCAATTTCTGAGATTCCGCCGTAACTGCAGTGAGAGTAGTAACTATATAGAGCAAGCTAAAGATCTAGCAGACAATTTGGAGAAGCTCGATTATCTGGCAAAATGTATAAAAACTGCACAAAAACGCGCACGTAACAATAACAGAGAGGCTCTACTAGAACTCCGTGAAAGACCCATGTCTGACATACTGATGTGTGTCTCGACCTTCACACCAGAGTCCAATATGATTTAAAAAATTGTCAAAATACACTGGACAATCTTACAAATTGGAAACCTTATTATACCACCCCCTAGGTTTGCTTACAAAAGAACAGCTAACCTAAAGGACATGCTCATCAACACTAGACCCCAAAGAACTACATCCATCCCACAAAAACCGCTATGGTCTCTTCCTCCAGTAGTGAAACACTTCCCATGTGGACAATGTAATGTGTGTTCCCTAACAGAAGCCACAAAAGACATCCAACTGAACGACACCCTGACATGGACACAGAGCAAACACATCAATTGTAATTCAAAGAATTGTATATATATATTAACCTGCCCCTGTCAGATGAACTACTAGAGCAATAAAGGTGAGAATCACAGAACACCGGAGCAACATTAGGTGTACAAAATCTAACACCAAAATGAGCACATATTTCTTGACTGCTGGCCACACTCTGGATGATCTAAAATGGACTGTACTTGAAGATCACCCACACATGAGACAAGAGATCCTTTAAAGAAAAGGAACAGAATTGGGTCTTCCGGTTATCCACATATAGGGAAGGCCTCAATTATGACATCCCTTGGGTAGAATTGAACATGTAACTTATCCCAAGTGACTGGGGTTCTTGTTTCTCTCTTGGGTCAATGAGATATTTTACTTGTTTGTTATAAGAGGTAAAACCTATCCACCCTCTTCTGTCAGAAGATGGGTCCCCCTTAGACACACAATGATTCCCCACTCCCATTAGGTTTGATTGCGAGGACTAAACACATACACAGGGTAGCCTCAACACGCTCTACACAGAAACAACTACTCAAAACATTGGACTCCATCTGGGAACTGTTGCTGCGCCTGCAATTTTGCACCAATATACTCCTGAAGTAATTTTGTGCACCAAAAGCAAATACTGACGTCCTTGAGTGCTCATTTGTACTACAACTCCGTCGCGTGTACACTACATGCATAACTTTGAGGCACCCATCACCAGCCTCCAGTATGGTGTTCCATTAGCTTTTTATTGTTATGAAGCACTTGACATTCCTGTGCACATAATCAGGTACCCACTTTAATGAATAAATCGCTTTCACATCGATCCCCTCGTTAAAACGGAACGTGCCTCCCCAAGATAGCAACTGAGGTTGACGTTCTAGTGTGTCGCCCTCAGTCGCATCCTGACGCGTGCACACCACGCCGCGACTGCGTTCAAAAGTCCCTTCCCTCCCCGTCTTGCTTACCTCTAAAGAGGAAGTAGGTCTCACAGCTGACACGAGAACGCGTCAGAGTAAGTATGAATCAGCGTCCTTGATACTCCAGCTGGACCACGGTGAGACGCTTGCAGAAGTTTAAAAGCTATCTCTTCCCCCCATGTAGGATGCAAACAGACATTTCCTCTGCTACTGCCTCAAGGGGTCTTGTTCGATACGTTAAATGGGTACGTTTAATGCTATCAAAAACTTACGTTGTTCTTTAATAAGCCATCAGCACTACGATATGGTTGTTGGTGCAATTGGATGTTTTATTCTCACCCTATTCCAGTAGTAAGCCTACAGCACCATGATATGTAAGTTGGTGCTACTGTATGATTTAAGCATCATCTGGGGCACGCAGTTACATTCCTTTACGCATGCAATTGGTTTGCAAATGATAAACTGTTGTATGATATATGTGATATGTTTGTCTCCTTCTTTATGTTCCAGGTTACTTTACCCAGGCTAAGGTATAATATTTTGTGTCCTGTGTGTGACTGATTACTCTAATACTAATCATTTCAATTGAATTCAGTCAGAATGTAGTGTAGGTTTTTTGTGTTAGGTCCCGAAGAATCGCCACATGATCGTTTCCTGACATATTGAGGCAAGAAACTTGCTGACCTTGTTTTAGATCAATTTACTCACCAAGCTAATTAGGACCATCACATCAGCAACAACATTTTAATTAGGCTAGTGAGCTCCATTAGTCTGTCCCTGAGCACCACCATACCTATTTTAACCCACCCTTTACTACCACTCTACATTTTACACTAGAGCCCACACCCCCCCCAATTCACCAGACAGCTAAGTAAAAGATCTCCTGCAAATAGCCCCCTTGTGAGTGTCCGTCGTGCATTGCAGTGCCGGCCCGATGAGGAGCTAGCCAAATGATGAAGCATGACACCCATTTGGGTGTGTGAGGGCCGGTGCTCCGATTGAAGCACATTCCTTTCCATGATACTTGAATCTTTCGCACTTCACTTGCCTTGAGGAACTGCACACCCCTCTTTTTTCAAAAGATCACCTATAGCATTGTACTTGTGTGAGTTCCAGGAAAGCCCAAACTAGTGTATATATGTTCCAGTGTCACATAGGAGAGTCTGCAGTAGGTGTTTGGGAGGTCAGCGACCCCCCTGCAGTCGTCAAAGCATCTGCTGTTCGCTGGGGGTGCTGTCATGATGAGCGAGACCGGTGACAACGAGCAGCCTGAGTTTTGGTGGTTTTGTTCTGTTTGTCACCTTGAGAGTAGTCCGACTCTAAACGCGGTGGCATGTGAGGCTTAACATGAATCCATTCATTCGTCCACTGGAACACCTCTTCTGGGGTATGAATGAAAAATGTTTATGATTGATAGACCACTTTAAGTTTTGCAGGGTATTGGAGCATACAGCGGATGTTTAACACACGGGGCGCTGCTTGGCAGCCTGGAAGGGCTGACTTTGCTGTGGCACCATCCTGATGTAGTCCGGGAAAATCATAATGGTATGTGACTGGTACAGCAATGTCTCCTGAAGTGGGACATGTTTAAGGATGGTGTCTCTATCCATGTAGTGCAGGAGTTTAGCTATAACTGGTTGAGGTCTGGCTCCAGGGGGAGGGCTGCGGATTAGAGCCCAAAGAGCCTGTTTAATCATAAAACAAGGCGAAAAGGCTCCTGATGGCAGAAACTCACGAATCCAGCGATCCAAAAACCGTACCATGGAGACGGCCTCAGCCCTCAGGAAAACCAACAAAGCGTAGGTTATTACGGTGCGCCCTCCCTTCAGCATCCTCTACGGAGGTCGCAAGGTCCCTCATCACCGACATGAGTTAGGCATTGTTTGATGTAGGGAGGCGACCAAGTCTTCCACCTGTGATATCCGGGTCTCGGTTTCAGTGATCAGTTCCACCGCATTGCAGAGGTCTTGTCCGACCAATGTAACCTCTGAGCCTACAGCTCCTATCTCGGCATCAAGGGTGTCACAAGACTGTGTGATGGCTGCCAGCAGGGCAGCATTATTCGGAAATGCATCTGTGTGGGCACCCGCATCTGTCTGTGCTGAGGGCTCACCCGGTTGGGTATATTTTCTGAATGTGCTTTGTTTGGGACTGGGCAGCCCTTTGTCCCGGGTCATGTTGTAGGTGCGGTCTTCAGTTGTTCGCACATTTGGTTTCACCACTGACCCGCCCGACCCCCACTGTGTCTCTCAGGGGTGGCACGAACAGTCAGGATTCCAACACACAAAATCAGCTAGATTTCAGGCCCCAGCTCAGGATGTGAGCGCCAGGCAGGACTCAGGCTGGGAAGCGTGAGAGGGGGGCTCACTCCGCTGCAAACCACACCGAAACCTACTTTGGCCGTCTCCGCCCTTATGATGCCCCCTATCGGGGTCTGGTGTAGTCTAGTGTAATGAAAGCCCACTGCTAGTGGAGAACCACTGAGTGCCCCCACAGCGGAAAGCCAGTGTCCTGTAATGAGTCCACTAGTTGCTGCCGCATGCAGCGAGTCTGCAGGGAGCCGGGGCTTGATTCACTCATTCTTACACATCCGGTGCCACGTGGGACTGGGGACACCAGGCCACCCCCAGCGGCGGGTGAGGTCAATGCAGGCATATATAGCCCCAGGGGTGTAATCTTAGGAACTATCCCTCTCTGACACTGATGCTCAGAAATCTGGATCTGTTCATGCCAGGGAACCCCGCCACTCCACGCATGGGCCCAATCTAGTGAAGGGGACTTGCTTGGCTCATCAAAGGTGCTGTGTAGGCTTCCACTCCTGTGGGGCATGTGTTGCTGGATGTCTACTCACTACTTGTGGGCCAGGTCAGCACTCCCAGTCCCAACTTATGCATCCTCTGTCCTGGCACTCCTTACCTCCTTTGCTTTAGGTCTGGTCCATGTAGCAACTGTACACCCCCTCACTGAGTCCACCAACAGAAGAGCACCTTGCTCGTCCTTCACATCTAGGCCACTATTGGCGGGAACCACGGACCGCTCTTTGCTCTCAAGAGAGGGGTAGGAGAAGCAGCGGAGGAATCCCCACTGGTATGGACCTCCTCTCATCTGGCCTTAGTGCTGAAAGCTTCTTGCTGCGCAGCGGCCGCTCCAGCGCCCACCGCCGCACGCCTCAGCCCACTACTGCACGAGGGGTCAAGCAAGGTGCCTCCACCAGTCATATGGTTCCCCCCACTGGTGTTCAATCTTCCCAAGGCCGTCCCCGGTGCCAATGCCTTTCGCCGCACAGCGGCTGCTCTGTCCCCACAGCCCTGCACCCCAATCTGCCTCACCAAAGGGCCCGGCTCAACTGCAGCAGCCGGCAGGACAACCTCCCTGTCCCTGGAGCCAGACCCCAGCACAGGGCCCAAAGGAGGCACACAGCCTCTTAGGTAGTGCTCTATTCACCAGACTGGGGCCTCGGCCACCGTCCCACCGCTATCGATGCCGCTCAGCCACAGGGTCCATGTCCAACTGGCGCTATCTTGATATCATGGCTGCGGCAGCAGGCGCGGCCCCAGCCACAGTCCTCTTCTGAATCGGCAGGGCAACCAGTGGCACCATGGTGTCTCAACCGTCCCGCAATGCAGTCTCGCCAGTCTGGGTAATCGGCCGCCCGCCGCATCTGGATCTCCACACTGGATTTTGGTAGGCACCAGGTTTCACACCAGCGGCCCATGCCACAGCCAGCTAAGCCACACCTCACCATCTCCTCACTCTCAGCCGCTTTGGCAGTACCCAGGGCAGTGAAACTCTCCCAGGCTGCCAGACTCCCTATTAGAGCTCCAGTCTATCTGGTGGCAGTTGGTTCTCCCTCAAATAATTACAGGATAGTGTCGTATGGCAGGTGGCTGTGTGGTGCTGTACTAAAACGCGGCTGCTATGTTCGGCACACAAGCTACGACCCCCATCACAGGCCTCTTTAATCCACAGCCAGACACCCCCATGCCCGTTATCTCACTTTTGCAGGTTTCTACTTTCTCCTTTTGTGTGCGGTTTTTCCGACTTTCTCTTCCTCCTTCTTTCCCCTTTGTGTGTTTTTCTCTCTCTTGCTTTCGGGGCATATCCAATGAGGAAAAGTATGTGCTGGTGGACCCCACCGGCAACCACCGGCTCAAATTATGCACTGTATGCACCCATACTCAGCAAGTAAAAATGGGGATAGCTTTGTATGGATCTTCCTCAAGATGTTCTTTGAGGGCCATTTGAGAGCCAATCACCTGGGAAAGCTGTGGCATGACCAACTCCTGCTAACTTCAGGCTTTAGCATTTCCAGCTCACTGTATAGGAACATATTTACTTAGAAGAATGTTGGGTATTTAGAGGTTACTCTTTCGGAGCCCAAAAGCACCAGTGCATGGTATGTCAAGCCACTAGTGCAGCATATTGCTTTAACAGCACCACTGCATGGCATCTGCCAGACCCTGTTCAGGAGCCAGAGGGCAGACAGAGGCTACTGTGGTGGCTGAGATCATGAGCTACTGGGGTCCTGGGACCTCTCCCGTTATCACTCTATAAACTGGGCCACATTCAACCCTTTTAGCTCTTGACTCTGAGTGTAGCGAGGGTGAGCTGTCACAGGCTTCTCAAGGAGCGTGGGGACAAAAGCTCAGAACTCAACACCATCAGACATAATAGCCCAAGCTCAAGCCTAGAGCTGTGTTTTTGTAAAAGTACTTTTAACCACATACCACAACTAAACACTACACAATCCAATTTGCAAATAAAAAGTATCCCTCCCAATTTTGGCACTACTCCCCTTCCTTACTCAATGCTCAATTCCTGCCCGGATTACCCTATTTGCTGTGGTCCTCCAGCCGTCTCCAGCAGAGGCATGAATTAAGCTCAGGTCCAGATAACTTGCTATATAGGTTTAATGTGCAATCAGTCCCTTTGATCTTACCCCGTTTGTGGTTGTGGGCAGAATCAGTCTCAATTGCTTGTGCTCGGGACAGTGTGTTGCAGTTCTCTGTCCTGACCACAACTGGGGATCTGCAGTTCTTGCTTGTTGCCGTTTTCATAGTCGGGCGGGAGGTTGAGTGCCACTCGTGCTTGCATGGCCTCACAGCTGAACAGATTAATTTAACTAAATGGACTTTGGCATAGCGATCCTGGTGCCTTCGAAAGTTGCAATCCTCATCTGAGCCAATGTATGCTGATCCTACAGAAAGGCAGTTATGATGTGTGCGAAATTTGCCTAATTTGCTTTCACATAATTATGCAAAATCAAACCACAATTGCGCAAAATGCGTAATTACGCAAAATGCAAATCTGCCATTTTGCTCTATTCGCCATCGCGGACATGGAAAAGAAAAGAAATTTTGTTAAGCATAACATTTCTAAAATACAAAAAGATGCATTAACAAGTCTGACAAGAATGACCCTTCAATAATTATAAAGCCAGCTAACAAGGGAGGCTCCATAGTAATATGGGACACTTCTGACTACCAAACAGAGGTCTTAAAACAACTTAGTAACATGGAATGTTACAGAAAAATTCAAAGAGACCCTACCTCAGAAATTCAAGTAGCATTATCAGTGATCTTGAAACAAGGGTTTGACCAAGGGTTCATTGGACCAAAAGAATTTGATTTCCTGAAGAAAAAACATCCTAGAATTCCACTGTTGTATATATTACCAAAAGTGCACAAAAGTGAGACACAGCCACCAGGTCCTCCAATTGTGTCCAGATGTGGGTCAGTTTTGGAACCCATATCTAAATACGTTGACTTCTTTTTAAAACCATTCCTGGATGAAGTACCGTCTTATCTCAGAGACACAACAGACTTTATTAACAAAATGGAAACAAAGGAGTTTACAGTTGGCGAACAGATATTGGTCACACTACGCGTAGTGTCTTTGTACACCCAGATACCCCAAGAAGATGGGTTATCAGCTATTGAAACCTTTCTAGAAAAGAGGCCAAACCAGAAAGGGTCCCTACACAATTTATCATGCAGCTAACTATTTTTGCACTTCGAAAAATTATTTCAAATTTGGAGATGATTTTTATTTCCAAACCAAAGGGACTGCCATGGGTTGTTCCTTTGCGCCAAAGCTAGCCGTGTTGTATATGCCCAAATTTGAAAAAAAATATGCTTACAATAACAACCCCTTTTCTCAATACATCTTGAATTGGGTCTGGTACATAGACGACATTTTTCTGATATGGACTGGTCATGTAGACAATCTGATTCAATTCCACTGATGGTTGAATGAAAGAACAGCGGATATTAAATTTAGTTGAAATCAAAATCCTCAGAGAATGACATTTCTGGATGTCGAAATCTATGTCTCAGAAGCTGTTCTAATGACGACACTCCACAAAAAACCCACGGACAGAAACATAGCACTGCACTACACCAGTCAACACCCGCGAAGTCTTCACGACAATTTGCCATTTGGACAATTCCTGAGGATTAAGCGGAATTGTTCGTACAAAACTGAGTACACATTTCATGCAAACAATCTGATTGAAAAGTTAAAAGCACAAGGATACCCCAAAAAACTTTTGAAACATGCTATGAAAAGAGCATGGTGGACACCTCGAGAGGAACTACTACACAAAAAAGAAAAATCCAAAATGGAACGTCTTGTATGTGTGACCACATTCTGTCCTTGGACTAATCAATTGAAAAAGGTGATTAATCAAAATTGGCACTTGATTCAGAATCTTGACACATCCTTCACCAGACCACTTTTTGCCCTCAAAAAAGAAAGCAGTATTGGCAACCAGGTGATACGTGCAGAACTACCAAAAACATCGATTAAAAACACACTACGTGAACAACTGTGTTTACCACCCATCGTTGGTCATCATAAGTGTGGAACATGTGTTTGCTGTAACCTAACCATTGAAGGATCCTTGTTTACACATAACAACATCAATTGGAAACACGACTCGTTTTCAAATTGTAAAACAAAAAATGTAGTCTATGGAATACTGTGCCTGTGCCCAAAACTGTATTTTGGAAAAACAAACCAGGAAGTGAGGCAGCGGATAACACCACACAAATCCAGGATTCGCAAAAAGATCCTCACGGCTCCATTAGTCAATCATTGGATTGGCCACAATCATACTGAGAATGAGATAAGGTGGACTGTCATATCAAAAGTTGAAAAATACCCCTGCGGTGGGGATTTGGACAGGAAACTAACTCAAAGGGAAGCTATGTTAATTGTCAAATTCAACACAGCAGTCGATGGATTAAACGAAATGTCTGAAATATATAATCTGAAGACATCTTGCTGGGCAAACTTTTTTTAAAAGCATCCCACATTTTGAACGTCGTGACCCCGCACTTCAGAAGTCCTTTTTGAAGGGAGTCACGAAAACCGTCATGGATTGCTCCCCACACAGAAGACTTCATCTGCTAGAAGCCTTCCAGAAATGAGCCACGAAAACCGGAACAAATTCCACACAGAGTTTTTTATAAAATCTGTGCTTCATTTGCTCTGACAGCAGAAAGGCTGGACTTTGGGATCATTCATTTAGAATAAACAGCTTTCCACCAAACGCCGCGATCCCCTAATCAACAACCTCTACAATTCCCAGAATCCCCGGGATACTACGTAACACCACGTGTTAAGTGCAATATTCCGGAAATCAAATAAAGAAAGTTACCGGCGGGGTCAGGCAACCCACGGAGACATGGAGCAACGGTCTCGGGCGCCTCGCACAATGCGGATGAATAGTACAAGGTACGTTCACGACTGTGCATCATGTAGGTCTCGGTTTGTAAAAGCGGGCGGTTTTCAAGCTCAACTGTTTCCTAGCTCAACTGATTTCGTAACTTGGTGTCCTTCTCCCCTTTTAGACAGAAAAACGTTTGGGATTTTATAAGGTTGCGCCCACGCTCTTACGCTAAAAAATCCAGGTACGCCATGACTGAAGTTTTGGTTTGCGTTTGAATCGCAAAAAACAACATTCGAAGAACCCTACGTGCAAACCTTCGTTACCTCTTTAAAGAACACCTTTTCTGTGTTCCAACGATTCTTCAAACTGCTCCAAGTCTACATTCAATCTGACGATTTTCGCAGACTATGTGAGTACTGTTTCGTTTTATGCTAGTTCCTGTTACTTTTACAAAGAACACTTTCACTGTGTTCCTACGTTTCAAGCAACTCCGAGGTCTGCGTCCTGTCCGACAACCTTCGCAAACCAGATTTCAAGTCTGCGCTCTGTTTGACAATGTTCGCAAATCTATCGGAGTGCTGTTCCATTTGTTTCTGAGAGGCCAACACACTTGTTGCACTTATTGTTTAGTGGTTTTGCCTTTGATCATATTACTGTGGTTACCGTTGGATAACGCCTCTGTTACCTTTCAAACTGGCCTGACATTCCAAATTGCATACCTTATTACACGATTGGACTGGAATCCTTCTGTGCTGCATGTCCTCAGTTCGGAGCTCCATGTTCCACATGACCTGTGCATTCCATCGCCACCTACGTTTGCGCATGACATCTAACACTCCTGCGCATGACGTCTGACGCTTTGGTGGTCACACAGTAATTACGTGTTTACGTACAACGTGACGGCCATTTTGAATACTGCCTTCCGGAGCTACGATTGTAAAATCTTCTGTTTGCTTATCTCCGGTAATAGGCACACCACTTAATTAGTATTTTATACAATTTAATTGTTTTTTCAACGGAATTCACAACGCGGATGTCACCATTTTAAAGGTACTGTTTTCTTGTTATTTTCACTGTTTCTGTGTGACGATATCAGTTATTTTGAAAAGTGCTTCATCTTTTGCTTGCCCCTACGGTGAAAAGCACACCACTTTATTACTACAATCAATTACTTACTTTTTGAAGCTACTTTCCTACGGTGACAGGCACACCACATTTTTATTCATTGTTTTTCTTAATCCAGCACAGCTCATCATTATTTGACTCCACTTTCATTTTCATCAACTGCTCTTATTATTTATTGCACTGTTTATTTACGCTTAGGTTTGCTCACTCACCATGTGTGCTGCTCAAACATTTTCATTAACTCCGCCACAATCATTTCTTTCTACCAAAGGGGATCCTCCTATTAAATGGTTAGAATGGAGGGAGTATTTTTTAAACTACATCGATACATTAGAGGATGGTGAAGATGAATTATCACAAGTTAAGAAAAAGAAAATCTTACTTCATTCTCTTGGTCCTCAAGGGTTAAAGGTCTACAATGCTATGAGTAAAAAAACTCATCCAACTGATGATTCTAATGCTTTTCTTCATGCTCTGGAGGATTTAGATATATATTATTCTACATCTGTTTGCATAGCTATCTACCGCCACAAGTTCTTTGGAAGGAAACAAGGCAAGCAAGAACTGGTTGAAGACTTTGTATCAGATTTAAAGAAATTAGCGTTAACTTGCAGATTTGGTCCTTTAGAACAAGAACTAATCCGTGACCAGATCATAATGTATGTTAATAATGAGCATGTTCAAGAACGTTTGTGGATACATGGTGAAGCATCGCTATCTGATGTTGTGGCTTTAGTTAAAAAGCAGAAATTACTAACAAATGTGCAAAAGCTATCTCTGAAGTGCCTAAAGAAATTGACAAACCTATTGTGAGCAAAATTAATTCGAAAACTAAAACTAAAGTTGTCACTTTTCCTTTTTCTAATACCAGAGATAATACCAGAGATTATACCAACAAAGATCTAAAATGTTATAGATGTGGAAGTAAGAACCATTTAGCTAATTTTAAAAAGTGCCCGGCTAGGAAGCAGAAATGTCTTGAATGTGGTTTAATTGGGCATTACACTAAGGCTTGCCAGCGTAACAAAAGTAAAAAGAAGAAGGTAACTTTGATTAGAGAAGAAAATGATGATTCTTCCTCAGATTCGTCCCGTGATGATGATCCAGCTAAGAGTATTGATTGTGTGTTAGGTGTATCTGACAGTGTTAATATGTTAAATATACAGTGCAAATCTAAACCTGTTTGTTCTATAAGTATAGGTGGAGTTGAATTGCTTATTGTGGCTGATTCAGGCTCACCATATACGATTATTGACAAAGACCAATGGGAGAAGGATTTTGTTCATGTTCTTGGTCCCACATTATTACCTCCTGATATTTCTCCAGAAAGTTTTACTGGAGAAAAGATTGACTTAATAGGCTACAGAGAACTTACATTTGAATTTAAAGGAAGATCTTCTATTGGGAAATTATATGTTGCCCTTAATGGCCCTCCTGTATTAGGGTGGATAGACCAAAGAAATTTTAAAATCATTTTGAACCCTAATGGAGTTGAGAAGGTCATGGTATTAGACCAGGGTGAAGATTACCATCATAAATTAAAAAAAGATTTTCCTGAGGTTTTTTCAAATAAGGTTGGTCAGTTGAATGGCTATGTACATAAAATCATCCTTAAGGATGTTGCCAAACCTTCAGTACATAAGTCTAGACACATTCCTTGGGTAGTCAGAGAAGAAGTCACTAAAGAATTGAAACGTCTCTTGGATGATGGTATCATTAAAGAGGTTGAAGCTTCTAATTGGGTCGCACCTTTAGTCGTGGCTCGCAAGGCCAATGGCAAGGTTCGTCTTTGCATTGATTTGAGGTCTCTCAATGACAACATCATAGTTGAGAGATTTCCATTACCTAAAATTAATGAGTTAATTTCACTTACCAAAGGTATGAAATGGTTTTCTGTGGTCGATTTAACTTCAGCATATCATCAAATCTAGCTTCACGAAGACAGTAAAAGTCTTACTACTTTTATGACTCCCCAAGGATGTTATCGTTTTCTGCGTATGCCATTTGGTTTAGCGTCTGCGGCTGCAGTTTTTCAATAACTTATGTTTAAACTATTTCAAGATCTACCTGGTATTCTTTTTTTCCAAGATGACATTCTTATTATGGGTGAAATGAAATGTCTACATGATGATAGAGTTTACTCTGTTTTAAAAATTTTAAAAGAGAGAGGATTAACTGCAGAACTTTCAAAGTGCAGATTTGGGGTCGATTCTTTAGACTATCTTGGACATGAAATTTCTGCCAATGGTATTAAACCTAAAAAAAGTTTAATGAATGCTATAAGGAACGCTCCTTCACCGTCTAACAAAGACGAATTGAGGTCTTTTCTAGGGCTCATTGAATTTTACAGTAAGTTCATTAGGAATTTTTCTGAAAAAACCTTCAATATGCGTCAATTGTTAAAAAATAGATCTACATTTGTCTGGTCTAATATCCTGCAACATGATTTCTCTAAATTGAAAGATGAACTATGTAATGCAAAGGAATTCGTTGGTTTTGATCCTTGCTTACCTTGTATTCTTACTACAGATGCAAGTAATAAAGGCTTAGGTGCTGTATTATCACAAAAAGAAGGAAATGGTATAGAAAAAGCTGTAGCTTATGCCTCCAGAGCTCTTTCTCCATCAGAAGAAAGATATTCTGTAATCGAGAGAGAAACTCTAGCTGTAGTTTGGGGACTTGAACATTTTAGAAATTTTATTTGGGGTTTCCATGTTGAAATCAGATGTGATCATAAACCCCTGGTTAAAGTTCCTTCTCCTGATGGTCTACTAAAAGCCACTCCCAGAATTGCCAGAATGTCCATTCGTCTTCTTGATTATCGCTACTCCTTATGTTATATTCCAGGAGCTAAGAATCAAGTGGCAGATTGTTTGAGTAGATTACCCTTACAATTAGAGTCTTCTACCGAAACTTGGAATGATTTTCAGGTAGCAGGGATAGATATATGTAAAGAAAATATCATTTTAAGTTCTAAGGAATGGAAAGATTCCATGACCAAAGATGATCTCCTTACCAAAGTTAAAGTATGTATCACTCAAGGTTGGCCTAGTAAAAAGGTGTTGTGTGAGGGAAGGAAACAATTTTGGGAAGTTCGTGATGAATTATCCCTAGTAGATGACAATATTTTACGGGGAGAAAAAATCATTCCACCTAAGGATCTAAGAGTGAAAGTTATTCTTTTGTGTCATGAGGGACATTTAGGAATTGTAAAAACAAAAAAATGTATCAGAGAGTTGTATTGGTGGCCTCGAGTTGACACTGAAGTAGAAAGAGTAGTAAGAGAATGTTCTGCATGCTTAAATTCAGACAAAGCTCAAAGAGTTGTTACTCCTCCCTTGTGTCCAGTTCCGTGTCCAGAGATGCCTTGGGAAACTATAGGTTTAGACATTACTGGACCTATTATTAGGAATGAGCACAGTTTATACATTCTAGTAGCCATTGATTACTTTTCAAAATGGCCTGAAGTTAAAGTTGTTGAACGAGCTGATTCAGCTAGTGTACTTGAATTTATGGATGAGTTGTTTCAAAGAGAAGGACTTCCAAAAGTTATTATAACAGACAATGGGGCTCAGTTCAAATGTCATCTTATTGAGGAATTTTTAAAGCGGAATGGAATTGAACATAAAGTCACCTCAATTTATCATCCAAGTGGGAATGGAGAAGTAGAAAGGTTTAATCGGGTAATTAAAGACTCTATTCAATTATCCAATCTCAGAGGTCAGGATTGGGTTGTAGGTGTCAAGAAGATGGTATGGATGTATCGAGTAACTCCTACTGTTACAGGGTACAGTCCCTTTACTATTATGAAAGGGCGTGTACCTTTTACTAAAGACAATCAATGTTGGTTGAGGCATTCCAGATTGTTGGAATGGTCTCCTGATCAGGTTAAAAATAACATTTGGTTACATCAAGGAAAGTACAAGAAATATGCTGATTCAAAGTACAATGCTAAAAAGATTTCCTTAGAAGTAGGTGATTTAGTGCGAGTTAAGTTACCTTTCAAAGTGAGAAAAGGTCAAAGCAAGTTTTCTAAACCATTAAATGTGGTGGAAATTCTTAACAATTCAGTCAAATTATCTGATGGTAAAGTTTGGCACCTTAGCAGAATTGTCAAGTTCAATGAGAAGTTGGACAGGTGGGTAGAAGTTCAAGAAGTAAGGAGTTTTCATTGGTTAGATTCTGAATGTGAACAAGATGTGATTTCAACTAAATGTGAACAAGATAAGAATTCATCAGATTCTGTGTCTTCAGAACAGGATGAACTTTCTTCAGAACAGGATGCACAAGGATCAGAGAGTGTGTCTGATTCTGTTCATTCAGAACAGGTTGGACATGGATCAGATTCTGCCTTTGGTTCTGCCTTTGCAGGTAAAGACTCCTTGGTCAACAAATTTGGAAGAGTGTTAAAACCACCTATTTATCTTAAAGACTATGTTACTGAACATTAGTTTTTTTTTTGTTACTGAACCTTAGTTGCTCTATTTTTGTTTGGTTGTTTATTGTATAAGGGGGAAGATGTGTTGTGTTTATTCATTATTCATGTTACTGTATTCATTGCTACTGTATTCCTTGGTGCGTGCATTTCAATGTTACATCACTGATGACACTTGGAATGTTAGTGTCATCAGAGATCAGTTGGGAGTTATCTTTGCTTGTGCGGCTGTGCGGAGCTGTGTTGGCCTCAATACTTGGAAACTTAATAAAGGAACCACGCAGTGGACAAGACTCCTGGATTCATTATACATAACATTTTGGTTGAACATTTCACGTTTCTTTTCATCATTTAACTAGATTTAAAACAAAGTGGCCCCTCAACATAAAAGACTGCACAAGGACGCGCATGCGCTCTTCTAAAAACAAAGTGAGTGGTTCTTTTGTCTGTCACACGTTTAACACCCGGCGTCTTCGCACTTGGGCTGACCACACTGCCCGAGTTGAAACCATTGTGCGCTTTCTTAAACATAGCGTATCCTGTTTTCTTAAACATAGCGTATCTTGAATTCAGCAGCCTCCCGCTTGGGCTATCTCAGTAGTCGGACTCGAGACAGAATCTAAGACTTGGTTTACTTATCCTCTTTTTAGTATTGGAATATGAGTATCATGGCTGACCTAAGAGAAATCTAACAGAGGAGATCGGTAGATCTCAAAAAGAGGTACTTTTTAATATGTGGATGGTGCTGATTGAATGAAAGTGTATGGACTGAAGTGGTAATATGAGTTTTTTTCACAGCTCTCTAGGGGGCATATTCACAAGGACCTACCGCCGATTTATCTCCACCTTAACCCATCAAAAGTGGAGATAGATTTAACACCCCATTCACAAGCGGGTGCAAACTGCAGACATCGCCAGGATTCCCGCGACAACTGCCCCAAAATATATCTCCACGGTGGACACCACCAACTAACCCTAATGAGATGCAGAGTAGGCGTTCCCGTGCAAAAACACACACCAAAAAACCACTACACCACTTTCACAACAAACTGCCAGATCTGAGATGGGAACCAAAAACAGGCGATAAGCCGCAGTAGCACCCGTGATTTAACACCTGCCTTTTTCTGGTGTTAAGCAAGACGACTACCTGCAGCATGAAAGGGAGCCCAGCCAAGAGCCACACCTGAAGACCCACAGATGCCATGGAGACAATGATCATGCAGCTCGGATACCCATGAGGGCCACAACACCCACCGCCGCCACCCCCAGCACCCCCCCCCGGACATACACATACCATGCACGACACAAGAGCCACAAAAAGCGCATGATGACGCACATTGTCTAAAAATAACACACATGTGTGGCCAGAAGAACGAGAAACAGTCACACAGCACTGAAGTAACAACCAAAAACGTTATTGAAATACAACACAAAACACCAATGCGGAAGACTCCTGTCCGGTCCGTCCGGGACAATCTCGATGTCACACCTGGAAAATAAAGCACAAAATCAGAACGTGTGCCCTGCGCACATCAAAGGAGCGAGACACAGAGAAACAGAGAATGAAAGAAATCCGAAAGAGAGAGAAGGAAAGGAAGGGAGAGAGAGTGAGAGAGGGAAGGAAAGGAGGGAGAGAGAGGGAAGGAAAGGAGACAGAGTGAGAGAGAGGGAAGGAAAGGAGAGAGAGTGAGAGAGAGGGAAGGAAGGAAAGGAGAGAGAGAGAGACACCGCCGCCCCTGCGCACCCAGGCTCCACTGTTCACCTGCTGCCACCGGTGTGTCTCCAACCACGTGCCGGGATACACTGCAAGCCACCAGGTCTGCAATCTGCAATCGAGGCCAGAGTCAATCATGGCAGAGTCCATCACACAGCACCAACGCCTGTCCGTCCCTGCGCACGCATGCAGCCGCACCCTACCCTCTCCCGCCGGCCAGCGCTGGCTGTCCGCACTTGCGCACCCCGGGCCCACTGCTCACCTGCCGCCAACGGTGTGTCCACCAGTGGGCACACCACGTGCCCGTGCAAGCTCCAGGCCCCGGTCCAGCCACCATGGCATGGTCCACATCATGCGGACCCGCCCCGCGGCCCAGCAGGTTCCACACATGACGCTGAGTCCTGATGCATCAATGGCAGAGACCACATCAGTGCACACGTCATCATCGCAGGCTGCACACCCGCTCAGCTATTTCGGTGCCACTAACCCTGTGCAACCCCAGTCAGCGCCACGTGGTGGTAGGCCCATGACGGGCGCAAGGCCTCGGGTGCGACCAACCCTGTGCGCCACAACTCATGGGCCCTTTATGATTGAGAACCGTGGAGCGTCCGTCATCCAGTCACCACAGGCAGTGGGGAATGTGACGTTGTCGGCCCCTTATATTGGCAGGGTCACATGGCCTGTGACGCCTGTGCTGGATGGGTGTAGTGTGTGTGCAGACCTGCCCTCAGGGAGTGGCCGTGACATGCTGACAACTAGAACAGTGACCTGCATACCACCAGTGTGTACGCCTGTGACATATAGCTGTGTGGGCCCCCCCTCGGAGCGTAAGCGGAGTGGTCTGGCCTGGCGTACGCCAGAGCAGGGCTTGCAACAATGACTCGGGGGCTCTGGGCGTGGTTCAGTCCATGTCCGGACAAGGAAGTGACTAATGCGTGTGTCCCTGTTGTAGTGTCCACGACAACCGGAACACAATAGGCAATGTAGCACACTGTGACTGGCATCCCACTAGATGAGCATCATTGGCGTAAGGGAAATCACTGTCCCTACATTCATCCACACATTCATACATGAATGATGAAAGACATGACACAGAAGTGCATTTCTGGATGTTTATTGCACATCCAGTGGAGTTTTGCAGATGGAGCGGTACAGGGCCATGCCAAGCACACTACACAATATGGGCCCGTGGAGGGCCAGCCAGAGTCCATCCGGGGATGACAAGTACTGCGGAAGAGGAAGGGTACAGTCCGCAGTCTGGTCGCCGTGCCATTGGTCATCAAACAGGATATGGCAGTCCATGTCGCGGTCCAAGGTGAGTGCAGCGGAGTGTATCGGGGGTCAGTGCAAGGTCATGGGGCCATGTGCGGCACCAAGCAGAAACAGGCCAGGTGGCGGAAATGAATGCTAGTGCCTCCTTCTGAACTCTATCCCATCCACGTCCTCGTCCTCGGATATGTGCCCTGTCCCACCTGTGGGTGTTGCAGTACCCGCTGCGGCACTATGTGCCACTGACACATCAGGTGCCGGAGGAGGATTGTCTGCCGCACTGTGTGGCAGTGACACATCAGGTGCCGGAGTGGATACGCCTGCCGCACTGGGAGGCACTGACACACCAGGGGGCGGAGATGTGGATGGTGTGGGGGCAGCAGCATTCATCTGCGCCACGCCTTGTGGCAGCAATGCCATGATGAGGATCTGCAGGGCATGGTAGATCCCAGCTACATTTCGCTGATGTGCAGCGGTGGCTGCCATCCTTTCCGCCTCCATCCGCACCATGTCCTCCATGAGCCTCCACATGTGTGCCAGCTCACGGCTGGGATCGCTGGAGCCACTCTGAGCGGACATGTGTTCTTGTCTCCGAGTCATGACTCCAGCGATGTCAGTCAGGGCTCGTTGGAGACCATGGAGCGGGCCGTGGGTGTCCGTTAGGGACTGGAGCTGGTCCCTGATGGGACCTAGACACCCATGGATGGCATCCAGTTTGGTAGCCATGAGGTCGAACCCCACCCGCACCTGCTCAGCCGTCTCCCTCTGGCCCTCCTGCACACAGCGTTGGAAGGCCATGTGTTGTTCCTGGGGGTCTTGGGAGACTGCCGGGGCTGTGGATGCCTCCTGCTGGGTGGTTTGGGTAGTGGGTGGGTGGGGTCTCCTCGATGCAGCTGGGCTGCCCTGATCCGGGAGGTGAGTTGCGGATGATGTCAATGATGTCTTGGAGGGCTTGGGTGTCGATGCTGGGGGTGTCCTCCTTGTCATCAGTGAAGAGTGACTGGGACTGCTCTGCAGGAGGTGTTGACGGTGCCCCTGCAATGTGAAGGGGAGATGGTGTATTACAATGTGTCCTCATGTATGTAGCCGCATGGTACAGGTTCACATTCAGACAGCATGGCATTGTACATTGTGACAGTCTGTGGATCAGGGCCATGATCCAGAGTCATTGTGGGTGTGCACTCTGCTCTGCTTGATTGTGCATGTGTGCCATTGTGGCCATCTCCACCCCGTCACCCCAGTACCTAGTGGTCACTCAGCCTGTTGCGGTTGTGTTGTGTCCTGTCGAGCAGTGTCCGGTCCCCCGACTCCTGCCACAGTCTCCACACTGATGACTGTCGACACCAGCTCCTCCATGTCATCCAGCTCCAGCTGTGGCGCTGGGCTCCCACCTCCAGTCTGCATTGCTGCCTTCTGGTTGGCTGCGAGTTTCTCCTTGGTCTTGCGCTTGATGTCAATCCATCACCTCTAGACCTCGTCCATTGACCTCTTGTGCTCTCCGACGGCATTCACCTTGTCCACGATGTCCCGCCATATTCCATCTTTGGTGCCCAATGACACGTTGGAGGTGACGAACAGTTGTTGATGGTGTTCCATCACCTCCGTGACCAGGATCCTATTCTCCTGCGGACTGAACTTCGTCTTCCTCTTCTTCTTGTCCTTGCCCTTCCCTGTCCCCGAGGTCCCAGGCTGGTCGTCCGGGGTGCTTGTGGGGTTGCGCTAGTCCTCTGCGCCTGCTCCGGCTGCCTCCATGGTGCTTGGGTGTTGGTCATTTTGTGTTTGTGTGTTTTTTCTACTTTTATGGTGGTTTTTCCCGCCTGCCATGTGTGTATTGCAGGCCTGGCGCTGCTTATCGCTGATTTCCTCATCGTGCTTTGGCCCATCGCATGTTTTTTCGCGTTGAGGTTTGTGTTTTTATCACAGTCGCGGTTGTTGTATCGCGGACATTGGCCGTGTTTTTGGGGGACTATCGCATGGTACCGCTGTGTTGTGAATTCCACGTTAACACGGGGTTATTTTCCCGCAATGGGCTGCGATGTGTAAAGTTGCGTTAACATTTTTTGGAGATGTTTAGCACACGTTCTTGTGAATATCCCCCTAGGAGTTCTAAGTCCTGAGGAGAACCCAGTTAATTCACATCTTTGGGTTCGAAACGTGTCGACTATTATTTAACCACACAAGTATGCTTAAAAATACATTATGTTGACTCATTTGTAAAAAACGTTGTCAAAAAATCATGAAAACTTAAGAACTGTGTCGTGAGCCATAATAGTTCACTGTCTGGTTGTTGCCCTGAACAAGGTTGTTATTGATTTTTTCAAAAAAACAGTATCAAATTTCAACCTTCAGGGTTGTACTGAGCTTTCTTTTGTTTTTACAAATAGAAAAATGTGTTTTTGAAACACAGAACTCAAGCTTACTTCATTTGTTTTTGTAAAGTTGAATTTGTTGTCTATGTTGTGTCTATGCCATGTCCAACAATGTAGTTTGTGGTGTTGAGTATTTTGCAATTTGATTTAAACCGTTGTTGTGGTCCTCTGTGAATTTTTGCATCTTGCTTGAAAAAACGATGGGTACTTGAAAATAAATTTTGAAAAACATTTTTCACAAACAGAAAAGAAAAATTAAATTGAAAAATAAATAAAATTATGATTTACGGTCACATCAAGTGTCATGTGTGATCATGGGAAGTGAAGTATAACTGATATCAGTATTGGCATGTGTGTTGTTGTGTGATTTTACTCTATTCAGCACAAAATGCATCCTCACATCAATTTTTAGCACAAGGATGCATTTAAACAAGAGCCTGTGAATAACATCCGCTCATGTTCTCTTGCTCCTGTAAATTTTTACCGCGGATTATTGCGACATGACATTCGCAGTCATTTTTTTATCACGAATGGCACGTAATTACGCAAAGTGGCATGATGGCGTGATTGATCTTGTGAATTTAATGTAACAAGCGTAACAAAAAATTCCTCAATTTATGGTGGCATAATTTTAATTTTCACCCAGGCCTAGTTTTGACCTTCTTCTGGGCCAGTGGAAATAAATTCTATTGTGTGGTAGTTGCGTCCCTTCTTCTGTCAAGCATCTGCAGATGTGTGCTCCTAAAAGTGGCAGCCTTCGCAGGCCGATCATATCTCCCTCAACAGTGTTGCAGCTTCTGATGCCGTCAGAAGCAGCAGGATCCAATCATGGTCCACAAACAGTCATCAGAGGGCACACGGATGGTGGTATTGAAGTTGTCTTTTGGGTGCAGTTCTCGACAGGAAACTGCAGAGGGAGTCCTGGGGACCCCTTTGCAGAATGGGTCACCCCTAATGTACACTCCTGACAGTACGCTTTGTCTGGGTGCTCAAAACATGCTGGGCTTCTCCTGGACAGTCTCTCCTCCAGGCCAGACAGACTCCTTCCATCTCTCAGCAAGTAGACATGATTTTAGGCACTCAGCAGACCCATAACTCTTTTGGCAGAAAGTGTAGACTTCAGGTGATGTTCTCGCACTTTGGGAAGATTGTCTGTCAGGCAGAGACCAGCCCTGGTCACAAAGCAGTCCTTCAAACACTCTTCAGGGCACTCCTTTCTTGCTTGTAAAGGACTTGGAACTGTAACAAATTGGGCTGGCTTGGATCCAACTTTTATACACATGTTCTAGTTAGGGGATGTGGTTTGGTGTGGTTCTGTTTCAAGTGTCCATCTCAGGCTTCTCTTCAGGCTCAACCTTTGTGTTAATTGATGCTCCTCACAGCAGGTGACACTCGGGTGTGTCTCGAGCAGCAGCAGCACCAACAAAAGGTTCACAATAAGGTGTCATGTTTCTGCACCTAGCTGTTATTAGCATCCCTGAAGCAGTAATAAGGGACAGACAAAAGGGCAGGCCTCGTCTAGAAACGTCCTCATCTTGAACAACAGAAATTTAAGTCTCACCCTTCATCCCTTCGTCTACCAAATCACAGTGCACAGGAAGAACTAGTCAGCAGCCTCTCACTAACAAAGTCTTCATAGAATATCCAGAGGTAGCCCCGTCTCCATCCTCCTCACTTCCGTTTCTGAATCTCTACCTTCCCGCCACAGAAATCTAGGCACTACATTTCCACTGTCTGGTGAATCTGTTCTCATCCTCCATCTTGTGACAAACTTAAACAAGGGGAATCCAAAATGGACACCACTGGCTTCAGTACTCAGACTCACACACAAACATACACAGTCTTAATACCCTGCTTGCATTACCTGCATATTATGTTTGAGGTTTTAGGTTTCACATAACAGAGGAACTTTACACAAGGGGGGGCCAATAGGCCTCCTTCTTATTGACACAAAAAGATGTAGTCACACTATGGATTCACAAAACATGGTATGCTGCCACCGCCGCATTATGTGTTCATCCCAAGACAGGGACAATAGTCCTCTGTCAACCATGAGAATATGCTTGGTGTGCCCCAAGGACAGGTCCTGAACCATGCATTGTCAGAGACAGCCCTAGGCATCTGTGCACGCGCTAGATTAATGTGACACCAGGGTCAAAATATAGGCAGATACCCGATTCTCATGCAATTGGGCGGAAGGAGCAGGGAAAAATTCCTGTGTAACATGCAGGGGACATTCCTGTCCCAACAACATCTCAGTCACCAGTGCAGAATGAGCTCTACAGCACCACTCCATGGCATCCCAAGCCACCAATGCATGAAAGGACGTTAAGAGGACCAGTGAATGGCATTTGCAGCCACCAGTGCAGAACATGACATTAAAACTTCGGTGCATGAGAACTAGAGATGCCACCGCAGGATATGACTTGAATAGCACCAGTGCATAATGACTAAAGTCAAATGTGAAGACACATGAGGTCTATCCTCATGAGTCTGTGACCAGCACAGGACGAGCAATAGAAGCATCTGCGCATGTTAACTAAACCCACAGGCGCAGAACATGAGTCTTTCCATGGCATATCTTGCCACCAGTGCAGAGTATGCCCCTGGAGACTGGTGACATGCCCCTGGAGCCCCAGTGGGTCGGCAGCGCCTCCCACACCCCAGCAACCTACACCAAAACTGCCATTGAAATGGAGAACTCTTGGAGTCGCCAGCAGGCCAGAATCCAGCAGATATTTACACTGGGCTTTTGTTGGGGGCGTTTTGACGTGGGTAGCTCAGAACGCCCATGACTATTTTTCAGATTTTTTTTTTAAATTTTTTTTTGGGATGGAAGAGGACGGTGAAGGTACTTTACCATTAATCCACTTATTGACTTTTCGCTAGATTACACCAGTAGGAAGAGGAGGCGTTTTTGCTCTCGAAGTGGCAGAAGTGCTCTGTATTTCTGCTTCTTTAATGTTTGATTCAGGAGCTGGGTAATGTCCTCGGGGGTTGACCACACTACTCCGGGTTTTTACAAAGATTTGCGAAGAGCGGACCCAGGCCAGCTGCACTCTGTTCTGAGGGTCCAGCTCTATGAATGAACTTCCCCACTCTCTGGTTGCACGGGCCGCTACATTCAGAGTGGCCGCTACTATACACAACTGAACGAAAAAGGCGCAGTCCCTACAGATATCCACCAGGCCATGATCGAGTGATTGCACTGCCAATAATAAATGGGCATTGCCTCTAAACAGATTACACGCGTACACGGCAGAGCAAAACACGTGTCAGCTGGTCATCAACTTGGTGAAAAGGCAATTTTTAAATGTATGAATGCGAGGTTTAATTTGGTATTGAAGAATAATGTTTTCACCAGGAACATTATAAGGATAAAAGCATGGAAAACATCGGCACGCGTTTTCAAACTGCCTGTAAAAGAAAGGAGGGCCGGCTGCGCACACTTGCTACGACCTTTTCTTGTGGGCGCTCTGAAGAGCAAGGTCTTGCTATTAAGGGGGAAACTGGGGTTTATTTATTTCACATGGAATCGTCATCGTTTGTTCCTCACATCCCCTTTAGTCCACCCCACGGTCATTTATGTCATGCCGCTCGGTGAGTTAAACTCCATCGCTGAGAAATTGTCTACAGGTTCCGAGTTGGGTCCCGTACGATGTCTGGCCAGTCTTTCAGTCTTCCGAGGTCGATACATTGAGCACCATTAAATTGAGTATTAAGAACATGTTATTTCCGGCTTCGATCGCTGCGGACGTGAGGCATGGGGAGGTTAAACTAGGCGTGAGTAGTGCGATGCGCTGCTCCTGAAACCTTAGCATACATCCCACAGTTCAAGTGCTCACATTCAGTGACACCTAACTACCACGGTTTCATCTGTGATACCCTTTACGTCTTGGCTTACAAACTTAACAACAACGTCTCGTCGTGTTCGCGTATTATAAGACAAACACGCTTACAGCAATGCATACTTCAATCTGCCCAATGAAACGTATCGCCAGGCTCCAGCACCAACGAAATGAAAGAAGTGAAATCTGAAGTAGGTTTGTAAATCTAGAGAACGGGAGTCTCCCTGTTCCTAAATTCCTACCTATTGAAGCTGCTGTGCGGAGCAGAGAGGACCCGCGCGTGTTATATGCAGACACGTTGTTGTCACGAGGCGGGCACTCCGATACCAACCACGGCGTATACTCACTCCCTCGGTGGCTCATCAGCCAAGCCGTGGAGAGGGAAGCACCCGGGATATGTTATCACGGACAGAAACTGCCACAGTGCTGAGACAGACATCCTGAATTCTGTTTCCCTTACTGACCGTGTGATCTTGGGCCCAAAACTATCGCCACATAAACATTACGTATTTACAACAATAGGAACAGTAAAAAACAATATTAAGTAATGTCAGAAAATATGACATTGGGATTTGAAGCAGCAAATCGCCTGTAATACCACCTGCCGATTAAAATCAACTTTTAAAGTGAAGCTAAACAAGTATATGTTCCTGGCCGTGGAGAGGGAAGCACCCGGGATATGTTATCACGGACAGAAACTGCCACAGTGCTGAGACAGACATCCTGAATTCTGTTTCCCTTACTGACCGTGTGATCTTGGGCCCAAAACTATCGCCACATAAACATTACGTATTTACAACAATAGGAACAGTCAAAAACAATATTAAGTAATGTCAGAAAATATGACATTGGGATTTGAAGCAGCAATCGCCTGTAATACCACCTGCCGATTAAAATCAACTTTTAAAGTGAAGCTAAACAAGTATATGTTCCTGGCATGACGAAAGCACGCTGGTGGGAGGCGGCTTAACGGGTTTTGCAGAAGCATGCCTACTAAACAGATTCTCAGTATCAAATATAAATATCAGATTTATACGTGTGTTATAACCGATTTTAGCGAAGATTGTTTTATTTCGATTAGAAAGAACCCGTGCAAAGATGAAGACGGGTGAAATGCGAAAAAAAAGAGAGACGGGTGGTGATAGGCGAAAGAAGGCGAAGGAGAAAGGAAGAGAGAACGCGAGGGAAATAAATAGGAAGAGAAAAGAGCGCGTACAGGAGAAAGAGAAAGAGTGAGATAACTATAAAAGTACATAAGAAAACAACATTGAAAGAAAATAAAAAACAATGCATCTGAATGTGAAAAACAAATATACAAGGTAAGATATTATATTATATATATATGAGACATTCTATCAAGAAAACATGGATGGAGCAGTTGAAACATGCAAAATAAATAGAATTCGGTGAAAAAAAAAATATATATATATATTAGACATTCTATCTAGAAAACATGGATGGGGCAGTTGAAACATACATAATAAATAGAATTCGGTGAAAAGAGAAAACTTCACGCATAAAGAAATACATTTGCATAACTAATACAAATGCCGAAGAAAGGAAACAAGAGGTAGAACTTCAGAGATAAATTAATACACACAAAAGGAGTAAATAATTAGTGATGTACAAAGTAAACAAAAAGTAAAGCGGAGTAAGAAAGGAAAAGTAGAGAAAATTTAAACAGCAAGAAAAGCTCATATTTATGAACCTAAAAGTTACTTTGGAGAGCACGTTTCATTACGCGCTTTACCTAAACACAGAGTACGGGTGTCTCATACTTTAATACAGAATGTGTTTATTTCTCCGTAGATTCATATTGTCCACGATTTGTTCTGGCTGGCTAACTTGTATTTTCCTTGCCACGGTACAAACCTGCTGCTGAGAGCCCGTGCACTCCCACTCGCATCCACCAGGGGCTGCAACTGAGTTAGTAAACTCATGAGAGGGCGTGGCCAGCACCTCCTGTCCTTTCAACAAACCTGCAGTGGGAGGGGTGGAGGATTATTATGATTGGTCAACTTCGAACCAATCAGAAAACCTTACAGCCCAGGGCTGTGGGCCAGGCCTCGGTAGCTGCTCATCAATCACTGTCTAAATGCAATTCTACGGCCCCAAAAAAACTTCTCCTACTCTGAATGACTCATATTTCCAATTTACACTTCGGCGGTTGGTGCGTTCCTCTCACACAGTCAGTGTGGCTTGGACAGGAAGAACAGTTTGAGGTGTTTGATGAAGACCAGGGACAGCCATGTCTAAAGACTCTTCAGTAAACAGTGCTTCCGCCAGCAGTGGTGGTGGCAGATCTGTGACGCTGCAGGGCGTGGAGCACTTCTGCGCTCAGGCATCCACGCTTCAACTCGGGTCTCTGCCAAAAACTGCACTGCAAACGGAGAGAAAAACGTGACCTGGGACTCAGCTTCAGGCACACAGAGGTTCAAATAAATATATACACAGACAACATCCTCTGAAGTTCGCCTTGGGTCTTCACGTCTTAAGTTATTTCCCCACTTTTAGAATATTGAATGAGAAGAGGAGCCCCTCGCCATTTCGCTAATACGTGTTTAAAGCGTGTGATCCATGCGTGATGAGGGGACACTTCTAGTGCACTTAAGTAACTTGTTCTGAAGTCCAACTTGCCTTGTCTGTGAGGCACGCACTGAACGGGCACATCGCTTACTCACTTAGTGACAGGGACAGAATGAGTGTCGTGCTACCACCCTAACTATAAGACGGTGGGTGGCAAGGGCTGGTGACAGCTCTGCTTTTCGCCTAAACATCCTGTCTTCGTGCCAATGCCTTCCACTTACTCACTCCGCCTTTTCGATACTTCATCACCTCCTACCCTTTCTGTCTTACCTTCTCAGTACCTCACCTCACAGCACTTCCTCTTTACTACTAGATCCTCGTTGCCAGTCCCCCGAGTCCTTACTACCTCTCTACCCTAACCTCTGTACTTCATCCAGTCACGTTTACACACTTCTACCATTTGCCCATCTCTCCTACCGAGACCCTAAATTACTTCTACCTTCCCAATCCCTCGACAACCATTCACTCCACATTTAATACTTCCTTCTCTGGAACTCGCGCTTCCCAAGGTCCCAGTCACCGCCTCTTCCCTGGCCCCGCCACTCCGCCTACATCCCGCCCCTTCTGCATGGCCACGCCCTCCCAGGCTGATGACAGCCGACCCTCTTTAAGTTGCGTCGCGCCACAGCTGTCTGCGAGCACTGAGCCTCCTGGCGCCATCCCGCTGCCTGCAGGAAGAATGCCTTCAGTGTAACAAAAAAAAAAAAAAATTTGAGGGAGGAGGGGAACTCTAAACACGCCAACCCCCTCCGACCAGGGCCACTGCTGTCACACAGCCCCCAGCGGCAGAGCCCAGGGACACTTTGAATCAGGTCAGTGCTCCCAAACCTCGGCTCCCACTGCAGCCCCAGGTGCGGCTGCCAGCACAGGAGCACGCAAAGTATGTGCGTGTGCGACCCCGCGTTTCTTTTATCTCAATTGCATGAATTAAATGAAAAGAATCCTTTCTAGCTGTGCAACGCGTACCTCGCCTCGCTCGACTATTTCTTTGACTAATTTTGATTTATTAATTTGAACGTAGGTAGAAGTTGTTTCGCTTCCCTTCTTGACACTTAAAACATTTATTGTGTTTTTTTTTACAGAGCTCTGACAGAAGAAGCGACGGCAGCTTTGGATTTTGTTTCGCTGTTTTGGACCGGAGCTTTTTCTTCTCTTTTTGTGAGCATTTTCTGAAGTTGTTAGTTGAGCCGACACAGTTGTTTGCAAATGATGGAAGTTACGACGGACCAGCCGCGGTGGGTGAGCCACCACCACCACCCCGGGGTGCAGCATCCGGACTCCCACCACCCTGGGCTGGGCCACTCCTACATGGACCCCTCGCAGTACGCGCTGCCCGAGGAAGTGGACGTGCTCTTCAACATCGACGGCCAGGGCAACCACGTCCCGTCCTACTACGGCAACTCGGTGCGGGCCACGGTGCAGCGGTACCCGCCGGCACACCACGGTGAGTGCAGAGGAACGCGGCGGGGCTGGGGAAAGAGGCGCTAGAGTGCCTGGAGGTGGTAGGTGAGCTCTGCACACCCAGAGAGGTAGTCGGGCCTGGAAGGTGGCAGCGAGCTCTGCAGACCCTGAAAGGTGGCGGGTGGGCGAAGCAGACGCTGAGAGGTAGTCTGTGCGTATGAAGACCTGGGAAGAGGCAGGTGACACTGCGGCCCCCGAGAGGTGGGAGCTATGGCAGTCCTGGGAGGTGGTGGGTGGGCACAGCATACACTGACAGCTGGCAGCATTGGCAGGTGAGCTCCGCAGACCCTGCAAGGTGATAGGTGCTTACTGAAGACCTGAGAGGTGGTAAGTGGGCATCGCACACCCTGACAGGAGTTGGGGTACCGGTGTTAGGTGGACAAAGGAAGGTATAATACTGCGCTAGGTACAGCACACGGTGCGGTGTTTGGGGGACCAGCCTTAAGGGGTCCTGTACGTCCTGATAGGCATTAGTAGACCAGTGCTAGGTGGGCACGTCAGTGCGTGGGGGGTGTTAGAGGGCACCGCTCCGTTGTCGGTGGGAGAAGTAAGGTACCCGGGGTTGGGTATGCGTGGCACACCCTCACCCTGGGTGCTGTTAGGGGGCAGACGAGCGCTGTAGATTCTCGCAAGTATTAGAGATGGGTGGGCCCTGCAATCCATTATCCGCGTGAGGCATTAAAAGGCCGGGGCAGGTGTGCACGTCAGTACTCGAAAGCCCTTAGTTGACCCGGGAGATGTGGGCACTGCGACACTTGGCGCGCACTGTCGTGCCCGTGGGAAATGGAACCTGCACAAGTAGCAAGCGCTGACACACCGGGTCCATTTCTGATGGTGGGCGCTGCAAATCCTGTGCGGCTTTAGTGCGCTGTAGTTATACAAATCGGGACAAAATGTAGCGCGGTGCTCGTGCACGTTCTGCCAACAATTTTGTTGGAGAGGACCCTGTAAATCGAGCCGTGTCCTGGAAGGGCCTGCCCCTGCAAACCTGGACACTGCGTTAGTTGATACAGCCCTGCAAAACATCCGTGCGGCAGCAGAACGGATCGGCATACCTGACAACAAACAGGAGAGGGTGCCTCTGCGAAAAGAGTCCCTATGGTCGTGCCCCCCACCCCCGTTGCCGTTCACACAATTTGTGACGCTTTTAATTTTGTTCTGCTTGCCCCACGCCATTAGGCAATAAATGAGGGGGCACGTCCCACACATTGTGTTTTATAGCAGTGGCAGCCCCCCAAACAACCCAGCACGAGTTAAGACATGTGTCCCCTACAAACCTTGACCGATGTGAGAAGGCCCCTACAACTTCATGTCAAACAGAGCAGATCCCCAGCAGCATCTGGGGTTGTTAGTCTACTCAAATCCTTGTCTTTTGACCTTGCACATTAAGGGTTTGCATATCGGCGAAAACCCAGTAACATTGTGGGGTGCTCCATGGATGTCCACACAAACTCCTGCCTGCCAGGGTGACCCTGTAACAACGTGGGGCTTTAGGTGAATGTCACTGCAGAGGAGTGAAGCAATCCTCTCTGGGAGCCGCACATCACTGGAGAGTGGACACTGAAAAGGGTACATAGTCATGTGCGCGCTGAAAGCTATCACGGGCCAGGCGCCCAGACCCCGACAAGCCCGTTTCAGAAAGTCCTACTGGGTTGGCATCCTGCCCAGGGTCCATGTCCCTGCGAGCACTGGGAAATGCTGACAGATGTCCCCCACACTTAATAGGGCAGTGTCCGCGCTTTTTGGGGCCTTATATTTGCGCCACGAAACCCGTCAAAATGTGCCAAAAATGTCATACGTTAGTGACCCCCACATGAAAAGGTGCAGACTGAACAGAAACTGTCTCTGCAAAAGGTGAGGGGAAGCATTCTATAGACCCCGCCGCACAACAGAGAAACGTCCTCCCCCAAAGCAGCATACCGCATAATAACGCTGCATGTGGTGTCGGATAATACACGTTATTAAAAATACGCAATAGATTTGAAAAACTCGTCAATATGACATTATGGTGTGAGCTCCTAGGAAACCGTTTAACTAACCGAGAAAGCCCCCGTCAAAATCTCGCAGCTATTTGGAAAGACAGACGTGCCGGGCTTTAAAGCCGCAACGTTTTAGGGAATATTTCCGGCCTAAGTGTTTAATATAACATGGGAAAACTAGAAAGTGGGCCAGTTATATTAATAGGGGAAAGCTAGCACACACACATGAATAATCATGTCTTATGTAGAAAATGCCCGATTAAAGGGCGACGTATACAGTCACGTACACTAAGCAGAATGTTGTCTCCTTACAAAAGTTTGAAATGAGGAACAGTCACTTCAAGGCAGGTCCTGTCAGGGGGGATTTGGCTTGTGGTAGGTGTAGAGTCAAGTCTGTGAGGTTTGGGGAAATGATGGCTTATCCCCCCTGCCTGTCCATCAGAGACCCCCTAAGACTAGGTCTGTAGTCTGCGAGGTATGGAAGGGGATGCCAATTCAGTAGGCTCACCTTCCCGCCAAGCCCCTCAGATGAGAGAAAGGCGCCACTTTTGTGGGTTGGGGTCTGGGAGCTATAGAAGCCGCGGACAGACGGGGCTGTAGTGTAGGGGCGGAGGTGCAGGGCTTTTCCGCCTGTCAAAGCGAAGGGACAGCCCCGGCTCCCCCCTCGAAGCGCACACTACGGTGCCGGGCGCAGGACAGGAGGACTTGAAGCCAGGGCTCCCATAAAATGAATCAAACCCGGGCTTAGGAAGTGGGCATATTTAGCGTGTCACAGGACGATACCGCGAGCCTTAAACACCCAGGGAACCATTATCCAAAGGATACGAAGAATTTATCAAAAGGCGTCTTCTGTCCATCAAGGTGTGAACGCACTTTATAAGAGAAGTACATCATGTGTACATCATTGTAGTTGCACAAGAATTCACTGTATTTATTTTTAAACAGACATTGCAGTCCGTGTGCAGGTGATCTTATGAGCTATATATATATATATATATATACACACACACATATATATATATAGATATAGATAAAGAAACACACACATATATATATATATATATATATATATATATACACACACATACATACGCATGCATTTAAAGGTGTAGGCACGCCATGCAACAACCGTAAATTAGATAATCTCAAAACAATTTACAACATAAGTAGCGAATATATATATAATTTGCATAGAATATGGTATGTTTCCCTCCTCCTATGTGAAGCTTCGTGTCAGGCTAAGCAGCAGTGATTAGAGTGCTGTTATTCACAGACAGTATGAATATACCTTAAGGAGATTGTTTTTTTCAGGTAAGGCATACAGTATTAAACACATGAGCACATTTTCATAGTTCCGTTCCAAGGGCTACTCTGGTAGATTTAGCACTGAATGATTTCGCCTCACTATAGCAGACTATTTATACCATATTCCAAGATTTTGAGGCCCCCACATCTTTCCTATTCGGCATATTTCGGCCTTTTCTCAGCTGCACTGTTCACTGGTGGGCGCTGTACTTTCACTGATGCACCAAATGTTTCTTTCGCCACTCTCATCAGTCATCGAAATGCGCCCAAATCAGTTTTCATCTCATAGCGCGGAATGCAGAGATACACTGAAATATTCAGACCTGAGCACGGCCGATTCATCCTAACTCATACATAAATCCCACGTCCGATCTGCGAATGAAATTGTCACTGTGTGTCACGCAAAGAAGCACGCACGCACGTGCACGTAAATGTACGCACGTGACGTGCAATTCCTCCAGCACAGTGGCTGTTTTCGTCTGTTTACGCAAGGCCTTTTACCGCTGTTCCAAAGACTGTGCCGAAGGTGTATCTGATGTGCAGATGCGTGCGGTAAAGGTACATTTAAATTTACATAGCAGGACAACGGCAGTTAATGCACGAGCAGACGCAAAGCTCGAAATAACACCCTTCAGTGCGTTTATTCATGTGTCTTGCATGGTTGGATGGGTTCGTATTTTATCATTTGACCTGCTCACTTGAAAGACTTAATTGTGCAAAATGCATTTTTAGTTTATACCAGCATCAGCAGAAAGTGGAAATGTCATCGAGAGGTGGCCTCTCCAGAAACGTACTCTTACCGCTTCCTGGAGCAGGTGATGAACCGCTGCTTGTCCTTGAACCCTCACCCACGCACCTTCACAAGCCCGCTTCCCCTTTCTGAAAATAGCGCAGCGCACCTTCTGGTGGGTTTACGCAGGGTCATCGTCATACACTTCACGCTCTTTCCGGGGAGAGGGCCACAACATTTCCAGTTAAGTTTTGGATTTATTTTAATTTTGCTTTTCATCAACCCGTCTTGACCTAATATGTCTTAAAAGCTCGACCGATACACTCCCAAGTGACACTTTTGTGCAAGGCACTTTATGTAACAGTTATGGGTCAGATTATTTTTTAGAATGAACAGGGCCAGAGGGTACATCTACAAGACACGTGATACGTTTTTAGGAGAGCTGTTCTTTTTGCCACACTCTGCTCTGTAAAATGTGCGATAATTCTGTGAATAAATGAAGCCAGCAAGCAATGATTACATATTCAGATACAGACATCGGTTGCGCTTCACGTATCCTTAGAGTTCCTTACAGAGGAGTCGATTTTCAATTTTTCTGATATTAAATATGGAAACATTTGATTTTGCAGTGTATGAAACGGATAGATTTTTGTTGTGGATTGCTTCCGGTTGTAAACGAAATAGTGGTTTATTCTTTTCAGCAATAATAGAAATATTCACAATGCGTGCACGATAGTATTATTAAACTGTCTAGAAAGGAACATAGCCAGTGCCACTAAGGTGCAATATTGATTAGGTTTAAGAAATGAATAAAGACGGACTAAGGTCCTTATGTAGTAACATATTTTCCCATAGATACAGAATGAGTAAAACCCTTTGATACACCAGGCCTTTGGACCCTAACTCAGGACTTTGATTCTTCTTATCCTTGTCTTTATTGAATAGTATCTCCCGTGACTAGTTTTCTAAAATAAATCTACATTTTGTGGGTAATTTATATATACATAAGTTATGTATTTGTTTGCTTAGACATAGATATGTATAATGCCTGCCATCATGTAAATCCCGAAATTAATAAAATGCTATTCTGCTTATAAATGCAAGCCAACAAAAAAAATAATAATAAACTGAAAAACTAGTTATTACGGATAATATTGATGTGTTCTGCAGCATGTCTTTAAGAACCTAATGACAGTAATCATGTTTGTTTGTAATTTTAATTATTGTTTTTTCCCCTCTTCCAGGAGGTCAAGTATGCCGCCCACCTCTCCTCCATGGATCCATCCCCTGGCTTGATGGGGGTAAGACCCTGGGGGGCCATCACAGCGCTTCCCCCTGGAACCTGAGCCCCTTCTCCAAGACTTCCATCCACCATGGTTCACCGGGATCTCTCTCAGTCTATCCTCCCACTTCGTCTTCATCCTTGTCAGGGGGTCATTCTAGCCCCCACCTGTTCACCTTCCCGCCCACGCCGCCCAAAGATGTCTCCCCTGATCCCTCACTACCCACCCCTGGCTCCGGCCTCTCCAGGGGCCAGGAGGAGAAGGACTGCATAAAGTACCAAGTGTCGCTGGCTGAGAGCATGAAGCTGGAGTCCTCTCACCCCCGGAGCAGCATGGCACCACTGGGGGGCGCCTCAGCGCATCATTCCATCAGCAGTTATCCCTCTATGTCCTACGTGCCAGAGTATGGCTCAGGCCTCTTCCCGCCCAGCAGCCTTCTGGGAGGCTCACCCAATGGCTTCGGCTGCAAATCAAGGCCCAAGACACGATCAAGTACAGGTAGGAATCTGGTTATTAATGTAGTGGTGGATGGAAACGTGAAGATGCACTTGTGGGAATATGGAAAGTAGGAAATGATCCAGTGTGCAAATTAGACTACATACTCAGTGAGATGAACCCAGCAGACTGGATGGCTGAAACCTAAGACATGAACTCAAATCCTGAATGGGTTGGTGATAGGAATCCAAGAGGGTGAGTGTATGGACTTGAGACTTTCTGGTAGAAACCCAAATGACTTGGGGATAAGAACTAATGTCTCCATAATTGAATATATCTAGGGAACTAGGATTTGAACCCAGGATACTCACTGACAGGAAAACAGTAAACTAGCTAGATAGCGGGTGATGAGAACCCATGCCATGCTAGGAGCCCTTTATTCTGATCCATGTCAGGAATCCAAAAAGCTTGGCTGATTGGAACTTACAAAATGGAAGAGATATGGAAACATACACAAGAGACTGGGCAGGTTAACCTCAAAACTGAATAACTCAAGAGTCTACTGGGCATGAACTTAGAATGCAAGAGGCTGGCAATGGAAAGCAGGAGAAATGGCGTAGAAGCACAAAAGGATTGAACGTAACTCAGGAACCTGAGTGACTGAAAGTTAAAAAGTGCTGGATATAAATTCCTTAAAAATTGGGTATGGCCCTCAAATGATGGTGTGATAGAAACATGAGAGCTTAGGCCAAGATTGTACTGGAACAGAAAATAGGCCTGGGCATCAAAATAAAAGTAGCCATCACCTTTAGTGAATTAGACAGTTAAAGCTGTGGCCCGTGTTTGTAAACTGGGCAAACCAACAGTAAGAACCGGCCCAGCAGACCATAAAAGAGGCCAAAAAACGACTCACACACTGACCTGTCAGATCAGCCCATTGGGCATTGCCTGATAGCCCATAGGCCAGGCTGTCCCTGGACTAGGTGTTGTAAACCCCAGTACTCTGTACTATGGGTACCTAAGAATGAGCGATAGGGGTGGACACCCTGGCCAATAGGGGTGACTGCCTTGACCCAACCCAAATAGCCTCCATCCTTCGGCAAATGTAGCTAACCAGACACACATACAAAACCTTCATGCGCATTCAGTGTCCTTACATCAGTGTGGGGTCTCAGAGTGGTCTTATAATACACATTAAGCGTGGCTGTGTGCTTAATGCTGTCCATTGCTGCTTAAATACAGGCGAGGAACTGATTGTCAGTCTCAGGCCCTCCTGCACGTTTGGTGGTGTTTCAAATATGTGGGGGTAGATAGACGGTGACATGAAGGCAGGCATGCAAACACAGATGGATTTAAAGTCAGTCAGGTATCTTTTACAGTTCACACAGACGGATGCACGCACTCAACCACAAAGGCGTGCGTACACACGCACACACTACCCCCACCCCCACTCATTCCAACCCACAAACTTTATTCCATTAACATGTTTGGGCCACATCTAACGAAAAGCGCTTTGCCATTTTGTGGCTTTCTGCCTTATTGCACGCTTGTATCCTATGGAAGATCTGTGAAAGGGAGGCCGCTCAGTGGCATTGGGTTTTAATGCTGTAACCCAGCGTGCTCACTGCGCCTTCCACACTGCCCCGTGGCACGGAGGAGACCCTGCCAGCAGGCGGGGGCACAGCTGCGCGCCCCTGGGCTGCGCAGTATTCTTAACAGCGACCGGCCAATCTCGACTTCGCAGAAAACCACTGCCCTCGGCCTTTTTCCTACCGGCAGATCTGGGCTCGTGTGTGGTTTAAAATCACACCAATCGCAGCGTATCGATCGTGTTACTGAAGTGCAGCCTTTTCTTTGGCCCACGTCATGCTCTTAACACACCGTGACTCCACTAGTCCCGAAAAAGTATCCGTAAATTGGCCCAGGGCATCCGAAACAGCTTTGAGGCCTACGGATGGTGGGATATACGCAAATGAATGTAACACAGCGCCACGTAGCATATAATACCTTCCCGGGCAGGAAACTGTGAAATTATAGTTCAGGATGTACGGTGGACCATTCTAATATCTTTCTACGCGTTGGCACCGCCCATCTGACTAATTTAACTATTCATAAACACGGACACACATCAATAATAAGCAGTGACTAACCCCAAATAATGCCCTCCCCTGCAGAATGTGAGGAGGGGGGCCCCAGGGCTCCCATATCTCTCATATATTCATTGGCCTTGGGCTGAATGGGAGCCCCGAGGCGTTGCGAGCCCCCCTGCACCGCAGAGGCCCGCGTTGCGCCCCTGGTGAGATGCACACGTCTCCATTGCACTGTATTTTCCACTGGTAAAGCTTCCGTGCTATACGCGCCCTTCACATTGTGGCACTGTTCGGCGGGAGGCAAAGGCTATCTCACAGCCCAGTCCCTGACTCTCTCCCCGGGCCTGGGGCGAGAGCAGTCATGGGGAGGCTTTCGCAGGGTGACTGTCTGACCCGGGGCCGTCGCAGTTTAGATATGTTTGAGCTAATCCAATTATTTCAGACTGCTGCACGCGACAGTTGCATTGTTTATCCAGCGCCAGGAACTTTAATGTAGTCCGGATGCGGTGAGAGAGAAAGGGAGCGACCTGCACGGTATTCTGTGCCGCAAAGCAGAGGGGGTGCGGGAGGGCAGGGGCCTCGGCGGTCGGTGAGGTGAAAGCTGTGTGAGTTAAAAAAGCAGTGGAGTAAAATAGCTTGATGGTTAGACGGGAAGTAAGATCAGCGTGTGTCACAAAATGGTGGGCCTGCGCTGCATGGTTTGACGAGGGGTCCATAACATTTCACGAAGGCTGGCCTTCTCAAAGCCATCTCCTGAGCAAGGGCAGACCCCGGCAATTCAGAGGTGGCAGGGGCATGCATTATTGACCCTGAGTCGTGTAATGAGGTAGAGAAGCAGCTAGGCAGAGAACAGTGAGGGAGAGACAATGAAACAAAAAGAAAGTGAAGGAGAAAGGCAGTGAGCTAGAGAAAAAAACACGAGGTAACTAGGTAGATAAAAACAACTAGATGTGGGATCGGTGTGGGGAAGTAGAAGGTAGGAACAATTCTTGTAGCAGGTACAGTGGCACCGGGGCAAGAAGTGTGAAGGGCCCAATTCACCCCAAATGTGGTTGTCTTTTACTGCCGTACTAGGAGATGGGGAGCGCATTTGTTTTCCTCACTTGCATTAGGGCTCGTGACACTCTTGGTACCCCACTGCTAGAAAGACGCAACGAAGGACACAGAGGGGAAGCCAGGCAAACAGAAGCCGGTGAATGTGAGGTGCAGGGCAGAAGGGCAGAGAGATGAGAGAGGAGAGAGGTAGAAAAGAAGTTAGCCGGGATGCAGAGGGGCAGCTGGTAGAGTCAAGATGGTTGGTGATGCGGTGAGAAACTGCAGTATTGGCACACTGCATCCCACTCTCACGGATAAAAGAGGTGCCCCCGGTATCTGGTACCATAACTGTGTATACATCGCCAGCGCTACTCCCTACATCATTTCTAACAAACCCCGCCCCCCACCACAAACACACAGAGAAACTAAAAGCCCCTTCCTTCCAGCGGCTCATACCGCTTCAGATATTGTGACTAGATAACACTTCCGGGGCAGAGCTGTCTGTGCAGGGACACAGGATCTGACTATTGCCGAGGAATTCGGCCTCATCAGCACGCTGCACAGTTCGTCCTTCTCTGGTCAGCACACTGCACAGGGCTGCCACACTCTGGGAAAGACTGCACTGCTCCGACATGTCTTTAGTAAACGTCTTGTACTGCTCAGCCCTTCCTTTGGTAAACACACTCCACTGATCTCCCATTTCTTTGATAATTATACAGCACAGCTCTTAAGTCCCTTTGGTAAAGAGACTGCACGGTTCTTCCGTTTCTGTGGCAAACAGACAGCTCTTCCTACCTCTCTGAAGAAAAACTGCCCATGTAAACAAACACCCTGGCACCCGGTTGGTGAATGCACTGCCCCACGGTGACTGATTGCAATGGATGTACTGCACACCTCTGGCATCCTTCTGGCAAACAGCCAGCGAGGCTGGGGCTCTGGGCTTGATAAACCTGCACTTGACCATAATACCTTCAAAGACAGAGATAATCCAGTCTCTTTCCATGCAGCATTCTGACAGCAGAACACAACTGAATGAACAAAACAATGATTAAAAAATGAAAGGCAGACACCGGAGAACTCATGCGTTGAGACCAAGAAAACTGCATACATTTAATGTAAAACACGAAGGCATACCACCGACGTAAACAAGGGAGAATCCAAAATGCCAAACGTATTAGCACTTTATTATGAGCTTGTTTTGCACGTCCACCTTCCATTTCCGCACCGGGCGTACCAAGCATGAAATGACCTCTCTTTCCGTGGTCAAGCTACCTGTCTAAACTACGCAAACCTGCGCAGTAGTAGTATTACTACTCAATGATAACAATATTATTATTGTTAATATTATTATAAATATTAAAAGCAGCAGTGACAGCAATGACGAGGATGATAATAATAATAGTATAGAGTAGTTCTTAGCAGAAATGCGTCCCCGGGAGCCCCTGTGCTAGCTTTGACTCGGTGGTATTTCCTAAGCCCGCCCGAAGCTGCCCAGGTGAGAGCGTTGCCCCCTCTCTGGGGAGGGAGGAAGGGCGTCGCGTGCGCGCTGTCGGCGTCGGCCTCTGCGCCGCCACGTCAGGTCGCTCCTCAGGCGGCACCCGACGGTTGGTGGAAAGAGGCCGCTTGTTCGCCGCGCCGTTGCTCTCCCCGCGAGGCGCTGTGGTTTGCAGAAGGAGGCCGCAGCGCTTGTTGTTTATCAGTAGCTCCGGAGCTCTCTCTGGGGCCGGAGCGGAGCGGTGGGGTGTGCAGGGAGCGCGGGATGAGGAGGGCGAGGGAGGAAGGCTTTGACGGGCTCGTGACATTAGTGACAAGAGGGGCTGGTGCACGAGGACTCTTTCACGGCTTCGGAAGGAGAGAGAGGGTAGAAACAGCAGCAGCCGCGTGAGGGGTATGTGGCATTATTAATAATAGTAATAATGCCTATAGCAATAATACGCCCAGTAGCAACACTAGCGGTAGCAGCACGAGCACTAACAGCACTGATAATAACATATAACAATAATAATAGTATAACGTAATAATAATAACAATAATAATAACAATAATAATAGTAACAGCAATAATAATAACAACACGATTATTGCATCTACATTATTGTTATTAGCATCATTATAGCAACAATACACATTACGATGCCGAGGATAATGCTAATGAGTAGTAGTACTAATAATATTAATAATAATACATTGTAGCACTCGGGACGCATCTACCAAGACCTTGATTTGTGGCTTTTTTTTTATTTTTATGCAGATTTATATAGCGCGAACTCGACCCGAAGGTATTGGAGCGCTTTAAACGAGCACCGGTTATGTTACACAAGGACACATTCAGGCACGGGGAGATTAAGTGATTTGCCCAGAATCACAGGATGTGGACGCGACCCCGAGGCTCGAACCTTGGTTTCCAGCCCCAAAGTCGGCAATCTAGCCGACGGACCACATCCTCTCCCCATGGAGAGCATCCCCTAGCGTCGTTGCTTTGGAATTCTGTACGTTGTATTTTGCCCTTACTTTGTTTACAGGTAGTGCTTACATTTATTGTAAATACGGATCGAGGCACTCGTGCGGGGGGCGGGGAGAGCGCGCTCCCCCTTCCCAGGGCCTGAGACCGTCATCGGCACGTCCAGCCCAGGCCTTCGGAAGGCTGTGTAGGGTCAGCGTAGAGGCTGCAGCTGCAAACAGGACTGGCTTGGTGCAGACTGTGCGGTGTAAGGGCTGGATGACTTCTGAGAACAGGACTGGCCTTGAGCTGATCATGTGAGATAGGGACTGAGGGCTGTCCTGGAGCAGGCTGTGCGAGTTCAAGCCAAGGCGTTTGGCTTTAGCCTGGGCACAGCAGAGCGGCCCTTAACTCCATTCACGTAAAAGTTGACACATTGCATGCTCTGATGCACGTGATGCCCGTGGGTAACAACTGTGACAGGCTTGTGGCTCCTGTCACCACCCGGAGTGAGGGGGAGGCACTCAAAGCAAGAAGTGCGACCACACCACCATCTCGTGCTAACAGAGCTAGTCTATAAACTCACACAGTTAAAACCAGGCAAACGCTGCAGTCAGTTAGCCACAAAATGTTTTAAACACCAAGCTACTTTTTTGTGTCTCCTTAAAACTTTTATTATTTTTTTCCAAGCAATTCCTGCTTTCAATACATAAACCTTCTGAAAAATGAAGGTGCACACTTTTAATTCAGCAGCTCCCTCCCTTTCCACAGCAGAACACTTTCATCTTTGATGGAATCAGGGGACGTGTGCGCTTTCCACTCCCGACCTCAGACATTAGCTTAGCAAAGAATCAATGGGACCTGGTGCAAATAAGGAAATTGCCCCCTGTGGCTTACGTTGGGGCTAGTAAAATACAGCATTGTCAGGGTTCCATTTGCCCCTCAGGGCTCTGGGCCTTGGTGTCCCTGCTCCTGCTGCACCAGTGGTAGCTACTCCTCTATTATGTTACAGTTATAGACAAGTAGGAGACACTTTGAGAGCTTTCTAGAAGCCTTGAGCTCACTTTGCTTTTCAGGAGTATGCAAAGCCATGTAAACAGGAAGTGTTTTTCGTGTTTTTCTCCACTCCCGTCTTATCATGTGAGATTAACTCCGAAGGGTGGAATACATTGAAATGTCTTACGGATTGTATGCCTTTATGGTTTGATAAAAAATACACTTACTACATCCATGATGTTACTGCTGTGTTGTCTGCATAATGCTAGAACTGCACCCTGCCTGTACCTCTGGAAGTGTACCCTTCATAAAGCTGGTACTGAATGCGTGGCATATTGCGGGCACTGCACCTCTGCTCAAAACTGTCATGACACTGGGTGTATGGTGATGGCTTGACTTCTACAGTATAATGTAGGCACAGTATCCCAGGCATAATTCCGGCACTGCACACTGCCTGATGCTGGCACTCGCCTTCTTCATGATGATGGCACCACCATGAGCATAATTCCGACACTGCGCCATTTGTATGGCAGTGGACTCGCTGTATAATTCTGGGAGCAGTTCCCTTTGTAGAATGTGGCGCTGCACCCCCATCCCAATGCTGGCATTGCATCATTTGCATAAAGTCGGCCCTGCACCCTTCTGCATAATGCAGAGACATCATCCCCAATAATGCAGACATTGTACCGTCATGTGTTGGAAATGGAAATTCCGCCAATGACATCACCCCACGGGAGCAGAATAATATTATATTGACCCTTACGTACAGAACGGCACAAACTGATTTTTTCATTTGGTGCTTCGGCAAAGTGTGGTAACCATACCCAACTCCTTGCTACTTACTCAGGTTATCAAGAGCAGGGGCATGACATTCTTCAGTGTAAGGCCTATGGGTTGTACACATAGACTCGAATCACTGAGCTACCAGTGGGCAACAAAACTCAGACAGGAGTTCAGCAAAAAGGATCTGAAATCAGCTGTCCCACACAGAACACAACAATGCAACTCGACACATTGCAATACAAAGAAATATAACACAGTACAGCAACATACAGTTCAAAACACAATGCAATACAGTACAGTACAATAAAATACATGACACTGAAGTGGTAGACAGGCCAGGCTGGTACTGCCACAATAATGGATTATATGGAAAGATGGAGTAATCACAGTTTTGAGTTTTCCCTTTCCATGCTGATTTGTATGTGCAAATGCTTTTTTCTTAACGCCTATAGTCCATTGGCCTGTGTAGAAACGAAAGACCACCAGGCAGGCTGGGGTCTCTCTGCCCAGACCTAACAACAGTTCAGAGACAGCAACCTGTTGTGCGATGTAATGAGAGTTGTATTGCTTACACCAGTGGCGTTCAACCTTTTAACTTTCAGGGAGCCCCCTGAATCATTATTGGAATCTAGGTCCCCCACTAAATCATTACTGCTAGCCGAGGGCCCAGCCTAAGCATTGTCGATGATTTGAACCACAAAACAATACCGAAAAAACATTCAAACAAATACGCAAATGATGACACATTTAATTTAAAACGCAAACACATATAGATAAAAAAAAAAATCAAAATTTTAATTTTAATATGATGGAGCTTTTCTAAATTCAATTAAGGCCACTCATCCATACTATATTCTATTTGATGCACTTACACTGCTCGCACAAATCAGTCTGAGGATACTAATTTAATTTTTAGTCTCCAATTTCAAATCCCTTCACATATACAGTACATTTAAAAATGTTCAGTTGTACATTTAGCTTCTTTATTTATATACACTTTATTCATCTGTTAATATTTAATTTTCTAAGTAATCACAGATCCTCTGATGAGGCTTCGGGGACCCCAGATTGGGGACCATTGGCTTACACCCTAGCATGAGCCCCACAGGCCACGTCAGAAGGCCATTGTGCTCTAAGTGCCAATTACGAGAAAAGGGATACTGCACTATCGAACTGTTTTCACAAGGGTCTTTCTAGCCTTCTAGTGACTCTGTTTTGGCCTCAAGGAGCAAGTAGATCATTCCACAACCTTGCACCACTGGTCTTCGGAGTCCTACGTGCATCAGAACCAGCTTGATTTTCGGACATCTATGCCTCTGTTGATTTCTCTCAGTTTCTTTAGTCTATTCCACCACTCATGTTGGGGCCTGGTCTCTTTTGGTGGACTGCAGAAGCAGATTTGGCAAGCCCCAATATTTCTCTTTAGACAGAGTTGTCCGCTGCCATTAAGTACTCTCAGGATATGATCTTAATTCTGTTAGCTTGAGTGACCCCCAACTCAGTAAGGGAGCCTGTGCAGTGTATGCACTAGTTGCTCGGCCTAGAGAGGCACATAGTTGGAACATCCTGTCCCCTCTCAATGACCGCTCGTCCCTTCCAAAGCCAGGCCTGCGTGCACTGTAAAGAAACCAGGCTCTGGCCTGCCCTGTGCAATGCCTTTTCTGCTGACTGAAAACCCCATGTCTCTCAGGACCTGTGCATATGTCCCTCTTTCACACCAGCCTCCCTTACGATAAAAGTACTTGACTCCAAATCTCCTTGAAATGGATAATAACAATACAATTATCTCTGAAATGGACGACACTTGATGAGAAGGAGTTACATGCTTTGGTGGACATATGCTATGGAAACCAGGCCGTGGTTCCATCTGACACAGTTTCCAAAGTGTTCGGGCCCAGCTGACCATGCTTTTCTGTGAGAAGTTGTGTCTTACTCTTCACTTGGGTTGCCATATTAGGGCTGTCTGCGTTAATATTTCTGTGTTTACTACTAGGAATGAAGGGCTCACTTTAAGTCCTGCATCTGAGAGGTGGTAGGTGGGTATTCTTCGGGGGAGAGCGGAGGCTCCAAGTCTCTTGGCTCTTTACAACATATGAGAATTAACAAAGTGTGACCCCTCCATACCAGCCCCAGGTATTAAGTCTCTGCTATTGCTGCGTCGCTAGAGTATTTTTGAGTCACATTTCTGAAGGTATATAGTGTTTGCAAGTCATGATTGCAAGAAAATAACCTCAAGAAGAGGCTGAGGTGGAAAAAGGCACAGTTTCCTAGTTCGGAGATTTGAAGAGAAGAGAAACTGGTTTTCCCTCAGCTGTGGGATGAAGGAATGTCTTCACCACAAATTAGTAATGCTCCTAAAATGGCAGTTTCTGCCAACGGGGACAGTTATTGTGAAAAGTCAATCTGTCGTTTTTTCTGACAGGACTAAATGAGACAAAGCTAGATGGAAGTAAATGCCCTGAGTTTAGCACATGAACGCAGGCACGAGGGGCTTTCACACATGTTCAAACTGCTCGAGGAGGAATTCTGCTCAGCTCGGAGAAAGCCGCAGATTCATTTAATAAAGTTAGGCGGTGGGCCTGGTTAACTAGCTGCATTTCTCCTTCCAGGTCGATTCTAGCGTGCTTTTACAATAGTTTTTTTTAAAGATGATCTGCAATTGAAAAATGTATAGTAACATGTATCGTTTTATTATTATCAGGGATAATCGACTATATTATCACGGATATTACTATTAAAATATCAATAACAATAACAAACAACAAAACAACAATAATAATAATAATGGTGTTTAATTTATTTGTAGTAGTTATTGTGGTATTTTTAAGATGTAACGCTTAACACAGAAAGGGCAAAAGGGCATTGTGTGCCATAAAGTAAATCTACTCAAAAACATGAAATAATAAATATAAAATATCGTAGCAAAATGTGATGAAGCACAGGCAAAATCCGAAGAAAACAAGCAAGGGAAAAAATATAATAAAAAATAAAACTGCCCTTTCCCTATAAAAAGAGAAAGAAGGAAAAAAAGAAGCCGTAAAATAGCAGGTATTATTATCAGTAGTAGTAATGGTAGCATTATATAGTCCTCCCTGTTAGTCTGAATTTTTATTATCAGTCTCCGTATTCCCGCTCGCAGTCCCCTTAACCCTGCAGTCTGAATTCCTCAGTTGTACCTGCCAGATAGGGAAGTAAAGAATACTCAGTATTGGTTAGACCGGTTGTAATGCTAGCGTGACCAGCATCTTTTCCACATACTGTGAGGCAGGTGCCAGTGCAGGTGTCTCTCATGGAAACCTAAGGAAACCTTTCTTCAAAGCAGAGGCCTTCCTCCTCAGCAGTGAGCATGCTAAAGGACAGGGCTGCTAGCAGTGGCGTCTTTTGTAACCACTCTAAGAGACTTTGCCATCTTCCTTAGAGAATTGGGGTATTTCCTTGGTGGTGCCAATTGCTAATACATGGTGCTGATAAAAAAAAAAAAGAACTAATTCAGTTAAAAGCATAAATTGCAATCTCCTATTTGGATCCACAGGCAAGTGAATCCCTACCTGACGCAATGGTTGTAACAGATCACATACAGCACAAGTGCAAGGATCTACTGCCAGGCAGGTGTAGTTGTTCAAAAAGATGATGTCTATGTTCTGGTAATCTAACTATTTTGCAAGGTAACATTTACCTATTGGCAGGAGCGATTAAATCCTCAATATCACTTCCCCCCCACTGCTGCAGGCATCTTGATGGCATCATAAGCACTCTGATGGACACCAGTAGGTACACTGACAAAAGTGCCCCTTGTAAATTCCACAAAAGTCTAAAACACATTGTGATGTCACTAGGGGTCGGGTGGCTGCCCTGCTTCCATAGAGTTAAATGTGTTTTCAAAAGGAAATACTGCATCCGCTTGCTGGAGAGTAGATTGGGCACACTCATTTTGTGACAACACCTAACAGTGCAACCCCGAGAGGGAAACATGTTGGTGCCAACAAGAAACACTTAAAAGTGCACCACATTTTACACCACAAGTAGTTTTATTGACTGTCGACGCCCAAGAAGTGCCCTGAAAGCCACTGAAGAGCTGCAGATGCCATACCAGTGTAACGTTTTTCTGTGTGGTCTGCTAGCAAATATTTTGCCACTTTTGTTTAGAATCATGGAGATGGTACAAGGCCACCGCAGGAGACACTGTTTCGCAGCCAGCTTGCTTTATCACAGAGCAATTTGCCCACATGATGCAGCTCTTGAACCAACACCCTTTTGTAATAACACACAATTAACTTCAAGGCGCTGAGTCTTTTTAAGAACCACTCCTAGGTGCAGATTAGCAGATGCCAGCCTGGCATGAACTCCAAAGGTGTTGCCTATGGGTGGGCTGGGCCCATGCACCACCTTGTTTTCCAGATTGCAAGAGCTTCCTATTATATTTCCAGGTGGCATCATTTGATTAGCATCTTACTGGACAATTTGCCCACGAATGCACCATTCTGTTGTTGTACAGCATTAAACAAAAAGCAACGATTGTCTCTAGCAACCAGCTACTTCGCTTGGAGGGTGCCCGATGCCAAGGCAAATCAGTATATATTCCAGCTTGGCTTCTGCTTCAAATGCACTCTTTGTTATTGAACGGATACTTGTGGAACCCTCTGAATGGGGAATGTTGGTGGAGGGTGGTTTTTGAACACCGGGCACACCCACAAAATCTTCTTTGGTGCTCCCTCAGCTCTACCACCAAATATAGAATCGGGATGGCATCATGAATAAAACACTTGTAACTTACCTCATAGCGAAGACACAGTCCTGTGGAAACGACCACAATGTAAAAGCAATAAGGTTAGGCGATGGGGAATCAACCTAAATTGACTACTTGTGCACAGATAATCAGCAACACCACAAAGATGCTCTGTATTTTCAATAAGGTCAGATTCACCCAGTACCATTCAGAGGCCCTCAGGTTTTCCCTGCCTCGCACTAGTGACAATGGAGATTGTTCAATGGATGGATTAATGTGATTATCTTTGTCTGGTGCTGTGAATTCAGGTTCTATGCTCAGCTAGGTAGGGGTGTTTCGAAGACTGCCTTTAAATAGGTACACAGTGGGGCTGATTTAAACATTCAGATATTCAGCTTCAGTTGAATACTTGTATATATTTCCAGTCAAAAGTCTAACCATTAAAAGCGGATTCAGATTTCGAAAAGGACTTTGTTTCAGAAATTAGCATTTTCAAAACTGTTGCTTGTTCTTAGATTTATATTTCTTTGATCTAATGGCTTCTTGACAAAGTTATGAATGAATTGAGGAAATAAAATAAATCACGGGAACACACAGTTGAGGAAGTGTTAGTTATTGTTTTTAAAGCATGTCTTGATCAAATGTGGATTGCAATTTGTTTCTGTTTGGCCGCAATGCCCTATCAACAAACGATAAATTGATTGACCATTAACGTATACAATTCAGGACATCCTTCGTAGCCTCCAACCACTGCGCGGTGGCTGGTGGGGAGCACCTGCTCCCATAGTTCTATTTTTGCCCTTTTGTTTTTAGAGGGCATAGAGTGTGTATAGTGGAGGGTACCATCAATGCCTTTGTGGATGAGAGGAGTATGTTAAGAGAAATGCACGAGAATGTTTTACTGCTTTTAATAGGTGTCGAATCTACTTTTCAGTTTCTATATACATGAAGGAAAACTAGCTGGTGTGTGGCTGAATGTTTGACTGCTGGTTGGAGTTGGGTTGAATTCTACACTATGCTGGCTGGACCAGCAATAGCATGTATAACCCCAGGTGGAGGTAGCTGGTGGTCAGTCTGTGGTCCCTAAAGTGAACTATGTGCCCTCTTGTTTTCAGAAGGCAGGGAGTGTGTAAACTGCGGGGCCACGTCCACACCCCTGTGGAGGAGAGACGGCACGGGGCACTACCTGTGTAACGCATGCGGGCTCTACCATAAAATGAATGGCCAGAACCGGCCCCTCATCAAGCCCAAGCGGAGGCTGGTAAGTAGCTCCTTCTGACCCAACGCACCAATGCTTTTTTCTTTCTTTCTTTAATTTCCTCAGCTCAGGAAGGGAAGCTTTCTCCGGGGATTTGGCAGCCCAGTCAAAAGACTTGTTATAGTCAACCGAAGAAGTGTTTTCAAGTAAGACCGAACAGACACTATCGGTTCCATAATGCACGTTTCTATCAATGTGCCTGCTAAGGTTATAGAACCATCACTAGTTTTTTATTTCCATTTTCATATAACCGTGGGACGGAGGGCGGCCATTACTGAAAATATTTTTGGGGGATGACAATGGTAGCGGGAGATGAGGTCAGGTCAGAAGAATATGAAAATTGTTTTTCATGGTAAGACCTCAGAGGCACAGGCCCCATTGTATTAAGGAGTTCCTATCTGTAAATGTGCAAAGTTCTTGATTAAGCGCTCTTTGAGATTCATAGGTGCTGTGTAAGTCTCCTCCGCACAGCACAAGCAGGTCTTTAATGCTTGAAACAGGATTCCTCTGTCTCTGCATGAATCTACACATTTTAGATTTGTTTGATTTTTGGGGAACTTATATAGCTGTTGACTCCAGACAGGACTTATTTCAATACAATTATGTACGCTATTTGTTATATATGTTACTTGAAACGGGTGTTTACATTTGTAGTTCATATTCTTGTGCTGCAGTTAATAACCCCGGATGTATTATAGAATAAGTGCCAAAATCTATATAGAAGTCTCAGTTCTAAGAGGGGGCACTGAAGTACCATTGTGTATCTCATTTCTCAAACCATCACGTATAAAATTGGTCTACCTCTGCACTTCCACCCAAACTGTCCTTAAACATGCTTGAGGCCATTTACAGCACTGCTGTTATGAGGGCTACCGGCTCCCCAATAAACACAAATACAAAACTGCAATGTCTAGGTAGGACTTTTAGGAAAAAACATATGCACACAAGAACGAAAAAAGATTGGTTTATAAATGTCTCCAAAACCACTATATGACATTACAGGACTTTAAGATGTAAAAGACTCTTAATATATTATTTCACTATGTGTCTTAAGCAATAAAAAACAAAAATAAATATGTGGTTTTCATATCAATGTAAATCCATACTTTGCATTACTGGGATGATAAACACACACACACACAAATATTCTGACATTGAAGTCTGTCTAGATTTTGATATGGGTTCACACACATGTTCTCAATATGTTTCGCTGCTTCATTTCGCTCCCCTCTTCTTGATCACTTTAAAGCAGCTTTCCAGCTGCGCTAGTACTTTACAAAAACACCAGATAAAATACAATACGAATAAAAAAAAATAAAATGTGTGGACTAACCTGTTGTAACGGGAGGATCTCAGACGCTACAGTGACGTTAGTCCTTGTACGCCTCATCCTCCGGACAGAGCTGTCCCAGCTTCTTCAGACAACACTGGCCCTGGTCGGTGCCTCTACGGCCCACTCATGGGACTGACATCTTTCACACCCTCATTAGTAAAAGGAAAAGTCTTTCTAGCGAGGGAAGTACTGCCAGGGCCTCCATTTTTGGCTTCTCAAGCTCGCTTTCCCTCTCTTAATGTGAAAGACAAACTTCCTAGGAAAAGGCTGCCGGATGTCTGAGGGCTGCAGATAAGTCGTGCACGCTGAAGGCCTGTCTCCCTTGCAGAGCCATTAAGGGTTCTTTTATTCAAAAGCACAAAGTACGTGGCTGGGGAACCCCATTTTCTGGCGGGGAGCTGCAAAGTATAAAAGTAATCACCATTAAAACGCATCCTGAGCTACAATAAACAGTCTGCTTCAAGCGCAGTGCCCCTCTCATTACTCGGTGGGACATTGGCGTGCATGCTGTCACTTGCTACGAGCCAGGGACGCCCACAGCCAACTCTGAACATCAAAGTTTGTACAATAACGCATTCCAGTGCCATCCCAGGGACTTTGACACTTCTATCCTATTTGGAATCTGTTTTCCAGAGCTGACTAAAACAGCCCAGGTTTGTTGGCAACATTGGGATCTTTGGAGTCAGGGTGCTAACACAGCAGGTTAATGCATCTGCTGCAGGACCCTTTGCAAACCCCAGGGCACAGGCTAGGATGCCAGCAAGGCTGGCTCAGCCTTTCAGTCCTCCAATGTGGGTATCGTGAGCACTGATTGAGCAATAGTAACACCTGTTCTTTATACAGCTACCAAAATGCAAAAATAGTTCACAGGCGCTCTTTATAGTAATTGCTCTTACGTAGTACATTGTACATTTAAATAATGTCTAGACTCTGTTTCGAAATAAGCACTTTTTTTTACGTTACCAACTCATATGCCAGACTTTCTTAGTACAATAAATTACTTAGTCTCAAAGCTTTCAAATAAAATCTTCGTTGATACTTAACATTCCGTACGTCTTTATATATTCGGTAGTAGTTAGCTGATTTACAGGGCGTTGCACTCCTGGCAGAATTTTTAATATGCGTTATTAATTTTATAGGTGATAAAATCATCACCATTCACCTCACGCTTATTCTTGTTTTAACACGGCAACATATTTAACGCCATGATTCTCAACAAAAGGTTGAAAGACACATACACGGAATGAGTGTGGGTAGAAAGAGTTTTCACATTAGTGCACTTGAGCATTACGCCCTATGACAGTAAAAACACTGTTATTACTTGTACATCTTAGAAAGCTTTACATCTAAAAGAGAGTTTTCTTGGCTTTTTAGTGTTCTCTTTGTTTTATTTGAAGACACATTCGTGAAGTTTGTAACAACAAAAAACACCAATAAGAACAGTAACACTACTAATTATATAATACCAATAGTAGTTATAATAATGACAACATTATTAACATATATAAAGATAACAATTCTAATATCGCTCTACCAGCAAAGTAGATATGATAAATTAGCAATTTCCTGTGTGCTTAAGGATGCATATTGGTAGGAAGAAACAGGCATCCAAATTGTGGGTTAGTGTTTGTGATTTGACTTTTATTTATATTTACATTAATGCCTCCACTCTGCATATTTGAAATGTTTTTTTTTTCACTCGCAGTCTGCAGCTAGAAGAGCAGGCACTTCCTGTGCCAACTGTCAGACGACCACCACCACCCTGTGGAGGAGAAATGCCAACGGGGATCCTGTCTGCAACGCTTGTGGTCTTTACTACAAACTGCACAATGTAAGTGTAATTCCAACTCTTGGCCAGTGGGCGTGGACTAGAGGAAAAATCCTGGCTGGCTCAAACAGCTTTTCATCCTTCTGATGCCTATAAAATGTGTAACATTGAGGTGATTAATAGTAATATCAACTATTTTTCAGCGGTGCTACAAGCAATAACAACAACTATAATAATCATAATAAGTAATAGTAACAATTACAAACACAGTACATATATAATATTAATAACAGTAATGATAACATTCTTTATGTAATATACAAGATAAAGTACCCCCTGCTGTACATTATAAGGATAATACAAGTCACTGAGTAGGAGGTCCTTTATAAGGTCATGGAACTCTGAGGTAAATTGCAATATCCTTATAATATACAGAAGGTGGTACATTATTCCTTATTGCACTTGGTCACGCCATAGACCTTCCCACAAATCACTTATACCCTTGGAGTGATACTCTTTCATATGAAAGAGCTAGGATGTCTGTTAATATGAAGAATACAATTTGAATATCTAGTACAAAATTAAACACACCAAAAAACATCTGGGTCGTTGTTACAAAACGATATTGGTATCAGTTTAGTACAAGTCTCAGATGCGTAGAAACATGTAGAGCAGTGGTCTTCAAACTTCTTAATGCTGCGCCCCCCGTTGCAAAAAAATAAATCCTTGGCCGCCTCTCAATTTTTTTCCCAATTCTGTTAAATTGGCAGTGTTTAAATATGTCTAAACATATTTAAACATTGTAGTTAAGCTCTGTTAACTCTTTTTACACATACTCCCAGTCAGCATATAAATGGCAAAAGTTGTTAGTGATGGCCCATTTCAAGGTAGCTTACTGCCCCTCATGTTTTTAACACTTAAAACAAAACATGATGCTTCTCTTGGCCAGAGACTGGTGCCCCCCCCTGAGATTACTTAAGGCCCCCCCCAGTTTGAAGACCTCTGATGTAGAGGGATTCCATTTTTCCCATCATTTTCCAAAGCATGAAAAAAATAAACATGTTGCCATAGATTTCGCCTTTCTGCTTATCATTGTTCATCTACAAAAACAGAGCAGAAGAAGGAAAAACCACGCTTTGTTTTCATTTGCTAAAATGTTAAATATGATCTGTCTTTCCCCTCGACTGAATGCTCTGGTAGTAAGCGTTATGATGTCAGAACTCAACAGTAATTAGTTATTACTTCAGTAGTTACATCATTTCTTTATTACAGGCAACTAGGGATGTCACAAGTCGGCTGTTATATGGAAATTAGAGACTCACTTTTAAACAGGAATTGCAGGCTTCCATGTATTATAAGCACATAATATATAGGATAGTATTACTCAACATTTTAATAAATCCATGATGTTTTTTAATGCATTGTTGGACATGTTTTGAAATCCAAGGCAATCAAGCGTTTGCCTTCATTATGGTAGCATCTTAACTGAGCCATTAAACAAAATAAATTAATAATAGAATAACTTACAACTAATTGAATACCCTTCCAGTGGCCTTTAAAAAATTACTAAACAAGTAGGCATTGCCTGCGTGTCTTGCCTTGCTCCTTGTCTCTCTCTTTCTGCATCTTCCTGTCCTGCTGTTCAAGTGGCAAAAGTAGGCCAGTTCTCCATTTCTTCCTATGTAGGTCCATCAGTCGGTCTATCTCAATGTAGCCTAGTCTCAAAGCAACAACTCTTGATTTTTGCAGGTTCTGCTTTTTGTGGATTCTTGTTTTTAGCCTCCCTTTGACAAGTGATCCTCAGTTGGTCAACATTTCTTCTTGCCATATAATGTACATTGAGAGCAACATTGGATGGAATAGACAGTAGTATTTAATGGTGTTAGTTGTTAGGGATGTGAGTGATCAATAATTACTAGGAGCAGGTTTCATTAATTTGGCGTTTCCCGTATCCATCCCATTTCAGCAGCCACAGCTCCCCACTCATCCACCCACCCATTAATCTGTGTATATGGCTACATGCCCATTTACCCTCCTATCTATACATCCATCCAACCATCCATCCATATATAGATGGATGGTTGGTTCATATTTTTATATATATATATATATATATATATATATATATATATATATATATATATATATATATATATATATATATATATATATATATATATAGATGCTTGGTTCATATTTATTGTCGGTCCATGTTTATCCACAGCACATTCATGAGTAGTGTTTTGCACCACACATCGTATGTATATTATGATACAATAATGGCACTAGTGCGTTCTGGTTACATGATAATAAACCATGACGTCACAGGTCGAGTTGTTTGAAATGCAGCCAGAAGTCCAAAGCAATATTACTGGACCATAACTAAGCCTCCCAATTTTCCCTGCTACTTATTTCTACATGATTACAGACAGAAAACAACGTGTTTCGCTGTTTTTAAAACAGAAAAATTACAGAAAGAAAACCATCTTTAGGAGACTCTCCATGCTGTGAATCATGACTTTCATTCCAATATTTGTGCACATTACATCATTAGCAGTTACAAAAAAAGCGGCTTAGAGTAGTTGCTGATATGCTCATGTGTTTGTACAATGTTGTTTCCAGATGTTTTTGTGCTATATGTGGCTTCTTCACATGACCAAAATTCCGCAGGCACCAGTTCAGAATGTACATTTATCGGTTAAATGGATCCGCAAATATTGTAATTGAGATCTTCATTTCCCCCCCCAAAAAATATATGTGTGAATACCAATACAATGAACAAAAATGTAATATGGATAAATACAGACGGAAATGTTAAAAAAACAGAATAACCATAAAAACAGGAGACCTCACCATAATGCACATGCTAATTGTTATGTGTTTTTACATTATATGTAAAAAGTAATATTTTTCTAGACTTCCAATTAGTTTCAAAATGCATGAAAATTACAAATTAACATGATTAATGTAATTCCTGTGATTTATGTAAAGTTAATCATGGACATGAAATAATTGTCATAAATGATGAATGTTGCATTCCCTACTGTAAAGCCATCATTTCAAGTTGAACGGTATATTTGAATTTACTGTTAGTGTGAGGTAAATCCACCCCAGTACCCTGCAATTACATTTTAAACTCCAATGGATGAAGAATTACCATGTGGGGTCGGATTTGCCAGTAGTAAAAAAAAACATACGGAATTCACAATTTCGTGAAGTTTAACACTTACGTTCCCCATCTATCTGCCTGGTGCAGGTGGTAAATGTATGCTTCTGCCTCACGTTTGGGCGGGAAGGTGAGGAGGCGGTGGAGACTATGGGAAAGAAATGAAAGGTAAGCTCTAGAAGTGGGGACCATTGTATGCTACCCCTGCCAGGAATAAAAAGCGGCAACTGAAACTTGACTGCTGCTGCTGCAGTCAAAGCCATGTGATTTTTACATGTGGTATTACCGCCTGGTAAAATCTGGTCTGGTGTTCCAGAATCAGGGAAAACGAGATATAGGAATAGTGGCCCACTTATGGTCGCGGGGAGTGGAATTCCACAGTGCAAAATGAATACTCCAACTCAGAATTTTAAGTTGTATTCTAGTTCAAGTGCAAATTGCAATATCTAGCAAAGTGAACTAGGCGGGTTCTCAATTACTTAGAGCTTACATCTGTGGTTGTTCCAGTTTTGATTAAAATGACAGGAAAAGCTGGAAAATACGTAAACCGGCAGAGCAGAGTCTTGCAGAAACTTAGTGGCCTTGCGAGTAGATGTCATTCAATGTCAAACTAACAAGGAGCAAGCACAGTGATCCTTGATGAATCACTGACTCTGCGCCCATCTTTGTCCTCTGGATCAATCAATCAGTCAATCAATCAATCATTCAGTACTTGTAGAGCGCTGCTTATCACCAGTGAGGGTATCCAGGTGCTGGGTTGCTGGGCTAGTCGAACAGCCAGGTCTTGAGTCTCTTCCTGAAGTCCTTTAGCGAGAGTGATGTTTGGAGGTGGAGCGGGAGGGCCTTCCAGGACTTGGTGGCTAGGTGGGACAAGGAGCAGCCTCTGCTGGGGCTACGGTGGATGCGTGGTGTCCATGCCAGGGCAAGGGAGGTGGAGCGAAGGTTTCTGGATGGTTGGTGGAAGTTCAGGCGGTGGTTAATGGATGCTGGTCCTTGGTTATGGAGGGCTTTGAGGGCGTGTGTCAGTAGCTCGAATTGGCATCTTTTCTGGATGGTCAGCTAGTGGAGGTTCCTCAAGTGTTGGATGATGTGGGTCCGTTTGGACAGGTTGAGGATCAATCTTGCCGCAGAATTCGGTATCGTCTGGAGCCTTCTCATGAAATCTGCGGTGTTTCCTGCGTACAGGGCGTTGCTGTAGTCCAGACGGCTGGTGAAAAGGACATGCATGACAGTTTTTCTCGTGCTTACGGGGAGCCATTTGAAGATTCTTCGGAGCATGCAGAGAGTGTGGAAGCAGGCAGAGGAGACTGTGTTGATCTCTCGTTTCATTGTGAGTTTTCTGACCAGGATAATGCTGAGGTTGTGGGCATGGTCTTTTGGTGTGGGGGTGGATCCGAGATCAGCAGGCCACCATGTGTCGTTCCAGAGAGAGGCATGGTTGCCAAAGATCAGCACTTTGGTTTTGTCTGTGTTGAGCTTCAGACAGTTGTCCCTCATCCAGGCTGCGACGTTCTTTATGCAGTTGTGGAAATTTGTCTTGGTGGTGGTGGGGTCCGCTGAGAGTGAGATAATGAGCTGGGTGTTGTCGGCGTAGGATATGATGTTGATATCGTGGGTCTGACAAAGTCTGCTAGAGGCATCATGTAAGTGTTGAAGAGGGTGGGGCTGAGGCATGAGCCTTCAGGGGTGCCGCAAATGGTGCTCGTGGGTTCCGAGGTGAAGAAAGGCAGGCAGATTCTCTACGTGCATCCTGAAAGGAATGATGCTATCCATCTGAGTGCATCTCCCTGGATTCCAATCTGGTACAGTGGTGGGAGACGGTATTGAAAGCTGCGGAGAGGTCGAGGAGGATCAGGGCCACCGATTCTCTGTTGTTCCATTGCAGCGATCAGGGTGGTCTCGGTGCTCTGGCTGGCCCAGAAACTGGATTGGGAGGTGTCTAGCAACTTGTTTCTCTCCAGATGTTCGGTGAGCTGTCTGTTGATGGCCTTCTCTAGGACTTCAGTGGGAAACAGGAGCAGCGAGATGAAGCGGTAGTTCAGGAGTTCGCTGGGGTGTGCGGAGTTTCTTGAGAAGAGGTCTAACCTCTGCATTTTTCCATGCGTCGGGGTAGGTGGCTGTGGCGATGGCTGTGTTGAAGATGGTGGTGAGTTGTTGGCTGATCTTGTTGTTTCCTAGGTTGAAGAGGCAGTGGGGGCATAGGTCAGTGGGTGCTTCCGAGTGTATGGAGTTCATGATGGCAGTGGTGTCTCGTGTGGTGACATGTTGGTCAGGGGCCTCCATTGGAGTGAGGAGGCTGGGGAGGTCGGTGGGTTCGGGGTCGAAGTTCCTGTAGTTTATGGATGGTGGAAGTGATTCACTAGAGCATCGCACAGTTCCTGTGAGGGAAAGATCATATTCACGGTGGCTTTTGGGCAGGAGAACTCCCTGACAATGGTGAAGAGTTCATTGGAGTGGTTGGTGCTAGCCTTGATGTGGTCTGCAAGGGTGTCCTTTTTCGCGTCTTTGAGTCATTGGTGGTGTTTGTTGAGGGATGACTTGAAGGTGGCTCGGTCTGTATCGTTTATGCTGGTATGCTCTCTCCAGTAGTTTGCAGCTGTTTTTTTAGTGCTGAGTTCCGGTGTGTACCAGCTGGCTTGTTTGGTGGATCTGTGGGTTTTAACTGGTTGATGGGGAGACTAGGTCGGCGGCGTTGGTGATCCAGGTGTTGAAGAGATGACTGCCTGTTCCAGGTTGGTTGCGACGTCGGGTTGGGTGGTGCTGAGGGCTTCCATCCATTGGGTCTGTGCCACTTTGCTCCAGCTTCGGGAATGAGGTTCTGGGAGGGTTGGGGGTGGTGCGAGGTGATCCTCTTATTGTAAAGTGGATAATGGAGTTGGACCAGGTGAGTTCTGTGGTGTGGCTGTATTTGACTCTGTTGCTGGACGTGAAGATAGGGTCCAGTGTGTGTCCTGCTATGTGTGTGGGGTCTGTGACCAGCAGGGTGAGGCCGATGTTATCCATTCATTCCAGGAGGTTGGCTGAGTTAGTGTCTGTGCGGTCCTCCAGGTGGAAGTTGAGGTCTCTGAGGAAGATGTAGTGTTTGGACTGAATGGCCAGTGGGGCCATGAAGTCTGTGATGGCATCACAGAGGCTGATGTATGGTCCTGGGGCTCTCTAGGCAAGGGTGCCTTTGATGGTTGTTTTGACATCGATGTGGGGTTGGAAATTGAGGTGTTCCATGATTGTTGTGGTGTTGTCTTTGGTGGTGGTGCAGCAGTTTGTTTCTTTGTGGATGATGGTGATTCCTCCTTCGTGTTTGTTGGTGTGGTCTCAGTGTGCCATCTTGTATCGTGTGTGTGTGTGTGTGTGTGTGTGTATATATATATATATATATATATATATATATATATATATATATATATATATTTTCATCCTTAGCCAAATGGCCATCAGAATATCAGGCTGATCTACGTCTAATCCATAGCTTGGCCAAAATGTCAACTGTTAACACAATCTTTCACTTTCTTTCAAAAATCTTAAAGTTTCTTCATTGTATATTTCCATGTAGCAGTTGCTGTCACCTTCTTGCAGAATTGTAAATAACAAGAATAGCTGTTATCAAATTCAGTGATATTCTTTTTATCATCAACTTATCAACATTGAAAGTTGTCTGTTGAGATATGCAGATGTAACTTGAAGGTTACACGCACATGTTGCATCGGCATTTTCAAATGTCACAGGACAGATATGCATATATGAGCGGTCAGATATAAAAGCCATTAAGTCAGTGGGTATGGATTTTTGTTTCACTAATTCACAATATAGTCTCTGGTCATACAATGGCATGTTTGACTTGTAACTTCGTCTGATATTATGGGAATTTCCAATAATGTAGGCCTTACAGTGCATTAAACTTTGCAGAGCTTTAAAGTGTTGATTATAAAGTCAGAGTTAAAATGCAGTAAATGATTAACTAAAATAAAAATAAAACAATGCAAGAAAAAGTAGTACTTTCTAATGAGTCCCTTTGTGATGTTATTAAGTCCTATTTGATGTCACCGTATGTGATGTCCTAATGTGATGTCGCTGCCCTTTTGTGCCATCTTAATCTTAATTGACTGATCTGTATTGTAGTGTCACTGAATCACAAGGTGATTTGTTCAACGCCTATTGGTACATCGCTGAGTACTGTTATTCTATATTTGTCCCTTAGTGTGCTATCACTATGTCCAAGCTAATGTGCTTGACCCCTTTTGTGATATCACTCACTCCTCCTGTGATGTAATTGACATTTGTTGTGACATCACAGGGTGCTGTTGCGATATAACTGACCCTCATTGGGATATGGCTGCATCCACCTATGATGAAATTGACCCCTTTTTTGTCATCACTGAGCCTTGCAGAGATGTACTACAGTTTCACCATAGAGACGTCACTGTTTTCAGTGGTATTGCCACTGACCCTCACTGTGATGCCGCACAGAGCTCGTGTCCTGTGCTCGAGCCATACCATTGTGTCAATGACCTCCATGGTGATGTATTAGTCCATTATTATGATGTCACCTAAAACTATTGTGAAGTGATTGAAACCTATTGTGCGATCAGTAATCCCTGCTGTTCGTTATTAGAGTCCTACTCCTATTGTGCTATCACTGAGTCCTCCTGTGGTGCCATTGTCCTGCATTGTGATACCAGTGGAAACTACTGTGAGATCTCTGAGTGTCACGGCTATGTCACATCTCTGACACATTCTGATATCACTAAGAGCTATAGTGAAGGTGACTGTTGTGCTAGCACTGAGCTCTGATGGCCTATACTATGCTATTAGCGAACTGTGATGTGATGCCATCGACCCTAATCGCAATACCAGTGAGAAGACGTGTGATATTATTGACCCTTGCTAGTCTCTCACTGGAATCACAGTTGATTCTTTTGATCCCTTATTGTGATACCACTCGATCACTGAGACTTAATGTGGCGCATTTGAACCCTCAAGTGATTTCCCTAAGCTCTTTGGCCTCCTGTAATGACATCACCGAATTCTGCCAATATAGCCATCCTCTGCGCCATGAGACATCCCCTGGTCTGGAATGTAACAACTAAAAGTTCAGAAACTGTCTAGAAATATGTGCTCGGATCGGATTATCTCCTGCAAACCGAGGCCACCTCAGTTGTCAGTTTATACAAGGGGGGTCGGCAAGAATGTGTTAATTGTTATGTGGCCGGCGCCAGTCTAATTTAATCAGCTAATGTGCTGGAGGGTCTATGTGAGTGTGCGAGGTGACAGGCTTCCAGCACAGTGCTCCCTGCCTGGAGTGGACAGCTGTCAGCGGAGGCACCCACCCTGCCTTCCCCCGCACTCCTAGAAGTGTGAGGGCTTTTCTGCTGGGTCAGGGCCCCTGGCTCTGAAGCGTTGCGCGGGCAGATCTGGCACCCCAGCTCCAGGATGAAAGGAGAATTACGCCCACCTGATCCTCTCAGCAGCAACACTGCTGCAGAGATTTTCAGAAAACTGGCGAACACGCCAGGGGAAAAATCCCAAGAAAATTATTGCACCCCTTAAAACGTGATCATCGCGCTTTTAGATATCTGGACGTTTCAAATTAACTCCCTTCTATTGACGCAGTTTACAGCACAGACTGCACCGCAAAAAAAAGCACCACGGAGAAGAGAAATGTTCCTCCTCCTTTGGCTACATTCCCATGGGAAATTACGGATTTCTGGACACCTATGCGATAACTGCATCAATATTTGTACAGCCCGCCTTTTTGTCGAAGAAACAAGAACAAATGCATCATTTCAATATTCTCCATCGTGCCTTTATATTACAGTCCAGTATACTACTCGCGTGAGCTCTGCTGACTCCTCTCTCTGTCTGAAGGTTGGAGGTGAAATGTCCCAGGCGTTGATTCAGATAAGGACAGGTCAGCCTACTCTGCTCCTTTTTCGTCAGTTTTTACCCGCCGATATGTATTTCATTAAACACAAGTTGACACAATAAACATCTAGTACAGTTATGCATAGTTATTTACATTGTTTTTCAAATAGACAATCAAGAAATATGTATAAATAATACAAAAAAGTAAAAATAATAAATAGTGGAAAATGACTAAAAATTAAAATAATGGAAAAAAAGACAATGAAAAATCTAACAAACTCACATAGGTATTTAAGCGCACAGTTCAATCATGATCATCTGCTAACATATTTTTCTCAAAGATTGCAAGCGTTTGTAGTTCTCAGACCCAACCAACCTTCAGTTAAAAGACTTGAGCATCTGCTATTTACACTGAAACCCCTCTCCTGTTTTGCTGCGTCATTTCGGTGTCGGAATCATTGGATAAAGAGGAGTTTGAGGCTGTGTCAGGCAGCTCAAATCCCCCAAAATGATTCGCCCAGTTTATTGCACTGCTCTCAAGTGGGGGTGAATTGAGGTTTGCTTTATGTTGGCATCTGCTGCCTGCATTAAACTCGGCCCTCCTAAGCAACGAAGATGTTTCAATAGTTGGGGTTTCTTGCAAAGATTAACAAAGCCTGCATGTAAAATAATGTCCTTTTAAACAGGCAAAGAAACCCAGAACCAACTGCACGGAATCAGTTTAACACTCCCTTTATGTAAGTTGGCAGATTTTAGCTAAAATAGATGGTTGCCATTCTTTAACAGCTGCACAACAGATTATTTAAAAAAAAGTGAGCAGGTGTCTACCTTCATTGCATCGTTTTTAATACATGGACTCGGAAGTTCCTTGGTTGCTACCTTCTGATTGTTCATAACTGCTTGTAGCCTTATAATGACTGTCTCAATTGTCTGTTGTAATTTACCATTTGTTTTAGCCATAGAAACAATGTTACCAAGACTGTGTATACACACTTTTGTTATGACTGATGGTGGGCAGATCTCCATGTGCCGCTTTCTTTAAGGGAGGTAGTATACGTAATCCATGCCTTCCTTGTGTATCTCAGATGTCAGTTCTGCTCTTCTTCCATGTGCCAGGAGTCCATTACGTAGGACAGCAGTGGATATGATAAATTATGAATGCTTTGAAATGAGTAATGGGTGGGCATTGATATTGATAAAACAACAGCGAAAGCACAAAAAAAATAATGGCTTTTTGTTTAGATTAACAGACCCTTGACTATGAAGAAAGAAGGCATCCAGACGAGAAACCGAAAAATGTCTAGCAAGTCAAAGAAGTGCAAAAAGATCCATGATGGCCTCGACGACTACCCCAAGAGCAGTTCTTTCAGCCCAGCCACCCTCTCCAGACATATGTCGTCGTTGAGTCACATATCACCGTTCAGCCACTCGGGCCACATGCTGAGTACCCCCACACCCATGCATCCCTCCTCCAGCCTTTCCTTTGGACCTCATCACCCTTCCAGTATGGTCACCGCCATGGGCTAGGCTCCATCAGGTGCCAACGGTTCAGCGTGTCCAAAAACAAGACATAAACTCCTCGTAAGTCCTCCAGTTATGCTTGCATTTTCGCAGGAGCGGCATCATAATGGCTAAACCATGGACCACTCGTTGGAAGACTGATGCAAAGGTGGCCATTTTTTATTTCACCAAGGAAAGGAATTCTCTATGATGCCTGCATTGTCATCTGTTGGAGCCGGATCCCATTTTGTGAATAAGCAATTTTGACTCATGTCCCCTAATTCCCAGGGTCTTTAGTGCTGTGAAAAAATGCTCAACATTGCATATAACTTAAACTGTAAGAAATTCTGTACATCTTATGAAGACTTTATTGCCTGTTGGGCAGCTGTTCAGGAGTGAATATGGATGACAGGGAAAGGTTACAAGCAACGTAGCTCAGAAAAGCCAGAGCTGGAAGAGGAGACACGTTCTCCACAAGGTTGCGGGCAAGGCCGGCAATGTTGTCGTCCTTCGAAGGAGGAAGGTGTTTCATGCATTACAAGTTGTAAACTTTATCATTCATCCAGGCCACAGGCCTCTGTGGAGGAAGTACTATCGGTCCCAGGAAAGATGTGTTACCAAGCCGATATTGCCACGAGGGTGTGCACCAGGCCTGACAGCATTGTGAACAAGTCCCTGTAATTGTCGTTCGTATGTATAATTCTAAGCACCAAAATAACGAAGCTGTAGATTTATTTCATCCTATTATACAGACTGAATGGTTGTAAAAATTTATTTACTGCTAGTGTAAAGAACTGCTTTTTGTTTTCATAATATTTTTTCCCTTATTTGAAAATAAACTAGATTAAATTCTGTTGATCTGACGTCTGGTTTTGGCATAAATATCTTCTGTGCTTTCCACATGTTTTTGGTAGTATTCTTGTAAGAGCTTCCACCAGTTTGACAGCTTCCACCATGTAACACAGCCATATGCCCGCGACATTTCACACATCTTTGAGAGCTCATACTGCAACATAGAGACATCAATGATAGATATGTACTATACAAATGCCGATAACATAATATTTATGTCATTATCATATCTTAAAAGATAATATTCATTATAAAGGAATGCCTTATCTAGCGAGATGGTGAGGAACAAATGTTGCTCACTATTTTAAATGAGAAGTTCATCATGTTTAAATATTAGTTTAGAATGAAGAATTGTGTCTTTCGCTTCATTATTTCCAAAATGCCCTGTGCTCTGTGGATCAAGCTAAAATATACTCACCTATTCTGATGCCATGGAAAATTGTGGGCATGACTAAGTCCCTCTATCTTTTTTTTTAATAGTTCTGGGAATAGCATGTACCCCTTATCTTGTGATCAGTTCGCTTCTTGTAATGGCTGACGGCATTTGCTAAAATGTGCTTCATCACATGCTACTGCATCTAGAGCAACACAGCAGGATCCTGCTATTACTTATAGATCAGCCTTAACACACTTTATTCAGCTTTCAGCACAAAAGTTTTATGCATAAATTATGCATAAGTAATGGAGTGATGGCCTTCACAAAACTGATTCGATCTTCTATTTGTCACCTTTGTAAGTAGCTGTTGTCAGTTCATTTTGTTTTTAGTTAAATATTTTTATTTGAAGATTCATAAATCAATAACAATATACATAGTACGTGTAAAACAATCGCAATAGAATTTACAGAGTATTACAATTACTAAGGAAGTTAGAACCAATTAAAGAAACGTATGAGTATAACATAGCCATATCAGTTCAAATAAAATGAAACACATAGGGAATAAAATAGAGAGAAGAAAAAAATGAGGGGAGACAGTAGGAAGAGAGAGGAGAGGAAAGGATAGAATGAAATAAAGAGAGAAGTAGAAATATGAGAATTAAGATGCTGGTGAGTGAGAGGATAGATATGCCCTTAAGTGTAACAAATATAGATCCAATTTAATCTTCTGGCATAACGCTAATGAAGAAACATTGGATATTCTATGTTCATCACAAATAATATTTCACCATGTTGATACAGATAATTTAGAAGTATCTTTCCAACAGGAGAGTATAACCTCAAAAGCAAGTGAAATGAAAAGATCAAACAAAATAGGTTTGGGTGAAATATGATCAAAGTCAGGTGACATAGAGCCAAAGAAAACATTTTGAATTGATAGTTGTATATTACATTGGAAGATTTTTTAACATTTGGACCAAATAACGTTCCAAAAATTAAACACATCAGAGCAATAGTAAATAGAGTAAATGAGTTAAAGTACCATTGGATGTAGAACAGGACCAACATAATGGAGAAGTAGTTGGATCAAATTTAGAGATACATTCAGGATTAAAAACAGCTCAAATCTAAACAAAAAATATAGATTGTGTGATACGTGCAGCTTTGGAAGTCTTTAACACTTTAAGCCATATTTTATCACATAGATGAACAGGGAACGACACAGAAAGGTCATTTTCCCGTAATAATTCAATAGAATATTTTAATCATACAGAAGCAGGTAATAATAACATTTTGTATATATCAAACAGCTTTGGTAGTGGAATCATGATAAATATTTTGTAATGGTGTCAATGTTGTGTATGGTGCAGGGTCAGGAGGAAAATTATTAGTCATTAAAAGGATTGGAGAGCAGACAATATTAGGTTATATTCCTGTAAAAAAGAGCTTGGTAAGTTATATTGTGTTTGTAGTTGGGGAAAAGGTATAACAGAATTATGCCTTACCAGTTGATGAACAAATAGAAAAATCTTCTCTTTCCAATGTTTGAAATAAAACGATTTGCAACAAAATTTTATAAACTTATTATACCAAATGGAAGAGGCTAGAAAACACTGCAAATATTTTATGCAACCAATGTTCGAAGCATTTTAAAATCGGGTTTTTAGAAATAAAAGTGCAATTAGACATGTAAACCACATCATTAAATAAGAAATCCTTCAATAAGGAGCGTTCAAATATAATCCATCGTGGTATAGAAGAGTTTTCAAAGTCTTTAATTGAGGCATAAAATTGTCGAATTAAAAGAGCAGAGTGATATAATTAAATGAAAATAAAATCAGGGAAATGGACACCTCCGTCATTCTTTCGGCGTTTAAGTTAAGACAAGGCAAGACGTGAATGCTTGTTATTCCAGAGGAATTTGGTACAAATATAATGAATCTGGGAAAAGTAACATTTGGGTATTATGAAAAGTAACATAGAAATTGTATAAAGAACGTGTGGCATGTGGCACGATCATCTTCTTGAGGGTATCTAATTTACCCCACCATGATATATGAAGAGGAGACCAAGTAATTTTTGAGTAATTTCTGAATTTTAAGCTTTAAAGTATTACAATTGTGGCTAATTATGCTGGTAATAAAACGAGAAAAACATCATCCAGGTATTTGATTCTGGAAGGGCACCATGTAAAATTAGTATTAGCAAACATATATTGATAAGACAAGGAATTCAATGGTAAAATTTCTGTTTTGGAGCAGTTTAGTTTATAACCAGAGATGTTGGAATATAAATTGATCTCTTGTAAAAAAGGATTTAAGGAGGACAGGGTATTAGACATGTATATCAAAACATCGCCAGCATAAGCATTAGCCGATAGCTTAGTTTCAAGGGAATTATGTTTAAACCCGGAGATAATTGTGCTACAACGAATGCGTTCAAAGTTGGGTTTTAAACAAACAGTAAAAAGCAAAGGAGAGAGGGGACAGCCTTGTCTGGTACCTCTATGTAAATTAAAATAAGGGTAAAAACGTTCGATTGACAAAAACACTGGCACGAGGGTCAGAGTATAATAATTTTATGAATGAAAAAATTGAGGGCCAAAGCCAAGCAAGTGGAGAGTAGTAAATATAAATTGCCAATTAATGCGGTCAAATGCCTTTTCAGCATCAGGAGATAAGACCGCAAGGGGAGTGATATTTCTTACAAAATACAAGAATATTAGAGGACATTCTGGCATTATCCGCAGCAAGTCTGCCCTTAATAAAACCAGATTGATAAGATTTGACAAGAAGGGGAACAACATTTTCAAGGTGAGATGCTAGAATTTTGGCAAATATTTTGCAATCATAGTTAATTAATGAAATAGGATGATAGTTTTTACAAAGGGTGTAATCCATATCTGGTTTATGGATAAATAGTAACAACCAAGGCTTCCAGGAAAGAGCCACAAGCCTTTGAATTTAAAAGAAAAGAAGGATTTGACAGCATCTATACTTTCTTGAAGAGTTATGTCAGCTTCCAATGGTTTAAATTTATCAGGGATGGAAGGAGGATTAGGAAGACCATTAAAAAAAGTCTTTATATAATGTTCTGAGGGATTGGTGTCTTCTGTATACAATGATTTGTAGTAATCTTGGAAGACATAAATATAACAAGCATTTGCAATGCAAAAGGTCTCACATTTGCAGAGTTTAAGCTATTGGCTTTATAAATTACAATGCCTTTTATTTATCTGTTTTGAAAACCAACACATAAATAAAAGGCATTGTCATTTACAATGCTAATAGCTCAAACTCTAGCAAATGCGAGACCTATTTTAAGCTATGGGAATTGTTATGACAATGCTTTTTATTTATCTAATAAAAGGCATTGTCATTTACAATGCCAATAGCTCAAACTCTCGCAAATGTGAGACTTATTGCATTGCAAATGCTTGTTAATAAGTATTTTTGTATCCTGGATGTCAGTGCCTGTTGCTGCCTCACTCCAAGCACACTGAAAGGGAGGGGATGGGGGAGGGAAATGCTGCAGTGGGGGAGGCCTGTGTGTTAAAGGGCAGTGCTCAGCTGTGCAAGCGGCACCGACAAAGTGAATATGATGAGTTGTGTCTAAAGAAAGGGGCGCAGCCACCATTAAAGTGAACGCGCAGCATAGAGCGCTTTCACAAATAAAAGCATTTGTTTGTGAACTTCACAAACAAATGTTTTTCTTTTAAAGCACCCCATGACGTGCTTTCACTTTAGACGCAGCTCGCTGTATTGAGCTTGACTATAAGCTGAATACGGCGAGCAACAACTAAAGAAAGGGGCGTGGCCACCATTAAAGCGAAAGCATGGTATGGTGCGCTTTAAAACAAAAAAGATTAAATACGGCGAGCCTGCATAAAAAAAGGCCCAAAGAAATAAAAGGTGCGCAACTGCTATAGTAAAAGTGTGCTGCTAAAAAAATAAATAAAATTAACGTAGATGAAAAGGTGCGAGTTCGCTGCCATTGGTTGTAAAAAAATGTAAAAGCGTGTGCCTTACTGAAACCCAAAGTGCAGCACCCAGAGGCAAAGCGGGCACCCTTGCAGGAAAGCCTGTTGTGCCTGTAATAGGAGAAAATCATGAAAGAAAATAGTGCTCACATACTGTAAATAAAGCATGCCATGTAACAACACAAGTAAAAGGGTCAGTCCTCATGGGAGGTTACAAATGTAGAAAAGGCGGTACTAAGGAGGGACTATTAAGCCTATTCATGAATCAAAAGCAACCATTTAGAAAGGACAGTAACAGGTGCCAATTGAAAAGATGGGCGGAAAATGGGCGGAGCTTCTAGTCCATACCTGAATACAGCATGCCTCGTAGAGCAGCACATGCGCTTCCCAGGCTCGACCTAAAAATCTGAGGAATCAATGTTATCGGTGAGTTCATTACGAATGAGTCCAATATTTTTACGCTCAGATTTAATTTTAAAATAATTATCCAACATTTTACCCGCTTTCTTTTGACCTCTGTGATATTTTGATTTAACCTCAAGGAAAATATTAAAGGCATCAGTGGTGGCAAGTTTATTTAGGATAGACTTGGCTGTAATCAGTTCATGTAAAACATAGGAAGATTTAGAGGTAAAGTAAGTATGTTCAAGTGTTTTAATTTATTGTAGTAATGAAGTGTATTGGGAATTTACTATCTTTTTTCATTTTAGCTCGATAAGCTATAGTAAAGCCTGAAAGGAAGCTTTGACAGCAGTGGCTTCTGTAATAAAATTATTGTCTGATAGAAGGAAGTTGCTGAATCTCCAACGATCCGTTTTAGAGATATTGAGAGATAAATCAAAAGAACATAAAACAGTGGCATGTTCTTAAATAAAAATGGAGTCAATTTCTGAGGATTGAATAGAAGGAAGTAAGACCTCAGTACTAAAGTTTAATCAATTATGGACATGATATGATGTACAGTAGAGAAAAATGTAAATTCACAAGTATCAGGGTTACAAGTTTTCCAGACATCAAATAATGAACGAGTGGTAATGGCTGATAGGAATGCTTTATGGGATTTATCAGGATTAAATTTGCATTTAGATTTCCTATCAGTAAAAGGATCAAACCATTGATTTAAATGTCCTGCTAAAACAATGGTGTGTTTATGAATGGAAGCCAATTTAATTTTAATGTTATAACAAAAATGAGGATCAGGCTTGACAAGACTATAGATATTAAATAAAGAAATCTGTTTGTTATGAATTATAACATTAACCAGTACACATCGTCCTTCAGTGTCACACTGAGTTAATACTAGCTCTGCCTGTAACGATTTATGAAAAAGAATGGCAACACCACCTTTGTGGTCAACGGCTGAAAAAAAACCAATCTGGCCTACCCATTGCTGTTTTAGTTTAAGCGATTCAACATCATTACAATGAGTTTCCTGTAAAAAAATAACATGTGAATTAAATTTTGACAGATGAGAGAGTACCTTTTGTCTTTTGACTGGATGTCTCAAACCACGAACGTTCCACGAAACAATGTTAAACATATTGGGGATTAGGAGTAGGGAAACAGGAACATAGATGACAAGGAAATAAAAAGACACCAATTATTAACATAACATATAAGCAATGTAAACATAGTAACAATAAAAAACAAATAAGCAACACATAATAACAAGAAAAGAGTGAGAGAATAGGAAGAAGAAATAGAATATAGATAGCAGGATGAAGAGGCAGACCAAGGATAGAGATCCAGATCCGAGGCGAAGAGGATGAAGAGTGAGCATGAGACGTATCAGCACCTAAAACAAGAACAAAAGCAGAGAGATAAAAAATAAAATATATAAAAATAGCCATATACTTAGGAGGAAAAAAACATGAAACTGAGAAAAACATGATCATAACAAAATTGTTAGAAACATTGAACAGTAGAATCCTTAGTATGTGATGAGATATTCTAAATAAACGATTTCAATTTAACAGGATCGTCAAAGAATCTTGAAGTGTTTTCATAGGTAATTTTACAGAAACAATGATGTAGAATGTCATAGCGAATATTTAGCTGTCGCATTTGAGGTAGAAGGCAAGAAATGCTGTTCTTCTGGTGTTTGTAGCATTAGAGAGGCCTTGAGAGATGAAAATATTATGGCCGGACGAAACAAGGCGAAGTTTTTCTTTAGCGGATTTCAAGACACACATCAGGTCTGTGAATTCCAAAATTAGCATTATGATATCTCTAGGTCTAGTAGGGTGAGGTAGAGGATGACCCAGGCAATGTGCCTATTGAATATTAAGTGACGGAGTATTCTGAATACCCAAAAGTTTGAGCAAGAATTTCTTCAAGAAGTCATGAAGATCAGGACCTTCAAGACTTTCTGGTAATCCATATAAGCGAAGATTATTCCTTCTGTTTCTATTTTTAAGGTCTTCAGTTTAGAGTTTTAGTTTTTAGATTTCTTGCTCTAGCAAAGGTAACTTGGTGACTACATCTTGAAGATCTCTAACACGCTGTTCCATTTCAAACAACTTTCCCGCCATAACGATCCACCGGTCCTCAATTTATTGAAGATTTTCATTAGTGGCACTCGTGAAAGGCTTAAGACATCGCACCTCATCAAGAATAGTGTCCAAAACAGGATTATGAGAAGACATAATGGGAGATGGAGGATCATTCTTCGCCCTTTTAGGTTTCATGCCTGTAGAAGTAGATTTAGAAAATGCAAGTAGATCGCTGGCCATTATGACGCAATGCATGGAACGATGTGGATTCTTCTGGAATGGTCTAATCCTACCAATACACTATGATGATGATATATATAAATACATTGGTGAATAAGACATAGTGCAGTGACGTCAAGACCTAAATGTTGACAATGGCACAAAGTTCAGTTCAATAGTAAAGCCCGAAGATCAAAGGAAGCACTAGGTAATATTTAATCCATCAATGAATTGAGGAACTGAGGTGGACAGATGTAGCAACTGCAGAAAGGAAGCAGAAGAAAAAAACTGCAAAAGAAAGTCACCCCATTGTATTATGTATTAGGAAGAAATCCATTCACAATACTGGCAAGTAGGTAGCATGTTGAAAAAGACTAATTATATAGATAATAAAAATGACAAGTAGCGCGCAGACAAAACGTGAGCTGCTCATTCACATCTGCAGTGCCAAATGATAAAAACAGTCTTCAGGGGGCATAAAAGTGAAGGCAAATGCAGCACCAGTTCATAAGGCGCAATGAGACATGGGTAGGACATTAGCCCAAACACAGTGAGATGAAATATTAGAGGGCTGAGAATGCGAACGACGCGCTGGTGAAATGGTGGCCACTTGCGTCTGACAGGAACTCTCCGCAATCATAACCGCCAGCTCAAAATGTTGTTGACCGAAACCGGTCCTAGGATGCTTGTTTCCAGTCCAGGGAGGACCTGGCCTGGCAGTTCGGGCTGGACTGTTCCCATTGGGCGCAGGGTCAAGACTGATTTGCATATGATTGACTACCTTCCTAGAGACTAATGACTTGCTTGACCCTTCACAGACGGGTTTTAGGACTAATAACAGCACTGAAGCCACCCTGTTAGCCATATCCGATAACATCAGATCACTTGTCAATGAGGGAAAAGCCGTAGCTCTGATTCTACTAGACCTCAGTGCAGCTTTCGACACTGTCTCCCACTTTCATCTACTACGAATTCTGCACAAAAAAGGGATCTGTCATAAAGCCCTAGCTTGGTTTGCATCATTCTTAAAAGACCGAACACAAACAATACAAATGGGATCTTGCTCTTCTAATCCAAAAGACGTTAAGTATGGGGTTCCCCAGGGAGCCACCCTTAGCCCCACCCTCTTTAATGCTTACGTCTCATCTCTGGCAGACATCAGCAGGAAATGGGGATTTGAAATCTGCTCATATGTTGACGACACGCAATTGGTTATTCCCCTCACAAATCGCCTGACAAACACCGATACTAAGAATAACCTTATAAACTGCCTATCAGAACTCGCAGGTTGGATGTCCAAACACTGCTTAAAATTAAACGCCGATAAATCGGAGGTCTTGCTCTTCGGGGGAGCCCGTACAGTCTGGGACGACAGCTGGTGGCCCCAGGCCTTGGGCACCGCCCCTGTACCTAAGCAGTTTGCAAGAAATCTTGGCATCATCTTCGACAATACCCTATCCATGCAAAAACAAGTCCAGACATTCTGCGGGAAAGGTTTCGCCACCATAAAACTTCTCAGAAGACTTTTTCCTTGGATTCCCTTGAAAAGCAGAAAGTTGGTGACTCAAGCTCTGTTTTTAAGCAGGCTGGACTACGGAAATGCTCTTTATGTGGGCATGGCTGATTATTTGTTCACCCGCCTTCAAATAGTTCAGAACGCCGCTGCTAAGTTAATTTGCAATAAAAAGAAATTTAGCTCGGCTACCAGCTGCCTAAAAGAGCTCCACTGGCTACCAGTAAGACAGAGAGCTAGTTTCAAGATTCTCTGTTTTGCACACAAAACATTGCATAAAACAGGCCCTTACATTCTACGAGATAGGCTAGAATTCCATGCTCCTTCACGGAACTTAAGATCACGCTATCAGGCCTTTGCCTCAGTCAAGCATACATACAAGGTCAGAATGGGTGACAGATCTTTCTCTAAAGCAGCAGCGGCCCTATGGAACAATCTCCCACTCGATCTACGCCTCACTGAGGACCATGTACTCTTTAGGAAGAAACTGAAAACCACTCTCTTTCCTAGATACTGAAGCTATCTAAACAAGGTCAAGAGTAAGCCGTTTAGCACATGCATTCTTTCCTAGCACCGTGATGTCCCTCGGGATGATTGATGCGCTTTACAAGCACCATAAATACAAATACAAATATGGCTGGGTCCAAACTGGAATGGCATGGTGAGCAAAAAAACGATGGATTTAGGCCCAAATCTCTGTACTGAGGTGAATGTATGACATTGTTCTGCATTCTGTCCATCAATTGTTCTTTTTGAGATATTGTGGAGCATGAAGAAATGTCTTGAGCATCAAAGCGCAGATTAATAATGGCTCGTTAGAAGTAAATTGCTCTGTTTACTGACGAAGATCAGCAATCCGCCGCCACCATGTTTGGCGAGAAAGCCATGACCCCTGTGGTCAGTTCTTAATTTGCAAAAAAAAAAAAGTGGAGATGCCCAAAATATTTCTTAGGAGGGCTCCGAAATCCCCACCTCCATTTCTGCGCACGGCCTGCATGGACAATGGCCAAAGCTGGGTTGCAGCAAGCAAGTGAACTCAACTTCCTCACAGAAGGATTGAGGATTCTTTCCCCAAGAAAAGTTAGGAAAAAGGATTTCAGATAGTGCATTTATTTTACAGCACAATTTTCTCTTAATTTTGCTAAAAATGCAAAACAAATTACAGAATCAAGTAATTCAACATTTATTTTTGATTAATGGAAGGCTCACGTGACTGAGGTGCCTAGCTAGAGTGCACTACACAAATACCATCATTATAATCCCCATCTGAGGGAGTCATAGCATCTCTTTGTGGACTTACCAAATACGTTTGGGAATGCATTTATTATTCTGCCTGCTATATGTAGTAAGATAACTCTGTAGGCTCATGCAGCTGTTCAGTAGATGTCTGTAATATGACTTTCACAGGCTTAAATCTCCACATGTTGGCCAATCCCTTAATCCTTCAGAGAGTTGATAAAGCGAATAACAACATCAGTTATTACCACGTCATAATTGAATGTATGCTATTGGAGTATCCATTATTAGTACACATCTACCTGGTGGACTCCAGGTCATATCTTACAGCACTCTACATGCTGGGATATTTGAGCCTATTGTTAGAATGATAAAAGCAAAACTGAAAGCCTTAGAAAAGTCAGAATTGAATGAAGGCATCACTGATGCATGTGACTTGAGAGCACTTGAGTTATGTTGTAAATGAAATAAAAGACAATGTAGGCTAGGATAGGATAAAAGTTATAGAGCGCACTAAAACCCGAAGGTGCCAAAGCGCTATAGCAGGACAGATGAGTCAGCAAGAGCAGCTCAGCCAAGAAACAAGGGGCCTCCCTTGCACTGGCGAAATGTCACTTTTTTTGTTGTTGCAGATTTATATAGCGCAAACTCGACCCGAAGGTATTAGAGCGCTTTACATGAGCACCGGTTACGTTACCCAAGGACACATTCAGGCACGGGGAGATTAAGTGATTTGCCCAGAATCACAGGATGTGGACGCGACCCCGAGGCTCGAACCTTGGTTTCCAGCACCAAAGTCGGCAGTCTAGCCGACGGACCACATCCTCTCCCCTTCCGTTCCGTGGCGCAGGAGCCTGCTCCATTTTTACGGGGCAGCACTAAGCCACTATTTTTGGCTTAATGCTGCCTCGTAAATATCATTCACTTTAACACAGTTTTCTGCATTATAGGGGTGTATAATGAATGGGTGTTGCTGGGGGCATTCCCAGCAACATCCATGGCTTTTTGACACTGCCCCAGATTTACGACAAATTGTAAATCTGTGGCAGCGCCAAAAATGTGCGCCTCCACAGGGGAGGCGTAAAGGAGGCACAATGAGGAGAAATGTCTTTATTTCTTCTTGTTTTTCCTTTTTATATTTGTGTTGCATTCTGCCGCACACATAGAAAGAGGAAAAATCCTCTTGTGATTGTTATAATCATCCCCGCAATGCAGGCTCCCTAGCACCATGGTGCAAAGGTGTCTGCATTGGCGCATGGCAGCCCATTGTGTGCCAGTGCTGGGGAAATGGACAGGAATGCGCCATAACTGAGAGATACGGCGCATTCCTGACCTTTTCTTTTGCCGCAGGTCAGCACAGCAGGAAGGCCTGGGGTGCAGCCCTACGGCAAAACCTCATATATGAGGCCCAAGGATTCTAAAGTGAGAAAAGCCAGGTTTTCAGATGTTTTTTAAAGGACATGATGGAATCTGCTTCTGAGATATAGGTGGGCAGAGTGTTCTACAATTTTGAGGCAGCCACCGAAAAAGAGCGCCCACCCCATCTTGTCTTTTGAAATCTGGGGATCCTGAGTTTTTTTACAGCATGAAGATCTAAGTAGTCTGCCAGAAGTGTACCAGTGAAAAAGAGCATTCATTTGACTAGGGCCCTTGTGATGAAGAGCGTTAAAAACTAAACAAAGGGCCTCAAAATAAATTTGCCTCCTGATAGGGAGCCAATTAAGGGAACAAATCCCGCCTCTAACGGGGTGCCATTTTGAAATGTTAAGAATGAGGTGAGCTGCTGCATTCTGTACGACCTGAAGTTTGTTCAGGGAGGAACTATTGATGTTAAGGTAAAGTGCATTGCAATAGTTCAACTGTGAAGTGACAAGGGCGATAGTGACTGTCTCGTGCAGTTCCGAAGGAATGTATGGAAAATCTTTTTCAGGGTGCTATTGATGTAAAAACAAGTCCTATTAATGGGACTGACATGTGCATCGAAACTCAAAGTATTATCAAAGATGACTCCAATGTTTTTAGCTGACTTGACGGGGTGGGGAGAGATCCACAGACATCTGGCCACCAAGTGTTGGACCAGATGGAGTTTTGAGAGCCAAACACAAGCACGTCAGTCTTGTCTGCATTAATCTTCATTCCAGCAAATAATACTAGACATGCACTGGTTGAACCTCCCGCCACCAAAGGCAGGTCGTTGGTGATAGATACAATAATTTGAGTATTGTCTGCACATGACAGCACTTGAAACCCAAATGAACACACCAGATCAGCCAGAGGGGCCACATGAAAATTAAAGAGAGTTGGGCTCAAAGATGAGCCCTGAGGCACCCCACAAGGGAGACTAAACGCCTTCGCCTTGAAACTGCAGGAACTGACAGTTTACACCCTGTTTGACAAAAAAGAGTGAAGAAGCTGCAACCCGGTCACTTTGACCCCAGCTTGCTGCAGCCGCTGAACCATTAGTGTGGGCGAGACGGTATTGAATGCTGCTGACAAGTCAAGCATTACCAGGATGGCCGCTCATGTGGTCATCATTAGAAAATAAGACTGTTCTCCAAGAAACATTGATTTCCTCTTTTTGTCAAATATTTTGCTCAGCACATTCTTCCCAAATAGATAATATCTAATTACGTTTGTGTTCCGGCCTGTTAAACCTCAGGGGGTTAAAATAAGGCACATGAGCTCAGAACACAAGAAGAACCCTAGCAACACTTGCTATTTAAAGCTGACCATTTATGTATATATTTCACAAAATGTAGTATCTCCATGATTCAATTTACTGCGTATTCAAAGTCCCTAGCAACATTTGCGAGGGAGGTATGTTGATGCACCTGGATAACTAGCTAATTAATGCCCTGTCCATAAAAGCATGCTCTTGGGTGCCGTGTGACATGCTGGCCATATATTCCCTGTAAAATGTGAGAACCCTGCTGCTTGGCTAACATGTCACCATGCTCCCTATGGCTGAATGATTAAATCAATGAACAAGCCTATTGCACTGACTGATGGCCGGTGGGGTGAGTAAATATGAAAGTGAAATTTCAGGATCACGATTTGTTAGGATATTACATTCTTATTTACAATGTGTGTTTCCTTATAGCCTTATAGCCCACCGCAGCGGGCTATACCAGCTTTTAAAGGCCCGAGCCGAAGGCGAGGGCCTTTAACAAGGGAGCGGGACTTTAATAGCCGGTATAGCCCTGCTACGAAGGGCAATAAGGCTATTAGAACATTCTGCCACTAGAGGGCAGAATGTTCTAACAAATAAAACAAAGGCCTCTCGGAGTCCGAGGGGGTTTAAATCCCCTCGAGCTCTGAGAGGCCTTTGTTCACAGCAATAGCTGTGAACAAAAGCAACATTGGAATGTTGCTCTGCGGGCCTTTACCGGCCCGTAGAAGCTCGGAGCACTCCATTTTATTCAATGGAGTGCTCCACATTCCAATGTTCTAATATATAGTATTGAATGCCCCTGGTTTGATCTTAGCCATATTGCTTTCCCTAGATTTTAAATTAATTGGTGCTGCACATTGTTTCTACAATCTGCCAAACACCTGATGCATTTCTCTGTTATTACGGGTACCTACCAAATACGACATTTGCGCCTGACCTTTGAGACGGAATTTTCTCCATACATCCTTTGGTTTCTTTCTGTGGTCACAATTCTAGTCAGGTGCAATTTGACAGATAAATGGGGAAAATATGCATATGACAGTGCATTGAAGATGTGAGAAAAAGTTGCCTTAACTGGAGGAGTTTAGAAGGAATGTACACATGGCAAGGTGTTTTTATGAGATGAATATGAAACGCTGTACCTTCTTGCCTATAGCCACTGCAGACAGAAACTGCATGTGCATGCCTTTTGTCCGAGTTCGAACTCAGAAATATTTCTATCCTCATGCATATCATCCTCCAACCTCCATCACACCGATCAATTCAAAGGTGCCTGTGGTTGGGTGGTGACCCAACCACAGGCACCTTTGAATTTACAGTAAGGCATTAGTACCACAGGTTCTGAGTTTTCAAAGTTTCTATCACACAACATCACTCTTGGTTTTTCAGGGGTGGTTCAGTTCACCCTGTGCACTGTCTGGGTATCTTTTATTGGGGTTTTCTTTTCAGTTGTGGGCCTCCTCACCTTACTCCTCTGACCATCATATTCCGCTACTGAGCACAGGTCTCAGACTGAAAATCCCTTGCTTTGAGGATGGCACGTGCACATTAAGCTGTACTAAGCAGCCGGACCTGAACAGTTGGCTCATGGGTGATACTCCCAGGATGAAATGACGGAATCCTGGGAGAGCCACCTGCGGTGCGCAGAAGCACAAAGAAATCCATAGGTGGGATTGGCATGTTTTAAGGACAGGATGGTTGTCCTGTTGCCCAGAATATTTTTGAATGGTTTAGGCCTTCTTGTAACAGACTGGCTGTAAAACATCCAGTGGGAGGGATAAAAAGAGTTGCAGTCCTTAAAAACAAGTGCCGATGTGGCCCGCCAGCACAAATTAACTACGGGCCATGGTAGGCCTAGTTCTGGCAAGATTAAGTGAAGAAAATGGTTGTATGGGTGCAGGAAGTCCAGGAGGTGAGTTTCTCTGTCTTCAGTAAGGCATGTCTATGTATGTTAGCATTTTTGAGGGTGTGTTGGCTAGGTTGTCTTTGGCCTATGACCTGATGGAGAAGATGATCAATTGTGCTTAGTTTGCTGGCTCTGCACTGCTGTGGATACAGGAGGAGTTAGTAAATTGAATAGACAGTTCTTGCTTCATTTATTTATTTATTTATTTATTTGTAGATTCATTTGCAGTTTGATAGAAAGCTTTACAGAGTACATCGATTATAAAAGGGGCAAGTAAAGTGATTGATATAACGTATTTCATAAATAAAAAGTGTATATAAAATGGAGCAGTAAAAGCCTGAGAACATATAAAGCTGGGATTGAAAGAAATGTGGAGTTGATGAAAAATAAAATAATGAAATAACATTTTGTTTAGTTACATTTTGTTGTAAAGTTATAAGGCAATCATAATTCAGAATAACAATCATATAAGTAAATGCATATGAAAGAAGCATTAGGAGGAAGATGAGTGCGAGGAAAGAAAATTAGTGAGAGATAATCAGTTTAAGTCAGATTTAATCTTTTGATGTAGAGTAGAAAAAGAAACAGTATGTATTTTATGTTCGTCACATACAAAGTTCCATGAGCAAGAAGTTTCATGAGTGCATGGAAGCAGTTAAAACCTGGATGACACAGAATTGCCTGAAACTAAACTCAGGCAAAACTGAGATCCTCATGTTCAGAAATAAGGCCAATTTCTGGACCCCGGATCGGTGGCCGATAGAACTGGGTACCCTCCCTAAACCCACGCGGAAGGCTACAAATTTGGGTGTTATAGTGGATGATAGACTAAACTTCGGGGATCAGATAAATGCCATGGCCTCAGCCACTTTTCATTCTCTTAAACTGATTAAAAAGATTAAACCATTCCTGCCGGAAGACAGTATGCGAACTGTCGTCTCATCCCTCATTTTATCTCGACTGGACTACTGCAACGGGCTCTACTTGAATATTCAAGAGCGGCACCTAAATAAACTGCAGGTCCTGCAAAACGCGGCAGCAAGATTTGTGACAGGTACTTCCAAATTTGTATCGGTCGCCAAGGGAATCAAAAGACTACACTGGCTTCAAATCTTTATGCACAGTTTTCAAGGCACTACATGGCCTGGGTCCTGAATACTTGAAACAACGGCTTCAATGGTACACTCCCAAAAGAACTCTGCGCTCACTTGGAGCCAAACTAGTGAGCGTACCACCCACTAAGAAAGCTACGTGGGGGTGAATAAGTTTCATCACCTGCGCGGCCAAGGCCTGGAATGACCTCCCTTGGAATCTGAGGAACTCCACTGATCTCCTCGTATTCAGGAAAGAACTGAAAACTTGGCTTTTTAACCTATAGAATCTCCCACTGACAATTTCCCCAGAAATCTCGATCTCAGAAGAGTCAGCTATCAGCGCCAGGACACCCCCGGGTAACCGTTGCGCTTTAAAAATGTAAATAACATAACATAACATAACACCATGTAAGCACAGATAATTTAGAAAAATCTTTCCAACAAGAAAGTATTACTTTTAACGCAAGTGCAATGAAAAGATCTAACAATATTGGTCTAGCGGACAGAAAATTAACACTAGGTGGTAAAGAACCTAGAAAAACATTCTGTAATATAAACGGGATATTACACTGAAAATGTTTTATGCTTTTAAACCAGATTAAATTCCAAAAAGTCTTAACGTGGCAACAATTATATAACATATGTAATAGTGAACCATTAACTGTAGAACAAGACCAACATAAAGGTTAGCTGGAGGTATCACATTTGGCCACATGTTCTGGTGTAATGACAGCTCTATGGTGAATAAAAAAAAGTGACTGGGTGATGTGAGGAGCTCTGGAGGTTTTAAATAGTTTAAACCGTATTTTATCCCAAAATTGGGTAAAGAAAGAAACTTCCCATAATAATTTCAAAGAACTTTTAGTTCTAATTAAATCATAGAAAGTATGGTTTTTATAAATGAGTGCAGCTTTGGGAACTGTATCATGCACAATGTTACCAATATATACATCTGACACTGGTATTAATGGTTTTTGGTTCCTGTGGTACTTGGAAAAAACTATTGAAGAGAACAGGAAATTAATTTATAGTCCTCTATAAAAGAATCAGGTAAATTAAATTGTGTTTGTAGATAATCAAAATTAGCTGTAAACTTATCATTTACAAATTGAATTGGTGTACATAAGGTATGCCTTTTTCTTTCCAGTGTTTAAAATAGAAAGATCTATTATGTACGTAAGAAACTGGTTATACCAAATGGAGGAATGGAAAAAACACTGTTGAAAAGCACACTTATCAAATAACAGTCTATTGAATAAATAGTGAACGTATTTTAAAATGGGATTTATAGATATAAAAGTACAATTAGACATATATATAATATCTCTAAAAGAAAAACCTTTTAGCAGAGAGCGTTCCACACTGATATAGGTTGACCTTGAAAATTATTAGTTATGGGATAAAATTATCTGATTAGAAAAGAGGAATGATATAACTTAAAATATGGGATTCGAACACCACCTTCAAGTTTTGGACGTTTGAGCTTAGAGCGTGCAAAGAAATTTAGTTTAAATAGAATCTAGTTGTGTAAAATAGTACTTAGGAATCTTAAAAGGTAACACGGAAGCAGTACACAAAGATTGTGCGACATTCATCATTTTAATAGCTTTGAGTCTTCCACACCATGGTAAGTATAATGGAGACCAGGATGAGAGTAATGATTGTATTTTGGATTTCAACATGGTGATATTGTGACAAAGTGTGTCTCGTATATTGGAAGAAAACCAAATACCAAGGTATATTAATTTACAAAGGGCACCATGTAAATTAGTGTTGGCGAAAATGTATTGATAACAGAGAGAATTTAGGGGTAAGATCTTAGTTTTATCAAAATTAAGTTTGTAACCAGAAACACTAGAGTATAAGGAAAGTTCTTTCCAAAATAGATCAAGAGAAGTTAGGGGATTGGACACATATATTAAAATATCATCAGCAGAAGCAGATAGCTTAATTTCCAGAGTGCCATGCTTGAAACCGGATATAAGTATATTGCAACAAATCCATTCCAAAAAAAGGCTCCAAGCATAATGCAAATAACAAAGGAGATAGAGGGCAAGCATGTCTGGTACCTCTATATAAATCAAAATGACACCAGCTCAAGGATTAGAATATAGTAATTTGATAAAGGAGATACATTTTGGTCCAAACCCAAACCAATGAAGTATGGTAAACAGAAATTGCCAATTAATATTGTTGAAAGCGTTTACAGCATCCAGGGAAAGAGCGGCAAGTGGAGATTTAAATTTTGCAGCTAGACTTACAGGAAACATTGGAAAACATTCTAGCATTATTTGAGGCAGGTCTCCCCTTAATAAAACCAGATTGGTCGGATTTAATAAGAAGAGGGAAAACAGATTGTAGGCAGGAAGTTAGAATTTAAGAAAAGAGCTTACAGTCATAATTGATAAGGGAAATAGGTCTATAGTTTTTACATAATTTGGGATCCTTATCTTGTTTAGGAATGATAGTGATCAATGCTTCCAAAAAATAACCACTAGCTTTGGAGTCAATAATAAAAGAGTTGAAAAGTTCTAATAACTTGGGAGCAAAAATGGAGACAAAGACGTAATAAGTTCAAATGAAAATCCATCCTGGCCGGGTGCCTTAGCTTTTTTAGGGATTTAATTGCATCTAAGGGTAATATTGGCCTCCAATTCAGCAAATGCGTCTGTAAGGGCTTGTGGACCTCGAGATCTTTAAAAAAATCTTTGGAGATTATGTGTGGGTTGGGAGGCATCCTCAGTATATAGAGTTTCATAGAATGATTGTAAAGAAATAGAAATATCAGCATTTGAAATTGATACAGAGCCATCTAAGTCATTAATAATCAATCCAATAGCCTTGTGTTCGGTTTTAATTTTTAAATAGTTAGTAAGCATTTTACCATCCTTATTATGACCACTGTGAAACCTAGATTTAATTTTAAGCAGAATATTACAGACATCAACACTAGCAAGCTTGATAAGGGCAGATTCAGTATTAATTAATTCAGGAAGCATAGACAGAGGCTTGGAGGAAAAGTAAGTATGTTCAAGTGGTTAATTTGGTTTAATAGTAGGACATATTCAAAATTTAAACTTTTTTTTCCTGGCAGAGTAGGCAGTAGGGAAGGCTCGAAGTGAAGCTTTAAAACAACCCAATTAGTTGCAACAGAAGTATCATCAGAGTTATTGAATTGAAAGAATTCTTGTATGAATGTTTTAGCTTCAGTAATAAATTGGTTATCTGATAATAACTAATTATTAAACCCCCATCTACTCATTTTAGAAGCAATATTAGAGATATCTACAGAGACGTTTTGAGGCATGGGCAAAGTTGGCTCTGGCCCAGTGCCCCAGCCTTTCAGGGGGCCCCCTGGTAGAGACAGCTATGTTCTGCAGAGAGGTTTGTACTAATGACCTTAAATAATTTTAAACAGATTGTTATAAATAGCGTTTTTCTATCATTTATTTTAATGTGTGAGAGTCTATTTCAGACATTTTGCAGACAAAATGTTTTTATGTTTCATGCAACATCCATATGAAAAGTTTCTTTTAGATCAATACAGGACCTCACATATAAGAAATAGAGGGTGTAACAGAGATTATTTGCAGTAATATTAGTGAGCTGCTGCTGTTACAATACTGAAAACACACATCACTATCCCTGAATATCAGATGCATGAAAGAGCTGAAACTGGGTCATAAAATCAAAGCTGTTCCTAACAGGGGCCCCCAAAAACAATTTGGCCCAGGGCCCCCAAAAGCCTTAAAACGTCCCTTGATATCTAGGCAAACCGATATTGGGGCATGATCAGATATAAAAATAGAGCCAATTTCAGAGGATTGTAGAGTGGGTAGTAATGACTTAGGGCCATATGTATGAAGCTGTTTTGCGATCGCAAACACTGCGAATCGCAAAAAAACTGTGTTTGCGATCGCAAAACAGAGTGTTCCTATGTAAGAAGGGCATCCTGTGCGCAAAAACGGTAATCGCAAATTTTGCGATTACCAATTTTGCGAGGCAGGGAATCTTCGAATAAACATGCAAACTCGCAATCTGCGACACGTTATTTGCGATATTCGCTAATAACCTGCTTGCAAATAGCGAATTCGCAAAACGAAATGCAGGTAAAAATCGCAAATTGCTAATTTGCGAAAATCGCAATTTTGCACATCACAATTACCACCAACTCTGAGCAGGTGGTAACCAGGTGCAACCAATATAAACAGGCCCACAATGCTACAGGGGGTTTCACAATGGCTGGGCTGTATGTGATAGCCAGGAGGCTGCGGATCAGGGCTGCTGCACAGAGAAGGCGACGCCAGGAAAGGATCTTCAGAGCGCGCATCACCCTGTTCCAGCAGACCGAGGAGGAGATCCATGTGAACTACAGGCTGGACGCAGACAGCATCCTGGACTTAATAGAGGAGCTCAAACCCATACTAGAACACCCCACATGCAGGGCACACACCATTCCCACCCATATACAGGTCCTGTGCTCACTGCACTTACTGGCATCAGGGAGTTTTCAGGGGGTGATAGCCACAGCAGGAGGGGTCTCTCAGAGTGCACTGTTGCACTTCTTCCACGCTTTCCTTGATGCAATGGTACAGAGGCTGCATCACCACATCCAATTCCCCAGCACACAACAGGCACTAGATCAGACCAAGCATGATTTCTACCAGATCGCCGAATTCCCCCACGTAATTGGCTGCATAGATGGGACCCATGTCACACTCTCCCCCCTCACAGAATGAATATGTGTTCAGGAAACGCAAGTCCTATCATTCCCTGAACATACAGGTAGTGTGCAATGCAAAACATGTCATCACTGATATTGTTGCTAAATACCCTGGCAGCACACACAACCCATTCATTTTTCGCCACAGTGGAATAAACCGCCGACTCACAGATGACGAGTTTGGTGAGGGCTACCTGCTAGGTAAATGCATGGCTTTCAAACACACATTCAGTAAAGGTCTGAAGTGGCTGGACAGTGTTTAACCTAATTCTTGTCACCCTGCAGGTGACAGTGCGTATGCTGTACGTGACTACATCCTGACTCCGTACCTGAATCCAGCCACTGCAGGGAGCGGAGGTATAACAGCGCCCACAGAGCCACACGCTGTGCCATTGAGAGAACATTTGGAATCCTTAAGAGCCGTTTCCGCTGCCTTCATAAGAGTGGAGGAGCGCTACAGTACAGCCCCGAGACATGCTGCAAAATCGTGGCCACATGTGCCATGCTACACAACATCGCAACCAAGAAAGGCACCCCAGTGGAGCTCACAGATTCTGAGTCATCAGATGAGGAGGGCCCAGCTCCACGGTTCAGACCAGCAGGTGGTGTCGGTGTGGCTGCCAGGCGCCAGAGACGAGATGAGATCACACAGACCTATTTCTAGGTGAGTAATGAGGACACAATGCTACAGATTGGTGCACAACTGTGTTTTTTATTTCCTTAGGGGCAGGAACATATCTGTCACACAGCCTGACTTAATCACAATTGCATGCACATGTTAGAGTCACAGTGCAAGGATGTCCTTCATACATGAGTCAAGAGGCAATGTGTTGCCTCACACATTGCCATGTGCCACTGATCACACTTCATCTCCTGCGGGCACGGCCTGTTGCCCCTCGCTCAGGGTGCCCACTGTCCTCCCTTGAGTCTTCGGCTGTTCTCCCCTGCCGTGCACTCCGCCGTCTGTCCTGGGGAATTGGTGGAGTAATGCTGCTCCTGCTGGACTGATCCTCACTCTCCAATGAGCTCAGGGGTCCTGTGCCACCTGTGGCAGCTGCCCGCAGCTGGTCCACGGCATGTGTGACCTGCACCAGGCCCCTAGCAACATCCTGGCAGTAGTGAGCCATTTCATGCTGCATGCTAACACACCGATGTGCCAGCAGGGACGTGGCAGTCAACAGGCGGTTCACAGCTTTGGTGTACATGTCCAGCCGGCTGTGGAGACGTTGTCTCTCCCTGCGCCTGGCTGCCCGGTCTCTCCTCATCTCTGTACACAGTCCTTCTAGAGCACCTGTCATGCCCATGAAACCATCCCTCATCTCGGTCATGTTGTGATTGTGTGTGGCAAACTGGCGCTGGATTGACCTTAATGCTTTAGCTTGCAGGCGCTGGACTCTGACCATGGTGCCTTCAAGCCCGGAAAACACTGTGTCTTCACCTACAGCAGCAGCGCTGGTGGACGGACATGCCCTGCATCTGGACCCACTCCCTTCACTAAGATGGACAGGGGACTGTGCTGTGTGCTGTCCTGCACGCTGGCTCTGGACTGGCTGGGCTTCGCCGCTTGTGTCCTGTGGTCCTGGCTCCAGCAGTGGGAGAGGTGGCACTATGAGGCGCCGTCTGCATGGCACAGGGATTGCTGGTCTGCCTTCATCCTGCTGCTCTTGCCCTGCCTGGTCTTCATTGGTGGATGCATCCTCACCTTCTGCAATTAAATTAATTCCTGTGTTTCAGGTGGTGCTGTGAATGTAAATGCACACATTAATTTGGTGTCCTGCCTCGCATTGGTAATGCAATACAGTTCTCAGATTTTGAATTACATGAGTACTATCTGTCTGTTTTTAGCCTTTCCTGAATTACTCATCCTTATTCTACCTTGCTGTGTCTCACTGCTCCACTGTTTGGTGCATGTGCACTACATCTCCCAAAATGCATTGCTAGGTGTGCTTGTTAACATGTACTGGATTTGCATTTATGTTTGGTGTCTGGGTGTTTCCTGAGTGTGTGAGTGAGGTGGTGATGTATCAGGGGAGTAATGGCATGCATCTTACCTTGTCTGGTGTTCGGGGTGTCGGAGCTGTCCAGGTCAGCCACGCCACTGACACTCTCGGGCTGAAGGGTGCCCTCCACTAACTCCTCAAGGGGCGTAGACTCAGTTGCTGTGGATGTCCCCCCACCGGTCTTCTTTGCCTCCGCCAACCTTGTCGCAACCTTTTCCTTTGATCTTTGGTGCATGTCGTACCACCTTTTGCGGAGGTCATCAACAGTGCGGTGGGTCACACCGATGGCATTCACCTTCTCTTGGATTTCAAGCCAAATTCTCCTTTTACGTGCCTCTGGCACACGTAGGGATTTCTTTCCAAACAGGAGCTCATGGCTAACTACCATTTCCTGGATGAGCACCTCCTGCTCCCTCTCACTAAATTTTTGCTTCCTTTTTCTTACATTCTCCTCCTGCTGCTTCTCTTGGGGATCCATTTCTCCTTCTCTCACTTGCAGTGCACAATTCTCTCCCTCTCCTCCCAGCCTCTCACTCAGCTTCTGGCAATCAGGTGCAGCATGGGCAGTCACACTTCCTGGTTGTGATGTCATCAGGCTTCACCTGAATTGCCGATTCTCTAAATTGCGATTCCTCATTTGCGATTTCACAATTAAGGATTCGCAAAATAGGTATTCGCATTTTATTCTGCGAATTTCTGGGAATCGCTAATATTTTGTGATCTTTTATTTACATCGGGTTTTGCGATTCTCAAAATGCGATTCGCTAAGAAAAGCATTTTGAGAATCGCAAAAAGCAATTTTGATACATATGGCCCTAAGTAACTAAAATATAATCAATTCATGACATTGTATTATGATCATTGGATAAAAAAGAATATTCCAACTTATCGGGATTACAAGCCCTCCAAACATCAAATAACAGTCTAAAGGTAAATGCTGATTGAAACACTTTGTTTGATTTATCAGGGTTGAACTTATAGAGAGCTGTTATATCCATGAAGGGATCCACCAATTGATTAAAATCCCCTGCCGTGATAATATTACAGATAGGAATATTAGCAAGTTTTAACTTGATTGAACGGCAAAAGCCTGGGTCAGATTTTACAGGACCATATATATTACACAAGGTAAGGTATTTGTTAACAAGGACAACCCAACTACCATCAGTGTCACATTCAGTTGAAACAACTTCGAACTTTGAAGTTTTGTGACAAAGAATGGCAATACCACCTTTACACTGGAGAAAAGAAAACTTGGCCAACCCATTGTCTCTTTTATTTAGTAGATTCAGAGGCAGTATAATGTCTTTCTTGTAAAAAAGCAATTGTTGAATTAAGTTTAGTTAAGTGAGATTGTACCTTTTGCCGCTTAACTGGTTGTCCCAAGACCACGAACATTCCACGAGACAACGTTAAACATATTGGGGACATGAGAAGAAACATACAGGAATAGGTATGACCGGCTGCAAAAAAGGAAAAGGAGAAAAAACAAGATAAGGAATATATATTCGAAGAAGAAAAAAGGAAGTCAAGCTCCATACCTGCACTCACAGAGAACAGGAAGGAAAAGAAAAGGGAGAGTAAGAAAAGGGAATAAATAGGGAAACAGAAAAGATAGCAGATCAAGGAGAAACATCCAGATTTGGGTACACAGTAAGGAAAGATGAGTATGGGACGTGTCAACGCCATAAAAAGATCAACAGTCAAGCATAAATAAATAAACTAATAATAGAAAAAAACCCTCATAAATAAGAACATAAGTCCAACAGTGTCCATCGCATGTGGTGAAATCTTCTGGAGGACCAATTTCAGTTTAGCAGGATCATCAAAAGATTTAGTGGTGCCCTAGTAGGTTATCTTGCATAATTTGGAATGTAAACTATCATAACGTATATTAAGGTGCCTCATTTGGGGCTTCAGGGTGAGACATTCCTTACGCCTGGTGTTGGTGGCAGTGGAAATGTCTTGAGATATGAAGATATCATGACCAGACCAGATGAGCTGTCACTTGGCTTTAGCCAATTCTAGAAAGAGCATTATAATGCCATGAGGTTTGGAGGAGAGAGGTTTAAGTTGGCCAAGATGGTGAGCTTGTTGCAAATTAAGGTGAGGAGCAGTAGGAAGGCCCAGCTAGTCTGGAAAAAATGTCTTCAAAAAACGATAAGGTTAGGACCTTCAATAGCCACCCGTATTCCCTGCAAACGAATATTTTTGTGACGATTCTCGTTTTCCAAATCTTCTGTGACGCTTACGTTTTGCAATAACATGACTAGAAGCCTGAACATGACTAGAAGCTCCTTCGTCACCCACCCCTAGCAAAATTAACTGGGGGGGTAATTGCTATCCATAGCCCCAGCTGTGTCTCGACCATTCTACCAATATCTTTTTTGAGGCTATCAAGGCTCGGGCAGGAAGCAACCATGTGAATGTTATCTGCCACGTAGCTGCCGCAACGAGGGCAGTGTGTTCCGGCAACCCCCCCCATTTTACAGTATTTGCAGGAGTGATGTAAAGATTCAACCATGTTTTAAAATATTGCATCTGCAAATTGGCAGTGATGAAAGTAGACTGTGGAAGATGCCAAGAATCTTCACACTCCCCGGTCCCTGCCTACAGCAGATCTTCCCACCTTCTAGTATGCTTAGCTACATCATCCACCATCCTGTCATTCAACATCTTGTACAAGGTAGCTAGCGAAGGTTTAGTACCCAGCAAGGGTTTAGATTTAAGAAGTGAATCTATCATATCAACTCTTAAAAAGCCACTAGTCCTCTGCCTTTTTTTAACCGGAAATCCCTTATCTGCAATACTTGTTCTTAATCTCTTCAAAAGAGCTCATGAGATCCCCAAGATTCGTCAAGCCATGCTCTTTCCAGCGACTCACATAGCCATCGTAAAAGATATCTGAGAGCATGACGTTGTTATTCATAGGGGTATATCACCTAAAACGGCCTAGCCCAAGTTTCTTCCGAACAGCTGTTCATACTCTAAAGGTCAGGGTTTTAAACTTAACCCGTTTGAGATACCCAAACTCTATTTGGCGCAAAAGACAACCCCTGGCTTCATCTCCCAATAATAGTTCGTATGACGACGGAGAGTCTGCTTCCCCTAATCCCGGTTCTCCATCCCCTTTTAATAAAACTGCCATTTATTGAAGGTCCGACACCCAATAATACAACACAAGGTTTGGGACAGCCCATCCTCCCCATTCCCCCCGGAGTGTCAGGAACTTTAAAGCTCTTCTAGGACACGAATACGCCCACAAAAATCTAGAAATCAACTGGTTCAGCACCTTAAACCAGCAACCTTCTATCTCCAAAGATATAGCCCTAAAGAAATACAAAATCTTAGGTAAAAACAACATTGTAACAACGTTGCTTCTCCCAATCAATGTAAGCTTAAGATTGTTCATTCTCACGAAATCAGTTTTGGTTCTCTGAATCGGCGGGCTCAAATTAATATCTACAATTTTCTCAATGTCTGCCGTGATATCCACCCCAAGATAAACTGCATGCGAAACCACCTGTCTAACATTTGAATCATTCGAATGAGCCAAGCTGTTGACAATAACTTGTGTCTTATTCTGGTTTAACAGGTACCCCAACTGTCCAAATTTCGCTGCCTCCCTCTCAATTTCTCTTAGGGCACCTACGGGATCAGGAGTAGTAACTGTTAGATCATCTGCATATGTTAACATTTTTGTCCCCCCCCCCTTATTGTGCACAGATAAAATTAAGCTATTCTCCTCGATCTTCCTGATTAGGGGATCCATATACAGAGCGAACAGTATGGGAGAGCAGGGACATCCTTGTCTTGTGCCACGTCCTATCCCAACTGCATGAGATATTCCTCCCATTACGGAAATCCTAGCTACTGGATTGTGGTAAAGCATCTGGATTGCATTAATAAACCCTGGACCAAAGCCTTTTTAAGCCATTGCTGCCCTAAGAATGGCCAGGAGACCCTATCGAAGACTTTCTCTGCGTCAAGCAGAACTAAAGCCATTGGGTCTCCGGCTATCTTTGCAGCATCAAACAAAGTGGTCACCCGGCGAATATGATCAATTTTACTGTGTCCTGGGATAAACCCAAGCTGAACAAGGGAGACAAGCTTCTTAATCACACCTGCCAATCGCATAGCCAAAAGTTTTGCATAAATTTTAGCATTGTTATTCACCAAAGTGATTGGTCGGTATGATCCTAGTTCATGGGCCGGCTTTCCTTTATTGCGAAACACTATTATATTGGCTGAAGCCCATGATTCTGGTGCCACTCTGCCTGAATGCGCTTCCAGAAAGACATCCCCTATAAAAGCTTGCAGGCGGGGGCAAACACCTTATAAAATTCTCTCGGAATTAGGCCAGTTCCGACTGCCTTCCCTGCCGGGACCAACTGAATTTCCTTGGTGACCTCTTCCCCCCTGATTGGCTCCCCAAACAACTCTTTTTCTTCCGGAGATAACCCTTCATAAGGCATATCCTCCAGATATTCATCTATTTCTTGTCTCCCACAGCAGGTTTCCTCCGAATACAGCTGCAGATAATATCTCTTGTGCTTGGCTACCCTCCTGTTGCGGAGACTTGCCTGCGTGTCAAAGCAGTGATCCATTGAGATTCTCCCTCTATTACCACCAACGGAGCCACCTGGAGTGAGGCTGTCCTCCCCAGCCACACCCTACTCACACGCATACTGTCTGGCCACATAATCTTAGCTCTCCCCGGGCCATAAAGCTTCCCCCTCTCTTCAGGCAGGGCCTTGCCTGAACTCTACAGGGGACAACTCCTACACCGTTGTTTATCCTCCTAATCTCTCCAAAACCGCCGCTAAAACCTTCAAACACTCCATTCTGAAAAGACACCCTGAGACCCTGATCTCTGACCTACGTTATAGCGCTGATAAGAGCACAATCATTAATGACCTCATCTTCTACTCCAGAAAAACATCCCTATGGCGCGGTACCCTCTCGAACCTCCTTAACGTACACGAAACCAGGAACATTCCATACGGCACTAAGCTCACGATCGCGCCCTCCTCAAACTTGCGAGCTGACCTTACCATCACCTTATTCAAAAACAGCATCGTCCTGATCCAAGCTCCAACCAAAGACCTCAACAAATTCGCCGACCTCTTCACCCTCCTCAAAAAACATGTGCATAACCCTCATCTTTCCACGCTCCCCCTACACCAACTTTTGCCACCCAACCCCCTCCCTCACTCCGTCCAACGCAGCCCAAAGGGTAAGGATAAAAGCCCCCCTTAGTCCCACCAAAGGCCCAACCACTCCCCCTTGCACCCCCCCTCCAAGGGTGCAGACTAGACCAACCCAACCCTTGCCGGTCCCCGCTCTAAACGGCTCTCCAGGCAATGTTACCCATATCTCTGCTAGGGATCTTCCTCCCACCCCCACACAAACTCCACCTCCCCTCATGGAGATCCTGCCGCCACCCTCCTCCGCCAACCAGTGCTCTTCCCCCACCTCCATAGTGACTCATATGCTAGACACCTGCAGGGTAGCAAACACCCGCCCCAACTATCCCTCAACCAATCCGCCAAGCGCGCCTAGCCACTCACAAACTACTCCTCCAAGGGTTTATGACACAGGTCGACCTAGCCCCACTCCCATGCTACCAGCACATACCAACAGAACCGTTCCTAAACCACTGACCTCCTTCCCGCAAGCTCTTCCCTCACATATGGATATTGAAACTCTGCACCACAGAGCATCTAAACTAACTCAGAGCATCCATAACTCCATTCTAGAACTAAAGAACATCCTTCACCTCACCAAACTCTCCTTCTCGAACCTCAAGCTCCCGTAGAACTCTACTCCCCCCCCTCTCACCGAGCCCCTCTATCACCCGTTACTACTATCCCTGAGACACCTCCGCCCTCGCAAGCAGCCCCGCCACCTCTCGGAGGAGGAAATTCTAGCCCTCCTCCTCACCTCCAAATCTGCCCCCGAAACCCCAAGTCCTCTTCACTTGAGTGACGAACATGCTATCCATACGGTTGCAATCAACTCCAACAGATCAGCTACTCTCCGCAACAGAGGAGTTATTAATAACAACCTAGCGCAAGTTCCCATTTCCGCCCCAACTCACGACACTCACCCCGACCCCCCTCTGTCCGGCCTCTTAATTAACTGCCGCTCCGCAGTAAAGCATGCCGCCGATGTCGCTGATCTCATCCTGAGCCAAAAATCTGACATAGCAATCCTAACCGAATCTTGGCTCAATGAATCCTCATCTCCCTGCCTAGACCTCTTAGTCCCTCCTAACTATAATATCACAAGGCTGGACAGGCAATCAAAAAAAAAAAGGGGAAGGCATTGCCTGCATCTACCGCTCTAACCTCCTCGTATCGGAACTTCTGGCAGATCCCACAGACTCCTGCGAATACCTTGCACTCTCCATATGCAGCAACGCCACTCAACTGTGCAGACTGCACATCTTTTATCACCCCCCAGGCATGAAGGACACCTTCACTGACCACCTCATGGAAATCATCACAGCCAAGGTTTCCTCCAATTCCAAAGACATTTTCCTTGGTGACTTCAATCTGCACTGGAATGATCTCAAGGACCCTCAGGTCAACGCCATCAAAGACTTCCTGGCCGACCAAGCCCTTACCCAAGCCTGCACACTCCCAAAACACTCGAAAGGCGCCACTCTTGACTGGATCATTGCTAAGGAATCAGCGGTCAAGCTTATCTCGATAGACCCATGCGACTGGTCTGATCACCATGCTATTACCTTCCACTTACTTGGCACCCACAAGACAAGGGCACCGCAAGCTGCGATTCCCAAACGTTGGGTTAGAGACACTAAGAACCTTGATCTCGGGAAACTGGCTGCACGCTGCGAGATTGACCTCCCCCCCCCCTTATATTACAACGGTCAACAACCTCACAAATCACTATACCACTGATCCAGCGCGATATTAGCAAACAGCATTCATACACTAGATACTCACTTGGGCCCATTCATTCATACTACGCTAATACTTACGCTGGGTTTTATCAGTTGTTACTCTCTATCAAAATCCCTGCTACCAATTACCTTCTGATTGAAGAGTAATGACTTACCACTGAATCCTTTGCTAATTGGGAAATTTAAAATGGGTGACATTCATTATAGTACATAATCCTGAAATAACCACTGAGTCAGGAAGTTTTAAAATGTTTATCTAAAGATTCAGCAGAGTAAAATACAGAACCACATGGTACTTAATCGCAATACCCAAGATTAAGCATAGAAATGATTATTGCTAATCAATGACGGTGTTTAAAGAAGAGAAGAAGATAGAGACAGCAGCGCAACTAAAGGTTGCATTATAATTACCTAAGTGCGAGAACCAAACCCCTTAGCCAAGGAGTTGAAAGGATAGGACCCAGGAAGGATGAAGAGCAAAGACTTCCTCCAGGATCAGGACAGGACCGGTGACCTCTCTACAACGACGCCTGCGTCGTTCCCCTCTCTGATACTTGGCTTCTCCTCGATTCTCCCGTACCTTCCTTCTAATGGACTCTGCCGCCCCCTCCTCAGGACCTCTTCTGGACAGGGATTCAGTCTACAATCGATCAGCTTAGTGGTCTGGAGCTCTTCCTGTCAGCATCTCCGCTCTCCTGTGCTTCAAGACTTCTGACTCCGACTAATTAACTAATTCTATATCTATTATACCCTTCTACGCCCATGTACCTCCCCTTAATGTTGCTAAAATATGGGACCACTACTTCTGATTGGACAGGGACAGGGGGTGGATTCTCGCACCGTGTTGATTTGGCCTAAATTGTAAAGCCTATTGTCTTTACGTTCTCACCCCTTCAAATTAATACATTCGCTTTATTTCCCACCCGTCTCATGACAAATGTAAACCAATTTTCATAGACAATGTATCAATGTGTGACAGGAAAGCACTAGTACAACATCTTCGGCCATCAGGTTACGGCCTTGGACTTCGTCCAGGTTGACTTCATTTGGCAGGCACACAAGACACATGCGCAGAACCATTTGCCTCTCGAGTTTCAGGTCACCAACCCAGGCCCAAGTTTACGAACTAATAAAAGTGCAAGAAGAAAATATTAGAATCACAAATAAAATGTTTCACTGTATACCCACTATTTCTATTCTATTCCCAATTAAATATATATACTATGCCACGTTAGTAGCGTTAGGAAACGACAATTTAATAATGACATGAGAGCAAGCAGAAGCATGTGAAAACATTAAGCAGCCATTTTAATGCACACTGCGCAGAAGCAGAAGTTTCCCACCAAGCAAAGAAAGACGTCACACCATGTGATATGGTTGCAACATGCCCATTGAGCTTTCCCGCGCATAGCGGCCATTTTGGATTACAGACAAGCGTTATTCATTAGTAAAACACATAGGCAAGCATCTTTTCTTTTGTGTCGTGAATGCAAAGGTTAGTATTAACAATACAAGTTTAATAAATTAATACTGTGAGGAGGATTGAATACAAGCAAGTTTCATTTATGAAACCTTGCTCCATCAATCCCCTCTCTGATGGCGTTTCTGAGCCATCAAAAACATTACCCTCAATCAGATGCCAACTTCTAGCAAATTACTTCATTCTCGTCTTTATTCTTTCTATTTTTACAATCTCCTTTTAATTTCTTGTATAATTCACTTCTCCATTCTTCAAGTTCGATTTCATCTATCTTTCGTTTCTTTCCTCTTCCTGTCACCTTATATGTTCCATTCTTTTTACAGCATTTGCACCATATTGTTATTGCCAAAATTATTATTGCTATCCCTGCTAAGGGTACTAATATTTGACCTATAAGTCCTTTCCCTATATTAGCAAACCAGGTTCCAATTGCCGATATACTATTTGTCAATCTTTCCCATACACTATCAACTTCCAGTGGTTTAAGTTTTTTCTCAAGTTTAGTTATATTCTGTATATACGTTCCAATTTCTGCACTCTTATCAGGAATATAAGTGCAACAATGTTTCGTCTTCAATAATTTACAGACCCCGCCCTCTTTTGCCAATATAATATCAAGAGCAAGACGATTTTGCATTACCATAGATCTAATCGCAACCATTTCTGCATTAATCATTAGAAACCCTCCAGCTGTATCCGTTGATAAACGATCAACTACTGTAGACAATTTATATATTTTCCTTGAGTTCAGAATTATTCCCACTGAAGGTATCAATGCACCAAATATATCACCTACAATTTCTGAAAAACTAGCTCTTTTACTACGTATTAATTCGCTATTGTTTTCATTGCTCTCAGTGTTTCTTTTACGTGGTATATCTTTGGAAATACTATTCCAAAATAACAACTTCCATACCACCGTGCAGGAAGCCTAAAGTAAGCCTTATTCCCACACACATAATAGATTCCAGGAAAAACTGAATCTGTTCCTCCTTTGAGTCCCCAACCTCCAAGAATTAAAAAATTGTGTTCGCATTCACTGGTACCGATGAAAACATTGTTATAATCAGTCTTTAACCTATGAAGACAAATTTTTCCTGTCTTTACAAAATCCAGAGCCATAGCAGCTTGAGCCTTGCCAGGTGTGTAACTCCCTTCTTTCTCAGCCCAAGGTGGCAAATGAGCCTTATGCTCAGAAGCTTTCTTTTGGAAATCTTGTCTTCTATCTTCTACTAAATTCAAAAATATATTTTCTTCTTCAAGTAAAGAACATGTTAGATTGTGTCTATGTGCATGTGTTATGTCTATTGATTTCATGGTTAAGAAAAATTCTCCCATAAACTGTGCGTCTTGACTACTAAGCACTGGGTTCATACTCTTGCGAATCGGAACCTCAGAAAATATCACATCTAAGTTTGAATAAAAATACAGAAGTTTCCCTGTTCTATAAAATAAACTAGACAAAACACTACATGATATGCCATATGTCAGTGGTAAGTGATGGTATGTTAATCCTTCTGCTACTGATTCGGGTAACTTCATGCAGACGTAACAATTACTAACTTCCATTGTGTCTACATATTGAAACAATAATTTTGTGAAAACGTTTAAACTAGTGTCGTTGTCAGCTACTTCATGATGAATTTCTGGTTCACTTTCTACCATTAGTTCTACTCTATTGCCCTTCATGTTTGCTGTCTTCTCCTTAGTTTCATTATTAATCTTTTTATCTATTATCATAAGGTAAGGAATTGCTACAATCAGGACTAACCATACTATAAGCACCATTACTAGACTACATATGCATATTGCACAGCATCTTCTACAACATTTCTGTTTTGGTCTCCCAGCAACTCTATCGTCAGGCATTTTTCGACAAGGAAGATTGCTCTTCTTATCTTTTCTTCTTTTCTTTAGCTTATTCTTTTGCTTAGTCAGGGTGGTCTTGTTTCTTCTTCGTACGTCAATTCTGCACTTGTTCCTTCGCCACCACTGTCACTTGACTCTGAGCTTTCAAAATCTTGAAGAATGATATAAGTCCAGTCAGGACCCTTGAATTTGTTATTCACAAGCTTCAGTCTTTTGCTTCTTCTTTTCGCAGTTTTATTTTCTTGTTCGGTTTGACTTGATACTTCAGGTACTTGATCTGGATCTTCACTTCTGGTTGTTATGTGGTACTTTACTCTTTTAATGACACTTGGCCAATGATCTCCTTTTCTTGTTTTCTTTGTTGGCACTGTTTCTTTGTTTTCGTCTTTAAAGATCTCGTTAATTTCACTGCTTAATACTGCTTCGTCTTCTTTGATTACCTTTTCTTCTGCTTTGTCTTTTTCAGGTCTAATTGGTTTCTCTGTAACAGCTCCGCTGTGAGTTTTCAATAACTGACCTTGTTCTTTATTTATTTCTTCAAGTTCATGTTTTTCAAGGTTTTCTTCTTCTGTGCACTCTTCTTGATCTAACTTGTTCTGATCAGGGCTTATTGCACTGTGAACTTCTGCAGCCTGACCGGATTCTTCTAGACCTGTCTGTCCCTGATCAAAGTCTATTGGGTCTTCACTGTTTTGAGTCCAGTTTTCTTTCCCTGTCTGACCTTGTTCAGGATTTCTTAATGTCTTTTCTTCTTGTTCCTGAACTGCTTCTTCTTCACCTATCTGATCTTCTTCAATTTCTTTCAATTTCACTTGACTTCTTGTTCTGTGGTATACTTCAGGAACTTCTACCACTGGTATCCAATCCTGACTTGTGCTCGGTTGTTCTTCTTCAGCTTCTCCGGAATCTCGAACCTGAGATCCTTCAGCTGGGCAACCTTCAGCTTCTTCAGTGATCGGCGTTGTCTGAGGATTCTCTTCCTCGGGATCTGGTACTCTCTTGGTGTGACTTACATGAATCCAATTAGGAAATCCGGCACACTTCACTGCTGTATTCGTTGTCAGTATGACTTGACACGGTCTGCCCCATCTAGGTGATAGACACGTTTCTCTGGTGTGATTCTTCACTACCACCCAGTCACCAGGATTCAGATCATGTTCTTGTTCAGGCTGCCTGGAAACTGCGTCTTCTCCAACCTGATGAGAGACAGAACGCACTAGGTCAGCCAATCCTTTGCAATAGTCCAAAACCATATCATCAGATATATTCACCAGTTTGTTTGTGGGAACATGTGTTTGTCTCAGTGCTCTTCCCATCATTATTTCATGTGGGCTCAATCCTGTGGTTCTGTCAGGTATACTTCTGAGTCCCATTAAAACGAGTGGCAATGCATCTGGCCACTCTAATGATGTTGATGCACACATTTTTCCCAGTCTTGACTTTATAGTGCCATTCAATTGTTCAACCACTCCAGAAGCTTCTGGACGATATGCACAGTGCAGTTTCTGTTGGATTTGGAATGCTTCACAGATTAGTTTGATCACTTCGCTGTTAAAATGTTTTCCTCTATCTGATTCCAAAGTTACTGGAAAACCAAACCTAGGAATGAGCTCTTGTAGCAACAGTTTTGCAACTGTAATGCTGTCATTTCTCCTAGTAGGGTAAGCCTCCACCCACTTTGAAAACAGGCACACTATGACTAGTACATATTTCATCCCTCTACATGGTGGTAACTGTATGAAATCAAACTGAAGTCTCATAAATGGACCCTCTGCCTTTCCAATTTTCCCAAATCCAATTACTATCTTCCTCCCCGGATTATGCATCTGGCAAGTTAGACATCTCTGGCAAAGACTCTCTGCAACAGCCCTGAATTTGGGATTGTACCAATTTTGTATGAACAGCCTAATCATTGCATCTCTTCCTATGTGTGTGTCTCCATGATGCATTCTAGCCATTTGTGAAAGTAAACAGTCTGGCATGACTGGTCTGCCATCAGCACTGATCCATACTTCATCATCTCCTCTTTGGGAACAACCCACTTTGATCCACAAATTCTTCTCACTTTCATCAACCTCATCTTGCAATTTCTTCACCTCATTCCAAGTTTCAGGTGGCATATACAGCATAAGTTGGCAGCTGATTCCCATTTTTTCCACCCTCTTATTGACTGACATTCTGGTTTTGGCACAATGTTGAGCCACCAGATCTGCATACCTGTTGCAGACTACCACCCAGTCATCTCCTGACTGGTGTGCGGCACATTTCACCACAGCCAATTCTTTTGGTGATTGTATTGCTTCTAGCAATTCCCTTACAAATTGTCCATTTTTAATGGGGGATCCTGAAGAAGTCATGAAATCCCTCTGCATCCATAGTTGGCCAAAATCGTGCACAACCCTGTAACCATATTGGCTATCTGTAAATATGGTCACTCTCTGATTCCTCCCAATTTTGCATGCTTTTATCAACGCAATCAATTCAGCTACTTGTGCAGATTTGACTCCTGGTAAATAAGATGCTTCAACTATTCCAGTTAATTCACATACTGCATAGGCAGCAGTTAGTTTACCATCTTCATGTCTTTGACATGAACCATCTACAAATAGCTCCCTGTCTGGCTTCTTAAGAGGCTGTTCCTCTATATCTGGGCGTGGTTTTGTGCATAATTCTGTAATTTGTATACAATCATGTTCATCGTCTTCATCATCTTTAATTTTCTCATGACGTGGGTCTGGTAGTAAGGTTGCTGGATTTATTATAGTACACCTTACCATGTTCACATTTTCAGCACCCATTATTATTCTTTCATATTTAGTCAGCCGACTAGGAGTAAGATGCTGAGTTCGGGTTCTTGTCAACAGAATGACAACTGCATGTGGAACATACACTTTTACAGGGTGTCCCATCACAATCGACTCACTTTGTTCAATGCTCAAACAAGTAGCCGCCACTGCTTTTAGGCATCCTGGCAATGCGGCTGCTACTGGGTCCAATGTAGCAGAAAAATATGCTATAGGACGTCTTTCTAGTCCATGTCTTTGAGTTAGGCCAGAAAGTGCACAATTTTCTCTCTCATGACAGAACAATGCAAATTCTCTCTTATAATCAGGCATGCCTAAGGCAGGTGCTGAACATAGGGCATTTCTCAATTTTACAAAGGCTTCTACACTTTCATCCTCCCACTCCACAGGGTCCTTTGCTTTCTTCTTTGTCATGTTAATTAAGGGCTTAGCTAACATGGAAAATCCTGGTATCCATTGTCGGCAGTAACCTACTATTCCTAGGAACATTCTCACTTGTCTTTGTGTTACAGGCATTTGCATTTTCTTTATTAAAGCTACTCTTTCAGCTGTTACTCTTCTTTTTCCTCTCTCAATTTGGTGTCCCAGATACTTAACAGCTGTTGTGCAGAATTGCAATTTTTCAGGTGAGACCTTATGCCCTTCTTCTGCCAAAAGATTTAATAATGCTATGGAATCAACAACACAGTCCTCTCTGGTGTTCGATGCCACCAATAAGTCGTCGATATATTGGACTAAAACTGAGCTTCCTGGCATCACTAGTTTTTCAAGGCACTTTTTCAGTATCTGGTTGAAAATAGAAGGACTTTCTGTGTACCCCTGAGGAACACGATTCCACACATAAACTTTGTTCTCAAATTTAAATGAGAAAAGATACTGGCTGTCTGGATGTAATGGTATTGAAAAGAACGCTTGACACAAATCAATTACTGTGAACCATCCTGCACTCCACGGAATCTGGTATAGAATTACTGCAGGATTTGGTACTATGGGACAACATGGTTCTACAATCTTATTTATTTTCCTCAGGTCCTGAACAATCCTATATTTTCCTCTAGGTTTCTTTAATCCCATTATTGGTGAATTACATGGGCTACTCATTACTTCTTTTAGTATGTTTTGTTCTACCATTCGATTTATTTCTTCAATGACTCCTGCTTTTACTTCTGCACTCATTTTGTACTGTCTGGTATTCGGGTAAATTGCACCTTCCTTTACAGTAATTTTAACTGGATCTATTTTAGCCATAAGTCCTACTTCTTTTCCGGTGAAATCCCATACTATGGGGTTTACTGTACCTTTTAATTCTTCTGGCAACTCATCTTTTGTTATTAACGAAAACATCTCATCCACTTCTGTACCTTGTTTTGCGATCATAATTTTATATACATGGTCTTCATCTGGTGTCTGAACTGCCACACCATCCGGTGTGCAGAAAATGGTACAATTCATCTTGCACAACAAATCCCTACCTAATAAGTTTACTGGACTAGAATCACACACTACAAATTGATGCATTTCTCTGAAGTTTCCAATTTGAACTTCCATGGGTTCGGTAAGAGGTGTTCTAATCCGCTGATTAGTTACCCCCACTACTTGGATATTTTCACCAGAGAGAGGAAGGTCTGGAATGTCTGCTGTTCTCACAGTAGACCGGGTAGCACCAGTGTCCAAAAGGAAAGTAATATTATTACCTTTCACATTCCCTTCAACATATGGACCTGACTGATCTACCTGTAAGGATGCGCCAAGTATGCACTCCTTCTTCCCCTCGCCTAGGCACCGTCATGGACTGTATTGACAGAAATTGTCCTGCAAAAGAAATTGTGATGTCATATAATAATTCTTACCACTTCCTCCTGGATATCCGATGTCTATACCATGCTTTGCTCTGCTTACATTACCCTGAATAGGTGCAGGTGGCAACTGACTCTGAGGATTTACACCCTGCTTTGAGTCATTCTGCGTCTGTGGATTTAAATTTTGATTTGGGCCATTATTATTCCGAATCTTTTTACATTCATCCTTCCAATGCCCCAATTTTCCGCATCCATGACAAGGAAATTTCTTTTAGCTTCTTCTCTACTCATTCGTCCTCTAAACTTTCCACCATTCCCAGCATCACCATTCGTTCCAGAATCTTTTCCTGGATTTTCACTGGGATTTTCCAAATTGATTCCCTGTTTCTCAGCCATTTTCACCTGTGCCCACATTACTTTTTCCTGCAATTTCTTGTGTCTAGCCTCAATATCGTCTCCACAATATTTTGCATACTTCAAAATTTCGTCGATAGGTTTCCCTTGCCAACACAGCATATGCTGTTTAATCATCTGACAAATCTCTGGCTTTAAACCGTAAACAAATCGATACACAAACTGACTCATGTTCTTGTCTCCAATGTTCTCAAATCCACTATACTGTTTAAATACCTGCAATAGACGCTCATAGTAAGAATGTACTGATTCATTAGCTTCTTGGGTAGTTCGATCTATTTTTACCCAATCTGTTTCTTTCGGTGGTATTTTCCCTTTCAGGTAAGTTATCACTTGCTGATACTTTTTCATTACATCATTTGACGGGGCACCTGTCTTTGGATCTCTAGGATATTCATCACTAGGCCAATCGACTGTAATTTTACAATCTGTCCACAAATCGGCAGGTACCACTATGTCAAACAAACCATCTAAGTCCTTCAACAATACTTTGACACCTTCACAAACCTATCAACCTGCTTGTACCATTCAATTGGTTTTTCTCTCAACTTTGGAAAATCATTCGTAAAAGACAAAATATCCTGTCTGCTCCATGGGACATGTACATATCCTCCTCCCGCAACTTCTCGCATGGGATACATCTGGTCTGCTTTCCCTGTTTCTTTCATCACATATTCTGATGCTGTTCTACTTGTTCGTGCTTCTTCCTTTTTCTTGGCCCACCTAGTTGTCCATTTATCTAGGTCTCCCCATTTTTGCAAAACTAACATTAATTCTCTTATTTGTAATCTTCTTCCAGAGGCATTCATATTTTCTAAATCTTTGTCTGAAAATTCTGCTCTATAGGGTTTCTGTAGTACCTTTGATCTCCCTATTTCTATTCCCATCTGTAGTGCTAAATTGGATAATTTTTCATGAAATAACCTTACATTTCTGGTGATACTCCTGCACAGAAACAATAATTCTTCTTCATCATAGGTATTTAAGCGTTCTAATCCTACATTTCCTGCTATTATTTCTTCTAATTCGACTTTCAATTTATGAATGTCCATTATTTTCGGAAGTGTGCACTGTTTAACTGACCCTTGCACCCATCTTTCTAGATCTTCAGGTGTTACTATGGTAGCACTTTTTGCTCCCGATGAAGTTACTAAACTTACATCTTTTGAACATCCAGGTACATCTTTTCTTGGAGTACTATTTACAGAACCTCGAATAGGCAAGTCCATGAGTGATATTGTGGATTCACAGTCAATAAATTGATCCTCAATTATAACTGGAGCTTCAGGTTTTGGATTATTCACAGCAGTAGGTGTAAGTATCGGTGGAGGACAGCTTCCCTGAGTACCATATAATGGAACTACTGGACCAGTTGTTACAGGTATGGTCAATGAATCAGGATGTACTTTTATCTGAGTTATTTTCTGTATTAATTCTGTTCTGGTCTTTTCTAGGGCTTCTTTTTCTTTGTCATGAAGTTTTCTACTAGGGGTGAATTCATGCATTACCTGTGGCACTAATGGAGTTTTTATCAGTGGTGCACTTGGGGTGCATCCACTTGTCCCTTCCTGATATGGTGGGGGATTTCTTAACATTTCCTCCATAAATTCGTCTTAAGACTCCTCATTTCGCATTAAATGTTTTGTCTTTTCTGTGCACTTACTTCCTAATTTCTCCTCTGCTGAGAACAATGGATATAATCCTTCTGTAATCATTGCCCTTCTCCATTGTTTCATCTGACCGTCCCTAGACTCACGTAGATATCTGGGAAAAAATCCTGGATAACTCCTATTACTTCTAGATCGGTCCCGCTCAAATGCCTCGGTTTCCCATTCTTCTAGAGCTTCGTACTGAGTTAATCTAGGTCTGGGTTCTAAGTCATTCATCCTCAATCTCAAATTCTGAAGAATTCGCCCATTGAACGTGCCATTCTCGGGAAATGCTAGTATTCCATAATTTTTGGTATATTCTATCCAATTCTCCATCCATACACAAGTATGATAACCTCTCTCCATCATCATGAATGAAGCGGGCGTTTTAGCTGGTGGAATAATAATTCCTTCTCTAGTTTTGAGTGGTTTATCCTTTTTAAAATAGTTCTTAATCTTTTGCAGAAAGGACATTTTTCTCTTCTCTCCGTACATTCTATCTAATCTTCGGTGTACAAAATTATATTCTGCAAAACCTAGGAATCTCCTATCCGGACGAGTTCCTGTTAAAGTCGGATCGCGTTTTAACATGCAATCTTTATCCACTAAGAATTTCGCTTCTATAATTTTGACCAATCAAATGTCTGCTATCTTTTATTTCTGAGCCAATCCTTGCGCGGCCTTTTGGTGACGTTTATCTGTCAACCCCTCCTTTACAATCTGCTCTTTCCTGTCCTTGCTGGTTCAACCAATCCCAGCGCGGCACCTGTGACGTCAGTACTACTCCTGACTACTGACCCCTCCTTTACAAGGGTTTTTCCACACCCGCTGATTCAACCAATCTCAGCGCGGCATTTTGTGACGTCAGCTCCCTATCCGGCAACTGACCCTCCCTTTACAAAAATTTACGCAAACTTATTTTCTCTATAAATCTTAATAAAATTTCAGTAACAACATAAAACATTCGCTATCGTGCCAGTTTCTCTAAAATAGGAAAGATAGTTTTTCTCTCACACTTAGTAAAACCTTTCCGTTTACTAAACATACACTATGAGTAAAACACTTCCGTCTACTCTTCACACAAGCTCCAGAAGTACCTGTTACTTCTCCAATGTTACCCTTTCTAGGTGATATAACATCAAATTTTCACCAGCGTACTCTTTTGCTATTACTCACACGCATAGAATCCCTAATGAGTACTGAAAGTCCTGCTTAACTTTTCAGTACTAATTCTGCCTGACAGATAACCTCACTGCAGTATGGCTTCCACTTACCATCCGCTATTCCTTTTACCCCGGGTATTCTGGACAACATAAAACAAAACTCAAAATTTAAGCGGATGTTAGTTCATAAAAATACAAATAAAATTCTCATTACCCAATTAACAAAAAGTAACCATCCTCTGCTTACCAGAAAACTGATCCAGCGCGATATTAGCAAACAGCATAGATACTCACTTGGGCCCATTCATTCATACTACGCTAATACTTACGCTGGATTTTATCAGTTGTTACTCTCTATCAAAATCCCTGCTACCAATTACCTTCTGATTGAAGAGTAATGACTTACCAATGAATCCTTTGCTAATTGGGAAATTTAAAATGAGTGACATTCATTATAGTACATAATCCTGAAATAACCACTGAGTCAGGAAGTTTTAAAATGTTTATCTAAAGATTCAGCAGAGTAAAATACAGAACCACATGGTACTTAATCGCAATACCCAAGATTAAGCATAGAAATGATTATTGCTAATCAATGACGGTGTTTAAAGAAGAGAAGAAGATAGAGACAGCAGCGCAACTAAAGGTTGCATTATAATTACCTAAGTGCGAGAACCAAACCCCTTAGCCAAGGAGTTGAAAGGATAGGACCCAGGAAGGATGAAGAGCAAAGACTTCCTCCAGGATCAGGACAGGCCCGGTGACCTCTCTACAACGACGCCTGCGTCGTTCCCCTCTCTGATACTCGGCTTCTCCTCGATTCTCCCGTGCCTTCCTTCTAATGGACTCCGCCGTCCCCTCCTCAGGACCTCTTCTGGACAGGGATTCAGTCTACAATCGATCAGCTTAGCGGTCTGGAGCTCTTCCTGTCAGCATCTCCACTCTCCTGTGCTTCAAGACTTCTGACTCCCACTAATTAACTAATTCTATATCTATTATACCCTTCTACGCCCATGTACCTCCCCTTAATGTTGCTAAAATATGGGACCACTACTTCTGATTGGACAGGGACAGGGGGTGGATTCTCGCACCATGTTGATTTGGCCTAAATTGTAAAGCCTATTGTCTTTACGTTCCCACCCCTTCAAATTAATACATTCGCTTTATTTCCCACCCGTCTCATGACAAATGTAAACCAATTTTCATAGACAATGTATCAATGTGTGACAGGAAAGCACTAGTACAACATCTTCGGTCATCAGGTTACGGCCTTGGACTTCGTCCAGGTTGACTTCATTTGGCAGGCACACAAGACACATGCGCAGAACCATTTGCCTCTCGAGTTTCAGGTCACCAACCCAGGCCCAAGTTTACAAACTAATAAAAGTGCAAGAAGAAAATATTAGAATCACAAATAAAATGTTTCACTGTATACCCACTATTTCTATTCTATTCTATTCCCAATTAAATATATATACTATCCTGCGTTAGTAGCGTTAGGAAACGACAATTTAATAATGACATGAGAGCAAGCAGAAGCATGTGAAAACATCAAGCAGCCATTTTAATGCACACTGCGCAGAAGCAGAAGTTTCCCACTAAGCAAAGAAAGACGTCACACCATGTGATATGGTTGCGACATGCGCATTGAGCTTTCCCGCGCATAGCAGCCATTTTGGATTACAGACAAGCGTTATTCATTAGTAAAACACATAGGCAAGCATCTTTTTCTTTTGTGTCGTGAATGCAAAGGTTAGTATTAACAATACAAGTTTAATAAATTAATACTGTGAGGAGGATTGAATACAAGCAAGTTTCATTTATGAAACCTTGCTCCATCACCACTACTATGGCTAACATTCTTGATAATCTTGCTCCGCTAAAGCTAAAAAGAACCCAAATCAAAGACAGAAACCCCTGGTTCAACGGATCCCTCAACAATGAAAGGAGAACCCTCCGGCAGACAGAAAGAAAGTGGAGACAACACCCCTCAGCATCCCCGTTAAAACTTCTCCGCCAGACCAGAAATGCCTATAATAGGAGCATCCTCAATTCAAAAAAAGAATTCTTCAGATCAGAACTGGGGAACGCCATGAACAGACCTCGCAAGCTCTTCAAAATGGTCAAACACCAATCTACCACACTGGCTAAAACCTCCAAAGAAACCCCCAAATCTCTAACAACATGCGCGGAATTTTCCTCTTTCTTCTCTGACAAAATTACTGCCCTAGGAAACGAACTTAGATCAGCTTCCTACTCCCAACCCCTCTGAAACTGCCTCATCTCTCCGCGCTGCCCCCCCAGATTTCACTCAAAAAACAAGCGCACTGGTCCAACTTCAAAGTTTACGATGACCCTTCCAACTCGAAAATTCTATCCTCCTTAAACCCAAACAACCACTTTAACGACCCACTCCCCTCAAACTGCTTAGCCGCTGCCTCCCAATCTATCATTCCTAGTTGGACCACAATAATCAACGCCTCCCTTCTTCAGGGGTCGATACCTGACTCTCTAAAAGCCGGTCAAGTCACCCCCATCATAAAAAAACCTACGCTGAACCCTGCTTCCCCTGACAACTTTAGACCTATATCCAATATCCCACTCCTAGCCAACGTTCTGGAGAAATGTGTGCAACAGCAGTTGAGCCAACACATCACCAACTTCCACCTGCTAGACGACTTCCAATCCGGTTTCAGGCCTGGGCACAGCACTGAAACCGCCATTTTCCACATCGTGGATGATGCCCTCCAAGCCCTTGACCAAGGCAAAACTTGTCTCCTTATCCTCTTAGATCTATCCTCGGCTTTCGATACGGTCAACCACGAAATACTCCTCGAACGCTTCAATCTCAGGATGGGACTGGATGGCCCCGTTCTCGAATGGTTTAGGTCCTTCCTCCAGAACCGCTCTCAGAGATTCCTAATAAACGGTAACTTGTCCGCTCCCTCTCCGATCACGGTCGGAGTCCCCCAAGGATCAACCCTGTCCCCTACCCTCTTCAATCTTTACCTCGAACCGCTAGGAGAAGTTCTACGCACCGCCAATATCTCCTACCACATGTATGCCGACGACACCCAGATCTACATCAAAATCTCTTCTCTTGAGGAGATTCTTTCCCTGAATGAGGCCTTGAAGCTAACTGTCCAATGGCTCACCTCTAACCAGCTCAAGCTTAACGCAAAAAAAACAGAATTTCTTCTAATCTCCCCACCCAAATCCAACCCTGACATACAGGAATGGACTAAGGCGATCACAGCTTTAAACTGCCCACCGACCATAGTGGACTCTGCCAAATCCCTTGGAATAACCCTAGACTGCAGCTTGAATATGTGTGACCACATCAACTCGATGGCCAAAACCGCCAGATTTCACCTGAGCTATCTAAGAAAACTGAAACCTTTCCTCGACACTCCTGACCTAAAAATGGCAGTCCAGGCACTAGTCATCTCCAGACTCGAATATGGATGCTCTACCCTCTCGGGCCTACCCAAGATCTCTCTGGCCCCCTTAAAAGCCTGCCTCAACGCCGCTGCCAGACAGGCTCAAAGAAATTTGACCACATTTCACCACACCTGAAAGCTCTGATCTGGCTAACTCTTGAGGCCAGGATCCAACTTAAACTGGCTTGCATCACTCACAAGGCTCTTTACATCAAATCCCCTGCCTTTCTCGCCACGAAACTCGTGGTATCCGGAGGAGCCAGAAACTCCTGGTCCTCCAGAGACCTCTTGCTCCAGCCTCCGCGCTTGCGAAAGAAAAAAACTTACAATCGGGCTTTCTCTGGGGCCGCACCAAGAATATGGAACTCACTCTCGCCCGCTATTAGAAGAATTCCGTCTCTGGCACGTTTTAAAAAGGAGGCCAAAACCTTCCTAATGGGCAAATTCCTCGCCTAAATTCCTGCATTGCATTCCCCTCAGCGACCTTGCTTTATATCCTATGACTGCTACACCTTGGATTTACCGGATGCTACCCACCCGGCACCTCCGGGCATCCCACCCTTGGGCTCTTGGACTTCTTGCTCTTGTAAAATGTATGTACCTGTCTTTATCCCAAATGTTTCTAACCCCCCTCCTATGTCTTTTGTGTGCAACCTATTAATCCTGTAAAGCGCTCTGATACCCTAACGGGTCAAGTTTGCGCTCTATAAAACACAAAAATAAAATAAAAAATAAATCTCTGAAAAGAGGATCGTATACCTGCCAAACCTGAAACTAAGCCACTTACTGGGTCCCTAATCTCCCCCTGTATTATCTTCGGCCTCATGCGGACAGCCAGTAGGTGCCCCACCCTTTCATTACACTCGTATATCTTACTCCGCCAAGCCATATATTTGCCTGCAGCCTTTTTTGTATATATATCAACTATTGCAGACTTAGTAGCTGCAACACTCAGTTGGGTATTTTCAATGTCCTCCCCCCTAGCTATTGCCGTGACTAGCTGGCTTTCTGCAACTAAAAGCTTCTCTTACAAATCCTGTAGCATTTTTCCCCCTTTTCTGACATGCCCAGCTGTATCTTGAAGTCTCCCCCCGCTCTCCAGCCTTGAAGGCATCCCAGATCACATTGAGCCTGGCGCTTCCTTTATTCTTTGCTATAAATCTCGGGATCCAATTATTCATATGCTTAACAAATTCCTCGTCATACAGCAGAGCCCTTTCAAATGTCCTGTGGGAAGCTGGAGGAGAGGCTACCTCTATTTCTATTTCCAGAACTAAAGGGTTGTGGTCTGACATGACCCTGGGGAATATATATATATATATATATATTGCTTGTCAGAGCAAATTCGTGGGACATAAAAAAGTAATCTAGCCTGGCATGAACACAGTGTGGGGCTGAAAAAAATGTATACCCTGGATCCTGTGGTTCCTTTTCGGCCCAAACATCAGATAGCCCGTGAGTCGTACATAAATGTGTCAGGGATCTAAAAACATTTGGTTTACAACCTTGATATGGTCTTTCCCCGCACTTATCCCCATTCCCTTTAGCGTTGATAGTTATGTTGAAATCCCCACAGATTATAAGGGGTAGCGGCCAACCAGCCAGCTCGTTGTTAAGCCAATCAAACAAGGTTGGGTCGTCCGCCACCGATCCATACACAGAGCACAGAGTAAACAAGTTGTTATCTACGCAGCAATGCACGATAACCCATCTGCCAAGTTTATCCGCCCTGCAGCGTGGGAACCTAGCTCTGCCCTTACAAGCCATAATGGCTACTCCCCGTGTACGTGATCCTTGTGTAGTAATGGACACTAATTGATACCCTGCTAGTTCTGCTACTTCCCATCTGTTTGCCTCTATGTACATCTCTTGAAGACAAACTATGTCTGCTTTTAAGCATTGTATATCCTTATTAACCCTAAGTTTTTTCAGTGGATTATTAAACCCACAAATATTGATTGACGCTATCCTTAGCTTACCCATCTACATTAGGTTATTGCCCATCTGTACGTTTCAGGAATCCTATACAACATCTTATGCAACACCATCTCCCATAAGAAACATGCTTGGATCATCCCTACCCTCGACCACCCGTCACCCCACCCCCCCACCACATCCCAGACCCCCCTAACAAACGCCACCACCCACATCATGAGCAACATAGGTCAGAAGACCCTTGTGATGCCTCCTGCAGTCCTGCTGCCCCTTCTGAGTCACACCCTCCTGCCCTTGAACACCCGCAACATCTGCAACTCTGGTGAATATGTAAATCCAAAAAAGAAGAAAAAAAAGAAAGAAATACCAAATCAGCCTAGGCAAAAAAATTCAACTACCATCCTTGCTATCGCCATCACCCCCTGCTCCCTCCATTCAAGATTTCCTTTAAGAATTCCTGAGCTTGGATCTCCGACGAGAATACCCTGGGATTCCCTTTGAAGATGACCTTAAAGCGGGCAGGGCTCAGTAAGTAAACTTCACACCAAAGTTTCTGAAAGGGCCCGATCAATTGCCTCACTCTTCATCTTCTCACCACAGTCACATGGCAAAAGTCCGGTCTGATGAAGAAAGTATGTCCATCAAATGCGCTCTTGGTCTCAGGTCTGGCTTTCTCAAAAACAGCCTGGCGCAGGAGAAAATTCCCCAAAAAGATCAGTATGGCTCTAGGTTTCTCATTTGAGTCTGGTTGGCCCCTTTTTTTTAGCATAAGAGGGAACCAATGCACTCTGTGCACCTCCGCCTCCCAGTGAGCCAATTCAGGGAAGGCCCCCTTCAACAATCTCAGTACGAAGGCCCGAATGTCGCCCCCCTCAGCATTCTCTGCTATGCCCAGAAGTCTATGGTTATTCTTGCGCATCGAGGGGGAAGGCTCAGTCTCAGTCTCAAGATCCAACGTAAATAACTCCCGCGGGGTTCCTTTGGCAGCTGACCCCTCTTCTTCCTGCATTAGGTTTGTGGCAGAATAGTCCCATTTCAGCTGGCTGGCTATACTCCGGTCAGATTCAAAGCTGAGCTCGCCATACCTTATTTTCCTCATACTCTTCTTCCTTTTTTGTAGGGCCATCCACTTTTGAGTGACCGGTTTAGCCAAGGAGCTATCAGGGCTACCAGCAGAAGTACCTAGCTCTGGATCCGCATCTGAATGTGCATTTTTTGCCCCGGATAAGTCTTATTAGTCAGTGAGGGAAAACAATTCTCGCCCCCTTCCGGAGTCCTCCCATCCTTCGGGTTCTGCCTTCCAGGACTGTTAACATTAGTTGCTGCTAGCCTCAAAGTCGGGCTCCCCGAGTTTACCGAACTTTCCGATAGCGAAGGTTGATTTATCAGCAAGGTTTAGAGGAAGAGTTATGTAGTTCCTATGGGGGAAGGAAGTGGAGACACACCCCGTCCACATCTACACCATGAGGCCCCACACCCGCACCTCACTTAATGGCTTGGGAAAAAGATCTCCGACAAAGAGCCCCTCATAGGGTGCATGTCAGGCAATGCAGCACCGGCCTGACGAGAAGCAAGCCCTATGATGAAGCATGACACTCAACCGGGTGTGTGAGGGCCCCACTTCCCAAATTGGGAGACACCCCGTCTCCACCTTAGGATAAGGGTGCTGACCGACCCAGCCTCCACTTCCTTCCCCCATAGGAACTGCATACCTCTTCGGGCTCGTATGCTGGACCTACAAGCACCCCATATACCTTTTTTATTACTGTGATTTAACAGCAAGCCATGATCTGCATTCCCAGCCCCTACGTTACTTAAAGGCGGATTCAGAGTATTTCTGTCCTCGATGAGACCGCCCAGAGATATCAAAAGAGTTGAGCCAGTACTTACAGAGTTTGACTCACACGAGGAGAGTTTGACCATTCCAGCTTCCTGCTGAATCTCAGCTGTTGCCACCATAGACCCTGCTCTCTTGTTGCCAGCCATTGCACGTCCGGCAAAAATCCCCGGGATTACAGCCTGTTTCTCTCTTACTATGTCAGCACTAGACCGCTGCTCCTTCAATTTCACTTTGCCAGCATCTTCTTCCGTATCCCGTTTCTCCACAGGGGGAGTGGCGTCGTCTGTCTTTTGCCCCGCTGGAGTTTTCCGAGTCAGAAGGGCTCCTCGCGCTCCTGTGGGGATTTCGGCCTCTGCCCAATACTTGACAGCCTTGCTCTGATTCGGAGGCATCCAGTCCTGCTGGTATCACCACACGTGTCAATCAAGCCCGCTGAGCACCTCCAATGCAGTTCGGATCAGAAGCGAGGTAAGTTATCTGGCTCCGGCGGGCACTGAAAATATCTCCCTTGTAATGATGGCCTGAAGTCTTTATAGGCCTTGTGGTAATACCATCTGTAGAACGGTTCACCAGAGTAAAAGACCATGAAGGACATACAGCGGGCTGAGGCGGGTGACTCGCGCAGCGTTCACACAGCCGCCATCTTGCTTCCACTCTTCTCTTAGCTCTTGAAATTAGATTCAACTTAAGCTATGTAAATAAAGCATACATTGGTAATCCTTTAAGGTTTCTTAGGAACTTCAACTAGCTTGTAGGTAGGACAGTATTTTTAAAATAAGTTTTTGATAAGAAGTCAGAAAAAATGGGGGAGGAGGCAAGATGGCGACTGAGTAGAACGCTCAGGCTGAGGCTCCCTCCCAAGCAGAGCACTCGATCAGGAGATACTATGGGGCTGATTATGATGTCGGGTGGACGTGACCGTTGCAGAATCGGAACCAACAGACCTCTGGTCGGTGGTCCCAACCGCATTATTTGGATGCGACCGCAGACCGACATTAAAAGCATACCGGAAACCGAAATCATATTTTCCACGGCAGAAAAGCCGTCCATAGGGGATTATGTGAGGCCTCCGACTGGCTCAGTGAGCCCGTCAGAACCCCGTCGGATTGACCGGCCGCTTCCAAATCCAAATCGGCCCCTATGTGTCAGGCCAGTAAACCAGCGGAAACAAAGTTACAGCATGTGGAGTTAGTGTAGCTGGAAAAATCGACAGATAAATGCAAAGGAGTGCGTGATGAAGATTCAAGTGCTCATTGCAGTAGTAGTGACTCCCTCCAGAACTCTACATCGAGTGGCTGGGAGAATCGGTGAAGGTATTTGGTGGAGGAGCCGGAGGCCGGTAAAAATGGCACCTAAGTGTGTGCAAAGCAAACACAAGGAGATGATGGACGGAGCGTTGAAACTTTTCAGACACTCACCCCCAGCCACAGATCTGGGTTGACTCCATCATCATTCTTTAGCTCACTTCGTCACCCTAGTTCAGACCCAGCCATATGCAAATCAGTCTTGACCCGGTTCCTCATGGGAACAGTCCAGCCTGAACTGCCAAGCCAGGTCTTCCATGGACCGGAAACAAGCATCCTGGGTCCGGTTTCGGGGTAACATCCCTCATCAGCCAGGCTAGCTTGAATCCAGTGGCAAAGTGAGCAAGGGACCCACGTCTGGGCATACCCTGCCAACTTAGGGTGAGCAAAGCAAACACAAGGAGACGATTGACGGAGCGCTGATACGTTTCAGACACTCACCCCCAGTCACAGATCTGGGTTGATTCCATCATCATTCTTTAGCTCACTTTGCCACCCCAGTTCAGACTCTGCCATATGCAAATCAGTCTTGACCCTGCTCCTCATGGGAACAGTCAGCCCTAACTGCCAAACCAGGTCTTCCCTGGACTGGAAACAAGCATCCTGGGGCTGGTTTCGGGGTAACACCACTCATTAGCCAGGCTAGCTTGAATCCAGTGGCAAAGTCAGCAAGGGACCAATGTCTGGGCATACCCTGCCAACTTAGGGTGAACAAAGCAAACACAAGGAAATGATGGATGGATTGCTGAAACGTTTCAGACACTCACCCCCAGCGACAGCCACGAGAGTGGGTGGACGCTGGCAATCTGATTCCTCAACCCGTTTGATCTAAGATGATTACTGCTGGCAGGCAAAAGGAGAGCGGCTCACGGAAGGAACATGTAATGCCGGAATCAAATGCAGGAGCAGGCGAAAAAGGACGGAGTGGAAGTGGGCAAAAAGAACCACGAGTGCCCAGGAACCGACAGCAAGCTGCAATTCCAGGTTTTTTCACCCACGGAGCAGGGTTGAGTCCCCTTAGCGGGAAAGGGAAGAACAACGGTGCCGGCACAAATGGAAAGGTGACAGCTTTTTCAGATGGCTGCCATATCGGTGATCATGGCTCCAAGATTTCCCTGGATTCTCCCTATCAGCAGTTAGAGAACAAGATGGAGAAGGTTCAGGAGACAATGGGAGGGAATATGGGAGAGCTGGAGACTGGGGACAGGATGGAAAACACCCATTCATCTTCTACGGGTCAGGTAAGTTTGGAAAAGGTGCAAAGCAAAGGAGAAACTGCAGCGGGGGGACCTCCATAGATGGTGATAATGCAAGTATAAATACAGACTGCCCTAAAGACAAGGTTCAAGTAGAAACTGGAAACAATGGCACAGTGAAAACAGTACATGAGAATCTGGGGGACATGTCACAGGGCATAATTGAAAGCTCTGAACTAGGCTTAGCAGTGGGAAAAGGGGGCATGGAGGACCACAGTGCTGAGGTAGAAATAGCTCCAGAGCATATGGAGCATATGGAGAAGTTTTTTTCACTTACAGATGACTCAAATGTTTTCGATACGAATTGTAGTGAATCAGAGGCCTATATTCGGTCCTGGGGGTCGGGGGTAAGCTCTAATAGTGTATCTGGGGGAAAATTTCAGACAACAAAGAGGGCACAGTGGGGAAGGAAGAGTAAAGACATGGTACAGAATATAGGGGAAGAGGTGGAAGCTTGCCAGAGACTGAACACCTTAAAATGGGATTACTCGGTTACGTAGCCAGTTTACTCAAAAGTAAGGGGGTTACAGCAGGAAAGAGGATCACGGTCACAGTCTAAAAGAGAAGAAGAAGGTCGAGTAGAACCCTCACTAGGTTTGATTTATCAAGCTATAAAACAGCTGCAAGAAGACACATGAAAAGATAGTTCTAAAGCCCGGTTTGCCACTAAGAAATTACAGGGTACAGTAAGAAGAATGAACAAAACATGCTCAGAGATTGGGGATAGAATTGTGGAAGTAGAAGACCGAGTTAATACATTGCAAGGGGGGGGTCGGTGCTGTGAAAGGTCAAGGAGAAGCCCATGAATCTCAACTGGTAGATATAATGTGGAAAATGGAAGATTATGAAAATAGACTGCTAAGGAACAACCTGAGACTTCTGGGGGTGGAAGGAGGGGCAGAAGCGAGTGACATAAGAGCCTTTGTTGTGAAGCTTTTTAAAGGGGCCTTCCTGGAATTAGCAATGTGGGACTGGGATACAGAGCTACACTGAGTCCATCGCTTTCCACTAATGAAGAAAAAATCAAGAGAGGGTCAACTGGAGAGATCAGGAGCTATCTTGATATCCTTTGGCAATTTTTTGCTCTGTCAAGCAGTATTCGAAAAAGCTTGACTGGATGCGAAAAGGTCCTTTGATGGTCACACATTTTTTGTACGGCCTGATTTCTGCCACATGATGGTAGAAAGGCGGTGGAGAATGAGACAGTTAATCAGTCCATTTCAACTCCTTGGATGTGAAGTATATCTGATGAACCCAGCAAGATTGAAAGTTATTGCTAGAGGTAGAGTCAGGACATTTGTCTCAGAAATAAAAGCAAAAAAGTACAGTCAGTAATTATCAGCCAGGCCGCTGGAAGAAAAAGCGGGGTGGTAACGGACTGATTGTTTGAGACTTGATGTCAGACAAAATATGTGGTGGTCACAGAAGGGTGTTTTTTAGGAGACAAGGTGGAACTAGAAAGTGACTGGATATTGAGGATGAACTTTTTTTGTGTCTGCATTTAAAGTAAATCAAAAAACTACAGTTAATGTGTATACGATTATGTATTACAAGAAAAAGAAAAGCATTTTAAGTGACTTTATGCTGCTATTTTGGCTAATTGACAGATTTGCTGGGAGGGGAGCTGCAGGGCGACCTCATGAGTCATCACTCAGGCCAGGCTTGGCCTGACTGCCTCATGGTGGTGGTGGGGGAAGCAGGATGGTTGCTGAGTGGGATGGGGGGACGAGGCTGTGGGGATGAGGGAGGGTGGGGGACTACACCGAAAAAGAGGTACAACAGTAGCAACAAAGGAAAAGGTGTAACAGCATGCGATGGAAGGGACAAGAAAAACAATGAGATTGAAGTGATCGGGCTCTATGCGGGTAAAAGGAAGATAGGCAGATATGGGTAAGATACATATTGCTACGCTAAATGTTAACAGGATGAACAACTGGGGTAGGAGGCAAAGGACAGCTATAGAAATGCAGATATTAAGATCTGATATTCATGGTCTGCAGGAAACGCATATAGATGGTGGGAGGAAGAACCTGTTGGAATCACTTTGATATACAGTAATATGTTTTACAACTCAAGGGACAAGAAAATGAGGGATGGCTATAATGGCACGGGGTGCTAAAGTGGACACAAGTCTGTGCGGATAATCTTGGAAGGTGGGTGATTGCCCAATGTAGTTATTTAGGAGGGACATTTACACTGTGTTCAGTCTATGGGTCGATTTTAGATGAGCCCGGGGTATTTAATTGGCTGAATAAAGAATTAGCATTGTGGCCTGCCCCGATTATAGTATGTGGAGATGTTAACATTCATATATAGGGTAATCTTTTGGATGTTGGGATTAATTTTTATGATGGACGTAAGCCCCGGGTGTTTGAGGCTCTATTCCGAACGGGGAAAGACCATGGCCTTACAGACGTGTGGGGTAGTACGATGGCCTCAGATACAAGATTTACATATTCAGCTCCACACAGGAAGCATACCCGCCTACATTATTTTTTTGTCACTCATGGTTTGATGAAGGACAGTAAGGTGGAAAAGTTTCCTCGGGTTATTTCAGACCATAAGCCATTGGGTTTTAGGAATAACAGGACAGGGGGAAACTAGGGTAGAATAGCATTGGACGTTTGAAATGGTTTTATTAAGGGATAAGGAATATATTAAGCTTATGGATACATGGATCCCCATGTTCATGGAAGAAACAATAAGATTCAGTTTGAATCGGCAAGAGAAGGAAAAACAACTAATGATGGCAAGGTACAAAATTCTAGCTGAGGCAGAAATTAAATTAACTAAAGCAGCAACGGATGGGGACAAGGTTGAGGAGGCACAGTATGATGTGGCACGGGCTAAATCTACTATTTCAGACGTTTCTACAAATAAGGCAGCTGAGAAGTATATCGCCTGGAAGCAGGAAAGCTATGAATACAGTGAAAGGGTGAGGCATTTCTTGCCATTAGAGGCCGACAAAGAATAGCACAGGGAGAGATAAAAGAAACGAAAACATGTAAAGGACACAGTGTTAGTGATGTAGATGGTATAAGGAAAATCCTCAGAGTGTATTATCAAGATCTTTATAGGGAAGATGTAGAGCAGGGAGAGAACGAGATGACACAGTATTTGGATGCAATACCCTTTGTACACTTTAAAAACATGGATAAGGCAGCACTAGATGCTAATATTTTGGGGGCGGAAATCTTGGAGGTGATTAAAAATTTACCATCAGGAAAGCAATCAGTACAGATAGGATACCCACTGAGTTTTAGAAAACATTTTCCACGCAACTGGGGGTAACATTGACAGATTTATTTATTGGTATCCATGAAGGGTCGCATCCCCTGGCTTCATGGACAACAGCAAATATTGTAGTTTTTCTGAAAAAACAAACAAACCTGTTCAAGAGTCAGGGGCATATTGCCCTATTACACTGGTGAATAGTCATACTAAAATATATTTAAAATTATTAGCGAGTCGGTTGGCTGGTGAAGTGGGTTCGTTTGTCTCTTGTAGACAGCTGGTTTTATCTGGGCTTGGGACCGTTGACCATATACAACGCGTAATTACCATATTGGACGACTCAGTGATTACAGGCGACCCCCTTTCAACAATTTTACTGGATGCTGAAAAAGCTTTTGATAGGGTCTCCTGGCAATATCTGTGTGAGGTTATGAGAAGGACCTTTATAGGGCCTAGTTATATTAAAGGCGTTCAAGCATTATATTATAATTCCACAGCAAAAGTAACATTAATGGGAGGGCCTTCTGAACAGATAAAGATCCAACGTGGCACAAGACAGGGGTGTCCTTGCTCCCCATTATTTTTTGCCTTATATATCAACCCCATAATACGTAAACTGGAAAATAATACTGGTATCAGGCCGATGAGACATCATGGGCGGGATATGAAAGTGTTGGCATATGCTGACGACATAGCCATAGTAACTCCCGACCCAGATAAAGCTTGGGTAGAAATAGAAAAAGAGGCTGATAAGTTTGGGAGATTTTTGGGATATTCATTAAACAGGGACAAAACTCAAATAATTATTAACTGCAATGTGCAAACTAGTGATACTCAAGTAGTGAGTAAGGCAGTATATCTAGGAATTATGATCTCAGCAGAGACTGATAAAATAGTGGAAAATAATTTGCCTACTTTAATTGAGAAAGCATGTAAGGATTTCTCCAAGATGGACAATTTGCACCTGACTATAATTGGAAGGAGTAATGTTGTTAAAGTTATGTTTCTTCCCAAAGTACTATACCTGTTTAGGGCAATACCACTTGAAAGTCAAAACCACTGGTTTAAGCTAATGGAGGAAATGGTAACTAGATTTATTTGGGCCTATTCAAAGACAAGGTGGGCTCTAAAGTATTTAATTTTATCTAAAGAAAGAGGGGGGTGGACAATTACACATTTTAAAATGATTATTGGGCTGCAGCAATATTTGGCTATCTTAATGGAGGACAGGGAGGGGATGGGTCATGCATTGGAGGAAATACCCTCAATTGTTAAACTGCTACTCGGTACAAAGGCAAGAGGATGTCTATTACGATAGAACCTAGTTATTTAAAAAAAATATGGGTCAAGACTATACAGAGTGCCCTGAAAATTTGGATAGCATTGCGACAGGAACTTGGGATGGGGAGATACAACTTTTATACAGAGACATTAGTAATCACTGTCTTCCAGGGATATTCGTTGAGACATATATGTTAGGATGGAAAAAAATGTGTATGTAGGCTGGGGGAATTTTTTTAATCAGTTAGCCTTCATCACCTTGGAAGAATTAAAATTGAAATTTGAACTTAGTCATAGAGACTTTTTTAAATACTTGCAAGTTCGAGACTTACTAATCAAGAAGGGGGGTACCACATGGGTTCTCTAAAATAGATCTTATGGATGTATTAGTAAAAGGGACAACATTTAAGATAGGTCAGGTATGGGGGCAATACATTTTCTTGCGAGTGATGATCTGGAGAAACAAAATCTTAAATGGCAGGGAAAATTGGGGATCACAGATAATTCATATTTGGAGTCATTGGAAATATCACACTCCATATTAATGCCAGCAAAGTTTGCGGCACATTATAAAACTATCTTTGATCTATACTACACTCCTGGGAAGATCATGAAATGGGGGGGGAGACATAGGCATCAAATGTCCAAGGTGTCAAAGTCTGGGTGCTGACCTGATGCATATGTTTGGGACCTGTCCGTTGTGTTAGGGGTGATCGAATCAGAAATAAAGACATTTTACGAGAAGAGTTTGAAATTAAGAATAACCCTCACACCTCAGCTCATTTTGCTGAGTGTTCATAGGAAAGTAGTCCCAAAAGAAGCTCAACTTTTTATATTTGTATCTATGGTGGTATTCCGATTACGTGTATCTTTGGCGTGGTTGGATCATGCCCCACCCTGTTTTCAGCAATGGTTAGCTTGACCTTTGGCAATTTAAAACTTAGAAATTTCACTGCATGCACATAAAGGGTGGAATGCTAGAACAAAAGGGAAAAAGGATATGGGCTCCCCTCGTGGATTGGATGGCAGAGCAGTAAACTTGAGAAATGTGATTAACAGGGGGCTTAATATAGAATGGGTATTGGAAGGATGGAAAGATCTTAGAGCCAAAGAATATTGAGTCATTGTATACAATTTGGAAGGAAGTAATTTTGTTTTTAAATTAATTTTGTTTTGTGTAGCTTCTGGTGTATAAGGGTGTTATCTTTGATGTGTAATATGTAGTAATGAATGCATATGTGGTAAATGTCTAGATCAGAAGGACTGGAAATATGAAAGATGTGCTGTTCATGCTGTGTTGTACATTTATAACTTGATATAATAATGGAATTTGTATGTTGGGTTCTCTCGGTGTAAGGGGGGAGGGAAGGGCATAAACGAGAAATGTATGCAATTCCTTGCAATATAAAATGATTAAAAAAAAAGAAAGAGAAGGTGGGTGGAAAAGAATTAATTTGTAATTTTAAGTGGCGTTTGATTGTTAGGAAAACAGCTCATTTTGTGGTTAGCTTAAACTCCATTTAACCAGCGCATAAAAGATATAGACTTAGGGGCCGATTCCGATCTCGGCCGGTAGGGCACCGAATCGGATTCGGCTTAACCGGATCCGATTCGGAGCCCTATTTCCCGACCGAATCGTACGTGCGTCCGGGCGAGCGAGTACGATGCGTGCGCTCGCGAAATCTCCGACCGACTCGTTCGCAGGACCCGACCGCTCCGACCGACTCGCACGGCGACGACGCGCACCTCGCAATGGAGACGTTCCCCGGCCGGGTGAGTACGATGCGCACCTCGACCGCTCCGACCGACTCGCGCAGCCCGGCTCCAAGGAGCTGTCGGAGCCGCACTTTGGGGTCCGTGTCGGACCCCCCTGGAAGCGTAGGCGTGCGAGTCGCACACAGGGGGGACACATGGGTCCCCCTACACGTGCATGTATGGTGCGACCCGCATCGACGTGAACACGCTGTAGGGGGCGCCCAGCCTAGCGTCGTGCCGCATTGAGTCAATGGGAGCCCGTGTACGGCGTCGTACGACTGGCTCCCATTGACTTCAATGGGAGTCCGACCGAATCGAGTCCGATGTCATACGTGCGCATCGTGCTCGTTCGGGTCGGACTGCTGGAGTCCGATTCGGTCGGAAATCTCTCCGGGTCCGGCTCGGTCGGAGAGATTTCCGGCCCGAATCGGAATCGGCCCCTCATTGTCTTTCTAAAAAGATGTTATTTGTTGTAAAGCTAGAGAAATACATACATATATGATTTTATAGTTAGGTTTTCTAACATCTGAAAGAAAGGATAAATATCCTTAGATTTTCTAACATCTGAAAGAAAGGATAAATATCCCTACAATATACTAGATAGCAAGAAGGGTAAATTAAGCAAAATATTCCATTCATTTTCCTCCAGACCTGCTTTAAAAATATTTGCCTTATCATATGAAAATCACAGGTTCGTAAGACTTCACAACTCGGATTTATGAGGCCAAAAAATGATATACTGTTCATATCAATCATATTTAATTATACAGGAGTAAACAAAATGTTGTTGCATAAAAACAACAACCTAATATTGGAAGATCTAGATGTTTTAAATGATTTTCTCAAATTTTCCCATAAATCAGAGGTCTAAGCAACACCCAAGTTTCTTATCCAACTTAGTTGAATAGGAGTTTTATTCCTGGAAGACAATGCTTTTCATAACATGACACATAGCATTACAGATTTGGGAGTAGTATTTCCTAGGATCAGGTTCCTAAGAAGATGGATAAAAGATAAATCCTGAAAAGAATTCTCAGTATTCATTACAAATGCATTCACCAAAGCAATTCTCAAACATACATATTTTAAAAAACAGTTTGTTAGGACATTTGCGGGTACAAATTAATCCTTGAATCAAAATCACAACATCATTTTGAAATATCTGGAATTGACAAATAATAAATCTATCTAGACAAGTTTTTCAATTAACAGACACATTTTTTAATTTTATACAAATATTAGGTGATACAAAGATATCAAACCAATAAATACAATAAACCAATATTAGGCTAATTCACAAAGGCATTTTACAGTTCGTAAAGTAATACCACTGTAGTACTCTTGTACATACTCTTACATGCCTTTATGGATTGTACCCTAGACAATTTTAATCAGAAAAAAGTGGGGACTATTCATGTACACTTAGTACAAATCAAATAGAATGGGCTGTGCTCCTATAGTACTACATCCTATGCTCATGAATGCTTTTATGAATCAGTCGTTATATATGTCTGTAATGAAAAAGCACATTTGGAAATTATATTTTTTGCAAGGATGGCCAAGTTTTCTAATAAATGAATTTTTGAAATGTAAAAGGTGACGACAATGTCTCTTCAATTCTAACCCACCTAGGATTTTGAGAAATATCACAGTGGTGTAACCATCTAAAGAAAGTTTAACACCTCCCTTCTATTTTGATTATTTTCAAATTTGAAAAACAAAATCTTGGGGTGGTTTTTATGCCATAGAAATCTAGATACAATGATTTCAGTAGTCTTAAAATATAATTAAGGATGTTGGAGTAAAGCATTGATAAATAATGAATAATAAGATGAAACTTCATCTTGTGGAATGTTTCAGACCAAGAAAAATATAATGGACAACAGTTTTCTGTTAAAGAATAAACTGGCACATGCATCAAGCTAGGATTTTGCGAGTCCTTAATTGCGAATATTAAGGATTCGCAATTAACGATTCGCAAAATCCTATGCATGTAGGAATCGCTATAATAATAGCGATTCCTTCACATTCCTTATTTGCGATTCGCAAATTGCGAGTCACAAATAAGGAATGGCTTCCCATTCATTCCTATGGGCCTACAGGCCCATAGGAATGAATGGGAAATTATGAACGCTATTTGCGAGTACCAATAGGTACTCGCAAATTGCGCATGCCATTTCAAGGGTGCAGGGGTGTCAAAAGGACACCCTGTTGCACCCCTGAAATTGATCCGTGCACATATAGTTACGCACACACATGTCCCAAGGACATGTGTGTGTAACCTTCTACTTTGAAAAATGCACTTTAGTGCATTTCTCAAAGTTTTTGCAAATTACCATGAAGTTCAACTTCATGGTAATTTGCGCCCCCTAGTACCGAAATCGCTAATATTTTTACTTTGTTGTATTGCATTTAAGGAATCTCAATTTGCGATTCCTTTAATGCAATCGCAATTTAAGTAATCGCAATTTAGAGATTACTTAAATTGCGATTTTTGCATTTGGGATGATGCATCCCAAATGCAATACATGATCACAAAGGGCAGATTCTGAGAATCTGCCCATTTGCGACCGGTTTTTCTTTGATGCATGTGCCTGATAGTCAATCTATAACATCAACAAGGTTAATGTTGTTAGTTTTTCTAAAATTCTTAGAAATTCAAATATTTACATGTTCATTATTATTAGTTTTATTTTGGACTTCAGAAACCTGAGGCAAGCACATAGGTTATAAAGAGGAAGGATCTTTGTGTTGTATGAATTTAATTTGCAGTCAGATATGCTCCCATAAAGAATAATTTATTTTAACAGTTGATCTAATAAGGCAGAAAGATTTGATGGGTATATCACAATATAATCAGCATAGGTAGAAAACCTTATTTTTTCCTTTTCATTACCACTTTCATATCCTTCATTTGGTTGGTTATGTCTAATAAGTTTTCTAAATGGTTAAAGGCAAATAACTAATAAGGATCAGTAGGAGCCCTCCTGAAAAGTTCCATAGTGAAGGTTTCAATCAGGAGTGAAATTCCATTGCTAAATACAGTGGCTTTGAGGCTACAACACAGAAGCTTACTTGCTTTTAATTTTAGGGCCAAAACGAAACCACAAAATAACCTTGATTAAGAACTTCAAGTTAACTCAACTAAAGGCTGTTTCACCATCTGAAGTAAAAGTGTCCAGTGGAGCTCTAGCCCATGATTATGCTGAACAAAGCAGTTATATTCTCTTTAAATACAGGCACCCTTATGTGCCAGGGGGGGAATGCATTCAAAATGTGTACATGTATTCTGGTGCGGTCGGAAAACGTCATTTATGTAAGATTGTAACAGCATGATATGGTTATAATAAAAAGATTAATAAAAAAAAAAAAATACAGGCACCCAAAATTCTTTAGAAAGGTCCGGCTAAAGGTTTTGAGTACAGCATGTAAGCTGTGGATCCAGGTCTGGAGAATATTATACATACCTTATTATAGCCAGCTGGCCTCAATCTGGAAATCTCCCGGAACACCTTTTTGCCTACAAGAGTCACTGACTACACCACTTACGGATGCCGCAGTTGAGAAATGGGGCCAACTAATGGATGAGAACTATGCAATCTCCTGGGACTATTTAGCAAAGAAAACCAATTACCAACTGTCTAGATTCGAATATTTGCAAATAACGAGTTGGGCCCAAAGTCAAGTAAATGTGGGAGGCTCGAATAATTGGGAGACAGCATTATGTGGCAACTTCCAACAAAAGAAAGAGGTGACCAAGTGGTATTGGATGCTGGCCCATGAGGAAGATCGCCTTAATACACCTCCTGAAGAAAAATGAAAGGATGCTTTACACATGGCAGACTTAACATCCCTTTGGCAAGTATCTATGAATACGTTTGGGCATTTGTTAAATATGCTCCATTAAGAAAAAAATCCTCTGTTTACCTTATACAGGGTTTATTGGTCTCCCAAGAAATTATCCAGAATAGGAGGGGAAACCAGGTGCTGGTCGAAAATGCGGATTGGCGAAAGTAGATGATGTGCATATGTTCTGGCAGTGCCCAGGAGTTCATGCTTACTGGCTAGACGTGGGTAAGGCATTAACAGCTATCATGAAAAGGAAAATAGAGGTAAGCTTATCTCTGATTGCATTTGGGATTTTAGATAATGCTGGTTTTGTTGGGAAGAATAGGAAATTGCAAGAGCAACTTCTACTAATCCTGATAATAATTGCCCATAGGGAAATGTGAATTCATTGGATTGTCAGTACCCTGCCTTCTTGTTCAGCCTGGTTAAAGGCAGCTAGGCGCTTTGGTAGGATGGACTGCATAAATGGTAAGGAGAAGAGGGTTAGCATTTGGGAACCCCTTGTACTCCATAATTCAAACCCAATAAGGCAATAGTTACTTAATGGTCCAATGATTAAGACATTCTAATCCAAGGAGAGGTAAAGTGGGGGTAACCTCACCACCTCTAAATAAAGGTTGAACGTAGGTGTATCAGGGGCAGGAAGCATCCAGCAGGATGTGGGTATACGATTCGATTCCAGAACCTGATTATACCGTAACAAACACCTTTCATTGGATTGCCACATATGAGGAATAAAAAATAAATAAAAAAAAGTGTCCAGTGTTGACTCACATGAGAAAGTTCTAGATATAATATTAGAAAATAAGTCTACTGTGTATAAAGTAAACTTTATCAGCAGTAACTTGACAAAATATAATAATTCTAATTTGGATGCCATGATTTTTGCAAAGCTTTAACAGTCATGGTTAATAATGGGATACTATACTTTGTACAGAACACTGTCCTTTGCCTTGTATTAGAGAATTAAAGTATCCAGAAACAAAACTAAAAATATATAGGGTTTTCAGAGCCAGCACAACAATGTAATGTTAAATACAACCAATTGATAAGCCATTGGTGCTAGGAGATTTACCTTACCTTTCTTAAGTGAGGTTACAGCTTTTTGAATTTCATCTGATGTTACTTCCAGCTTTAAAGACAATAAATCAAGGTTTGCAACAGCCTGAGTAAATATGCTTTTGAGAAAATATTCTAAATCTGACTGGGACATATCACTTTTTTTTAGCATATTCATTTTTGAAAAATTCCCCTCAAACTACAGAGATAATTTTATGCAATGAAAGTTAGGTAATTTGTCACTAATTCACTATTTATTTCGACAACCAAAATATTTAGCTTGCCTTTAAAAAGTGCATGCATTGCATTTTGTTTTATATCATGTTGTTCAATACACATTCAGGTTTAACTAGTTATTTTACTTTCATGATTTAGCAGTGTAATAAATAGGCTTTACTCAGTCATTTAAGTAAATGATCTGATACAGCAGACACTGTTTTTCTTTTTGGTATTGCAAAAGCTCTTAGTCTTGTCTTATATGCATCACCATTATCTGATACTGAAGGATCATTAAGGGACAAATAATTGGCAATACTGTAATGAAATTGGCACCATTAAATATTACATTATTTGAACCTTCATCTTAGTATATTTTCCCCAATAGGTTGTAATGCAGAGAATTACTACCAGGAGCCTAATGTTAGATAAAAATATCACTGATGTCACATTTGAGTTTTAGATTGTGATGTATTCTAAGGACAAAGGCAGGTGTATTCTAAAGTGTCAGGATTACATATTTACTATAAATCAGGAATTCCTCTTGAAGAAATCATGTCTTTAAGCACTTTGTATATCTTTTTATATATATCTATACCTACAATTCCAATCTAAAAACATATTGTTATTCTGATTGCAGTCTCCTTCTTCAATAAAATTATCCTGGGATACAAGCATTACATTAAAATTATCCAGAAGCTATATGAAATTGTATGCAACAAAAAATATGAAGGATCAACATTTGTAGGTTGTTAAAAATGACATTCAATACAATCCTTTTTCTACCACCAGCACACTGCTGTTGCCTCATGTCAGGCATGTATGACATAAAATAACAAATACAGCCTTCTGACAACTCGTCATAGAAAACAACGCATCACACACCCATTTCCTTTTATGTTTTTGGAATTCAATTTCAATTTCAGAACAGAGTGTTTATTGTTATAGAACAATGGGGACTCTTAGCTTGGATAAGGGTAGTAACACATTTTGAATTTTAATACAGATACGAAAGTCTCTAACATTCTCTGAAATAATATTAAAAATTGCATTTAAATATGGTTAAAAAGCTCTATATAAAACATATCTTTCTGCAAACTCATTACCTTTGGCACATAAACAGTAAAACTAATGAAGAAATTCATTATTTCAAATGTAATTTAAAAAGTAGGAAAGAAGAGAGTAGAACGTAGTGAAAGAAAACTCAGAAAAACACATCCAAAATACAAGGGCCAAAAATTCGGGAAAAATATATCTGGCTACAAATAACTGGTACCTGATTACCACGTTGACAACATACAAACTGCTGCCTGAGGAGCATGGAGCAAACACTTAAAAATAAAATAATAAATAGAAGAGAAAACAAACAGTTCTTATAAAAGCTTTTTAATATTTAATTGAGGACAATAATTTGAACAAACATGGCAATCATTAGTTCATATGTACATTTGAATAAAAGTGCAGCTTTAAATTTGCAAGCAATATTTTAAGGGCTGTACTACAAGTAAAATGTATGGAAATGACAGAAAGATTATAAGGTTTCCTAAATAGCTAATTAATATAAAAACACTGTATCATCAAAAGAGTAAGTGCTCCCAATGTGAGTAAGTTTAAGGAAGCAAAAATGAATCAGACCATATCTAATGTTTAGTTGTTTTAGTTCAGGCTATAACGTGAGAAATTATTGGTTTCGAACTTCCATAGTGCTGGAAAAGTCTTGAGATATATGTATAGCTTATAACACCAGTTGCTAATTTTCATTTACAGCGGTAACAACCATAAGACCGGAATATTCTAACAAGCATTGGCAAAGACAATAGGTTCTATTGAAGTTTTCAATGTTTTTTAGACATGTTGCACAACAGTGCAGGCTGCCATGCAACATGGCTCAAATAAATATAAATAAAGTGATATTAACCGCATCCTAGTGCTTTTTATGTTTACTTTAAGCCCTGTTGTACAGCAGCTTGCACTGCTGTGCAACATCTTCAAAAGCATGAACAAAGTCAAATAAATCTCTCCGAGAGCTATTGGACTTTGTTCATGTTAGTGGCGGGAGCAACAGCAAGAGGTGGAGAGGTGGAAGGAAGCACCAACAATGGACAGTGGATGGAGGGGGGATGGATGATGGGGTTAGGAAAGCCACATGAGGGACCCGGAGGAGGGTGAGACTCACACTGTAAAGACATGCCTTATTGGAGAGTGCATGGTCAAATCATTTTTTAAAAAGTGCCTGCAGGAGGATGGGGCCACTGACGGTCGATGACCACAGCATGGTCCATGCTCCATGGTAGGGACTGAAACTTGAAGTCCACAAGAAAGCAGGAAGCCCAGGAAGCTGCTTACAAATAAAAAGCAAGGAAACAATAGTATGATACAAGACAACCAATGGTAAGTAATGGTAAGTAAACAGCAGACTCTAAGCCCCTTGTAAGCTTTTTTTTTTGTTTACAAGGACAGCGCTTGTGCTGCATGCACTGTTCAGGCAAAACTTAAAAATAAGATTATTTTGTCTGTTGTTTTTTATTTTTATTAATGGATAAAGGGGTTTTGCATACACAATAACAATAAACTCAGGGTTTTAGAGAGTCATTTCGTAATGTATTTTATGGACTCTTCTACTTCTGCCACAGCATGAAGCCCATTAAGCTTGAAAACATTACACTCTTTTCTGTTCTCCAAGATTCCTCTGTGCTGTTTTCACACAGAACCAAGTCATCTTCCCATTTGTGAACTTTAGATGTTACACATCTGGCTCACCTATCTTCTGTTCAAAATATATATTTTTTTCTCCATACCTATCCAACAATGACCAGTTTGTTGTAATATTTTATTAGTAGTGTCCACAAAAGGTTGAAGTGGCGCAATGTAATTAATGATTTTTTATAGAGCAGCGGTTCTTAATCTGTAGTTGGGGGATCATTGGGGGTCCACGATGCCTACTAAGGGGGTCCATGACTTCTTAGAAATTTAAATAATATTAACAGAATTAGAAAATGTATATAAATAAAGAAGAAAAATGTAAACATGAACATTTAAAAAAAAGATTCTGTATACATTAAGGAATTTGAAATTGGAGGTTAAAAATATACGACCTGATTTAGATCTTGGCGGACGGGTTACTTCATCACAACAGTGACAGATATCCCGTCTGCTGAAACATAAATCCCATAGGATATAATGTGGTTTATATTTCGGCGGTGGGATATCCGTCACCATTGTAATGAAGTAACCCGTCCGCCAAGATCTAAATCAGGCCCTAAGTTAGTAACCTCAGAGCTGTTGAAGCAGTGCAAGTGCAGAAAACAGAATACAGTACGGGTGATGGGTGGCTTCAATTGAATTAAGAACAGCTACAACCTTCCCATTAAAATAGTTTTTTTAAATATATATGTTTGAGGATTAAATAAAATATTTCATCATTAGTGTATTTGTGCGATGAATGCTTGTTTCTGTATTTATGTGTATTGTTTTGTGGTTCAAATCATCCACATTGCTTACGAAGGTGTCCCTGGCTTCTAGTAATAACTTGATGGGAGTCCTTGGATTCCAATAATGATTCACTGGGGGTCACAGATTTCAGTAATTATTAGGTGGGGATCCACAGAAGTCGAACTGTTAAGAACCACTGGTCTAGAGGGAGCATGGTTAGAAGAGACAATGGAGAATCATGGTTGGAGCTTTTTGGTTTAGCTGCTAACACTAGTTTGCTTAGAGATCAAAATTTGACTTGATAATTTTGAAGAACACATCTCCCATTTTAGAGAATGTTGTGGCATAACAGATCTGCCAAAGCAGGTTAAAAATGACCACGGTACAAAGGTTTCAGTTCTGGCAGTCAGCCATCACTGTCAAAAGTAACTCCACCAAATCTGTTATTGGAGAAACTTAAAATGAATACATGATGCAAAAAAATTTCTCATTGTTGATCAAACTATGAAGATTCATCAGCAAGACCAAAGTTAGTCATCCAGGATTTACTAGCAGCTGGTATTAAGAAATCAACGATAAAAATAACCCTACCAGATCCATGACATGGAAAAATGTAAGCCAGAAATAGAGAGCAGTAAATACATCTATGATGCAGATGTCTTTAAGAATGAGCAACCTCTAAAACAATGATAATGCAGCCCCGTTATACTAATAAATAGTGCCCTGACAGTGAGAAAGCACTGTGAAAACACCCTCTCCCCTTTGAGACAGCTATACGGAGCAGTTATGAATCACATTAATCAAACATGAGGCATCGAACATTAAACATAAAAACAAACAAGTAATGCCAATAATGAACTGAATACTTATTGGAAGGTCACCCACACATATACCATGTCAAATTCGAATTTTCCCTTAAATGAATAAATGGAAAAACAGGGATACAATGTAATTTGCCATCACTTCTCCAGCTCAAGTCACAGCCGCCATCTTCTTGGTGTTAGCCTATTTTCCCTTCATTTCCAGCGAATTCATCAGAAAATGAAACATGAACTGTTCATGCAGATACAATGTACGTCAGGTGCACTATAATTCCCCCATCATCGACATTTATCAATCAAATCTGTTCAGTTACCACAAAGGAGTCACTTGGGATTGGGTAACTCGTCGCTCCCAGAAAAGAATCAGGATTCAACACTACCATTAATCGAATCAGTTTAAATTCTACAGCTGGTTGGTGTTATTTTTGTTTTAAATCTTTTTCACATGTTTGAATTCACTTTATATGAGTGCATAAAACAAAACAAATTAATTTATCAACACATGCATCCATCAAATGAATAGAATCCCTCTTAGGATTTGTTGGGAGCACCTAGTTTTCCCTGTTCTCCAAAATAGCCAAGAACACCTGTCATCTACTCACTTTGGGGCCGATTCCGATTCGGGCAGGAAATCTCTCCGACCGAGCCGGACCCGGAGAGATTTCTGACCGAATCGGACCCTAGCAGTCCGACCGAACGAGTACGATGCGTTCGCATGCTATCGGACTCGATTCGGTCGGACTCCCATTGAAGTCAATGGGAGCCGGTCGTACAACGCGTACGCGGGCTCCCATTGACTCAATGGGTGCGAGGCGAACAAGGACGCCCCCTATAGCGGGTACGCGTCGAAGCGGGTCGCGCCGTACACGCACCGGTAGGGGGGACCCATGGGTCCCCCCTGTGTGCGACTCGCGCGGCTAGGCGTAAAGGGGGGGTCTGACACGGACCCCCAAAGTGCGGCTCTGACTGCTCTTTCGAGCCGGATGGTGCGAGTCGGTCGGACTGCTCGCGGCGCGCATCGTACTTACCCGGCCGGGGAACGTCTCCATTGCGCAGTGCGAGTCGTGTCCGTGCGAGTCGGTCGGAGCGGTTGGGTCCCGCGAACGAGTCGGTCGGCGATTTCGCGTACGTTCGCATCGTACTCGCTCGCCTGGACGCACGTCCGACTCGGTCGGGAATCAGGGCTCCGAATCGGATCCGGTAATGCCGAGTCCAATTCGGAGCCCTACCGGCCGAGATCGGAATTGACCCCTTTGTCTTCGTTTGGTCTAATTTACACAAATGTAATATTCAATATTTAAATAAAAGAAATCCCTAAAATGACAAACAATAACAAATCACATATAACGTTTGTTAAACAACACAATACATAAGAAACACAGTGGGATAATGCTGGGATCTAAACAATCAACAATGCTTTTTCTTTTCCATTCAGCCACTTTATATTAGTTTTTTCGGTTTTTCATTGAATAGACATTGGTCATGTCTAGCTTGAATTGTTCAAGCTCTGCATACTTGGTTGAGGGGTTCTCCTTGGAAAGGTCTTGTGTGTCTCTGCTTTCATGTAGAGTCTGTGGTGTATGCCACTCCCGGCCAGTTTCTAATTTGTCTTTCAGTGTCAGGGCAACATCTAACTCTTATACCCTTACAAGTTCACTTAATACTACCAGCAACTTGTTTGTCCAAACCGACCCACCTCAGGCCCAGGGCACAAGCAAGGCCCTTGCAATACAGAAGTCCTCTATGTCAACTTATGTCATGGAATGTGGTAGGTCAAAGGTGGCTTTACCTGATTGGAACAAATTAATTGAGGAATCCGATATCTGTCTACTCCAAGAGACGTGGTCTGTGCACCCCATATTCAAACAAGGCTACCTCAATTTTTTTGTCCCAGAAAAACCTAGCCCATGTGGGAGAGCTTCTGGTCGTCTAACTGCATGGGTTCGTGCCTCACTTAATTATAAAGTTAGCCAACTCGACATCAACAGCCCAGATTATCTGGACATTCAACTTACGAACAACAAAAATCCTTAGGGTTGCTATTTTTAATATACATGCCAGAGGGGCCAAAGGTGGCTTAGCTTCCAAAACTTTGCAAACCCTTGAGGACTATCTGTAAGGGTGCTCTTCCCAGTTTCACCTTATTCTGTCAGGGGATCTCAACACCACCTTTGAGCCCCTTGACATGGATGATGTCCAGCTAACTTGTAAAGAGGAGTAAATATGGGCTGTCCCCTATCTGGATATCCCTCCTATAAACAGATGGACATAGGCTGCTCTTCAGGTAAAGGGTCTTTCCATTGAATATGGGCTCAGGGCCACTAATGGCTGAAAAAGATTGTATCCAATGGGGGCTCACACATTTAACAAACCAAACCACACAAGCGACTATATTTTAGTCGATGTAAAGGTATGGCCTACAGGTGTTGATATGGCCATCATAGAAAGGATGGAGAGCGATCACAATCCACTGTCACTCGCCATGTCTGCTCTCTGTGACAATCACCCCTTTGATCATCGTCCACTTTCCTACACAAGGGTCATCGAGTACGCAACTAACAAGCGGCACTTAAAATTGCGTCAAGTGGCAGCCTGTTCAGCTATTTTATCTGCCAGAAGCCAAGACCTCCAAAAGGTGCTTTTCCATGTTAAGGGTGGTTCTATTAGCGAACCAGACTTTATGTCCATAAGTGATTTGCACAAAGCCTTCTTTGAGTGCATTTTGTCCCACTTTACAATCTCTGGCTCATATCTCAAGAAGCGTGGCCCCAAAATTAGCCCGTGGTCCAATGGGTAATTTCGCAACCCTAAACATTCTTTGGTACAAGCCATAAAAGCAAAGGATGCTATACACATCCCTGTTATCAGGAATGCCTACCAAATGTCTATAGTTAAAGCGAAGAAGGACTAGGATGAGCAGAGGTGGCAAGACCTAAAGGATGCCAGCTATACCAAAGACTATACAAAATTCTGGGCATTGGTTTCTTGGGGGTGCCAATGCTTCAGCACCTGAACCTACCAACTATGTCTCATCATTTTATTGGTTTGATTATTTCAAGGACCTATACCACGATGACACTATAGCTATAACTGTGAGGGCCCCATTGCCTATACTACACTTGAGTGATCCTGCACCAATGTTTGACATCTGAGAATCTTTTAATGAAATCACAAGTGGGAGGATGCACTTTCGGATGGCATACAAGCTGACATATTCACTCACGACACGGAGGTGTGGTCAAAATATGTACTTGCCCTGGGAAATTCTATTGCAAAAAGCATGCCCATCACAGACTCCTGAAAGGGTGATGTCGTGATCCCAATCCACAAAAAGGGTGATAGGTCCCAACCAGGTAACTACAGGCCCATTAGTTTAATAGATTGCATGCAAATGGTCTTTTGTCTTTGTGTCTTATCCAAAATTCAGGATTGGATTTACGAAAATTATGTACTTAGTCCCTTCCAAGCTAGGTTTCAGAGAAAAACCTCCACAATTGACCAAGTTTTCCACTTCATGCTTATATATTGGAAAACGGTGGTAACCTTTATGGTACCTTTTTCAACTTAAAATCCGCCTTTGACTTGCTTTCCTGCACAAGACAGTGGCAAGTCCATAAAGACATGGGTATTCCCCCTGACATCCTGACTCTTGTCATACACTTACATAAAGACAACTTTGCCAGAATTTGTTGGGGATTTCAGGGCCAGCTCCAAAGGCGTCTGTCACAACTGTGTCCTGCCCCCAACGATGTTCTTGCTGTACCTTAACGAAATTGTGCACTTCCTATCTCAGATCCACATTGATGCCCGTACACTTACAAATGCCAAAACTCCCATCCTCTTAATTGTTGATGACACCTTACTGATCTCCAAGAACCCGAGTGGGCCTCAGAAACCTTTGACTCGTTTCGATGAGTTTTGCCATGCTCGAGGCTTGGAGATCAATACAGCAAAAACCAAACTAATGTCCTTCAACCAACACAAATCATACATAGGGGGCTTAGCATTAGGAGGAGTCCCTCTAGAGAAGGTGGATTCATTTGCCTATCTGGGCGTAACATTCTCCTTTGGCATGACATGGAAGTTGCACACTAGGAAGGCTGTTATAAAGCATAGGCAGACGGTGGGTGCAATTCTTAAAGAGCATCGTGCTTCCTTCACCAAACCTATAGCACCTGTTCTCCAGGTCTATGATATGAAAAACAGTAGAATTAAACATACATTGAGGAAAAACGATAAGGCATCACCCTAACAAAAAGGCTCAAGTGCAAATGTGATTTTATTTCATCACATAATGGATATCAAAGGAATAAATCAAACTGAAAAGGCAATCCATGCCCTAACTTTACATAGTATTGGTGCTCAAGAGGGGAAAGGTAAATGTTTGGGAAAGATAAAGTGATGGTGAGGAAGAAAGGGAAGGTAATGTGCATTATATACATTTAAGAATTTTGAACCTATCCAGCCAAATGTTTGGCAAAAAAACATATATGACAGATCATAACACAATGTTGCAGGCACAGATACCCATTCTCTGTCACCTCAGTTTGACAAATAAAAAACTCAAATGTCGACGTTTCGACCCCTGTAAGCATAATCCGATTACCTCATCACCCGTCTGGTTGAGCGTGGCTACCCCAAAAGGATGGTCAAACGAGCAAGGAAGCGAGCTTGGTTCAACCCAAGGGATGTACTCCTTACGCCCAAACAACGCTCAACGGATACCCTGGACAGGATGATCAGCGTCACAACCTTCAATACGAGGAGCAACGAGATCAAACAAATTGTCAATAGACATTGGAAACTGGTTGCGAATGACCTGGAGATACCCAATCCTCCCATGCACTCTTTCAAGAAAGGCAAGAACCTAAGAGATTACGTAGTAAGATCACTCCTGGAAACACCACCGCAACGCACCATTCAAACCCTGTGGCGGTTACCAGATATCATCGGTCACTACAAATGTGGGAAATGTAAAGCTTGTAAATTAACCATTGAAACCAAGCAGTTTTGCTTCCAAGAACACAAGATTGACTTCAAAGCACATACGAACTGCAACACATCTGATGTAATCTATGCAATCCTGTGCCCCTGTGAAAAGATCTACATTGGACAAACGAGACAGAAGGTCAAGGCACGGATACTACAACATTGTAGTTGGATCAGATGTGGTACCACAGGTGCGCCACTTGTTGGTCATTTCCAGACTTTGGGCCATCACCCAGAATCCATTAGATGGGTAGTCCTAGAAAAAATCACACTGGGGATCCGGGGTGGTGATCTGAATTCCATTCTTAACGTAAGGGAATGCAAATGGATGGACTCCTTTGACACTGTCCGTAATGGCCTTAATGAACTAGATGCCACGTATGCACAACTCTCATGTTTAGGCAGTGACTGATTACTCATGTGCCATCTCTGTGATACAGTCGTTCTCACATGATTTTTAAGTTGTACGTCTGTGCTCATTACTATTGCAAATCTTTTGTTCTGTTATGGACTATCATCGCCACGATTCATATAGATCGTTCACATTTGATTTTTCAACTGCACTCTATATAATCTATGATTTACAACTTCTGTAAAGCCCTGTTTATTAAGCCTCTCCTGCGTTTCCCTGATATCTCCAATGTTTAGTATTTTGTTTAGACTGTACGCCGGCAAACCACCACTGCCGGACAGCCATCTGTATCCATCAATGTTGTCTGACTGTAAATATTTGCATACTCTACGCTCTGCACTCACTGGCAGCATCCAGCAACTTTCTCTGTAACGTGTTCCACGTACACGTCACCCCACGCGTTATAAGAGTGCTACGGCACCAAAGCAAGCTGCCACTCGGATTGATTCAGAGCAGTTGCCAGTTATGGACCGTGCGTCCCTTTCGGAACTTAACCATCTAGCACGCTTGGAGGCACCCTTCGATCCCCCCCCCCTCTCACTTGTAATCAGAGTTTCCCTATCTGGGGTTTCACTTTAGAGCGCCCTATGTTGAAGCTGTAGTCTTTTTCATTCACTCGCTCGTTGTCATTGCACTGGATTTAATTCAGCCAGATTTGCGGACACTCCCATTACTCGTAAATTTACCACGGATGTGTTTTCACACCATCTCACGAAGCAACTGTAGCCGCTGTCACCCGCCCGCGGACTCGTGCCGCTACGCCAGCCCTTATTTGCCGATATTTCCACGGCACCTTATCATGACCGACCAGACACCTCCCATCGCTAGCTCGCCAGTGCCCATCATCAACTCACTCGCTCATTGACCGGTGCAATTTTTCATCCCTTTCATTAGGATACCTGGGTCATTTTTAATTTTCATAACTCACTTGCTCATTAACTGCTGCGATCATGTGTGCTCCGAACTAGCACTAACACGGCCAGCCTGTCAATCCCCACCATCAGCATGCTTTCTCACATAAGTTATCCGTTTATGTGGCATGTAATTCGTGACAACACTCCGTGTAACTATCCTTTGGTCTTTTAATCAGGTTACTGATCAACCCATGGTGTTTTCACTCGTGCGACCAGCCCCCCCTTTCCACCCCCAATCACGGATTGTGGAGAAATTTGTTTCACACACAGTAAGTCGCTCTCACTGCTGGTTTGGAACGTCCTTATGTTTAGCTACATGTTTGGAGGTTTTTTTACGCCCCTTTCTTCTTCTTTTTTTTCTCTCACCTCTGACATTTAGGAGCTTACGGGGCCATCTTGTTTACCCTACAGCCAGATTCATCGTGCTTTTCCTTTTTGGTAATTACCCCTTGATTTTAATACAATAATACATTTCTCACGCTCGCATCACCGGACTAATACTTGGAATTTGATTATTCCTAGGTGCTTGTCCTTCTCACAAGTCCCCCCCTTGGTCCTGATGAAGACCCCCCAATAAGGCGGAAATTACCTTTATGCTTACAGGGGTCGAAACGTCGACATTTGAGTTTTTTATTTGTCAAACTGAGGAGACAGAGAATGTGTATCTGTGCCTGCAACATTGTGTTATGATCTGTCATATATGTTTATTTGCCAAACATTTGGCTGGATAGGTTCAAAATTCTTGAATGTATATAATGCACATTACCTTCCCTTTCTTCCTCACCATCACTTTATCTTTCCCAAACACTTACCTTTCCCCTCTTGAGCACCAATACTATGTAAAGTTAGGACATGGATTGCCTTTTCAGTTTGATTTATTCCTGTGATATCCATTATGTGATGAAATAAAATCACATTTGCACTTGAGCCTTTTTGTTAGGGTGATGCCTTATCGTTTTTCCTCAATGTATGTTTAATTCTACTGTTTTTCATATCTAAGTGTAATTGATTCACTTTAATTCTACTGTTTTTCATATCTAAGTGTAATTGATTCACCACTGTGACCATCCACTTCTGTACCATTGTATACCCGGGTCCAGTGGTCTTACGGGTTACCCCATTGATATATAACTCTCCAGAACTATGAAGCAAAGGCTCTGGGCTCAGCCCTTTATGGAGCGGAGCTATGGGGCTTCTCTAATATCATTGATCTGGTTAGATCAGAGAACAAATTCTTGTGTACCATTGCCCTTTTATCTCCCAGTACCCCCTCCTATCCTTTGTTTCTGGATCTGGGTGTGAAAGGGATAGAGGGCAAAGCTAGGTTACACACTCTTCTGTATTGGAGGCATATTTGGGCCACTCCAAAACTTGCCCACTATGCTGCTGCCTTGCAGGATGGTATCAAGGCAGACCGCTTCAATAAAATCTCTTGGCGCCTACACATCAAAAGGTTGTTGTTTTCCCTTGGAATGTCTGACTTATGGGATGCTCCAGCTGCTGGTCACTTTCCTTCTAAAGTGTCCCTGAAACAACAGTATTGGCTTAGCGTAGTGGCCAACGACATTCGAAAAGCTACCAGTGGCAGTTTGTCGAGGGAATTCATAGACTTTAAGCCCTCTTGTGGCCTTGACTTGTTTTGGGACCAGATCACTGTGCCATTGGACAGGAATTTGTACTTTCAGTTCAGAGTGGGTGCACTACCACTGAGATATTTTACTTCTAAATTGTTGGCATTGGAATCTTCTGACTGTTCTGTATCAAGCCACTATAAGGAAACTGTTTCCCATGTTTTTTTCGCATGCTTTTCCTACATACGCCCACACCGCTTATAGATATCACCCATTTTCCGGCAGCTAGGCACACACAGGCATTGCATTGCTCTTTGAATTCTTAGAACTGACTGTCTGCCTTTATACACTTGTGTGGTTGACAAGCACCTGGGCCCAACGTGGTTGTTAAGAAGGAAGGTTGTGCAGTCACTGCATATGACTCTCAATTTGAACTTTCACGATGCACTGTTTTTTACCTAGCTGCTGTCAATTGTGACTCCTGGTTTTTCACAACCATGATGTTTGCTTTATTCTTCATTTTCTATTACTGACATGCAATTTTGCTCTATGTATGACTTTGTTGACCTATCATGAGCATGCTGGATTGTAGCTATGTATTATATGTTTTTATGTACACTTTTATGGCCCTAGTGGCCAAAATTAAGTTATTTTGACTTGACTTGAATGCCACTCTCAGCATTAGACCCTCAAATGAAAAACATATGTGAGCTCTATGTGATGAGGAGGTAATCTGCATGAGTGCTGGTGGTGGAGCAATGCTGAAAATCTCCCAGGATGAGTCCATGCCAACAAAGCAACCAGATCCCTTCACATAAATTGGGACACATGTGAAGGCAAAGGATCTCCTCCAAGGCACATTTGTGAGCGGGCTGCTTGGCAGCCATTACGAATCTAATCTGCATGTCAAGAGGTGGCCATGTTGGAATGAAAATATAAGACTGCAAATTCTGCTGATATTTTGTGTAGTTGAACTCAGCTCTTAAATATCCTCTCTTCTGGGTACGTAATATACTCAATGTGAAGAAACTCAAATAACCAGAGAAATATATAATTTAAGGTAGGTAATACTTTAGCCTCAGGGGAGATAGCAAATTCTAATTTATTAAGTCTTTCTGTTGTGAATTGTGTAAGATAAATTTGGCTTCTCAATTAAATATTTTAGCAAAGTATTGCTTGTTACAAGACAGATAAAGATTTTGTGGAGTGTGTTTTACTTTTGCTCAACCTGGATCCAGTGGAGGTAAAATTTATACCTGAGGTAAACTTGACATCAGAGTGTTCAGAAGACAGTAGACTTTTATTTGGCCTCATATCAGCATAGACACTTGTGATGGTGATATTCCAGAATTATATTTGAAGATGTTTTAATCTACATTAAGTTGATTTTGCTAATAAAAGCAAACCTATGCCAACACTAAAGAAACTCTAAAGAAAGGCAAATGATTCTAGAACCTTGTAGTCCCCGATCCTGTATCTCACTTATCAATTTCCAATAACTGGCCTGCCTAGTATTCAGCAGATGCACTGTAGCGGAATATTCCATGTATGCCATAGGATAAATCTTGTGGAGCCACTTTATAAAGACAGAAGGACATCGCTCTTTTCAGACACTGACATTCAGTAATCATGCTGTGTATGTAATGTACCTACAAAAAGTGTTCAATCAAAAATGATTTATCTGATAATATCAGCTTAAATTATTGACAGTGTGTTATCCCTGGAAAAAGCTTATTCCAAAGAATTAGTCAGATAAGTGCTTGTTGAGTTCAGAAAATTAGTCAGAAATGGACATAGAAGGAACATAAATTAATAACACCTTTTAAAAAAATCTGAGCAAGGCTCAAACGTTATTCTGTATTGATTTACGGAAATTAGGTCTTGGTTGGAGATGGAAGGACATTAAATGATTTGTTTGACAATCTTCATAACAATGCATAATCTTTCAAATTCGTCAACTGAGTGTAAATGTCATTTGAGATGTCATCAGTGATGTCACTGACCATGTCATGAATGATATCATATGTGAGGTCATAAGCAGTGCATTGCGGGGGCATAAGTTATAGTTTTCTCAAATAACTGTAGCTGCTGAATTTCAATGGTTTTGTACTAGTGAAACCTGAGCCTAACAATAAAGTCCCTGTCCCTTTGTTTTTTTCAGTGAATTTCTATGTTTTTTAAAAATTCTGTTTCCTAACTATAACGTCCCTGTAACCTTTGGTTTCTTTTTAGCGAGTTTCTACGTTTTGTTAATGTTATTTCTGGACTATAACGTCCCCTAACCTTTGGTATTTTGAGTGAATTTCTAAGGTTTAAAAAAAATCTTATTTCCTAACTGTAACCTGTAGCCTTTGAGAGTGAGTGTGTATGTGAGTGCATGAGTGTCTCAGTAGGTCTGTGAGTGGGTATGAGAGTGTCTGAGTGTATTGTGTAGTTCCTAAAAATACATAGGATCTGCGCATTTAGATAATATAAACTAAGGGATTGGTGTACAGATTCCAGACACCCCCAAAGGACATGTCAGCCTTTAGACCAGCTAGCTCACATTGCCAACATAAACCCCCCAACCTTACCAAGGAGCGAATAGTTTCTGACAACTATCGAACATGACAACCCTTGATCCTTCAGGGATCGTGGAAACAGTACAGCACTTTTCGCTCAGTCAATCGTGCTCACTTAGTCTCAGAGAAATACACAGAATAAACAATGGGGACGTTTTCAATAAGCATTTAAAAAATAGTATAAAACATGTGTGATGCAACAACCATGAGACAGTAACAGATGTTTAAGATTACAAGCACCAACAGAGTAAATAAAAGGTAGAATTCTACCATGGTGCTAAGACATTGAATATATGCAGGCACAGAGATACATAACAGTAATCAAGCGTACTCCTAAGATGCAAACCCTACCTAAGTGTACCTAAGTGTACCTAAGTGTACCTAGCATGTATGTGGGTGTAAAGCCAAGAATCCCCTAGGAAAGAGCCAACCCCATTACCTGATGGGAGAGAACGAAGGACCCCATCTTGGTCTCGAGTGGGACACCGTGCAAGGGATATCAGACCGCTGCGTGTTGTAGCTTCTGCGGGCCAGGACCTCAGCGTCTAGTGTCAGCATTGAAGCTTCTCCTCTGCCTATCTAGTCTTGGTATGGTTCTTTATGCCATAAAGATAGCCTCGGGGTTCCTTACATAATCAATGTGTTGTGAATACAATTATGCAAATGAGCCTAGAACAATACCTGCGATTATGCAAAGTAGTTCTTTCGTCCTAGGATGAAGATGAAGATGACCATGACTTTTACGCAAAGTATGTTCATGCTGTTATGTAAGTCATGTGCAGGGACTTTTCTAAGAATCCTCATGAATATTAAATTAGGCTAGTGTCCAAGAAACTGATCGACACTTATTGAGCACAGAACTGGGTAAAAGGTCAGAGCTAGAAACGTTATGCAGAGCAAGGTAAGACAAATGTAGACAAAAGGTTGTGTAGCTACCTAGGCCTATATTGTGGTACATAACGAGTGGGTCTGTCAGTGGTTGTGTGAGTGAGTCTGGGAGTGGCTGCGTAAGTGTCTCACTGGGTGTGTTAGTGTCTGAGTGAGTCTGTGAGTGGGTGCGTGAGTCTCTGAGCGGGTCTGTGAGTGGGTGAGTGAGTCTCTGAGTGGGTGTGTGAGTTGGGTGCATGAGTGTGTAAGTGGGTCTGTGAGTGAGTACGTGAGTATGTCTGCGGGTCTGTGAGTGGGTGCATGAGTCTCTGAGTGGGTCTGTGATTGAGTGCATGAGTCTCTGAGTGGGTTTGTGAGTCTGAGTGTTCCTGTGAGTGGGTGAGTGAGTATCTAAGTGGGTCTGTGAGTGGGTGCATGAGTGTCTGAGTGAGTCTGTGAGTGCGTGCGTGAGTCTCTGAGTGGGTATGTGAGTGAGTGTGTGAGTGCTTAATGTTTTGCCCTCTTCTGCTCTGTTTTGCATTTTCTGCTTGTTTTTCAGCCCTCTGTTTTTGCCTTTCCTGGTTATTTTTCTGCCCTCTGTTTTGTCTTTCCTGCTCGTTTTTCTGCCCTCTCTTTTTTCACCTAAAAGCCCCGGAGAACACCACCTCCCCAGGGCTTTACTGATATTAACCTCTTCCGTGCTCAGGACGGCCGGGAGCCATCCTGAGCCCTGATGGGTGACCTAGCACCCACCCACGGAGGAAGCGCTGGCTCTCCACCAGTGGGCTGCCCTTCATGCTGGCCCCACCGGGGAGGGCAGCGGAAGCCCTTCCGCTGCCCCACGCACCCTCTCCATGTCAGCTAATGACATCAGCGTGCATCCCGCACTACATCATTAGATGAAACTGGACGCGCTGGAAGCCATTTGCTTCCTGAGCATCCAGGAGGAGAAGATGAGTTTCTCCTCGGGGAAGGGGGATTTTGTGATCAAAGAGGCATCAGGGGAAAGGAAAGGGCTTTGAGCATTCCTGCTGTACGATCGTGCGATCGTGTAGCAGAAATGCCCACTAGACACCAGGGATTTTTTTTGTTTTATTTTTTTATTTTTTATTTGTAGTGCATGCGGGGAGCGGTCCCTTGGGCAAGGGTCGCTCCCCTTTGGGAGACATTTTATGTGGCTGTTTCTGCCCCCCTGGAGGGGCAGATCGTCCCAAAATTATTTCAGATGGCTCACTAGGCCACCAGGGATTTCTTTTTATATAAATGTTTGTGGGGAGCGGCCTCTTGGGCAAGGGTTGCTCCCCTTTGGGGGGCATTTTGTGTGGCTGTTTCTGCACCCCTGGGGGGGGCAGATTGGCCCAAAATATTTTTTGATGGCCCACTAGGCCACCAGGGATTTCTTTTAATATAAATGTTTGCTCCCCTTTATGGGTGTGAATATTGTGGCCGTTTCTGCCCCCCTTGGGGGCAGGTGGGCCATATGTTTTCAGGCCCATCTGTCCCCAAGGGGAGCAGAAGCCACTAGACACCAGGGTTTTTTAAAAATGTTGTTGGGGAGCGGCCCCTTGGGCAAGGGCCGCTCCCCTTTTACAGGGGTGAATATTTTGGCTGTTTCTGCCCCCCTTGGGGGCAGATCGGCCTTGTGCTTTTAGGCCCACCTACCCCCCAGTTTGGCTGGTGGATTGTGTGTGGACTGGTTCATTATTTGCATATGTGAACAAAATATTTTATTTCTCCTTTTTATTCTAGTGCAAAGTTTTTTGTTCTTGTTTACGGTTTCAGCAGTGGTTGAGCTGCAGTTTTGCGTAGTTGCATTTATTTGGTAAGAAAACCTTTTTTTTTGTGTGTTTACTCCAAATGAGTATTATTGTCATGCATGAGTGAATTTATTGTAAGTGGTGTCATAACAGCAGCATATTTAGTTTGTGTTTTGAGCGTGAAATTCTTTGCGATGTCTTATGCGTTGTCTTATGTCTAATTTTCTTTTCTTTTTCTTTTTTAGTGGGATATTGTTGGTCCTGGCTGTGTCTGTGCAGAGTAGCTGGTGGTGAGTCTATCTGCTTCTGACAAGTGAGTGGTATAGTTTTGGAGTATCTAGGTCTTCGTGATAAAGCCACATTTTGTTTATTACTTATCTACAAAGTGTTTGTTGTTGTTGACTTGTTTGACAAGTTACCTTTGTTAGTAAGGATTATGGCTAGTCGCAGAATTACTGCTCAGCAGGTGGTCGGTGTGCTTTTTGAATCTTCCTCTGACTATGATTATGAGACTGATAGCGCGTCTGAGGGAGAGGAAGATGTGCAAGATTCTGGCAGTGAGTTTTCTGACCACGAGGAATCATCTGATTGGAGCTGCAAGGCTTCCCTTTGGAAGTGCTGGACTCTGAGTTGATCCAAACATGGTGCAGCCGGTGTTGCCTGCCTTTAGTGGTGATGCAGAGTGTAGAGTGAATTGTGAAACTGTTTGCCTATACAGTTTTTTCAGCTGTTTATGGATGATGTATTTTTGGCTGAGATTGTTGAGCAGACTAATTTGTATGCTGAACAGTATTTGAGGGACAACAGTGACAGACTTAGGCCCCACTCTTGAGCTACCCAGTGGACTCCCACAAATCTGAATGAGATGAAGAGGTTTTTGGGTTTGACTTTCTTGATGGGCTTGATAAGGAAGCCGTCCATGGCTTGATATTGGTCTACCAGTTCATTGATGGCAACTGCCCTATTTCCTGCAATTATGAGTTGTGATCGGTATTTACTTGTGCTTCGGATGCTGCATTTTGTTGATAATGCTTTGGCGTTGCCACAAGATCACCCTGAATGTGACCGTCTTTTTAAGATTCGGCCTGTTCTTGATCTTGATCTATACTCCAGGGAAAGAAATAGCTGTTGATGAGTCTTTGGTCCTGTTCAAGGGCCGTTTGGTTTTTAGACAGTACATTCCTAGCAAGAGGGCACATTATGGAATTAAGATGTATATGTTGTCTTAGAGTAGGACAGGATATGTCTATAATTTTCGGGTGTACACTGGTAGGAATTCCACTATTGTCCTCCCCGGTTGTCAGTCCACTTTAGGAGTTTCAGAGAAAATTGTGTGGGAACTTGCTAGGGGACTTTTTAACAAAGGTCACCATTTGTACCCAGATAACTTCTACACTGCTGTGCAATTGTTTAAGGAATTGGTCAAAGTGGACACTCTTGCTTGTGGCACAATCCGCTCTAACCGGAAAGGTTACCCAAAAGAGCTTGTTTGCAAAAAGCTTCAGAGGGGACAGTGCAGTGCCTTGAGTAGTGATGAACTGCTAGCTATGAAATTTGTGGACAGGAGGGATGTATACATGCTGACTACCATCCATGATGAAAGTACTTCACCTGTGGCTGTTTGGGGTCAGGTTGCTGAAGTGCGCATACCTGTGTGTATTGTAGACTGCAATAAGCACATGGGTGGTGTCGATAGAGTAGATGAGAGGTTGGAACCTCATACTGCTATTCGTAAGGCTTACATTTGGTATAAGAAGTTGGCCATCCATCTTTTCAATTTAGCAACTTTTAATGCTTTTGTTGTGTTCAAGGAGTGTTCTCCAGCGTCAAAGATGACTTTTGTTCAGTTTCAGGAGTCTGTGATAGGCAGCCTTGTTGTAGTGGAACAGGCAAGTGTTTCTAGAGTTGGAGTGGTGGAGAATGTGGCTAGATTGAAAGATCGCCACTTTCCCGATTTAATTCCTGCCACGCCCAAAAAAAACAATCCCGGTTGGCATTAGAATCATGTCTTTAGTTAACGCTGTTGTGTTTGTAGTCATAATTTTGTATCTAGTTCCAATTGGTTTGTGTTTTCTTTCTTGTTGAAAAGAAATTTGATGACAGTGTGCGTTGACTGGCGCTTGGCTGGTGGTGTGCATGGACTGGCACTTGGCTGGTGGTGTGCGTGGGCTGGAGCTTGGCTGGTGGTGTCCGTGGGCTGGTGCTTGGCTGGCGGTGTGTGTGGGCTGGTACTTGGCTGGCGGTGTGCGTGGCTGGCGCTTGGCTGGTGGTGTGAGTGGGCTAGTGCTTGGCTGGCAGTGTGCATGGGCTGGCATTTGGCTGACGGTGTGTGAGTAGTGACTTGCTGCTGGTCATTACACACTTTGCTAGCCAAACGCCACTGCACACACTATGTCAACCACCAGCCGGTGTGATTGCTGTGTCAGTCATGTGGGCGTATGAAAGTGATGGGCCCTTGAATGGTGCTGTCTGTTGATGTGAATGTTGTAATGTGCTGGGCCTGCGGCTGGCGGTGTGAATGGTCTTGTGTGTCATGCATGAAAGGTGTGTGAATGGCCTGTAAAGAGGTTGGTGCCTCGCCATGGCTTAACAACTCACAAACTGTGAGTCATTGGTTCAGGTTTTTAACCTTTTAATTATTAACAGTGCATTTCCTTTTTGTGAAATCTCTTGTTAATAAAATATACATTTTGAACCTTTCACTCGTGCATATTTCTGTACACCCAAAAAAATGGGGAGTGCTGGGTGGTGTGCCTCTCATGGATCCCAACAAGTTTTTTTACTCACAATGCCATGCAAACCTCAATATGTGACTATAGTCACACATTTTTCTTGCATTACTGTGCCATAATATTCTGGTATCAGTAAAAACACAATTTCCTACCATCCAGCATCCCCCCATGTCTCCTGATAAAAATGGTACCTCACTCGTGTGGGTGGGCCAAGTACCCTGCGACAGGCAAGGGCCCAAAACGTATTGTGGAGACATCCAAATTACCTATCACAAAACAACCTGGTTTTGCAAGGGGGGCCACCTGGGTTTTTGGCCCCGGGCTCGGCGGCCATCTAGGGAAACCTACCAAACCCACACATTTCTGAAAACGAGAGACACGGTGGAGTCCAGGGAGGTATGGCTTGCAAGTGAGGAAAATGTGTTTTTTTTTTTACAAAGTTTGAGGTTTGCAAGGGATTCTGGGTAACAGAACCTGGTGAGAGCCAGACAAGTCACCCCATCCTTGATTCCCTTGGGTGTCCAGTTTTAAAAAATTTATAGGTTTGCTAGGTTTCCCTAGGTGCCGACAGAGCTAGGGTTCAAAATCTACAGCTAGGCACTTTGCAAAAAAGGGTCAGTTTTCACTGTAAAAATGTGGTGTGTCCACGTTGTGTTTTGGGCCATTTCCTGTTGCGGGCACTAGGCCTACCCACACAAGTGAGGTACCATTTTTCCTGGAAGACTTTGAGGAATGCAGGGTGGGTGGAATTTTGTGGATCCACGCAGATTCCTGAACTTTCCACCACAGAAATGTGAGGAAAATGAATTTTGTTTGACAAAGTTTGAGGTTTGCAAGGGATTCTGGGTAACAGAACCTGGTGAGAGCCAGAAAAGTCACCCCATCCTGGATTCCCCTGGGTGTCTAGTTTTCAAAAATGTATAGGTTTGCTAGGTTTCATTAGGTGCCGGCAGAGCTAAGGTTCAAAATCTACAGCTAGGCACTTTGCAAAAAAAGGGTCAGTTTTCACTGTAAAAATGTGGTGTGTCCACGTTGCGTTTTGGGCCGTTTTCTGTCGCGGGCACTAGGCCTACCCACACAAGTGAGGTACCATTTTTGGAATGCGGGGTGGGTGGAATTTTGTGGATCCACGCAGATTCCAGAACTTTCCACCACAGAAATGTGAGGAAAATGTGTTTTTTTTTACAAAGTTTGAGGTTTGCAAGGGATTCTGGGTAACAGAACCTGGTGAGAGCCAGACAAGTCATCCCATCCTGGATGCCCCTGGGTGTCTCATTTTCAAAAATGTATAGGTTTGCTAGGTTTCCCTAGGTACCGGCAGAGCTAGGGTTCAAAATCTACAGCTAGGCACTTTGCAAAAAAAGGGTCAGTTTTCACTGTAAAAATGTGGTGGGTCCACGTTGCGTTTTGGGCCATTTCCTGTCACGGGCACTAGGCCTACCCACACAAGGGAGGTACCATTTTTCTTGGAAGACTTTGGGGAATGCGGGGTGGGTGGAATTTTGTGGATCCTCGCAGATTCCAGAACTTTCCACCACAGAAATGGGAGGAAAATGTATTTTTTCTTTGACAAAGTTTGAGGTTTGCAAGGGACTGTGGGTAACAGAACCTGGTGAGAGCCAGACAAGTCACCCCATCCTGGATTCCCCTGGGAGTCTAGTTTTCAAAAATGTATAGGTTTGCTAGGTTTCCCTAGGTATCGGCAGAGCTAGGGTTCAAAATCTACAGCTAGGCACTTTGCAAAAAAAAGGGTTAGTTTTCACTGTAAAAATGTGGTGTGTCCACATTGTGTTTTGGGCCGTTTCCTGTTGCGGGCACTAGGCCTACCCACACAAGTGAGGTACCATTTTTCTCAGAAGACTTTGGGGAATGCGGGGTGGGTGGAATTTTGTGGATCCACGCAGATTCCAGAACTTTTCACCACAGAAATGTGAGGAAAATGTGTTTGTTTTTACAAAGTTTGAGGTTTGCAATGGATTTTGGGTAACAGAACCTTTCGAGAGCCAGACAAGTCACCCCATCCTGGATTACCCAGGGTGTCTAGTTTTCAAAAATGTATAGGTTTGCTAGGTTTCCCTAGGTGCCGGCAGAGCTAGGGTTCAAAATCTACAGCTAGGCACTTTGCAAAAAAAGGGTCCGTTTTCACTGTAGAAATGTGGTGTGTCCACGTTGTGTTTTGGGCCGTTTCCTGCCGCGGGCACTAGGGCTACCCACACAAGTGAGGTACCATTTTTATTGGGAGACTTAGGGGAACACAGAATTGTAGAGCAACTGTTATTACCTATTGACTTGCGATGCATTTCTGCCTTCCAAATGTAAGACAATGTGTAAAAAAGAAGTCACTTTGAAAAATGTCCTGTAATTCTCATGCATGGGTAGCCACAATTTCGGAGATGTGCAAATAGCTACTGTTTGTAAACTCTATATTTTGTTCCCATTTCAGAAATTCATAGGTGTCTTTCATACCAATTTTTCACTATTTATATTTTCCCAAATGAATTGCTACATACCCGGTACACAATAAAAAACCATTGCAAGACGCTGCTCAGTTATTGGCTCTGGGTTCCTCGGGTTCTTGGTGAACCTACAAGTCCTATATATCCCCACAACCAGAAGGGTCTAGCGGATGTAACGGTATATTGCTTTAAAAAATCTGTCATACTTAGAAGAAGTTACAGGTGAAAACGTTGGCACAAATGGCTGTTTTTTTCAACTCATTTTCAATTTTTCCTATTTTCAACTGTTAGTTTGTATAAAAAACCTTGACGGATCTACACAAATGACCCCTTGCTGAATTCAGAATTTTGTCTACTTCTCAGAATTATATAGCTTTATGAGATATATTATTGTTTTCACAACCATTTTTACCACTAACTGGAAGGAGGTTGAAAGCACAAAAAGTAGCAAAAATAGGCTATGTCCCAGTAAAATGTCAAAACTGTGTAAAAAGGTTTGTTTTTCCGACAAAAGTCTGCTTGTCCCTGAAAGCTGGGAAGATGATGATTTCAGCACCACAAACTCTTTGTTGATACCATTCGCAGTGGAAAAACCAGACACTTTCTTCTGCAGCACTTTTTCCCCATATTTAATAAAACCCCAACATTTAGCTGTATTTTGGCTAATTTCTGGGTCCTCTCCAGGGGAATCCACAAACCCTGGATACCTTTAAAATTCCCATGATGTTGGAAGAAAAGGGTGCAAATTTGGCATGGATACCTTATGTGGACAAAAAGTTACCGGTGCTTAAGCGCAAACTACCCCAAAAAGCCAAAAAAAGGCTTAGCACAGGGGGGAAAAGGCCTAGCAGGAAAGGGTTAAGGAGGGGGCCACAGGGACCCACCTCCATTAAGCTTAAAGAGCCCCAGGGACCACCACCTCCCCAAGGCTTTATTTATACTAAAGGAGGGATGCCACACAGACCGCCCCTCCTGGAGCTTTCATATGCCCTGGAGACCATGACCTCCCTGGGGCTAACTTAATATTATGTGGGGGGCAGTGTGGACCCACGGGCCCTGGGGACCACCACCTCCCCAGGGCCAAATACTTTCATTAAAGTGGGAGGGGACCACGCAGCCCACTCCCCGGGCTGATTTCGGCTCCGGGGACCTCATCCCCCGGGCCAGGACTTAATTCAATGGGAGAGGGGGTCTGTGCGGCCCCCTATCCGAGTCGATTTCGGCCCTGGGAACCACTAACTGGAAGGAGGTTGAAAGCACAAAAAGTGGCAAAAATAGGCTATGGCCCAGTAAAATGTCAAAACTGTGTAAAAAGGTTTGTTTTTCCGACAAAAGTCTGCTTGTCCCTGAAAGCTGGGAAGATGATGATTTCAGCACCACAAACTCTTTGTTGATACCATTCGCAGGGGAAAAACCAGACACTTTCTTCTGCAGCACTTTTTCCCCATATTTAAAAAAAAAACAACATTTAGCTGTATTTTGGCTAATTTCTGGGTCCTCTCCAGGGGAATCCACAAACCCTGGGTACCTTTAAAATTCCCATGATGTTGGAAGAAAAGGGTGCAAATTTGGCATGGATACCTTATGTGGACAAAAAGTTACCGGTGCCTAAGCGCAAACTACCCCAAAAGCCAAAAAAAGGCTTAGCACAGGGGGGGAAAAGGCCTAGCAGGAAAGGGTTAAGGAGGGGGCCACAGGGACCCACCTCCATTAAGCTTGAAGAGCCCCAGGGACCACCACCTCCCCAAGGCTTTATTTATACTAAAGGAGGGATGCCACACAGACCGCCCCTCCTGGAGCTTTCATATGCCCTGGAGATCATGACCTCCCTGGGGCTAACTTAATATTATGTGGGGGGCAGTGTGGACCCACGGGTCCTGGGGACCACCACCTCCCCAGGGCCAAATACTTTCATTAAAGTGGGAGGGGACCACGCAGCCCACTCCCCGGGTCGATTTCGGCCCTGGGAACCCCATCCCCTGGGGCCAGACCTAGAATTGCTGGGTGCCCTGGAGCCCACCCATGGCACTCTGATTCACCATCGTTTAGGACAGCGTGGGGCCTGAATGCCCCCACAGTCCCTGCCAATTCCCCGTCTCCTGCGGGAGCTAGCATTTTTCTTACACAAAAAGGGGGCTGCTAAACATTCAGCTCCCTGTCTGTGAGAGCAATTGGTTTGTCTGTTTCCCTGCCCGCTTGACAGAGGGCAGGGAAACAGATGAAGCCTCCACTTTCAGCAAGCGAAAGCATTCTGTCAGCTCCTGCTTGTTGGAGGCGGAGTGTTTGCTCTGACTTGGTGGGAGCTGTCAAAGCTCCCACCAAGTCAGAGCAAACATCTATGTCCCGGGGGTGGGCAGGCTGACAACAATTGGTTTTCCTACCCCCCAGTCCTGATGAAGACCCGCCTCTGATGCATAATAAGCTGAGCTTCCGCCCAGGGTCGAAACGTCGACGTTGCAGTCATATTAGTCCATGCATCTTCCCTGACCCCAATATAAAGTCACATTTGGGTCGTGTATTCATGCATTGAGGAATGGACAGTACAACATAACAGTTATTTGCCTTATGTGTCACCTATTTGTATAGTATATGTATAGCACTTTTTTCACTTATCACCACAAGTCACCTTTCCTGCACTTCAATCACTTTATCGCCGTGTATTGTATTGTTTTATTGACAGCCACATTCATTAATATGTGTACATAATTCCCATACAATACAATCGTCATTTTTTGACCCAAAAACATTTTGTCTTTGTGGTGTGTTCCGCGTATTTCCATTTGGTCCTTGAAAAGTGTTGTTGAACCAGTAGCTTTCATAAAGTTTGTAATGTTTGCTACTCAAAATTGAATGTTCAAGATATATTAATTACATTGAACAAAGAAATTGTCACTCGCCAAAGGAGGGGGATCAGTGCGGCTCCCTCCTCTTTTTTTCATAAAGCCCGAGGAGATGGTGGCCCCCAGGGCTTCCTTCAGCCCCAGGAGGGGGTCTGCATGGTCCCCCTCCATTTATTAATTAAAGCCCCAGGGAGGTAGTGGTCCCCAAGGCTCATTTGATCCTATGGAGGGGCCCCTTGTGCCTCCCTTCTTTTAAAAACAAATCCCTGGGACCTGGCCCACCTGGGGACCCTGTTCAAAAGACCAAAGGACACACAAATGATGGACAGAATGCAGAACAAATCAAACATTCACCCTCCAGTCAAGAGATCTGGGTTAAATCCATTGTTCTTTTGCTCACCATGCCACCCCAGTTTAGACTAAGTCATATACAAATCAGTCTTAACCCTGCTCCTCATGGGAATAGTCCAGCCCAAACTGCTAAGCCAGGTCCTCCCTGGACTAGAAGCATGCACCCTGGGACCGGTTTCAGGGTATCACACCCCTCATAAGCCAGGCTAGCTTGAATCCAATGACTTAGTGAGCCCGGGACACACATCTGGGCATACCAGGCGCACTTAGGGCGAGAAAGTAAAGGACATACAAGATTAAATCCATCGTTCTTTTGCTCACCATGCCTCCCTAGTTTAGACCCAGCCATATGCAAATCAGTCTTGACCCTGCTCCTTCTGGGGACAGTCCAGCCTGAACTGCCAAGCCAGGTCCTTCCTGGACTAGAAACAAGCATCCTGAGACTGGTTTTGGTGTAACTGCCCCATATCAGCCAGGCTAGCTTGAATCCAGTGGCACAGTGAGCCCAGGACCCACGTCTGGGCATACCTGGTGCACTTAGAGCGAGAAAGCAAAAGACACAAAAATGATTGACTTAATGTGGAACAAATCCAATATTCACCCCCAGTCAGGAGATCTGGATTAAATCCATTGTTCTTTTGCTCACCATGCCACCCTAGCTTAGACCCAGCCATATGCAAATCTGTCTTGACCCTGCTCCTCATGTGAACAGTCTAGCCTGAACTACCAAGCCAGGTCTTCTCTGTACCAGAAACAACCATCCCGGGACCAGTTTCAGGGTATCACCCTTCACCAGCCAGGCTAGCTTGAATCCAGTGAGGCCGAGACCTACGTCTGGGCATACCCGGTGCACTTAGGGCGAGAAAGCAAAAGACACTCAAATGGTGGACGGAATGCGAAACAAATTAAGCATTCACCCCCAGTCAAGAGATCTGGGTTAAATCCATTGTTCTTTTGCTCACCATGCCACCCCAGTTTAGACCCAGCCATATGCAAATTAATCTTGACCCTGCTCTTCATGGGAACAGTCCAGCCCGAACTGCCAAGCCAGGCCCTCTCTGGACCAGAAACAAGCATCCTGGGACCTGTTTCGGGGTATCTTCCTTCATCAGCCAGGCTAGCTTGAATCCAGTGGCACAGTGAGCCCGGGACTCACGTCTGGTAATACCCGGTGCACTTATGATGAGAAAGCAAAGGGCACACAAATGATGGACGGAATTCAGAACAAATCAAACATTCACCCCCAGTCAAGAGATCTCGGTTAAATCCATTGTTCTTTTGCTCACCATGCCACCCCAGTTTAGACTCAGCCATATGCAAATCAGTCCAGCTCGAACTGCCAAGCCAGGTCCTCCCTGGACCAGAAACAAGCATCCTGGGACCGGTTTCGCGGTATCACCCCTCATCAGCAAGGCTAGCTTGAATCCAGTGGCACAGTGGTCCTGGGACCCACTCCTGGGCATACCCGGTGCACTTTTATTTTTGCTGCGAATTTCACGATTATGCGGCAACATTTTTTTTTAAATGCTTGTTTGGCCTGGCAGAGTCCTCCAGAAGCCCATGACCAAGTTTAGGGGGTTAGGGTATTCCTACCCTGCCCCCTTTTTTTTTTTTTTTTTTTTACGTTTTTGATTTGGGACTCGGCTGAAGCGGAGTCCTAAGATGGCTGCCAACACTTCCTGGTTGAATTGTTGGCTGCCAATCAGAGCTCTGCAGTTCCCTGCATTAGCTCGTTATTATTCGCAAATTAGCCGCGATCTCAGATAAATTATTTTGGATTTCCTTAAAGTTCTCAACAACTACTGAACAAATTTACACCAAAAAACAAAAAGCACAATCTGCGGACCAAAAGCTAACTTTCTGCCCAATTTAGTGTAATTCTGTCCAGCGGTTCGGGCTGTAGGTGTGTCTAAAGTGTCTATAGGAATTAACATGGGAAACACACTTTTTTTGACCCCCCCTTTTTCTCGTCTACCGTTTGACGGATCACCCCAAAACTTTCCATGCACCACAAGACTCACTATGACAATTTTTGGAAAATGGCGTGAAGATTTGTCAAACAACGCCAAGGATATTGGCAAGTCAAACCGCTTTTTCTTTGAAAACATGATCCTTACTATATATATTACCTACTGTTTTGCCAATAACTTTGGCACCATTTGATGAATCTTCACAAAATTTTCAAAATCAGTACGGCACCCAGTTCAGCTGCTATGGTAAAAGTTTTGGGGTGATTCGTTACGCAGGGGCTTAGAAAAAGGGGAGCCCCAAAACGCTTTTCCCGCATGCAATTTCCTACTGGAATTTTGAACACGACTACAGCCCAAGCCGCTGGACAGAATGACACCAAATTTGGTAGAAATATAGCTCCTGGTTCAGAAAAGGCCCTTTTGGTGATTTGGTGTAAATACGTTCAGTAGTTTTTGGAGTTATTAAAGGAAAAAGAAATATAGATATCTAGGGAAGCAAATCCTTCACGGATCCACCGCGGGCGATCCACGGATCCACACGCGAAAGCAAGGCCCAGATTGGCTAACCGCCACCTGAGAGAAAAGTTGCGGCTGCCATTTTATCGGCTCGGTGCAGGGGGATAAATAAAAGTGAAAAGTGAGATAAGGGGTCAGGATAGAGGTGTACTGACCCCATAGGGCAGATGGAGGGGTCCCTGAGGGATCTCTCATGGGTAAAAAATTGCCCCGAATTTACACACATTCAACCAACCCCAAGTGGGGTTGGCTGCACGCAAGGCGTTGGCCGCAGGGCCTGGCCCCAGACCGCCGCACACAGCCAAAGGCCGAGCGTGACGTGGGCCCACCATGCACAGCTGATTACCCTACATATTACATCACTGATGACATCTTCCAAGAGAAGGGAAGATATATATATATATATATATATATGAAACATAAACAATATTAACAAATCGACTGCAAAACAATAAAGGCATTACTAAATTCATTAAATATAAAAAACTATAAAATCCCAACAAAGGACATTTACTATATATATAAAAAAAATAAAAATATATATTTATAAAGAAATAATATAAACTATAAAAATGTAAAAATAAAGATTATAGAAATATTTAAACAATATTAAGAAAAGTATTGAAGACTAGGAATACTATATATACTATTCTCACTCCAGTTTATGCAACAGTAGTGAAAGGATAGGCTTTCAGAGGAGTGGCATTTACTATTCCCACTCCAAATAGGTCAGCATTAAGGAAAATGTTGGACTTTGGAGGGGTAAGATTTACTATTACTTCAGTCAGTGCAACAGTAGGGAAAACGTTGGACTTCAGAGTTGTTAATTTTACTATTCCCACTCCAGCCTGTGCAACAGTGGGTAAACGTTGGCCTTCAGCAAGGTAAGATTTACTATTCCCACTCCAGTCTGTGCAGCTGTAGGTAAAACATTGTACTTCGGAGGGGTGAGATTTACTTTTCCCACTTCTGTCTGCGCAACTGTAGGGAAAGTGTTGGACTTCAGAAGGGTAAGATTTACTATTCACACTCCAGTCTGTGCAACAGTAGAGAAGGTGTTGGACTTCAGAGGATTTACAATTACTATTTCCACTCCAGTCTGTGCAACTGTAGGGACAGCATTGGACTTCTGGGGGGTTACATTTATTATTCCCACTCCAGTCTGTGCAACAGTAGGGAAAGTACTGTACTTCAAACACATTGCATATTTGGATAACGCTATTAATTTAGAACAAATATAAAACTGTTAATATAAACATTATTAATTAACCAAAACATTATATATATATTAAAAACAATTAAACAATTTACATAATTACTAAGCAGTTTAATAATCAATTATCTTTTTTTAAAAATTAATATTTACTAATTATTTAATGAACTTCCCACCCTATACCCTCACAAACCTAGCAGCCCACACTTAAAATATAACTAAAATAAACAAGTATAACACCATTTACAAAATTGATAATCAATTAACTAATTGGTTAAAAGTTAATAAATATTTGTTAATTAATTTTAACTTACTCAACGTCCCACCCTATTCCCCTACAAACCCAACAGCCTCCACCTAATATATAAGAACATATAGTTATTAAACAATGTACATAATTAATAATCAATTAAATAATGAATGATAAATTAATAAATAATCGTTAAAAAATTATTACTTAATTAACTTTCCACTCTATGCCCCTACAAACCCAGCAGTCCGCACATAAAATATTACTAAAAAATATAATTATTACATAATTAACATAATTAACAATCAATTAAATAATTTATCAAAATTAATAAATAATTGCTAATTAACTATTACTTAATTAACTTCCCACCCTTTCCCCCTACAAACCAAACGATCCCCTACAACACTATACATTTTAGATAGGCGTGTCAAGTATCCAGCGGGCATATTATCAAAAGTGCCATAGGGGTGCACCTTGCATTCATGTTCACTTCTTCGCGCCCCGGGCCGTTTTGGGATTACCAGAGGAGTTGCAGATGCTTGTTCGGCCCCATCTATAATATGAATTGTGGACCACATATGTAGTGCTCGCATGATTTCAAGGTGGTATTCCTCATTTGAAGGGGACATGGCCTGACACAAATGAGCAAATTCTTTGCCTCTGCACTTGTGCTGTTTACAGATGCAGAAGCAATGACAAAGGCACTGTCGGGAGGAGCACTGAGTATGTGCCGCATAGAGGTGGTGCACAGTCAGTGACCCCGGAGGCTGCCCCTTGAAATGAGAACAAGAGGGTCCCAGGATCTCACAGGCCCCCACCCCCACAGGTGGGTATTTATTTATTTATTGAGAGATTTGTTAAGCGTAAACATAGGTATCAGAGCGCTGTACATAAAAGGCAATACACTAGCCATCCTATGATAGCTTTTCAAAGAACATAGAGTGGTAATCATGCATGGTAGTTATAAATCTCTGTTACCCTTGGGTATCAGAGCGCTGTACATTAATGGTAATACATTAGCCGTAGTGTGAGGATAGGTTTGTACACATGCATAGTGATTGAAAAAATTGCTAAACTACTGTCCCTCACTGCATCTGCCATGCCTCTTTAAAGGCAGGAAAGAGCAGAAATGTTTGTACACCTGCAGGCCGGTTTACCACCTGCACAGTGAAAGATAGATTGATGGCTTCAACAGCTGGTCTGTGCCTCCACTACGGGTGGCACATTCATTGTAAAAGGCACACTGACCCATTGTGCATTTAGCTTACTCACTTAAAGGCGCACCACTGCACAGTCCATGGCATTGCACCATAGCTGTAAAATGGGTCCAGGTTGACACATAGAGTTGCACATGCACGCACACATATGCATGCACAAACGCACATGCATGTCCACACACATGCACACTTAAGCTTACAGATATACACCTACGCACCTAGCGACATACACCCCCACAAGTCCCACTTATAGACAGGGACACTGGAATTATGTGGAAGGGGAGGACAAAATTATGCATCGGGGTTAACTAATTATGCAGCAAGAAAAGGCTAATTATATGGTATAATGCAGCACATTTTGTGAACGTATTGTTTCCACAAATTTTACGCAGGTTAACACTGTCTGGGCAAAAGGTTACACCTCATTAGTACAATTTTAACACACCAATACAGCATTAAGCAACAAAAAGGGGACCAGCCAACCTTTGTAAGGGGCCTTCCACTGCTTGGCAACACACAGTGCTGACTTTTTTTGTAACTTTTGATCTCTTTGAGATAGAAATATATATTTTTTAAATTAAAATTTGCAGGTTGTGCAGCTGATGATGGATTAGATGGCAAATGCGACGAATACAAAATTATACAGAAACTGCATAATTGTTTAATTCCAGTGGCCCTGCCTATAGTATATTTACCAACTAGAATGTGAAGTTTAAGCATTTTTGTATGGAAATTGTGTGCGTCTGCTAGCGATTGATTCAAAAGTTTACATTTTTTTGTTATGGTTACTAAATTCTGCTTTTTTCTCTCGCTTGAAAGGAGATGCTCCGGCTCAATTTCCTGTGACTGGTTCCCATGTAAAACACCTACTGCTCTGTGGCCAGCAAGTGGTTAGGAGTAATTGAGATACCCAGAGATGGAAAGCATATCCGTGGTGCGGTTTCACTGTTATTTATAGTTTTTGTTTGGGAACCAATGTTCTGAGAAAAAATAACAGCAGCTATCCAAAAGGTGAGAAAACTCTTAGATAGGGCTAGAAAATATTTCTCAGTAATGTATTGTACAGTTACCAACTTCTGAATGTAGTAGAATTTCTGTGCGTTTACTTCTCAGTATGAGCATGTAATATTTCTCACTCTAAAATGGGTGGAAATAGGCCCCGTGATTTTGAGCAAAAGCATTTGGGGTGTACAAATGAATATGTTTACAATTGCGTGAAGGAAGTATTTTAAAGGAAATGATAGATTTGCAGGTGCACGCTGGGTTTAAAGCCCTTAGAGAATATAAAGGTTTATATGCACTTTCATATTTCCATTAAGACACTCAGGGGCTTATTTATGAGAGGCTTGCGCTGCGTCACGTTTTCTCAACCATGAGGCCATGCACACAGTGCCGTAGCTAGGGGGGGCGATGGGGGCGGACCGCCCCAGGCGGCACGAGTTTTGGGGCGGCAGCCGGCCCCCCATCACCCGCTCTTACCTGCGGCCGCAAGAATCGGCCGCGGCTGCTACCACCCCCCGCTCTTCTATCATTTTGCCGAGGGCGGCAAACGCAGGGGCCGCCACGGGCAGCCTAAGGCCTAGCTACACCCCTGCATGCACAGCCACTTTGTGTGGCTTTGCATTCCTGCCCTTTCACATTGGCGTAGAGAAGCGCAGCAAGAAGACTTGCGGAGCTGCCCTATGCCAATTCCCCATAAATGAGGCCAGGGCGGGGTTTAATGCGGGTGCCGCCCAGTGCTACAATCATTTTTACACGGGACGTGGGTCCCGTGCTCACTACGCCACTGGAGTCAAGCTATCCTGGCTGATGAAGGCTGATAGCCTGAAACCGGTCCTAGGATGCTTGATTCCGGTCCAGGGAAGACATGGCTTGGCAGTTCGGTCTGGACTGTTCCCATGAGGCACAGGGTCAAGACTGATTTGCATATGGCTATGTCTGAACTGGGGTGGCGTGGTGAAGCAAAATAACGATGGATTAAACCCAGATCTGTGACTGGGGGTGAATGTTTACCAATGTGCAGCATTCCGTCCATCATCTTGTGTGTTTTGCATTTTGCCCTAAGTGGGAAGGGTATGCCCAGACGTGGGTCCCGTGCTCACTACGCCACTGGAGTCAAGCTATCCTGGCTGATGAAGGCTGATAGCCTGAAACCGGTCCTAGGATGCTTGATTCCGGTCCAGGGAAGACATGGCTTGGCAGTTCGGTCTGGACTGTTCCAATGAGGCACAGGGTCAAGACTGATTTGCATATGGCTATGTCTGAACTGGGGTGGCGTGGTGAAGCAAAATAACGATGGATTAAACCCAGATCTGTGACTGGGGGTGAATGTTTGCCAATGTGCAGCATTCCGTCCATCATCTTGTGTGTTTTGCATTTTGCCCTAAGTGGGAAGGGTATGCCCAGACGTGGGTCCCGTGCTCACTACGCCACTGGAGTCAAGCTATCCTGGCTGATGAAGGCTGATAGCCTGAAACCGGTCCTAGGATGCTTGATTCCGGTCCAGGGAAGACATGGCTTGGCAGTTCGGTCTGGACTGTTCCCATGAAGCACAGGGTCAAGACTGATTTGCATATGGCTATGTCTGAACTGGGGTGGCGTGGTGAAGCAAAATAACGATGGATTAAACCCAGATCTGTGACTGGGGGTGAATGTTTGCCAATGTGCAGCATTCCGTCCATCATCTTGTGTGTTTTGCATTTTGCCCTAAGTGGGAAGGGTATGCCCAGACGTGGGTCCCGTGCTCACTACGCCACTGGAGTCAAGCTATCCTGGCTGATGAAGGCTGATAGCCTGAAACCGGTCCTAGGATGCTTGATTCCGGTCCAGGGAAGACATGGCTTGGCAGTTTGGTCTGGACTGTTCCCATGAGGCACAGGGTCAAGACTGATTTGCATATGGCTATGTCTGAACTGGGGTGGCGTGGTGAAGCAAAATAACGATGGATTAAACCCAGATCTGTGACTGGGGGAGAATGTTTGCCGATGTGCAGCATTCCGTCCATCATCTTGTGTGTTTTGCATTTTGCCCTAAGTGGGAAGGGTATGCCCAGACGTGGGTCCCGTGCTCACTACGCCACTGGAGTCAAGCTATCCTGGCTGATGAAGGCTGATAGCCTGAAACCGGTCCTAGGATGCTTGATTCCGGTCCAGGGAAGACATGGCTTGGCAGTTCGGTCTGGACTGTTCCCATGAGGCACAGGGTCAAGACTGATTTGCATATGGCTATGTCTGAACTGGGGTGGCGTGGTGAAGCAAAATAACGATGGATTAAACCCAGATCTGTGACTGGGGGTGAATGTTTGCCAATGTGCAGCATTCCGTCCATCATCTTGTGTGTTTTGCGTTCCATAGGAAAAGCATTTTTTGTTTTGCTAATAACTTTGGACCCGCTCAACAAATCTCCACTAAAAGCTGCTACATTTTGACTAGTTTTTGTATGGAAATCTTCCGTGATCCGTCAAGCGGGGGCCGAGAAAAAAGGGGGCCCCAAAAAGCAAAATCCCCATGCATTTTCCACAGACTTCTTTAGACAAGACTGCAGCAAAAACTGCTGAACGGTATTACACCAAATTCGGCAGGAAGCTAGATTTTGGGCCGCAGATTGTGCTTTGTGTGATTTGGTGTAAATCCATTCAGTAGTTTTTGAAATATGAAAAGTGAAAAATAATTGTACATAAGGATGGCTGGGTCCACGAGAGTTTCTACAGACTCTCAAGGGAGTGGCAATTTGAAAATGGAGCGTTCTGATGGGCTCAGGCTTTATTTCCCTTGGGTCATCTCGCTCCCATGGGAGACAGATTCCTTTGGGAGCGAGCGCTCTGATTGGATGCCAGCAACATGAGAAAAATGTTGCTAGCAGCCACTACAGGACTCGAGGACTTAGTCCCATGTCCTGAAATTAGAAAAATATAGTAATATAAAGGGGCAGGTAGGGATACCCTGACCCCCCTAGGCCCCATGGGGGGACCAGAGAGGACCCCCGCTGGGGCCAAAAAGAAAATAAATTGGCCAAAAATGCAGCAATCCTCCCGGACTTTCGTGGGATGGAAAAAAAAAACGGCAGCCGGGCCGCATTTATTATGATTATGCTTCGGGGAGCCCACCCCGTGCTGTATTCATGAAGCAGAGGGGGCTGCATGGCCCCCTTCCCTGACCCTCCAGAGGCCCGGGGAGCCCACCCCTGGGGCTGAAATTACTTTATTAGGGGAGGGAGGACTGCACAGCTCCCCTCCCCGAGCCTCAAAAGGCCCAGGGAGCCCACCCTCTGGCTGAAATATACCTAATTGGGGAGAGGGCTACAGCTCCCCGAGCTTTAAAAGGCCCTGGGAGCCCACCCCTGGGGCTGATTACGTTAAGGGGGGGGTCTGTTTGGCTCCCCTCCCGGAGCCATTAATGGCCCCTGGGAACCCATCCCCCGGCATGCAAGCTATGTCCATGGGAGCCCACCCGGAGACATAGTGGTCTCTGTGCCCGCACTGGCATGGGCAGGGAAACTTGTGTTTGCTCTCACTTGGTGGGAGCATTTTTTAATTTCCCACCAAGTGGGAGCAGGCGGGAGCTTTGAAAATGCTCTCGTCTGCTGAGAGCAGACTTTTGATTTGTTTCCCTGCCCACACTGAAGCGGGCAGGGAAACAGATCAAAATATTGCTCCTGCGCAGAGAGAGCAGCATTGAGAGCTGCTCCCTGTGGGCAGCAGCAATGATGGCTCCAGCTGTATGCAGGGAACCGGCTGGGGCCTTGGGGGATCTTGGGGCTACCCCTTCTGCCCCCAAAAAGAGCATGGTGGGTGCCCTGGGCGGACACCAGGGCACCCATCTTTAACAGTGCACTGCTCTGGGGGAGTGGGTCCCCAGGGCCGTAATCAGACTGGGGAGGGGACCACATGCCCCAGTCCCCCTGAAAATCATGCTGGGTCCTGGGGATTGGGGCCCGGGGCTGAAATCAGCCCGCGGAGGGGGGTCTTTATAAAAATAAATGGCCCGGGGAATGTAGTCCCCAAGGCCAGGCCCTATGGCCAACCCTCTGCCACACACGGCCGAAGGCCATGTGTAGTGCAGGTTGGTTGCCTTTGAGGTGGTTGAAAACAGGGCCAGGCCGCAGGACAGGCCTTTTGGCCAACCCCCCACAGCACATGGCCGAAGGCCGTGTGCAGTATGGTGTTGGCTGCATGCATGTGGTTGGTGTGGCCAGGCCCTGTCGCCAACCCCCAGCGTACATGACCGAAGGCCCTGCGCAGTGTGGGGTTGGCCTCCTTTATGGGGGTTGGCCACAGGGCTTGGCCAAAGGCTGTGCGCGTAGGGGTGGTTGCATTTATGCATGGTATTTAAATATTACTTTACTTTAAAAAAATAAACTAGAAATTCACAGAAAAAAGAAGGTTAATTTAACATTATAGTTAGGTAACATGTCAGTAACAACATTAACATTTTGAACTAAAAAAAACCCAACAGAAATTCACCAGATATAGTTAGCAGAGCTAGCTATAACTTGCGCCATCGCCATACACTGCTTATGACCTCACATATTACATCACTCATGACATGTTCTATGACATCATTTATGCAGTGCTTAATTTGAGTCAGGGGTTTCCGGTGCTCAGCACTGGCACTATACCGACATTTATGACAGTCTGCCACATGGTGGCACTGTCTGTCTAATTTACATATGAGCACAAAAACAGTTATTTATTCAGTATACATTTAAAATGACGAATACCTGCTGCCCTAGCAATTCTTATAGCTTAATGGGGAGTGGAATAGTCGATTGTCACACTTGTAGGGGTGTGAGGATTAGAAGTTGTGTTGGTAACTGTCATTGGCAGCACCCATAGTTAGAGCAAGCTGCTGGGGTCTTCTGACAAGGGCCATTGCATTGATTTTGTTACAAACTAAGCACTGCATTTATAACATCACTGATGACATCTCAAATGATATCATTAATGACATCACTGATGGCATCAGCGAACCTTCTTTTGTACACATTGCTCTATAAAAGGGCATAGCATTAGAGTTCTGAAAGTAAGTACAAAAAAGCTCAGAAGAATAGGAGGCATCATTAATGCTATCACAGAAGTAACTCCCTTAGGTGTAGAAGGCATGGGTTATGTACCACATTGACTCTATACCATACACTTCATGGGTTGCGTATACACTTCATGGGTAGTGTAGTTCACATTAACAATCAACCACAGATATATGGGAAACCGTCAATGCATTTGGTGTTCAATCTGTATACAACTGTTCAGAGAAAGCCAAGCTCTTAAAAATACTGAACACCTGATCCAAAACAAATGCCCTACTACGGACAGCTTTTATCAGTATCAAACCCCTGTCAGTCACCGAACCTACATTAAGAAATGAAGTTGATATGAGTAGATAAGTGCGTACTGTAAACAGTGTTTACACTATGGAGAGAGTTTACCCTGTACCACACTGTTTGCAGACAGTGAAACTCTCATGCAAAATACACACAGCGTATTAAAAAGTATCTACTAAGAACATTGTACACTGTATGCACCACTTGGCAAAAATACACTATTCACTTAAAATAAGCAACGTCTGAAAGTGGTAAAGATTATACTATCTGCAGCCTTCATACTGTGGTGAAAACTTTACAGTTAACCCATCTTCTGAAGCAAAACAAGCACATGTATTGTATTTTATTGTAATTGCATTTATATAGCGCTTACTACCCCTGACGAGGCGTCGAAGTGTTTTTTCGGCGAGTAGCACGCTACTCCGGAACCCAAGAAGGATTAGTGTTGACTTAGTATAGTGAAATATGAAAGTAATTTGAGTGGTGGATAGGTTAGTCAGTTATTTGGATTCAGAAGGATAGCGGAGGGATAGAAGAGGGAAAAAGGTTTGCATTTATATGTGCTTGTTACCCCTGATGGGGTATTGAAGCACTTTTTTTTGGCGAGTAGCATGCTACTCCGGAACCCATAAAGGATTAGTGGTGAATTAGTATAGTGAAATATGAAAGTAATTTGAGTGGTGGATATTAGTCAGTTATTTGGATTGAGAAGGATAGCGGAGGGATAGAAGAGGGAAAAAAAGGTTTGCATTTATATTGCACTTGTTACCCGTAATGGGGTGTTGAAGCATTTTCTTGGTGAGTAGCACGCTACTCCGGAACCCATAAGGATTAGTGGTGAATTAGTTTAGTGAAATATGAAAGTAATTTGAGTGGTGGATATTAATCATTTATTTGGATTGAGAAGGATAGTGGAGGGATAGAGGAGGGAAAAAGGTTTGCATTAATATAGCGCTTGTTACCCCTGTTGGGGTGTTGAAGTGCTTTTTTGACGAGTAGCACGCTACTCCGGAACCCATTAAAGGATTAGTGTTGAATTAGTATAGCGAAATATGAAAGTAATTTGAGTGGTGGATGATATGTTAGTCGGTTATTTGGATTGAGAAGGCTAGCAGAGGGATAGAAGAGGGACAGAGGTTTGCATATATATATATATATATATATATATATATATATATATATATATATATATATATATATATATATATATATATATATATATATATTCAGGCTCCCACATTGCCCCTCAGGCAAGGATGCACTCGGGCAACAACGGGTAAACAAACCTTTTTATTGGGTAAAGACTGAAACTTGCATTTCGATTCCATTCACAGCTCGTATGCCGATGTAAGCCTGACGCGTTTCAGCGCTTGCTGCGCTTTCTTCAGAGGCTCGGCAGTCCGTTGTGCTAATTCTGACACACCACCACATTTATAATTACACGCCCTCTGATGGGCCACTCAGATGAGTGTCTCGCATTGATTCCTGGGCCTTGTAGTCTGTGTCAGGATAAATAAAACTCCAAATGGATGCAACATCAATCACGCTGTGGGTAAATTCTTTAAAGCCCTCCAATGGGCCTCAAAATGCAATTCTGTCCTAGATCCCTTAAGTTGCTGTCCCACTGATGCGGTTCGGCAGATTCCAACCGCGTGGCCCCCAATGTTCGCGGGGTGGCGCATAAAAGGATTAGTGGTGAATTAGTATGGTGAAATATGAAAGTAATTTGAGTGGTGGATATCAGTCAGTTATTTGTATTGAGAAGAATAGCGGAGAGATAGAAGAGGGAAAAAGGGTTGCATTTATATAGTGCCCGCCACCCCTAACGAGGTGCCGAAGCGCCCTTTCTCGGCGAGCAGCACGCCACTCGGAACCCACAAAGGATCAGTGGCGAACCAGTACAGTGAAACACGAAATTTGATAAGTGGACATGTTAGTCTACCACTTTGACCGAAAAGGACAGTGGAGGGACAGAAGAGCAAAGGACTTAGACCCTTCCCCTTTTTGGACGTTATAGCAGTAGCGGGAGGCCCGGGATGAGCAAAAGGGATGCGGAGGGGAAGAGCCAGAGGGAAGAGCCCAGAAAGGCCTGCCCCGGGGGATCAGCATTGCAAAAAAGGTGCCAGATGGTGCAAGAAGGGGCAGAGCAGGGGAGAGTCCAGAAAGGGCCACCACGGGGGTCACAGTAGTGGCATGGGGCCTGAGACGAATGAGAGAGTGGATGCAGAGGACACACTGATAGAGGCATAGGGTGAGAAATCGGGTAGTGCATTGGAAAGAGTAGTAGAAAGAGGTTTGAGATGAGTCAGAGAGTTGAGGTAGAAGATATATTGAGAGAGGTATAGGGTGAGAAAAAGGGTAGTGCATTGGACACGATGAACCAGAAGAAAGTAATAAATATATAGATCCATAAGTACATGGAAAGCCCATAGATGCATAAAGGAAGTAAGTATATGTAGACCAAAGATACTGATAGAGGCAAAGGGCGAGAAACAGGGTAGTGCATTGAATATGCTTTTCTTTTTTTTTGGAGGAAAGTAATAAATACACAGATCAAAGTACATGGAAGGTACATAGATGCACAAAGGAAGGAAGTATAAGTAGACCAAAGATGCATTCGATAAAATCTGGCCTTCAAGTGTTGTACCAAAAAATGTATTTTTTTTTTATTTTTTTTTAAACATAATTATTTGACATGTTTATACAAAGCAACACACATACAGAGGCACACATCTATAGCACAAACAAATGCCTATATACAGAGGGACACGCCGCACACCTCCGCCTGCGCACAGTGCCCACGTGGGGAAGAGCCAATCCCCGAGCAGCCCCCCGAAGACGAGGCGGCCGCCGGCGGATCCCACATTGGGGGGCAAAGAGCCCCATACTCTGGCCGCCCGAACACAGAAGGACGTGCCACCCATGGCCCCCCTTGCATCCTGGGACCCCGAGGCGAGGCGCCACTCCAGAGCGGAGGCCCCCATGATGAATGTGCCCGGTGATTCCATCCCCGACGAAGAGCGGTCTCACCCCACGCATCGCTCCGTGGGCAACACAAAGCAGCCCGAACGCGGATCCCCCGGCAACAAGTAACCAATGCAGGGCCCCCAAGGCAGGGGAGACGTGGCCTTGCGGTTTGACACGCAAGAGCAGTTGGCAAGGTCCCCTAGCGCCACAGGGATTCCTATCATGCAGTAGTCGGAAGCTACCTATATGGAGGAGGAGTCAATCACCTTTTTACCTCTAGATAATACGTTTGAGAGGTGGTTGATGCTTCAATACAGCATGCAGTGTCTTTGGCATGCGCGCCCTTGGAGAGGAAGATTGAGATTTTGGCCCAGATCACCAGAAGGCCCCCCCTTATGGTGGAAGAGCGCCCAGAGTCATGCTGTTAAATGGCCGCTTTACCAGGGTGTCGATAAGGATGCCTTTGAACGCCCGAAAAGGGCTTTCCTTTCAACCTAGCCCAAATTAATAGATTCTGACCCTTTTCTAGCCCCTCCCCCGTCTCCTAGCCCTTTGAGGGATGAAGACTCTCAGGGCGATTTGAATGGCGACCCTGGCCCTTTCAGACCGTGGTACCCATCATCTGATGAGGCTTCCTTGACCCGATTACTTCCTGGCCCCCAGCCAGATATCTTGGTGGCAGACATGCTCGATCCGGACGACTTACTCTATCCCCAGTCCTCTATGCAGTCCCCTGGTGAGAAGGTCACCGCCTATGTTGTGGGGTGCCTTAGGAAACCCCTTGAGGAGGAGGTCCGGGCCCGCTTGCGAGCAGAATGTCCTCGCCCACCCCTGGAGGGCAAGGTAGCCCTCACCCCTGAAACTGACGAGTGGATGGCAACATTCTTGGCAAAGTACATCAGGGACCTGCACAAGAGCATAGACCGCTTCTGGCGGTCATGCCAAGATAAACTCTTGGATGTGAAGGGCCCCTTGTGAAAAACCTTGATATGGCTGAGGAAGCCAAACAATCGGGGCTCTTATTTCCCCTTTCTGGATGGGACCAGAGGGCAGTGATTCTAATGGGCAATGCCAACTGTGAGCTGTTGGCGGAGAGGAGGCAATCCCTCCTCATTAAAGTAGATCCGAAATTGGGTTATTTAGCAGCGTCAGAAGTGGGCCCAACTGAGCAAGGCGGGTTGTTTGGGGACCCCTTTTTTAAGGAGGTTGGCAAGTTTGTTGCCACCTTCAATTCTCTTGATAAGGCGCAGGCCTCTATTAAAAAGATCTTTTCTTCCAAGGTTTTTGTCAGGGCTGGGTGTGGCAGAGGGCACTTGTCCAGCTGGTTCCTCACCAATGCCTTCCAGAGAGGCCAAGGCTGCCGCCAAGGGCAGTGGCAATGCTCTGCAAAATTTGGAGCTTCCTATCCCTCCCACCACTTTCAACAAGCCGTGGAGACAGAGGGGGTGGCACAGCCGTGCCCAAGGATATTCCTATGGTAAGAACTTTCCTTTCTTCCCAACTAAAGGTGGGAGGGCGGTTGGCATTGTTCCACGAGAAATGGCGCACAGTGACTACCGACACCTGGGTTCCCCAAACCATTCAGGGTTTTCACCTAGAGTTCCTGGGCACTCCAGTCCAATCTTTCTGACCGCAACCTCTGGTGTTTTCCAAAGTACAATCTTCCCTGATCGATGAGGAGATTGCAGAGCTTCTGAGAAAAGGGGCAATCATTCCCGCAGCCCTCCACAGAACAGGTTTTTAATATTTTGCAGGTGGAGAATGGAGATTGGGGGGAGGAGGGGTGGGGGCATGCTGGTTCCAGCTCAACAAACAACTTTCCTGTGTTTTGTCATTGACTCTCAATGCATCCACTCTGAACCTGCCATTGAAGTAGATGGTGAAGATTTGCCACAAACTCAGGAAGACTGACCAGAATCCACATCTGTCTCAGGCAATTGGCCAGCTGGTGGACCTGCTGGCATCATCCATCCAAGCCATATTCCCGGGCCCTCTTCATTACAGGGCTCTTCAACTGTTCAAGGAACCCTATGACGAGAAGGTTTGACTTACTCTGCAATAGTTCCTTTAACAGAGGACGTCAAGGAGGAAATGAGGAGGTGGCTAACTCACATGTAGGCCTGGAACAGGAGGGCTATTTTTGGTTCCCGTCCGGATATAATTATAGCATCCGACGCCAGCAGAACAGGCTGGGGTCCCTGCTGTGGAGGTGTATCCACCGGAGTAAAATGGTCCTCAGAAGAACAAGCTACACATATAAATTGTCTGGAGCCCCTGACAAGCTCCTGCACAGTCTATTGCTGGATGAAAGACCAGGTGAGTTGCTCAGTACTTCTGAAAATGGACAACATCTCAGCAGTGAGGTACCTCAACCGCTTAGGGGGTCCAAGATCCAAGTTGCAAGCAGAGCTGGTGAAAGGTTTCTGGCAGTACTGTCTGTATTGCAACATTTCAGTGACAGCGTAGTATCTTCTGGGAAGCTCCACCGAAGTGGCACATTGGCACTCCCGGCATCTTCTGGACCTCAGCACTTGGAAACTACATCTGGAGGTATTCCAGATGGTACAGCGAATTTGGGGGCCCTTCACAGTGGACCTGTTCGCTTCACCTCTTGATTGCCAACTGGATCGCTACGTCAGCTGGAGACCGGACCCACAAGCGGGGGCAACGGATGCATTCCAGCAGGACTGGAGTGTGGAGGCAGGGTACGCTTTCCCCACTTTGTAATGCTGATGAGAATGGCAGTGCAGGTTAGACAGAAGGCGAAACTGGTGGTGATCATGCCTCTTTGGGGATGTCAAGTATGGTTTCCAGTGGTGATGGAACTTTCTTGGGATTTTCCAATCCATCTACCCTTGAGACAGGATATCCTTCGGGATTCCTTGGGGAATCCCCACCACATGATTCTGGAGGGCAAGTTACCTCTCATGGCTTGGAGGATTACAGGACTCAGTGGAAAGTATGAGGAATTTTGGAAAACCCTCAACACCGCTTATCCAAAGCATGGGCAGATGGGGAAAATAAAAGATACAAGTCTGCTTGGGGACGATGGTTACGTTGGCGCGTGCAAAGGGATACTGATCCTGTGGAATCCAGAGTGTTCCAGTTCTGAATTGTTTGTCCTCTTTGGTCAAAGAAGGCATAGCATATAGGTTGGTAAACATTTTCCGTTCGGCCGTCTCGGCAGGTTATCTTCCCATAGATGGTTTTATGGTGGGAGAACACCCCATGGTTAGGAAGTTAATGAAGGGTGCAAGACTGTCGGTTCCTCCAGAACCTAGGTATTCCTCCCTTTGGAATATCAACAAGGTTCTTAACGTTTTTCTTTCTTGGCAACATAATAAGTATAATTCTAAGAAGGATTATCAGGTAAGTTGGCAATGTTGTTGTGTCTAATATTCTGTCAAAGACTGTCAGATGTAAGAGCCCTGGATATTACAGGTAGGATTTTCACCCCGACGGTGTTACCTTCCATATTTTTCAAAGGACTAAGTGTAATTCCAGGACTGAATCTTACCCTGCATTTGAGGCAGTGCAGAAGTTGTGTGGTTAGATGCCTTAAAGCTTATGAGGCATTGACTGAGGACGTTTGCCCGGCTGGGGAACGGCAACTCTTAATTGCTTTACGTAAACCGTTTACAGTGTTTTCTTCCCCTACCATAGCCCAGTGGGTGAGGGGTGTCACGCAAGAAGCAGGGACTGACATGTCGGTTTTTGGTGCACATTCAGCGAGAGGGGCTATGGCATCTAAGGCTTTCTCTTTGGGAGATCGCCAGGAAGACACTTTGAAAGCGGCCGAGTGGTCGTCAGAGTCTACGTTTACTGCGTTTTATTTCAAACCTGTAGTAAGCATGGATACGCTGGCAATATGCAAGCTTTAAACGAGCAGAATCCTCTCTTCAGTCCTGTCATACAATATAAAATTTCATAGCTGTCGTTAATGGAAAGTTTCAATACCTATTAAGGACACGGAGGTGCAGATTATTCCCACGCATATCAAGATATCTTATGTACGCTCCCTGGTGGGGTCAGAAAACAGATGGAGTGTGGAATTTGTATGCTATAATTATGTTAACTGTTTATGGCCTATGGATAATTGATTCCTGTGCCAATGTTGTAGAATGTTGTGTTTTCATTGTTTCATTGATCAGGTCACTGATTTGATGGTAGGTTACATGGACTCTGCTGGCATGAGTTACTGGATTGTTTGTCTGTTTTTCAGGGAATGACGCCTCCAAGCAGGAATGAGTCAAACAGGGATGGAACTCACAAGTCGGGAGGCATTTGTCACAAGAAGAAATAGGAGCACAGACCATGTTGATGGACTATATGTGATTGACTTAGAATTGAAGCTTTCTGTTCCGACAGATATATTCTTTGCTATCCAAGCATGGTCCTCCCCTCAATGGCAGAAGTAATGTTTATGGTGCTCCCTGTCCTGAAGAACTGATACTTATGTGGGCTTGTATGTTTCTTAGATACGGATGTCAAAATAGTCACAAAGGTCTTGGAAACAAGACTTAAAAAGATCCATCCACAATTGGTAAACCCAGAACAGTCTGGCTTTGTCATTGGGCATGGGTTAGTGACAATACCAAAAAAGCAGTACATTTAATAGCTGCAGCGCCTATGCTGAAGGGGGCCATGGTAGGATGGGCCGAGTATGCAGCACCATCCACAGCCAATAACTTAGACTCACAGAAGGTCAAAGTAGGAAGGGAATTTGCCAGGGTTGTCTTATATCCCCACTAATATACACTTTATATTTGGAACTTGTAGCATAGAGAATCATAGACAACGGCACAATAAGGGGTGTTTAGGTAGGACCCGACTCTCAAGTTAATGTACATGAATGACATCCTGTTTTCACTCACCCAGCCACATCTCTATCTGTACTATTGGAGGAACACCATCAGTTTAGGAGGGTTCAGTGTTTGGGATAAATATATCTAAATCTGAGGAGGGCGGGGCAGATGTGGGCAGGGAGAGATTACTTGTGTTATGATGCTTGATGTATGTGCACTGCCAATTTAAAACCCAAAAAAGTATTGAACCAAAAAATCCTAATGCTTGAATATGTGGCCAGTGAAGAGACCGATGCATGTCCAGTAGCAATCTAACCATGGCAATCCTCTTTGTAACATACTCATACCCCCAAAGTTACCATTAGTAGAAAACCACAGGCAGAGCACCACAAACGCCCAACAACACTCCTTACGTGGTAATATGAGAGAAGGCAGCATATATCGAAGGAGAGGGCACAGGTTTAGATGTTATGGAGGGCTAGCCGGAAGACCTCATTGGTGCACACCCAGGAATCTGCAAGATTTTTCAACAAGAATGTGTGCTGGTGCACACAGTGTTCTTTGTTACGTAGAAATTGTCATGCTGAGACGATTCTGTGTAATAACTCAAGGCTGCCTACAATACTTAGGGGCATATTCATGTAATTGTAATGCAGCAGAGTGCAGCAAGTCATTTTGCTGTGCTGCGCTGCGTTACAGCGAAAGGGCAGAAATGTGCCATATTTATTACAATCAGTGCATTCCCGTCCTTTCCCCAGTGCTGGCGGCACATTTGGCTGCCATTGGAGCACCCTTGCCCCATGGTGCAAGGGTTCCTGCATTGCATACAGGATTGTTTTTGTGCAAGGAGGGGCACCTTCCTCCACAAAAACAATCTTGAGAGTCATACTCCTCTTTCATTCTGCAGCGCACATAGAAAGAGGAAGTAACGAGGAGAAATAAAGATATCTCCTCATTTCGCCTCCTCTGTGAAGGCGTATCTTTTGGCGCATTCCCAGGTCTACCAGTGATGGTAAATCTGGGAATGTGTCAATATCGATGGGAGCTGCGTGGGAACACCCACTGAATGCCCATGGAATGCCTTCCCAGGGCAGAGCAATGCACCGCAGTGATTTGCACTGTATTGCTTTCTCCACATTTATGAAGCCACTCAGGGCCACGCAAAGTGGCCTTGAATTGCTTCATAAATCACATTTTGGAGATGCATAGCGCATGCATCACGTTGCGTGGTGCAAGTGCGATGGTACTACTGTCATAAATATGCCCCTTAGTATGTTGTATGCAGAATCTTTGCCCTGTTGAAAACTTTTTCTGCAGAGTTGAGAAACTTGTGTGGAACATAATGGACACAAGTTGTCAACTGTCACCTGTCTACAGAGTTACTCTTCAATGCAAACATTTATAAAATGCTCGATGCCTCTATACATCTATGATGCATAAGGAGCACATGCGTTTTGTAAACACTTACACCCATTAGCTGGACCCAGACTGTACTAAATAAGGTAGAAAAGAAATTTGATTGTTACCCGCCACTTTGTAAACTATAAAACAAACTAGTACACTCATTGGATGATGTCATCAGTAATGTCATCAGTGATTTCATTTGAGATGTCATCAGTGATGTCATAGAACATTTTATGAGTGATGTAATGTGTGATGTCATAAACAGTGCATGGTGGGGGCTCAAGTTATAGTTAGCTCTGCTAAGTATATTTAGTGAATTTCTGTGTTTATTTTAGTTCAAAATGTTGTCACTGACATATTCACCTAACTGTAACGTTACTTTAAACATTGTTTTTTTCAGTGAATATATATCTATATATATCTATATATACCTATAGATATAGATAGATATATAACACAGTAATGCAAACACAATTTCTCCTAGTTTATTTGTGCTGAAGTTATGTTCATAATGGTACATTGTTTTATACAATGATCAATACACCCTTCTGCACTTTCTAAGCACCTTAAGTAACATATCTCAAGATTTCCTAGTTTAACCCCTTCGGTGCTCAGGACGGCCCCCGGCCGTCCGACGTCACAGTGGGTGTGTGCGGAGGATGGCCAGGGGCCGTCCGAAACACGCTCACTCATTAATTCTCCCGCGCAGCGCCGAAGGGGTTAAAGGCACTTTAACTGTATATCCTTAGAACGGTGGAAGACTTAGTTGATTTTGCTGAGATTCAAACTTGTAATCTGCAGATCATAACAGCGGTGAACCATCTTTCAATGCTGTCCATTGATTAGAGATGAACAAGCAAGGTGTCTCTCTTTCTAACCTATATATCTACATTTGTAGAGTAAAGACTATGACTAGTACAATATAATCATTGTTTGCATTTTAGATTGTGTGACAGTTCTTCAAAAAGCCAAGCGGTATGAAGATTGATTTCATCCTAAGGCCATAACAGTACCAAATGTTTCCGTTGAGGTGTAGATTTCAGGACCTGAAAACCTGCATTAAAATGCACTGGTATATGTATGACAGTCCTAGTCAATGTGCAGCACTGGCAACATCATCACAGGTCTATGGTACAGTTTTATTCTGCTCTTCAAATGACCATCTGTGACATCAGAGCTCAGTGTTGTGGTGCAGATGTTATGAGTCATATATTTGTTTAAACTGTTTATTTACATTCCCTCTCTGTTATATTTCTCCATCTCTGGTGAGCTTCTTTCTCACCATGCTGCCCTGTGCTGCCTCCTTTGTCCATCTCCCTTTCTGTCCATCGCGTGGGACCGTAAGTGATGTCCGGTGCCAGAACTGCAAGATACTGTGTCTCATGGTCCTAAGAATCTTCTTCACTTCATCTAGAAAACAGCACAACTCCACAGGGAGAGAAATGTCACCTGCCTACGTATAAGAATAGGACGTGAAGCGTCTCTGGATAGTCAAGTCGGTATAAAGTGTCCAGGGAAGAGACACTACATAAATGAATAGCCTGTCAAATATGAAAAATAGCAAGTCAAAACATCAACACATGCCACTTAAATGAAAAAATAAAGTTTTTTACATTTATTATTAAAGAAATTGTTTTGAGACAATAAACAAATAATTAATCACTTTTTGTAGAAAATCAAATGGACAACACAGCATTGATATAAATATATACAGGATATAAATTATTCAAAATAAACATACAGTTTACCCACCATAATCCCAACATGTGATGATACAATAAAATAACACCTTAGCAAATACATTCTGCATCAACATTCACTCCCATACATTCTGCATACTAACAAACAATTAAAAAGTAAATATCAAAAACTCCTCAGAAACCAATAGGATAAGTATAATAGTGGGGAAACATTCACAAAATAACAAGAATGGTGCCACTAAATGGTTTCTGTCCTTCTCTTGGTGCCGACGCGCGTTTCGGTGCTTGGCTGAATACAGCCTTCACCTTCCTCAGGGCACAGAAGAATTCAAAATATCAGAGCAATGAGGTAGAATGAGGGGTAGTGGGAAACAATGGTTACAAATATGAATTCGGCTGCTACATGTGCAGTCACTATCACTCCTTGATAGGGGTACTCTGAAGGTAGAGATAATATACTGTTAGCCAAGATGCAGTACTCAGGGGGGTAAAGAACTATCCTCCTGGGAGGGCGTAAACTCCACGGGTAAGTCTGGCAAAATATATATGAAGCAGATCCGCAAAGCCACAAACAATTCCTGATAGGCAGTTATCATTCGTAGACTGGATAGATCGTCCAAAGCCAAACGGAACACGATCTGCAGGGGCGGAGGACAGCCAGAAATGATCAGGTGCCACGTCAAATCCAAGTATAGTCTCCTCCAAAGATAGGAGGAAAAAACGGCCCGCACCACCCAAATGGGTGCAAATAATGAAAATGTCCCCGCACACTGTCAGGGTCGATCATAGACGGTCACTGGAAAACCGGACTTCAAATCTACCGGTTCCAAGAATACAGGATCGTGACAAGTTCTCCCACACTGCTGGTGAAGATACCTTCTTCACTTCATGACACCACACCCTCACTTAAAGAAATATCTTCTTCCTTTTTGTCTTAAGTCTAAGTGGTGGTGCGTGTTTGCTTCCTGAGCTTGGGATCGTTCTGTGACACTCTCTACCTTAGATGCCATGGAGCTGAGAATGCCATTTGTGTTGTGTTGACGTGAATCTGATAGGGGCTGTCTTCCTAGCTGAAAATAAGCCCATCAAAACTCCTTCCTGTTTGATGATTGGTGCCATCATTGTCTTTCTGGATGTATCCTTTTTCCCATTTCTTCAGATTCTCAAGTTGCCTCAAGTGATTGACTTGAGAGTGTGAGTTTTTTATGAACCAGATGGAGTCGACCTCCTTGTCATATTTTCTCAACACCTGCTGAACTGTTCATTAATGAAGCACTATGACTAGTGTCTCCATCAAAGCTCTATCAATTAAATGACTCACATGGGGGACAGTATACAGGTATAATGTAATGTAAAATGGTGCTTGAGGGATCGTGTTTCCAAACTTCAGTCGCAGTGGAGTCCACATAAGCCCCCTGTTTTCACATGGTCTGAGTCTGCATGCTTTGCACTGTCTGTAAGGTTGATATCATTGAAGAGCCTCAATATGCTGAAGGTATCCTCATAAATTCTGTTGCTGTTCTGTTCTTGGAGGTGACATGCAGTGGTATGGCTTGATGTTGGCAGAACATCTTGTGTGGATGCGGGCTAGAAGTGACACCATCATGTTGGGTCCCTGTGCATACCTTCAGATCATCAACGCTGAGGGCCTTCAGGCAAAGGAAAGTCTTGCAGTCACCAAAGAGTGTGGGCCTTGACTGGATTCAAAGACGCGCTAGTTGAGAACACAACTGTCAAAAGACTCTAGTTCCCTGAGGATTGGATTATGGACATTTTGGCTCTCAGGGGAGTATCCAGATGTCATGTGTGATTTGAAAATAAACTTTGAACTATTTTTGCAAATCTGTTTGAACTCTTAAGACTGGGGTTATATGCTCTGCCAAAATTCCTGTGATGGAATAGTACTGAATCTAAAATGACGTTTCATATGTATAACTATGTAAATACAGGAGTGCATAAGGTATTAGAGTGAGAGTATGCTATATTCTGCTAAGTGTAGGGAATACCAACATGTTAGTTCTGTTGTTATGTTTTCAGTTTACAGCAGCAGTCAAGTAGAAACTATATTCATCTTCCACATAACGGTGTGTAGTGAGACAGCTCAAGGTAGTTATTCGGATTTAGAGACAGGTGTGCGTCTATATATCTGGCAAGATATATATGTCTTTGCATGTTTAGCTTTCAAGAATTCCCAGAACCTTGCCAAAGCATAGAGATTAGGTCATGTAGATCTATGCCTGAGCGATATCATTTAACAATCACAGTTTTGTTCAGTGTTCTATTGACAAGTTACCTAAGGTTTGTGAATTCGTACAATCGCTTTTTATTGACCAGGTTCCGGTTTAACCTTTTCCATCTTCTTCTCGCCCACCCAAGGGGGCAGTGTAAGGGACAGAGGGGGATATTCTCAAGAACGTCGGATAATTATCTAAAAATTAGCTTAACGCAACTTTGCACATCGCAGTCTATCGCGGGAAAATAACACTGTGTTAACGTTGTATTCTCAACCCGGCGGCACCATGCGATAGTCTCACGATAACGTGCCAAATGACCGCGTTAAAATGAACGCGACGCCGAACAAATGCGAAACGCGAAAAAAGTTGCGATGCCCCAAATCGCGATAAAAAATCAGCGATAACCAGCGACAGGCCTGCAATTCCCACGCGTAATGCGGGAAAAACACTATAAAGGCAGAAAAATAAAAAAGACAAAAAAATAATAAACTGCGTAGCACCATGGATGCACCCGGACCGAGTGCAGAGGACAACGCGAACCCCACAAGCCCCACAGACGACCAGCAAGGAATCTCGGGGTCGGGGAAGGGCAAGGAGAAGAGGAAGAGGAAGACGGGGTTCAGTCCACAGGAAAATCAGATCATCGTCACGGAGGTGATAGAACACTACCAACAACTGTTCGTCACCTCCACTGTGTCATTGGCAACACAAACGGAAATATGGCAGTCGATTGTGAACAACGTGAATGCAGTCGGAGTGTTAAGGAGGTCAATGGAGGAGGTCAAGAGGCGCTGGCATGATGTGAATAGCCAAACCAAGCAGAAACTCGCTGCCAACCGGAAGGCAGCAACGGCGACTGGAGGTGGGAGTCCTGCGCCACAGGAGGAGCTGGATGAGCTGGAGGAAATGGTGGCCACAGTCATCAGTGTGGAGACGGTGCAAGGAGTTGGGGGTCCGGACACAGCTCGATATGACCTGACCCAACAGCAACAGGGTGATTAACAACCAGGGACATGGGGGACGGGGGAGATGGGCACAATGGCACAGATGCACAATTATGTGTAGCACACTGCACACCCACAATGATTGTGGAACATGTCCCTGATACCCTTGGCACACTGCAGCACACATAGAAACACCAAGTAGGCCCCTGTCCACTATGTGCACAAAGGGGCCCCCCTCCCTATCACCAATGTCACAACCTACCCATGCACATGTGCTGAATCCAGCAAAGCAGCGGCCCTGTGAGCCACTCTGACAATGCAAGTGACACTGCATGACCAATAGCATGGCTGCAGTCAAAATACATGACATGGTGCACGACACGACACTGTGGTGGCCCAGTGTGGATCACATCCTCAAAGGAGCAGGTCACACTCTGACACATCCACGTGCACATACAACCCCTGACGTCAACAACACATCTGCAGACAAACAATGCACAAGAGTACAAAAACCGTCCAAGAGCACAAATGACCCAAGTCGCCAACATCTCAGCACCTTAAAAGCACACAAGTCAAAGGCACACCGCCTCAAAGGGATAAGGGGCCGCTAAATCAGAGCTGCAGGGGCGACTCTCCCACAATGCAGCACACACACATAGCAATCACAGCACATCAACATTGACGACAATGTGGTACAAAGTGCAACACTTTCACTACAGAACAGAGGACACAACTGGTGCCGCTTGTGCGTAGAAAATGGCCAATCACATCTGGCATAGCAGGAAACTGTGAGATGATCATGTACGAGTACAACCTCACATCCGTCATGCAGTCGAAATGTCCACTGTCTCCCATCAAATAGCCAGCTCATCCAAAACAGTCACAATGTACATTGTCATGCAGTCTGTATGTAAACATGTACAATGCATCAACATACATGGAACACACTGTTAACCTGCATCTCCCCCTCACATTGCAGAGGGACAATCAACACCTCCTGCAGAGCAGACCAGACAGCTCTTCAGTGATGATGAGGAGGACCCCCTGACCATCAGCTCGGACACCCTCCAATGGCTCGTGGACAGCCTCCGCACCCCACCTCCAGGAGCAGGGCAGCCCAGCTGCATCGAGGTGACCCCACCCCCTGCACAGCCCACACAGCAGGAAGCACCCACCACCACGGCTGGCTCCCAGCACCTCGGAAAGACGCATGGCATTCCAACGCCGTGTGTCAGACTGCCAGAGGGGGCTGGCTGAACAGGTGCGGGTGGGTTTCGACCTCATGGCAGCCAAACTTGATGCCATATGTGGGTGTATGAGTCCCATCAGGGACCACTTACAGTCCCTAACGGACACCCACAGTCCGTTCCATGCTCTACAACAATCCTTGGCTGACCTCGCTGGAGCCATTACTCGGATACAAGAACTGTCTAGTCAGACAGGCTCCAGCGATGACAGCACAGAGTTGGCACAGATGTGGAGGACAATGGAGAACATGGAGCGGATGCAGGCTGGAAGGATGGCTGCCACGGCTGTACACCAGTGAGATGTAGCTGGGATCTTCCATGCCCTGCAGAACCTCATCTTGCCATTGCTGCCACAGAGCCTGTCCCAGATGACTGCTGCAGGAACTTCGACACACACATCTCCGCCCCCTGATGTGTCAGTGGCACACAGTGATGCAGCCATACCACCTCCGCCACCTGACGTGTCAGCGGCACACAGTGATGCAGCCATAACACCACCACACACACCTGACACACCTGACACAGAAGACATATCAGAGGACTAAGATGTGGATGGCAATGACTCTGTGTGAGAAAGGAGGTTGTAGCATTCATCCCCGCCATATGGCCTGTTCCTGCTTGGTTCATCCCTCTGCATCATGCCCGGGAACAACACCTTCCACTGTCCCCCGAAACACTCTGCGACATTCACCTGGACCCCGACATGGACTGCCATATCTGCTCTGGTTTCCAATGACACAGCAATAAGGCTGCGGACTGAACTCTTCCTCTTCCGATTAAATTGTCATTCACCAAAGGGCTCTTGTTTGCCCTCCACTGGGCAACCATGTAATGTGGGGTTTGCATGGCCATGTACTGCTCCAGCTCCGACACTCCACAGAATGTGAATAAAACATTCCAAATCACACAGATGTGTCATGTCTATGTTCAATCAAGTATATAAGTATGGATGAATGTAGGGACATTGATTGCACAAAAAGGTACACCCTGGGAAATGACATCAATGCGCATGTTTGACCCTGACCCACATGGCCAATTAGATGACTGTGAAGGTGTGAACTAGCTGTGGCCTCATTGCTCATGAACAACATCCTTGCAACCCCCCAACGTAGCCCCACGTCCATGTATTAAATGGGGCTGTGTGTAAAAATGTCTAATTCGGTAGCAGGCCTAAAGTAGTGTCCCCCATCACATGTGACAACAGAACATCTCTTCGCATACATACTCACACTCAACTGTGTGGACACAGCCTGTTTAGATGGATCACATCCATTTGTGGATCACATTGATCCACATGGCAAGAAGTTGGACACCATACTCACATTGCTGAAGACACGTAAGAGCACAGGTCTACCAGCAACTATCCCAACCACAATGTCTGGCTCACAGAGGTGGAGCTGGCAATAGGGACTCACCCCTAAGTGAAATGCGTCAGTCAGTCCCTCCCTGTGTATGGACTATGCTCATTGAGGCACACGATTTGTCATTCTAATCAACACTCATCACAGTTGAACACTAGTGAAATGGCGTAGACTTTATTAGCATGTGCGTGTCAGTACGGGCAAGACAAGGGCCACAACATGCAGACCAATGCTTCAGACACTAACAGGCAGCATGGGAACATGTAGAGGTGCAAGAAATGGGGAGGCAAAAATGAACACCAATCATTATGGATGGCAACGGTCTCGGCCCACCTTGCCTTGTTGGACGAGTCATGTGATGTTTGGCGTATGCTCATTGCCCCGTGTCAGGGGACACAACTCACAGCCCATGGGATCTGCATAGTGCTGTACCACCGGACTGCACAGACTGACTGCTCTGCTGACAGTGAGCAGGTGAAAGGGTCCAACAAGGTCACATGTAGTACTACATTGCCATGTGTGTACTCTCCCTCCAGCAGTATGTCAGATTTAGGAACTTTGCCAAGCGACGCTGTGCAGCTCCGCCCATGGGACTGCCTCACCTTGCACAGGTGTGTGTCAACACGCGTAGGTGCACGCACATGCATTCTGAGTCCAGGCGAATGCAGCCATGTCCACTGTTGTGGTGGGATATGTGACCATTTCTCCAAGATGCAACAAGGTGTTGGGACCTGTGCTCTGGGTTACAAGCAGTTGTGGCTGCAGGAACGTAGTTACTCGTCCATGAATGCGAGCGCAGCTTCCTGGGCAATCAGTTCCAAGAGTACGTCATTGTCGACTTCAACGAACACGAGGGCGAGCCAATACATTAACTGGTCCGGACAGATGTGCTCCGTCCACGCCGTTTCACCAATCCGCAACACAGCCCAATAGGGGAGCGCTTCGATGTGGTCACTGCACACGAGGACTTGTGCAATCTCCCATGCCCAACTGCCAGCACATACGCCAAATATCAAGGCATCCCATGAACGGGTATCACGGTTACACTCCTGGTCGTGGGCCAACAGGGGGCGCACACACAAGTCATGATCCAGTTCAGCTACCATTGTGTTGGATAGGCAGACATCCATGGGCCACTCGAATATGCATGATCGACAGTGGAACCAGGGCTGGACGCAGGTGACGTACACAAGACGGAAGCTCAGACGGTAACTGATGCGCAACACTGCCAGTGGCAGTGCCCCCAACAAATGCAGCATTCGTGTACGGTACAGTTCCACGTGACAGGGGTTGTGCATGTGCCCGGGATGTTCTGCCATTGCGTTGGTGGATCTCGTAGAACCGGCACTCTTCTGACCTGCGGCAGTTATGTGGATGATATGCCACAGCTCGGAGCAATGAGTTGTATGTGTGTGCAACGTTTGGACGTATGGGTTGTTGTGTACGTAAGTGTCAAGGGCATTCCATGCAAGAGTACCTCGAGCAAGGACTTCTGTGTGTGGGGTGTGGATACGTTGGCCTTTCATTAGCGCTGTGCGTAGTGTGGGAGTCATCATCATCTGCTATGGTATCTCTCTCAGGGGGTGCCTGCCGCATGCAAGACCAAGGTCGGAGGTGCAGATGTCCTTCCGCCTTATGTATTGAGACAAAGGAGCTTTCATCCCTAATGTTAGTCTGACTACTGCTTGCATTCTGGAAATGTGATGTGGCTTTCGCGCTGCATTTGGGGCTAGGCCTTAGGTTTATGGTGCACCAATAGCAATACACACACAACAGTTGGCATGTATGTGCCAAGAGCCTTCCTTTCACTGTCTCTCTCTCCCTCTCTTTCTCTCTCTTTTTCACTCTCTCTCTGTCCTTTGATGAGCGCATGACACACCTTCTTATTTTGAATTTTGTCTTGCAGGCTGTGACTTACAGATTGTCCAGAGAGGACCCGCCATGACTCTTCCAAATGGTTGTTTTGAGTTAAATTTGAATAAATTGTTTTGTTTGGAAATTCAGAGATGAATGAATGATTCTCCTTTTTCGGACCACACATGAATGTTAATTGTTGTAATTGTGCGACATCAGGCGAATTGTTTTGTTCATGATTTTATGAAGTTGGTGTAAAATATCTTTGTCCGGGGGGGAGGGGGTTTTCCGGGGTAGAGCCCCGGAGGGGACGGGTCCTGGGGGTGGTGGCGGTGGGTGTTGTGGCCCTCTTGGGTGTCCGAGCTGCATGATCAGTAGCTCCATGGCATCTGTTGTTCTTCTGGTGTGGCTGTGGGCTGGGCTCCCATTTCTGGTGCAGGTTGTCGTCCGACTTAACACCAGGTAAGAGCAGGTGTTAAATCCTTGCTGCTAACGCGCCTTATCGCCTGTTTTGGGATCTTATCGCCGATCTGGCTGGTCGTTGGGAATATTGCGAAGTGGTGTTGTCGCGGCTTTTTGCACAGGAACGCCTACTCTGCATCTCATTAGCGTTAGTTGCCGGTGTCATCCGTGGCGATGTTTTTTGCGCCTGCTATCGCAGGAAAACTGGCGATATCGGCTGTTAGCACCAGCTTGTGAATAGGGCGATAAATCTATCGCCACTTTGGCTGCGATAAAGTGCCGCTAACTCGGCAATAAGTCCTTGAGAATATGCCCCAGAGTCTTTTGCCCTATGGCTGTGATGGTAACTCTCCACAGGACATGCTCCACCTTTTGAAGTTCTGCAGTTTTTATGACCTACTCAGGAAGTGTTTTGTCATCCCGATTTTGAAAAAGGCTAATCTTAGGCAAGTGCGTCCCGCTTACATGTTTTTATTAATGCTCACGGGCAGTACAGTTTTTTATGTGCTTAACTTTTTTAAATCTGCCATCAGGCTTAGAACTAGCTGTGATTAATTAGTGCGTTTTTAATATACTGTTTATGGCATGATGCACTTTGTAATGTTTTGCACATTTTTCCTGTTCATTAACTGTTTTTACTTGATGTGTATAGTTGTTTTTATCTGGGCTATTTTATTTTATCTGATTCTGCCTGTGTGAGTCTGGTGTTCTCTGTACCTTGACTTCTACACTCAGTCTCGGTTACTATTTTAATTGGCACGTTTTTATTTTTGGAAGTTCTCATCTGTATTTAACGTGTGCTTTTATGGTTTTTGTGCAAGAAACCGAATAAAGATAAAGATTGATTGATTGATATGTAACTCTTATAAGAAAAATTAGAGACTGCTCTTTATTAAGTTGAGACATACATGAGACGTTTTTCTTTCTAAGCCACTACATTACAGGCAATATTGAACTGGCTATTTCATGGTGATGCTCATGTTTCCCTATGCTTATTGATACTAGAATCTGTTCCTACATGCTCACTATATCACTGGGCCAAATCCCCTGTGACATGGAAACAATGCCTTTTTTACTTGCTTAATATAACGGGGGCTACTAATTCACAATTGAATGGTGCTCAAGTTACCGACCTCAGAAGGATAGATCTCTTAGTCAGCCTTGCCAGGCTGCACACTGGTGATTCACAGATCAGAGCAGCCAATGTTTAACTCGATGGGCGATCCTTTCATGTGCCTAAGGTCTACAGGCTTGTTTTACAAAAACAGGCATAACAGGAAATTCTTGTTGGTTACAACATCATTTTGTCTTAGGATATGTTTGTCCGTTAGAGGTTGAGTTTGGATGACCCCGTATCAGCCGTGCCTGGCTCTGATGACAAACAGCCCAGTAAAAACATGGTAATCTCCCAGTGTATGCAAAGATTAACATGCCCCCTTGAGGAAAATCGTAAGGCAGAGAATAAAAAATACACATGCAACCGAACGGCACAAGTTTTCCTGGCCACTCAGTGGTCTTTTGTGCCAACAGAAATGTATTTAAAATTGTACCCAAAAGAAATGCGTTTGGAAGTTATTCGCTAATCACTGATAATGATTTATAACTTGAGGCATGAAGGGAAAGGGAGCTAGCAAAACAACAGTAGGGTTAAGGCTACGGGGGCGGGATTTGTTCAGCACTCCAAACCCATGTCGCCTAGAAGGCTGGAATTGGCTGCTTGGCAAAAGGCCCTCAGCAGAACAGGTGTGAAAGCTCTCATCATTTGAAGTGGATAGCTCCAGGCTCTTGCAATAAGATACAGAAGAACAGAATTGCCACTGCCCCCAGGATGTCCATGTCGTCCAGAGCAACTGCCCCCCTCTTGGGCAATGCTTGGGAATGGCCCGTAAACAGAGGAGCCCCGTCATTTGTTGCAAAATTCCTCCAACAGGTATAAGAGCAGTCATCACAGGTTACTTCTTGCCTTACCTGTTTGGAAGGTGCTGCGTAGGTGGTAGCGGTCACGTCTTGCCTCTTGTGAACTCCTGCTGTAGGGCGGCATGATGGTCTTGACTCACATCACTCAGCATTAGACGTTTGTGAGAAGACCAGGACTGATTTTCATTCATTTTTATCATGCCAATGTATCCAATGCAATCAATCAATCAGGGTTTTATAAAGCGCGCTACTCTCCCGTGAGGGTCTCAAGGTGCTGGGGGTGGGGCGGAGGGGGGGGGGGGTACAGCTCCGGTTCAGTCGAAGAGCCAGGTCTTGAGGTTCTTCCTGAAGGTGTGTAAGGTAGGGAAGCGTCTAATGCTGACAGGGAGCTCGTTCCAGGCCTTGGCTGCGATGTAGGAGAAGGCTCTTCCGCCTGCTCTGTTTCTGCAAATGCGTGGGGTTTCTGCCAGGGTGAGGTCGGCGGAGCGGAGGTTCCTTTTGGGTACATGGAAGGAGACTCTCTTGTTGAGGTATGTGGGTCCGATGTTGTGGAGGGATTTGTAGGCGTGGGTGAGTAGTTTGAAGGTTACTCTCTTCTCGACGGGGAGCCAATGGAGGTCTCGTAGGTGTTGAGTCATGTGTTCGTGCCGTGGGGTTCCAAGGCAAGTCTGGCCGCGGTGTTCTGGATGGTTTGGAGCTTGTGCAGGAGAGTTCTGTTGATTCCGGCATAGAGTGTGTTGCCGTAGTCCAGTCTGCTTGCTATGAGTGCGTGGGTGACGTTTTTTTTGCATTCGGGGGGGATCCATTTGAAAGTCTTGCGGAGGATGCAGAGGCAGTTGAGGCTGGTGGAGGCGACGGAGTTGATCTGGCGGGTCATGGTGAGGGAGGAGTCGAGGATGATGCCGAGGTTCCGTGCGTGGACTGATGGGGTGGTGGGCTCCCGAGGGCGGAGGGCCACCAGGTGTTGTCCCAAGCGGTGGTGGAGGGTCCGAGGACGAGGACCTCTGTTTTCTCCGAGTTTAGAGGAAATGTGCAAGAACTACACATCCGAGACCCCAACCCAACCCCTCCCCCACCCCCCGCACTCCCGGCCACCATAAAGTCGTTTCCATTCACTTTTGAAAATTGTGGCAAGGGCAGAAAGAACCACACACTTCTTTAAAATTTTCATTCATTTTAAAGCACGGAGATCGTCGAAAACAAGTAGAACAGCGGTGTTTATTGGAATATTGGGTTGTCTGAACTAGACACATCTGTGAGTGTACACTCAGTATTTTCGATACCACGAATACTCATGACAGTAAGGGCCCTCACATACTTGTGCTGCTAAGGCAACACAAACACACATACACACTCCCTTTCTTTATGTTGCCCACGTGCCCTTCACGTGACCCCAAGAACAAATGAGCTCAACTCCGGGAAAACTGAGGTTTATCCTCACCAGAGCTAAAGATGCCCGAGGGAAGAGGTTTAGATCGTCGTCTTGGCAGTCTTGGAGGGCAACTGAGGCATGCCGGCAAACCAGGCCAAGGGCATTTACATCACCCGCTATGAACGCCAAAATAGATAAGCTGCTTCATCTTGGTTTGTTACATGTTCAGAAACATTAAAATCTGCTTGGCACAAGTCTTAAAATAAAAAAGACGTGGGGGGACCAGCCAAGTTAAGTAGTGTGCAAGTGACATCATGTCACATGACATCACAGCGTGTGGCATCAAGGCACTGGACATCGCACGTAGCATCAATGGAAGTGGCATTGCAGCGCATGACCTAACAGGACATGACATCACAAGAAGTGATATCAGCTCTTAAGACCTCGCACATATGTTTAGCAGGTCTGTCGTGAGTACATTTGAACACATTAAAATATTTAATGAAAGAGATTTTGCATCGGGGTTGTGTCAAAAATGTGATGCAACCCGACTCAGAATTTCGGCATCAACTTGTACCTTTACTTTTTAAAACTCCGCCACAAATAAATTAGCAACAAGGAGAAACGTGTCAGTAGATCTGTTCTGCTTAATTGGTTGCAAATTCGGCATTTTAAAATATCTTAAGGGGGTAAGGCACCTGCAGCAGAGATCTTTGTGTGCTCAGTAAATCTCAGGGAATAATAATAATGGCAAAATAACTCTGGAGGTTATCATTTGCGAAACTGTCGGGATTATGAGTTAATTGGGACAAGTCATGTTTATTCCACTTTGACTCCCGCACGGCTGCCTCTCCGTTATCGGTCGACGGCGCTCAGGTGACTTGCAATCGCATATGTTCCGGTACCTGGGAATACGGGTATGCCACACAGATCAGGAAATACTAGACGGCAACCTCACCAGGGTGGTCACGACTTTAACAGCGCAAATAGAGTTCTGGAAGACACTAAACCTCTCAGTGGCGGGGCGGGTAGCGCTCATCAAAAGGGTGGTCCTGCCACGTCTCCTATATTATTTCACTGATCTCCCAATTTACCTACCTGTGGCCTTTTTCCGTTCTCTGGAGGGCATACTACGGGATCTTCTCTGGAACAACACGCGCTGCAGGGTAGCGCTCGCAAAACTCTACTTGCCTCAAACTCAGGGGGGGCTTGGCCCTACCAAATATGGAGCACTATTATTTAGCAGCCCAGCTGCAGCGGGTCGCCATCTGGATGGCGGAGCTACACCTGGCATATACAGCAGGGTACAGCCCCCCATACACCATAGACAGGCTCAAGCACATATTCCACCCTTGTACAAAAAATCGGGAGTCGCTACCTCTGTTGGTGCAAGTAGCCCAAAGGTGCTACCGCCGTAGCCTATCTCTTACTAAGGAAATCACACTGTATGCACCGGTCCTCCCTATCATGGGTACACCAAAAAAGGGCGACAGGGTCAGGGCAGCTGAACTCACAGCCTGGCATGAGGCAGGCATTTACATGCTGGGGGATCTTTATAAAGACGATACACTAAGGACATATGAAAACCTGATGCATGAGGAGGGAATCCCGCCGGGTCTCTTTCTTAGCCACGCCGCCTGGGTGGGTACGCTTTGGCACCATTGGGGTGATGTCATGAGGGAACCTCAAACACACCTAGTGGTGCAATACATACACGTGATGGGTTCGGGACGGCACATCACCAAATGGTTCATGGAGGCACTGCGCACACATTCTGTAATAGATGTGGCTCCCTTACGGAGAAGATGGGAGGCAGATCTAGCCCACCCATGTTCACCCAAAGAATGGAATACAATATTGGAAAGCCACACACTAATTCCTAGAAATGCTAGGTTCTGATTAATTCAGCTTTACATAGTGCATCGAGCAAACCTCTCTCCGGACAAAATTAATAGGTACTACCACAGACAAGACGCATGCTGTCCGCGATGCAAACAACCGGACGCAGACTTTGTGCACATGCTATGGACGTGTAATAGATTACATGATTACTGGGAGGGGGTAGCACGACATCTTTCCATGTGCACTGAGAGAGAACTCCCTAATACAAGGGAAGCCTGTTTGATCAGATTATTTCCGAGGGAAAAGAAACACAGAGCCACTACCAGATTTCTAGATTTGGGCCTAGTGGTGGCCAAGAGTCATCACGAGACACTGGAAGGCTGAGGAACCCCTGTTCATACAGGCTTGGACTCAATCCCTGCTCAATTGGGCCAAAGCGGAGGGAACAGCACTGCAGAGGGAAGATACTCTAGGATTACGCAAATACCCGATCTCCACACTTTGGAACACGATATTAACTGCATTCCAAATGACGGTAACGCCAGAGGAAGCCCCAGACAGCCCAGATGAAAAGACACACTCTCAAAATTCAGCCACAACGGCATTAACACTCATATAACATCAAACCCTGAGTGTACTCCAATCATCACACAAGATATAAGTATAGGAAGGTTTAAAAGACAGCAGCTGATTGATAAGGAAGAAAATGAAAAGGTGACAAGCCAGGCGCTGATATACATCCCCACGACTAGTTAGGCCCTCCCCTTCCCCTCCACATGTTGTCGTTGTTTTTGTTCACTAGGCTATGAAACAGTCAATTGACCTGTGGCTATTGGAAACACAACACAGTCACAAGAGATCATTAGAATACCCAAATCGCTCATTCAAACAATTGGATACACGGCTCATGTGTAAATTATAGTGTTGCATATGCACAGACATATATGGGACCCCCACAGGTGATTCCTCCTCGATACAACTAACCGACATGGTCGACACACGCTTACACATGCATTATATGTTGATTATTAACCGCAATGTCAAATGTAAGCTGTAATGATATAATGCAACTCTTTCCTGGAGATTTGTAATGCTGAATATATGTACGACTATTTTCCTCTTTCTCCCTTTGTTTGTTGTCTTAAAACAAGTAAAGCCAATGAATAGATCAATAAAAAAAACTATGGAGGTTATCATATTTGCTGGAGAAATCTGTCTTTTGTCTAGTCTCAGTTTTAAATCAAAGTAGTGTAGAGGGTTAATATGTGTCCTGCAAAGCACATCATGTTACACACGAATGACATTTGTATTTTCTGTAGATGGTTAACTGGGTTACTGTCTTTAACACAGAGATCCTTTTATTACTTTGTGTTCAATAATTGCAATCCTTTTAATATAGCACAGTGAGCTATGAAGGACAATTGTCTCATACAACTTGTAACTCTCACTGTCTTATGTAACACATCATGTACATTGATTTACATACGTATAGGATTTATTGTCAATGTATAATGTGTACATGTGATATAAAGGGTTGTAACACCCTACATTGGGATTAGGGGTGGGCGGAATTTGCATAGTCGCGTTACGCAAATTTCGGCGAAATTGTTAAAAATCTCCGCGAGCACGTAGAAATTCCGCGAAGACGCGGAATTGCTTGTCCCGCCTGTTCGCGATGTGTTTTTGCGTGCTCGCGGTGAAATATATCGCTAACTTGCCCATGCGGTCGCTAATGGGCGCGGCCATCTTGTTTTTCACTTGTCCCGCCCGCTCGCGATGGTTATTTCCTGTTCCGGGTCGCGTATTGCATGCTCCCGCCCGCTCGCGATGCTTATTTCCAGTTTCGGGTCACGCTCCCGCCCGTTCGCGATAAGTATTTCCTGTTCGGGAACGCGTATTACGTGTTCGCGACGCTTTTTGCGTGCTCGGGGGGAAATATCGCGCAAACTTGCCCATGCGGTCGCCATGGGCGCGGCCATCTTGTTTTTCACTCTATTGCTATGGTTCTGGGCCTGCTTTTCAATCCTCCCTCTATCTTTTCAATCCTTTGTTTCTGGAAACTTTTTTTTGATCTTTTTTATTTATTATCTATCTCTCTATTTTCCTGATTCTATATTTTGAGTTTTTTTCTACTTTTTGTGTGTTTTTCACTACTTTTTCACTCTTTTTCTATTACCTCCTTTTTCATTTCTTTTACTTACTTTTTTATTTCCTACCTTTTCTTTTCCGCCCCCCCGCCTACCCAGAACCATGGCAAAGGGCCACAGGGCTCGTCGTAGCCAGAGCCGCGACCGCCTTCCTTGCGGAAGGCGGCGCCAAAAAGGGGTGCAGGCATGGGCCTTATTTGGTGAGGCGGAGGTATCCGCACTGGTTTTTTTTGTGCAGCGCCACCTCCCCTTAACCCTGGCAGCAGGCGGCAGGCCTGGGTCCGGGTACGGGCTCCGGGAGCGTCGGCAGCGGTGGGGCAAGGTGCGTCGGACAGTGTTTCGCTGCTCTGGTGTCCGGCGCACCAATAACCAGCTGACGCACCGGTGGTCCGATATTCTGGACCGGGAGCAGGACCTGCTGGACCTGCTAGGAGTGGAGGTCCCGGGGCTTGGTGAGTAGCTATTTAATATTACTACTTTGTGTTCTTCTGCTCTGTGTTATATATTGCGAATATTTTTTTTTCCCGACCAGCAAGAATGCTGCTGCTTACATTGCAGGTAAATTACGTTTAAAAATCTTCTGTGATTGTTATGACACAGGCGCTCGGCGCTACTAATCTTACTTGTTTGCAACTTTGCGCTTGCTTGGCCTGATGATTATGTAAGAGTTTACTTTAGAGAACTTAAGTTAGGTAATGCTAGAGAGACTCTAGTCCTTCCTTTGTCCTCCTGCCACTAAGAAGGGATAGTGGTGGATTGATAGGTTTAGTTACTTATTAGTTGGTAATTTTTAAGTGGTGTGTGTGACGCATCCTCTGTCACGTCACATGCTGCTGAGTGCTGCTTACCCCAGTCCTTAGTAGAACCTTTTGTAGTTTGTTTAGTGAGTGTTAATAGGCTTATATCATCACTAGCAGAACATCAGCAGCAACCAACCAACAATTTGGTGTATGCAAAAATGTATGCATGTGTCCTCCATCTATGCATTTTTGAGGACTAAAATAAATGGAAATGCAGACTTACTGAACAATTTGCCCGTCTGGATTGGAATAGGTGGGCTAGGTCAGGTGGTACTTAGGCTTACTAGACGGTCCGTAAATCTCGCAATACTACTAGTCGATCAGATTAGATAGGTCAATTTTATTGCAATTGTTGTTCACAAAAATGTTTTTGGAGCGTATTTTAAAATATTTTATTTGTTTCACACCAAACTTTAATTTTTGTCTCTTTCTTTAGGAAATCTTACATGATCAGCACCCAGGGGCAAGAAGACGGGGTCACAGGCGGCAGGACAAGAACATCAAGATGCCTCCCAGGGCCAGGACCGCTCCTCTACCGAGGGCTCTGCTGCTGGCCCCAGTAAGTCCTCCAGTGGTTAATATTAATAATTATATTTCCCTAACTTTTCCTGCACCTTATTTTTTCCGAACTATTATTTCGGTTTCCTAATTCTATTTTTTTCAAATTCTTCTTCGATCTAGACTATCTGTTTCTAAATTCTTGTTATCCCTGCCTCTAACTGCGTCTGCTATGACTCTCTGTACTGCTACTATTAGTCTGTCTGTAGCTAAGCTTGCCCAGTTGGCCACTCTTTATTTAAAAGGTTTTAAATAAAACTCAGATTCACCAATAGCTCTAGCCATTGAGTCCAGTCCTTTGGGTTGTCCTCTTCTACTACTTCTAGTCTTCTTAATCTTGAGGCTTTTCGACAATTCCCACCAACAAAATGCCCAACCAGATTTTACTATTTTTGATAGGATAGGACATACTACTACTGTTGTAGGGATTCTGCACATACAGAACTTTGCACAAGAAAATAGGACGTTGGTGATGGGAGGTTGGACCTTCCTCACACCTCAATCAGAAGCCACCACAATCCCCTGACCGACTAGTTATAGTGTCTCATTAGCTCTCCGAACCCCCCCAAGATACCCAATGAGTAGACAACCCAGAACATAACACTCCCGACCTCTCAGTCGCGGAAGCAATGCACACCCTTTCGCTCACTCACTCGTGTAAGTCCACACCAAATACCACCGAGTCTATGTAAGTTCAAAAGGTTTATTTTCAACTTACAAGCTCTGTACGTTGTTCTATAATGCAGCAGCAACAGCAAAATGCATAAGATTAAAACACTAAACATTGTTACACTTAGTTACACTTACAACTACAAGTCCATAGAAGACAAAAGGCGAAATCATGATAACTGAACAGTGGTGGAAGAACCACCCTCCCTTAGTAGGAATATAGTTTATATAAAATTATAAATGAAGATCTCTGAGCGAATTCTGGGGACCCCTCACCTTAGAAGAACCTAGTACTGGTTACATCATAAGCTCTGCAAAGCTCTGGTTCTTCATATAAGGGAATCTTCCATCTGTTATGAGAAAAATGGTGCACGTTAGTATAGTGCAAGCATTTCTCAGTCGTGCCAAAAAGTGTAGTATTTTTATGGATAAGCAATATGGACTAACACCAGAACTCCATAACAAAGTGGCTTGTTTTTCGACCTTGTACGCAGCGCTCAGACAGTAGCAGTATGAGCTCATGTGGGCTCAAAGGCGTCTTACACAACAAGCTGCGAGGTAACTTGCGCAAAAATAAAAGACACAAAGCTAAAATGGTTGCATGGCTCGGGGTAACTTAGCAAAGACTAGAATGACCCTAGGGACCATATAACACTACTAGTGTCTACTCTACTACCTGATTTGTACTAGTGATGTATGTTGTATATGTATTATGTATGTATTAACTTTTTTTCAATCTTGCTACTGAAAAATAGGGGAGGTGTATATGGCATCTGAAAAATGTGTAATGTTTTTTCTAGGCGTACTACCGACCACCAGTACCGGGGCCAGCGGCGAAGGTGACGCGGCCGGTGAGGGTGCAGGAGGAGATGCGGCAGTTGCAGGAGGAGCTGCAGGGGGTGAGCCAGCAGCAGTGGCGGGCGGTGGTAAGTTATATTCCTAATCCTTACTTATTGACATTACACTCGCTGCAAGGGTGTAATGTATACTGTACTGTTGAGACTTAAGTAAGAAGTTGTTGTGAACGGTTGAAGAAGACACCCTTTACTTAGCATTAGCAATAGCATTAGCGGCGGGAGTGTACTGTTGAGTAACCAATGGCCTCTTCTATCTGACTTCAACTCAGCTTTGAAAGTTTTATGGATAAGACTAAAAGTCAGATCAGATGATCTTGATGGATGGGTTAAACGAAAAGGGAAAGAAGGGTGGAAGGAGGAAGGACGGGCGAGATTTAATATTTATGACTGGCAGAGAAGGATACGTGGGATGCATGCATAGGTGTCTGATAGGAATCAGATGCATGGGTGGTGGAATGCCTGAAACTCCCACAAATGTTAGAGGCCGAGGTAGTGGGAGGATAGATACATACCACAAATGTTATGTACTGTGCTTGCTAGTGCTACTGTGCCACTATGTGTAGAATTAATTTGTCTTACTGCTTTGCTAAGAGTATATTTTACAATAGTCTTGTTTTTTCTTCTTGATATAGCTACTCCTTCCAAAGTGAAAGTAGACAGGAAGGAGTTGGCAGCCAAGGCCCGGCGCCGGAAGCTGGAGGCCATACAAAGTGAATACCGGCGGCTGGTGGTTCTAGAGGAGGAGGCGGCAGCAGCTGCAGCCTCCTCCAATGCCCCGGGCCCCAGCCACCCCCCTCCAGTGTTACGGTGCCACCGTCTGGCAGCCGCCCGCCGCCGTACTTCATTAAATAGCACTGCTGCCCCCCCTGTGGATGCAATTGCCGCGCATTGAAGCGCCGCGTGGCCCGTCTAGAGGAGCGTATTCGTGTCCTGGAGAGGCGAGCCCGCTGATGAACAGACCCTGTTGATTGCCCCTTTTTTATTGCTTATTTTGGTGGGTGGGAATCGGGCGTTGGGGTTTTCACTTTTGGACAATTGGACATTTAATTTGTTGGACTTTTTCGTTCCGGGCAATGGACATTGGTTGGGGTTAGGGAGAGGGATGGGTCAGGTGTTGTTGTGTTTTTTTTTTACATAGTTTATTTTTGTTAGGGGATTAAATTATATATTTATACTTTATATACGATGTTGTTAATGTTTTGTGGGTGGGGTTACTGTTTTACGTCACACTGTTTCCTTGCTGGTGCAGGGCCACAGCCAGTGTTTGATTTAAATAATTGGCTGACTTAGTAAGACACAAACAGATAGATGCGGTACCCCTCACTGAGGGACTTGTCCTACTAGTACTGTCAGTCTCTCCTCCTAGTCTATGCATTCTGCAACTGGACTCAAAGGGGTGTGTGAAATAGAATTAATGAAAAAAATTCCATTATTAATTATGCCTCCCCCAAACTTCTTCTCTTACCTGTGCTTGATGTTTAACTTAGGCACGGCGATGGCTGCATGGTGATGATGGTTTTCTTTCCCAACATGCCATGGTTGTGGTGGTAGTAGTAGTAGTCCCTGGCAGTAGCATTTGCAAAAAAATGAAAATGAGACAGTCAGTCGCCTGAGAGAGACTGTGGGAGCAGTAGTAGAACGAAGTACAGTACGGAACTTACTGCCAAACAATAATATGCCAAAACACAATAAAACATAATGGTGGCGGGGATAGCCTAGTACATAGAGTTACAAACTCTAGCTGTGTCGAGTCACTCGACTAGGCCTACAGTACACTCGACACAAGCGTAACCGTTAGTGCTGTGTAGGAGGATGACAACAAATCCAATCGATGCCGGCAATTAATGCTGATGGATTAGGTTCCTTTGGTAAAAAAATTATCTCGCAAATATACTGCTCATGGGTGGGCAAGCAGAAGAAGTTCCTCGCCCTGCCTTGAAATTGAATTAGTGTTGCTTTTGCCACATCCGCCCCAGCAAGCGTGTGATAAATTATTGGTGTACATTTAATTTAGTCACACCTCAATAAGTCACACAGCCCGGGGGAAGAGGGTTAGGGTTTGATGAATGGTTGGGAAGGGGGTTTGGGGAAAGGTTTGACAAAGAAAAACAGTACGCATGGACAACAACAAAACACAATCTTGGCAGACAACCATATCCATAAATCTGTTAAGGGAGAAAAAGGAAATGCATGCATGATGATGATAACTTGATGGTTAATGATAAGTAGTACTTACTAACTACTACTAGACAATTAGACAGTACAGGGCAGCAGTATATTATGCAATTTGCCTTGCCTGTCTGCCCTCCGAGAGACCCGAATTACATACAGTTTCTGTTCTGTTGTACTGGCCCGGGCTTAAAGATAGCAAAGAAAATTCAAAAATAGCTGTAGGGATGAATTGAATTATAAGCAGAGAGCAAACATAATAATAACAACAACACACAGTAGTAATGATTGAAGACAAAAAATGAATCAAATTATTTAAAAGATGAAAGTTGATACTGTTACTGTATGTTAACCTGGTCAAAATGGGGAGTTGCATCTCGGCATTCCTCTTGGTCCTCCCTTCCATGGACGCTCCGGCCATCAATCTTGGGTGACGCCACTGCCTGCCTGGCAGATGTAGATTCATTGGTAAGGTAGGTGAGAGTTGTTTTTCCCAGTATAGCACAGAGTAAGGGCAGGCCTGTAATTGTAGATGGAAAAACAAAAGGGATATTGAAAAATCAAGTAGAAAAAAAATGCATAAATTACGGTGGAGTGCAACAAGAACACTTTCAGAGGTGGCATGGATACATCATGTCTACTCTAGTCTGTTTCCAGCATTAACCTCCAACAACAACAGGACAGAGCAGGCCCACGGCACCCATGACCCATCCTCCATTTAGCGTACATTTTTTGACAGAGGCAGACAAAGCAGATATAGAGCAACATAGCATTTTACAAATTAAGTGACTAAATCAATGCCCCACTGTCAGTCATACCACCACACTCGACTCCACCACTACACAGACATGTAGGTCTGCAGTGGTTGTTGTTGACTTGTTTACCTTTTATGCCACTCATGAAACGCCCTGAGTTATTCCATCAACCATCTCGGATCGTACTGAGTGACTGCGAAGATATTATGTCACTGTGGTCATCATCATGGTGTGTTGTCCAACTCAGTGTGCAGTGTACAGATTGAGTCCCCTTTCCATATTCAAAATGCAATGGATCGGCCTGCAGTAGAAGTAGAAATTTGTTATTAAAAAACAAGAATGGAAACAAACATTGCATTGAGTTACTTTTAGTGTGTAGATTAGATAATAGTACACAATGAATTAACTTCATGCACTACAAACAACAACACAAATCACTCAGTCAGCGTCCAATGCATGTCATCATTCATTACCTGTTCCTTCTCATCTTCAGTTAATGGGCAGTCTCTCTCGGCTCGGAAAGGAGGATAGCTATAGTAGTCATCATCATGTTCCACTTCTTTTGGAGAGACTCAACGAGGCACGATTTTCTTTTTTCTTCGATTATGCTACATCCAATCATCATCTGGCTTGAGGGCAATAGATTTAGGGCGATTCAGGAGGATGGAGGAGCAGGACTCGGAGGAGTGGACTGAAATGCAGACAGCTGAAACTCATATATGGCAATAAAAGACGAAGACGGTGGTGATGGATTTGTTGTGATTTGAAGTTTCCAACCAGAAAGACAGACACACAAATAAAAGTAAATAAGGGAGGACGACAGTAAGAAGTGGAAGCCTAGTTGTCAGGGAAGTATAGCTCGTCCTCAAACTCTGGGGGTTCAACCAGAAGTAGGTAATCAGCATCTAACACGCTACTTCCATCACCTGAGCGGCTGTCCTCATCTTCCTGCGTTGATTCATGTATTGTGTAATTCGGTGGTATAAATTGCTGATTCATTTTGATCATGGTTAACCTCTCCACATTTTTGGGTGAGAGACTGGTCCTTTTCACTGTTACAATGGAACCAGCAGCACTGAAAACACGTTCAGAAGAGACACTTGCGACAGGGGCAAGCCAGATAGTTTATTGCCAGCCTGCTGAGCACTGGCCATTGGCCCCTTTTGCCATACCAATACCGCAATGGGTTTTGATCAATGTAGACCTCTGTTGGGTCATCCAGGTAGGCCTGGACCATCCGGTCAATGTTCAGGGGTGCTACACTTTGTTCGGCCTCTTTTGTCTTTGCATCAGCACTGGACCTAGCAAGTCCTTGCTGTTATGTGTTATGTTATGTTATGTTATAGAGCTTATAGAGCGCACAGCTGCTCCAGCAAAGGAGCGTCCTGGCGCTAGAACAGTCAGAAGGAGAGGACCACCAAAAGGAAAGACCTACAGTGAAGGGAAGAGATAAGTCTTGGTGGCCTTACGGAATGCCAAATAGTTGTTTAAGCTACGAATAGACAGTGGGAGAGAGTTCCAAAGTTTGGCCGCCAGTGTGCAGAAAGCACGGCCCCCAGCCCGTATTCTCCTCACCCTCGGAACTACCGCCAAATTTTGGCCCATTGAGCGAAGTTGGCGGGAAGGAGTGTAGGGCGAGAGCAGGGTGGCCAAAATGGCTGGGGAGGAGGATTTCAAGATCTTAAAAGCAATACATAAAGATTTGAATTCCACACGTCTGGCCACCGGCAACCAGTGTAGTCGGCGGATGGCAACAGAGGTGGAGCAATTCCTCGGCAGGCCAAGGAGGATTCTGCCCGCCGCATTCTGGACTCTCTGCAATCTTAAAATTTCTGACTTGTTGGAACCCAAATAAAGTGAATTGGCATAATCCAATCTCGACAGGATGGCAGCCTGAACGATAACCTGCCGAGTGGACGGGTCAAAATAACCTAGCAATGGTTTGAGCCCACGTAGAATACCCATGCAGGTCCCTGCCACTTTCTTGGTTTGGGCCTGAAAACTAAGAGCGGAGTCCACCCAGACACCCAGATTCTTTACTATCTGTAAATACCAATCCTGTGCCGTTTTTACTGGGGCTGATGATCCGGTTCTTGCTGTTGTCGATAGTGTTGGTGTTGGTGACAGCTGTGAACCAAATGCACTGCCCTCAGGCTCTGAAGTTGAACTTGACGCCGGATGCCCTGCTGCAGTACTTGTTGTGGGTTTGAGGCCTTTAATTACCAGCCGTTCATTTTCCAATTTACTGGCTGCCTCAGCTATCCAAGTTTTGTACCGGGCAACATCCACTTCTGAAAAAGGAAGTAATGTCTTACTGTTCAGTGCCGATTTGTACCGTGGATCCAGAATTGTGGCACAAATGTAATGTTCTTGTGATAAAATCTTAGTTTGCACCCTTGCATTTTCAGTTAAGCGACATGATAAGCTCTCCACCAACTCATATGCTTCTTTTTTTTCCTCCACACCTATGCACGCTTCAGACACCTCCTTCAGCTGTTGCTCTAGCATGTGCAACAATGGGAATAGGTTGGCCCATAGTACAGTCCTCCTTGCTGACTTCACGTGTGAAGACCTCGAAAGGAAGAAGCATCTATGTAAGAGATTTAACTAGGCACCATTGGTCCATCTGAAGGGTCATGCCTTTCACAGTAGCATCCGCCCTTCGCATGACATATTCATTGATTGGTCTGTACTGCTCAAACAGACGGTCAAGCATGTAATACGTTGAGTTCCAACGTGTTGCCACCTCCTGGATGAGTGCTTTGACTGGCATTCTATAGTCACGTTGAATGATCCTCAGCTGCTTCCGGGCTTTAAAAGAATGGCTGAAATGAGTGCATATTCTGCGGCAGGTGGTCAGTAAGTTGCTGACTATGGGTTCTTTTTTCAGAAAGCCTTGAACTATAATGTTAATGCAGTGCGCCAAACACAGGACCCTGAAATAGGCACCAACCTCCATGGCCTTAAGTACATTACTGCCATTATCCGTGGCAACAAAACCAATGTTAAGCCCTCTTGAGCGCAGCCATTCAAAGACCTTGCTGTTAAACTCTTCCAAAATGTTTGCAGCAGTATGAGATTTCTCCATGGCGAACATGGCTACAGTTGCATGTTTCCGAGAAGCATTAAAAATCTCAGCTGTGTCAACAGCACCTACTTCAGATAGCTTTTCTCTAACCCCCACAAAAGAGACCCAGTGTGCAGTGATGCACATGTAATCAGTGGCTTAGCAACTGGTCCACATGTCTGTTGTCAGGTGGATTTTGTGAACAGCACTCTGCTGCAAAGCTTGTCCAACCAATTCCAGCACATCGTGATGTAGTGCTGGAACAGCAACTCTGGTGAAATAGGACCGCTGGGAACCTTCCATTTAAGCCAGATGGCTGACACAAATTCAAGGAAACCCACCCCTTCCACAAATGAAAAAGGGAGAAGGTCCAGTGCTAACATTTTAGCCAGCTTCGCATTGTACAACCGTGCCGTTGGGTGGTTGCGTTGGTACTGCCCCTCCGACCTAAGCATGCTGTCAATGGTAGGCTGGAATATTTTCCTTTGTGGTGCACCTGTCTTCTTGAACCCAGTTAGGCTCAACGACGCAGCACTTTTGCTCATTGCAGTGCTCGGTTGCCTTGGTGTCTCAGGCTGACTCTTACTACGGTGCCACTGAGATGTTGCCGAGGATGTGGGCGGTACCACTACACTGCTGGGGATAGGGCTAGAAATGTCTCCCTCTTGTTGACCTTCCACCGCGATCATATCTTCCCCTACTTCTTCATCCCCAACAACAGCAATGGGTCCAGTTTTACTTTTTTCTAAGTGAAGTAGGTGAGCCTCCCACTTGATACTGTGGTGTTTTTTGAGATGACTTGTTTGTCCTCCGGTACCATAGTTTGTACCAAGCTTACCCCGCCTAACAGCCTGCCGACAAATTGAGCATATAGCAATGTTCTCCTCCTTACTGCTAACCGAAAAGAAGTCCCAAACTGGGGAGGAGAACTTTCTGGCGCTGCTGGAGGTGCCACTTTCAATACCAGATGAACTGGAGGGTGTGCCTGGAATTTGACTCTGTGCACTTACATTACTACCACCTACTGAGGTGGTGGTTGAGCTGGATGTAGGTCCCTGCCGGGCCTTTGCAAAGGCAAATATGGAAGCAGGAGGTCATGTTGGTGTTACATGTGTTGGTGGTATCTGTGCTACATCCCTCGCAGCGATTTTGGATAGTCTAATAATGTTGGTCTCTATCTCCGCAGGCCCGGGAGTGATGTTCATGATGACTGGCTCTTCATCATCATCACCCCCCGTCTACATCTACCTCCATAACGCTAAGGCTTTCTGGAACCTTCCTTTTCACTAGCCTTGTCTTGTGGCGTGCATCACTCTCAGACTGAGCTGGTGGCTTCCAAGTGGCATCTAGATCATCAGAAGCGGGGCTTGAAGAAGAAGTTGATGGACTAACCCTCCTTTTCCTTGCTGGGGGTCTGGAAGACAATGAATCTTCTGAAACAGTGGTTTGCTCCTCTTCGTCTGCAAAAAGCTCGATTTCCTGAACTGCCCCATCTTCAGGTGGAACAACTACTATTGTGGGCTGTGGTTGCGGCTGTGGTTGCGACTGTGGTTGCGGCTGCGGTTGCGGTTGGGGCTGTGGTTGTGGCTGCGGTTGCGGCTGCGGCTGGGGTTGCGGCTGGGGTTGGGCCTGGGGTTGGGGCTGCGGTTGCGGCTGTGGTTGCGGCTGTGGTTGCCCACTTATCTGCTGAGTTTCCACCTGCGAGTGCGTGGATTGGGTACTACTTTGCGATAATGACATTTCAACATCACTGCTCGTTAGTAGACTGGCTACCTCTGCCACACTCATGGGCTTGGGCCTAGGTTGGTGGGGTGGGCCCGCTGATGTGGAGGTGCTGCTCCCAGCTTGGTCCCGCCGGACACCGCTGCTGCAGGCGTAAGTTTTTTTTAACCAAAAAACACATTGGGCGGCACACCAGTCTTGGCAAGTGCCACTTCCTTCTTCTGTTCCTTCTTCTTCTCACTGGCAACTTTCTTGGTACTGGAGGACCTGGTACCTTTCTTTGGGGCCATCTTCTTCAGATGTCAGCAGGACACAGGTGCACAAGTTGCAGAGATGTCTGTGGTCACACGTGGACGTGACGTGGTGTACAGCAGGACTTCTGTCTGGCAGTACAACGGGTGATGATGATGACACCTCCTCCTCTGTCTTTTTGTGCACCTAAAAGCAAGGAAGCCAGGAGAAGAACATCAGTGAAATGTTGCATTTGTTGTTGTGGTTCAATTACTACTAGTACAAACAAACAAATAAAATATATAAGTTAATGTAGCCATTTGTGAGACTGTCAACAAGGGCTTTCATGGTATACTGTGTACACTCTCAGGAAGGATAGGAGAGAAGAGGAACAACAACAAAAATACAAATGTAATGGAAGTGGACCCTGTTTGGCATTAAATTATTTGCTCATCACATCATTCAGGGAGTTGCAGCTGGCAAAGGGGATGGATGGAAGCAGTAAGCCAAGAGGAAAACCATGCAGGCCTAAATGGCAAAAGCAGCACACTTATAACTCCCACCAGAAATGGCCACCAAGCCACACGGACACTCACAAATCACAAGCAACAAGCAGGAGGCCTGGAAAACAATGTACTGAAAACAGGCCTATAATAGCCAGGCAAAGGCTGCATGCTAAACCACACTGCTTTGCCTGTAATGCAATAAAATGCAAAAACGAAAATCCACAGGGCTAAACAAGGCCTGCAACACACCACACACAACTAAGGCATGTATTTAACACACACCCAAAAAACTGAAATACACCCAAAAATACACATTTTGCAATTCAATCCAATGCCATCCATGCCCTAAATGATGTTTAAATTCAACAGAACACACAGAAACAGTTGTTTCATGCACCCCTGACTACCTCTGAGCCTACTGGATGCAAGGCCTGTTGGCAGACTAGGCCACAAGCTTGCAGGCCTATGGATAAAAGCACTCTGCCTGGCTTCAAAATGGCCTCCAGCCTCATGGCCAGGCCCACCACAACAAGAAACTGAAGACAGACAATGCAGGCCTATGGCAAAAAGCACACTGCCTGGCTTCAAATTGGCCTCCAGCCTCATGGCCAGGCCCACAACAACAAGAAACTGAAGACAGACAATGCAGGCCTATGGCAAAAAGCACACTGCCTGGCTTCAAAATGGCCTCCAGCCTCATGGCCAGGCCCACAACAATAAGAAACTGAAGACAGACAATGCAGGCCTATGGCAAAAAGCACACTGCCTGGCTTCAAAATGGCCGCCAGCCTCATGGCCAGGACCACAACAAGAAGCCTAGGCCACAAAGGAAACACATGCAGGCCTATATGGCAAAAGCATCACACTTATAACTCCCAACAGAAATGGCTACCAGCCACATGGACACTCACAAATCACAAGCAACAAGCAGGAGGCCTGGAAAACAATGTACTGAAAACAGGCCTATAATAGCCAGGCAAAGGCTGCATGCTAAACCACACTGCTTGCCTGTAATGCAATAAAATGCAAAAACGAAAATCCACAGGGCTAAACAAGGCCTGCAACACACCACACACAACTAAGGCATGTATTTAACACACACCCAAAAAAACTGAAATACACCCAAAAATACAAATTTTGCAATTCAATCCAATGCCATCCATGCCCTAAATGATGTTTAAATTCAACAGAACACACAGAAACAGTTGTTTCATGCATCCCTGACTACCTCTGAGCCTACTGGATGAAAGGCCTGTTGGCAGACTAGGCCACAAGCTTGCAGGCCTATGGATAAAAGCACACTACCGGGCTTCAAAATGGCCACCAGCCACATGGCCAGGCCCACAACAACAAGAAACTGAAGACAGACAATGCAGGCCTATGGCAAAAATCACACTGCCTGGCTTCAAAATGGCCACCAGCCTCATGGCCAGGACCACAACAAGAAGCCTAGGCCACAAAGGAAACACATGCAGGCCTATATGGCAAAAGCAGCACACTTATAACTCCCACCAGAAATGGCTACCAGCCACATGGACACTCACAAATCACAAGCAGGAGGCCTGGAAAACAATGTACTGAAAACAGGCCTATAATAGCCAGGCAAAGGCTGCATGCTAAACCACACTGCTTTGCCTGTAATGCAATAAAATGCAAAAACGAAAATCCACAGGGCTAAACAAGGCCTGCAACACACCACACACAACTAAGGCATGTATTTAACACACACCCAAAAAAACTGAAATACACCCAAAAATACACATTTTGCAATTCAATCCAATGCCATCCATTCCCTAAATGATGTTTAAATTCAACAGAACACACAGAAACAGTTGTTTCATGCACCCCTGACTACCTCTGAGCCTACTGGATGAAAGGCCTGTTGGCAGACTAGGCCACAAGCTTGCAGGCCTATGGATAAAAGCATCTCTGTGACGGAAGCACTATCGAATGGTTGGATCACCAAGAATGAAGCGGAGTACCTAGTGAACACTAAACCAACGACGCCATATTTCTACATCTTGCCAAAGATCCACAAAAACATCATGCCCCCACCCGGCAGACCAATAGTGTCAGGGATCAACTCCATCCTCGAGCCACTGAGTCAATGCTGTGATCATTTTCTACAGCCACTAGTTCAAGCAACACCGTCATACCTCAAGGACACCAAGGAGACCATCAACCTCATCGAAAACATCAGAGGACCTGAGGAAATCACGTTACTAGTAACACTCGACGTGGAGGCACTATATACAAACATTCCACAAGAAGCCACACTAAGAGTAGTTGAAGAAACCCTGAGAAACAGTGATCCTCCCACACAACAACCCATTAACTTCATCCTGGAATGCGCAGAACTCGCCATGAAGAACAACTTCTTCAAGTTCCACGACCAACACTATCAACAAATCCATGGAACTTGTATGGGCAGTACATTTGGGCCAAGCCTAGCATGTCTATACATGGCCCATTTTGAGGCCCAACATATCCTACCAGAAACTAATCCTTTCAAATCGGAAATAAAAGAGTGGAAACGGTACATAGATGATGTACTTATGCTATGGACGGGGACAGAGGATCGATGTAAAGAATTCCACTCCTGGATCAACCAACAGGACCCCTTCCTCAAATTCAAACTATCAACCTCAAGTGAAGAAATACCATTCCTGGACTTACTAATTCTCTTCAAAGATGGAAAACTGTCGACCACGACATATAGGAAGCCCACAGATCGCAACAGCTTATTGCCCTACGACAGCCACCATACCAAAGCCTTGAGACAAAATCTCCCCTTCGGCCAATTCCTCAGGCTGAGGAGAAATTGCAGCACAACCCAGGATTATGAAATACAGGCAGCAGAACTTAGCAAAAATCTGGAAAAAAGAAACTACCCACAAAAAATCATAAAGTCTGCCAAGAAACGCGCACGGAACAACCATCGAGGAGCGCTTCTGGAAACACAAGAAAAGCGAAAAGATGAAACAATTACATGTGTCACAACTTACACACCTCAATCCAATCGAGTCAAAAATGTCCTATTAAAACATTGGAACATCTTGAACACAGGCGAAATGCAACTACAACACCCAAGATTCGCATTCAGACGTACACAAAACATAAAAGACATCGTTGTCCACACGAGACCACAGAAAAAACAAGGGGACAGCCAGAGGACATTATGGGACCTGCCGACGCTCAAGGGACACTACCCATGTGGGACTTGCAATGTCTGCCCTCTCACAGCACATACCAAAACACTCAATTAAAGAACCAAGAGTGGACACAAAAGAGACACACCAATTGCAACACAAAAAATTGCGTCTACATGGTGAAATGTCCTTGCAACCTACTATACATAGGGATGACCTCTAGAGTTTTAAAAACAAGGGTGAATGAGCACAGGAGCAACATCCGATGTGGTAGGAACACCACCAAAATGAGCAGGCATTACATCGAAAAGGGACATACACCAGACCAAGTCAATTGGACCATCATTGAGTCCAATCCTCTCTGGACAACAAAAACCCTCTTCCAAAAATAGCAAAGATGGGTGCACCGCCTCCAAACGAACACCCAGGGTCTTAACGTTGAGATACCTTGGATTGAAGTACTATAGGAATTCAACCCTTGACATCGATCTCACAAGTGTGACATTCATAAACACTATAGTGAAGACTATGTCAGCAGACCTCTGAGATGCACCACCCACCGCAAAATGATACACCAACTATAAAAACTGACCAAGGGGGCACTAGTGCACCGCAAATAACACCAACAAATAAGGTGACCCTTTATTGTGATTCATCAGCGCACTAGGGATACTTAATTTATCACATCTACCACAAGAACCCACTACAAGATGGCGACCGAGATTCTGCCTATTGCGCGCAGCACCAATACATTAGATATATAACTTCATACACAAGACATGCATCGCCCCCCCTTAAGTAAGATCACCGTACCAGCGACCCATAACAATTATCAGCACACAGAGATTCAACAGCCCGTGAATATCTCTCATATGAGCATTTCATAGAAGATATCACTCCAAGATGGCACCCATAGTAACAACCAAAACTTCCTCATACGAGCTTGTCATAGTAGATACCACTCCAAGAGGGCACCCATAGTAACAACCAAAACATTTCCATATGAACTTATCATAGAAAACACCACTCCAAAATGGCACCCATAGTAACAACCAAAACCTTCCCATATGAACTTATCATAGAAAACACCACTCCAAAATGGCACCCATAGTAACAACCAAAACTTGCCAATCAATGCAGTGATTAAACAATTAACGCCCCACCCGGAAGCAGGCCACTCCTATAAAAGGAGACAGAATTTTCACTTCCCCACCGGCGGAGACAGCGAGAGGCACACAGGTGACACAGCCCAGATGCACCGAGAGAACCCTCTCAAGTGACCCTCCCTGATCTCATGGGATCTTACCCTATCTACTAAGGGAATCTCTACTCCTTTCATTTATCCGGGGGCACCGAAATTTTCGGGCCACTGTAGATATAAATTTCTTATTCGGTCCTGACGAAGCGCCCTGGATCTCCCCCTGAGACCACTGAAGTGCGAAACATGTTGACCATAACATATGCCCACTAGGGACATATAATCACCCAGCTACCAAGGGACATAATACCCCTTAAAGCAGCTCCATACACTTTGTTTTAATAATGACAGAGGGATCACTTTATTAAAAATTAATCACTCTCCCTCCAGCCATTTTTTAATACACTTTCTAGGACTTCACTGCCACTTATACCCACGCACCCATACGGCTTCATCAAAAGATCTCCAAAAAAGAGACCCTTCGGGGGACCAGTAGGGCATTACAGCGCCGGCCCGACGAGGAGCAAAAGCCCAATGATGAAGCATGACATCCTTCGGGGTGTGTGAGGGCATCAAGATGAGGACACCCTGCCTCCCACAAGCAGAGTAGCACACGACAAGAGTACCCCCTACTTCCCTCCTCTCCATCTCCACTCAGGAACGGTGACTCCCTTTGGTATAAGTTTAATTTCGGGAGCACGGGTCACCGGACCTTTTAGAATAGCTCCTAGAGTCCCCCTCTTTTGATAAATAGGATTATTTAGCACGGCGGATCAGCCGAGGGACTTCCTCTTTACTCTTTCCTATAACTATCCAATTCCACTATGGCAGAACAGACAGGTCTAAGCTTTGATGATGACATAGTATCAGAAATTTTCAGGACACCGAGCCTATTAGGAATGGAAGGCTCAGCCTCAACAAGTACCGCGCAAGGTGACTGGAACAACTTAGCCGCCATCAAAAAACAACAGGTCAAAATAGCGATGCATGGAGCGATTATGACGGAATATCTGCGGGCCAATATAGCTCCAAATGGCCTTATTGTGACAGTAGCACCACGGATATTCCTAGAAGACATAATATTCAGAAAGGATTGGAGCCAAATAGCCTGGCGATGCACTCGCGACTGGCTTGTACTTATAATTAGTGCAGCAAAACGCCTATCAGATGCTCTAATAATAAAAATAACCATTGCAGAGAATGCACTAAAAACAACCATTACATTCTCTACCTGGAAGACACGCTTGGCTGAAATTAATACCGAGATGAATGACCATAAAGACTACCTCCTGCAGAGGAAAATCACCAAATTGCAAAAAGATATAAAAAATTTTGAGAGGGAAAAAGTATACCCTTACACTAAGGAAGATTATGTGACAAATAACCAAGACACCTCATCCGACGATGAATCAACATCCTCAACAAGATCAAAAGATCTAGCAGTAATTCCAGTAACGGAAGTCGGAGGAATTTCCAAGGAGGTCCGGGACTACTACCAACTCCCCAAATGTTCAACTACCCAATGCCAGGCTATCCAGGAGCACCACCACCATGGTATCCGGGCTACCATGGACCACCACCGCCTCACCCATTCTATCAACAACAACGCCCTCCTTTTTGGAACAGAGGCAGGGGCAGAGGAAGAGGCAGGCGAAAAAACGACCAAAGACAGGTGCAGTGGACGGAGGACGAGGACCAACGCAGGACACGGAGTCAAACGAAGAAAAACTAGTGGTGAACCTATCTATAAGGACCCTGATGAAAACAGAAGAATCCGTCCTACAGAGAGGATTGGGTTTTGTCCCAACACCAAAAGAAGACTCGTTCAGACTCACTGGTGAACTACACGCGTTCTTTCGAAAGCTACGCTTGAAATCATTTTTTCAAACACAGGATACCAGTAGGAGGGACACGGTTACTACAGACACAGGCCTACGCAATCCCTCCAGATTCACGCCCACCGCAGCGATGACTGCCAGTGAGATACTGACCTATGAAAAAGCAGTCTTACAAGACATTAACAAACTACAACCCAAGAAAACCTATGATAACTTACCTGCAAAAGAAAGGAAAGCCCTTCAAAACCTCAACGACGATCCGGCAATCACCATAAAACCTGCAGACAAAGGCGGAGCTATTGTCATCCTTAACACAGACGACTATAATAATGAATGTCTTAGACAACTAGCTGACACGAAATACTACCACAAAATAGACACAGACCCTACGGATTCCCTCACAAGAAGAATCAACATCTCTGTGACGGAAGCACTATCGAATGGTTGGATCACCAAGAATGAAGCGGAGTACCTAGTGAACACTAAACCAACGACGCCATATTTCTACATCTTGCCAAAGATCCACAAAAACATCATGCCCCCACCCGGCAGACCAATAGTGTCAGGGATCAACTCCATCCTCGAGCCACTGAGTCAATACTGTGATCATTTTCTACAGCCACTAGTTCAAGCAACACCGTCATACCTCAAGGACACCAAGGAGACCATCAACCTCATCGAAAACATCAGAGGACCTGAGGAAATCACTTTACTAGTAACACTCGACGTGGAGGCACTATATACAAACATTCCACAAGAAGCCACACTAAGAGTAGTTGAAGAAACCCTGAGAAACAGTGATCCTCCCACACAACAACCCATTAACTTCATCCTGGAATGCGCAGAACTCGCCATGAAGAACAATTTCTTCAAGTTTCACGACCAACACTATCAACAAATCCATGGAACTTGTATGGGCAGTACATTTGCGCCAAGCCTAGCATGTCTATACATGGCCCATTTTGAGGCCCAACATATCCTACCAGAAACTAATCCTTTCAAATCGGAAATAAAAGAGTGGAAACGGTACATAGATGATGTACTTATGCTATGGACGGGGACAGAGGATCGATGTAAAGAATTCCACTCCTGGATCAACCAACAGGACCCCTTCCTCAAATTCACACTATCAACCTCAAGTGAAGAAATACCATTCCTGGACTTACTAATTCTCTTCAAAGATGGAAAACTGTCGACCACGACATATAGGAAGCCCACAGATCGCAACAGCTTATTGCCCTACGACAGCCACCATACCAAAGCCTTGAGACAAAATCTCCCCTTCGGCCAATTCCTCAGGCTGAGGAGAAATTGCAGCACAACCCAGGATTATGAAATACAGGCAGCAGAACTTAGCAAAAATCTGGAAAAAGAAACTACCCACAAAAAATCATAAAGTCTGCCAAGAAACGCGCACGGAACAACCATCGAGGAGCGCTTCTGGAAACACAACCTGGCCTCCAGCCTCATGGCCAGGCCCACAACAACAAGAAACTGAAGACAGACAATGCAGGCCTATGGCAAAAAGCACACTGCCTGGCTTCAAAATGGCCGCCAGCCTCATGGCCAGGACCACAACAAGAAGCCTAGGCCACAAAGGAAACACATGCAGGCCTATATGGCAAAAGCAGCACACTTATAACTCCCACCAGAAATGGCTACCAGCCACATGGACACTCACAAATCACAAGCAGGAGGCCTGGAAAACAATGTACTGAAAACAGGCCTATAATAGCCAGGCAAAGGCTGCATGCTAAACCACACTGCTTTGCCTGTAATGCAATAAAATGCAAAAACGAAAATCCACAGGGCTAAACAAGGCCTGCAACACACCACACACAACTAAGGCATGTATTTAACACACACCCAAAAAAACTGAAATACACCCAAAAATACACATTTTGCAATTCAATCCAATGCCATCCATGCCCTAAATGATGTTTAAATTCAACAGAACACACAGAAACAGTTGTTTCATGCACCCCTGACTACCTCTGAGCCTACTGGATGAAAGGCCTGTTGGCAGACTAGGCCACAAGCTTGCAGGCCTATGGATAAAAGCACACTACCGGTCTTCAAAATGGCCACCAGCCACATGGCCAGGCCCACAACAACAAGAAACTGAAGACAGACAATGCAGGCCTATGGCAAAAAGCACACTGCCTGGCTTCAAAATGGCCGCCAGCCTCATGGCCAGGACCACAACAAGAAGCCTAGGCCACAAAGGAAACACATGCAGGCCTATATGGCAAAAGCAGCACACTTATAACTCCCACCAGAAATGGCTACCAGCCACATGGACACTCACAAATCACAAGCAACAAGCAGGAGGCCTGGAAAACAATGTACTGAAAACAGGCCTATAATAGCCAGGCAAAGGCTGCATGCTAAACCACACTGCTTTGCCTGTAATGCAATAAAATGCAAAAACGAAAATCCACAGGGCTAAACAAGGCCTGCAACACACCAAACACAACTAAGGCATGTATTTAACACACACCCAAAAAAACTGAAATACACCCAAAAATACACATTTTGCAATTCAATCCAATGCCATCCATGTGCCCTAAATGATGTTTGAAATAAATAAATACATCACACAGCAAAGGAACAGTTGTTTCATCATGTTTCATCATGCACCCACCCATGACTAGCTCTGGGCCTACTGGCTACCCACAACTATTTATTTTTAAAAATGATGAAAAGTACCAAAATTGTAGTTGCAGCAACTGCAATGCCCCAATCAAACAACACCAACTTACTTGTAAAATCTCAAATCCAAAAGTCCTCAAATCCAATGATAATGATGCAGCAGACACAAAGAGTGATCCTTCCAGCTCAAATCCAAGTGAAAAATGAACAGGAGATGGACAAAGCACTGGGAGGAGCCTGCTGGACAGGAACAGGAAGTAGGAGACTCTGTGGCACTCCCTCCCTCTCCCCCCCAAAAAATTTGACAAAAAAGGACAGCCAAATATCAATCTGAGTTTTTTTTTCCATCCAAATCATCATTTTATAGAAGGTTTTAGGCTGCTCGAGATATTATTCTTCTCCAGATTGAAAATTTTGTGTGTTCGGGATCGCGAGCTTTACCAACATTCCGCCGGATGTCCGATGGCGCGCCCGAATGACGTGTTCGCGATCGCAATCTCTCTCGCGGTGCACGATGGGGCGGCGAATGACGTGTTCGCGATCGCACACTCTTGCGTTGTCCGATGGCGCGGCGAATGACGTGTTCGCGATCGCAAACTCTCGCGGGATCGCGCGGCCGGCTACCGAAATCTCGTGGCGCACGCGAACGGATAGGAAAACCCGTCGGCGAACGCAGGAATCCCGGTAAGTCGCTATCGCGCGCGCTAGAACACATTTTTAAAGCGCGAACAAGAAAATAATTCCGCTACGCCGCGGATCGCGGAATTGTTGGCAATTCCGCGTTCTCCGTGGAACGCGAAATTGCCTAAATTCCGCAAATTCCGCGAGCGGAGCGGAATTTGACGCCCAGGGTTAATTGGGATGAGTAGCGCTATCAAAAAAATACAACAAAATAGTGGTATTTAAAATGTTATTTGTGTAAATACTGGAACAGAACCACACATCTGACATTCTTACAGTGGATGCATAACTCTTATCTTCAGGGACTGGAAAAAGTCAAAAGCATGCCTCTCTTATGTATTTGTGAAATAATAATAAACTGTGCATCATTGTTTCCCCTCCATTGCATTTGCATCTAGGTGTGAGGCTCCAGATAGCTCCCAGCCAGGATACTCCAACAAAAGGAGGCCTGATGGCTCCTTAAATTCCGCCTTTGTTTTGGGCTCAGCTGGAATTTAAAATAACGAAGCCCCCTGCATGTTGGTGCTCAGAAAAAATGCAGACAACGTGCGGACACTCATGAATGTGTCCCGGTGTCTGGAAATTACACCGGAATGACTTCAGCATATTTCTGTGGGGCCCAACTTCTTGGCAGTGTGGACTGCGAAAAGAGTGGATAGACACTGTCTATCCGTGTGTACCCTCGACTTGTGCCCTGAAAATATGTCTACGTCTTTATCTTAAGAATGAAACTACCTGCAGCATTCTGCTGCTTACTGATTACTTTGGGTCTGATGCCATACCTGGATCTGGACTTGGAGATGACAGACCTCTAAATGTTTCAATACCAGATCTGTACTGAGCTAAGAGGGGCTGCAAGCATAGCGAGCAGCCTCAATCATCTCTTGACCTGCTTGGCAGATGGCGGAAGACAGAGATTCCTCCCAATATATTTTTTAAGCTAGATTAAGCAAATCACTTTACTTCACAGTTCTCCAAATAAGAATGACTATAATGCCATAGATTGCACAGGGAGTCCTAGAGAGAATTTCATTAAATATTCCAGCATGTCTAAGCCAAGCAGATCCTCCAGCGCAATATTTCTCTACAGCTGCAAAGTGCATGCTCCCATGGGAAAATTATTTGGTGCTCCCTCATTGCTGGATGGGTAACAAATTACTTGTTCCATCTAACTTAGGTGCAAAGTTTCAAAGTAGTAAAATTGAGTGCCTTCCAAATTTGCATTTAAAAAAAAAAAATGAGATGCTGTTTTAGCACTTTTTTGTGATGAGAGGCCACAAGGCACAGCAGGTACACTGTTGCTACCGGACAGCTATCCCGCATCCCTTTAAAGACCCTCACCATGGTCAAGGATTTAAACCCCATCCCACCCTACCTCACCACTTGCACCACAGCTGAACCCTATTCAGGAACCATTCCCTAGATCCTCTAACAACCAATACATCAGTCCCATCATTGTGTCATCCCTGGCCTCTATTGCCAGAGATGTAGTCTTCATATCATGTGCGGCCCCCACCACCACCAAAGACATCGCCTGCACAGCATGGCCCTACCTCCCACAAACATGAAGCATGGCCCCTACTTCAGAATACTGTGCTCAACAGTGTTTAATCAGATACTACATATATATAAACAGGAAGTGAAGGTGCTATATCAGGTACGAAAACACTAATGTGCTACGTAATTAAATCCCCCATCCCCCTTGCCTCTGGCTGTAGCCATTTCAGTGTAGCAACAAAGTCACTTATATATTAAATACTCCCATAAAAACGTTTTGCAGGATAAATATGGAAATTGTGGAAAGTCGAAAAACGTTTGAAAGATTATCAAGAAAGTGAATATTAGCAGAGGAACTCTAAAATTCACATACATCTTCTCAATATGTCGAAAATGAGCTATTTGCTCCAAAATAATCAACTTTTAACAATATCACAGATGTCATGCTAATTCCATATAACACTTCCATCCATTTTGTCAAAGGGACAGTTGACAAGATTATCAAAAACGGTGTGCCAAACAGGAATTTCAATCCCCGAGAAGGACAGAAATACTATCTTGAGGGCACAGCTTTCCGTTTTGTCTCAGGTATGTTAGAGATCAGAAACTGGATGTCCTGTAGTACTCTAAAATTGAATTCCAAGGTAACTGATGATCTGGGTAACACTCTTTGAATTCGGCCAACCTCATAGTGGCCTCCATCTTTGGGGCTTTACCTTCCTTAAGGTCCGTAATCTGTGATGCCCAAATGCCACACATATTTCCTTTGCTCATCAAGTGAATAAGAGAGCCTTGTCTAATTTGCTTAAGACTTTGGCTAACATTAAACCTTTACTTCCTCCTCCCTACCACAGAGATGAAGTTCAAACTGTGATCAAAGTTCTCCTTGACTGCGGCAGTACTGCTTATCTGGGGTTTGCTTATCTAAGTACCCTTTTCACCATCTGAAAATCATTCTGAATGCAGCTCATTCAAAGTTCAAATAAGAATACTTTCATTTTCTCCCTCCTTGGATTGGCTTCCCATTCATAAACAATTATTTTCAAAGTTCATTGGGGCTCTGCCTTCCACAACAAGGGCATCCCTGGGGAATCCGAAATTGATCCCACTTTGCTTTTGTAATTAATACAAACTTAAAGGGTTACCATTAGATGACACCTGCTCCAGTATTTGCAGAATCTTCTTTTCGTTGTTTGCATTATTTACACGATATATTCTCACACGTTGCTATGATCATGAGGTTACATCTGCCGTTGATTGCAACTTAGGCCTCTCAATATTTCCCTATATATTTGACCAGCCATTAATTTACGCTTCCAGTCCTTGAGTGGATCAGCTGTTCTTGCTAAAGTGGTGGCCTAAGTTATAGCCTTTCAGTGGACAGACTGTTTGCTTAATTCTAGTGCTTATCAAAAGTATCTAATATAGCACTATCTCACTGGCAAATGTTTCTTTCTACAGTTGTGTATCCTCAGATTGTGGCATGCAATCTCAAAAAAACTCCTCTGTATTCTCATAAAAATTGGCTTTAACTTAAAACCTCAAATTGTTGCTTTTCCTTTTCTTCCAAATGAAGCTCTCCTTACTTTCCATCCTCTGAGTGCCTCCTCTCTTTGAGCAGAGCCTACTCTGAGTCACATGCATGTTTGCCTTAATCCCTATTATTGCATTTCTACAAATCACCCATGCCTAATTTCAAAGATCACAACCTCTCCTTTAAAAGTCATACCCTAACAATGCCTAATCTCCTGTAGCTCATCTACTAATAGGGCCAACTATTTGCATGAATTCTCATATTCCCTCTCACTAAAGACTGGACCTAACTCCGGATAATGCAATCCACCAGATAGAAACTGGAGTAACTGGAATGGTTTTCTTTAAGAGTACAAGACGATTCTGTATAACCAACAATATCCACTGCCAAAAAATCCCACTAACCTTGGGTTCTGGAGCAGCATGCTGCCCCGCAAAGCACTTCAATGTCTCTTCAGTGGTATTAAGCGCTATGACTATGCAATTACAATAAAGTACAATTTGTAACCCTCCTGACCCACCTTAAATATTAATGTCATAGCACTCAGCTGTCAGGCATAATTCATACAGGCCGCATAACAATTCCCTTGTACTGCGTGACACTGTTACTCTCAATTAAGATAAAAATACTACAGGTCATGTCCATCACCCTGTATTGTATCAGTCCATAGCAATAAACTGCCCTTCACCAACTCAGTCAGCATGGAATAACTGAAGACTTCTGCCATAAACTGCTGGCCAGTGGAGGTCCTTAATTTAGTCCACCACTGCAAGTACCAACAAAGTGCATACTACGACCGCTTTTTAACATCTCACAAGGACATTCAGATATGGAACGATATTAACAAAATCCATCCCAGCAGACCTCTCCCCCTTTTCTACCTACAATCTATGGCTCCTCAGGACCATAAACTCTAAACAAAATATCTCAGCTTAGAATGGACAACCCAGTGCAGTAACCACCCTAAGAGTGTATCTGTGTGCTGGGGTGAGAGTTCCCCATCGAAAAGCCAGGTCTTGAGGAAATAGTTGGAAGATGGTAGAAATGAGCAGAAAAAGACAAAACAGAGGGCAGAAAAATGAGCGAGCAAAAAAGGCAAAACCAAGGGCAGAAAAATGAGAAGAAAAGGCAAAACAGAGGACAGAAAAACAAGTAGAAAAGGCAAAGAGGAGCAGTAGAGGACCAAACAGAGGGCAGAAAAAGGAACAGAAAAGGCAAAAAGGAAGGCAGAAAAACAAGCAGAACAAGGGAAAACAGAGGGCAGAAAAACGATCAGAAAAGGCAAAATAGCAGAGATGGCAAAATGGAGGGCAGAAAAACGAGCAGGAAAGGCAAAACAGTGGGCCGAAAAATGAGCAAAAAAGGCAAAACAGAGGTACAGAAAAACGAGCAGAAAGAAGCAAAACATAGGGCAAGAGATGAGCAGAGAAGGCAGAAACAGAGGGCAAGTAACGAGCAGAGAAGGCATGGAGAGCAAGAAATGAGCAAAGAAGGCACAAACAGAGGGCAAGAAAATAGCAAAAAAAAGCAAAACGGAGGGCACGAAAAAAAGCAGAAATGGCAAAAGAAAGCAAGAAATGAGCAGAGGAGGCACAAACAGAGGGCAGAAGAAGGTGGTGGACTGTGGGTAAGATGGACAGGAGAACTGTCGCAGAGGGAGCTGCCACGAAGACCTGCTCCCTGTGCACTATGATCATAAGCAATACAATAAAAGAAGAGCAATTCAGAGCTGCTACCTTACTGAAAACTGAGCGCCTCTCTCTCACACTCCTTCATCCATAACACTAATAAGCACTCTGTTGCATAACACAATAACCACATCTCAATGGTCATCACACACAACATGGAAACACTTCCAACATATGATCAAAATGAAGACAGTACCCTTGCAACCATACACCCTACACAGTGGTGTGCTGCCCATGTGTTTCAACACACCACATAAAGACAGTAGTAAGTGCTATATAAATGTTTCAATACAAAACAATAAAAGCTTTTCTTCTCAGTAATGACATCACAGAAATCACCTCTTCTGACCCTGAACCCAGATCAGAGGAAATAACCATGTGGCTCTTGGCCTGGTTGGCATCTTTAGAAATAATTTCTATGATATCAATGAATGAACTTTGATCACAGGTGACCAGCCTTAGCCTTATTAAACACATCTTACTTCACTCCAAGGCAGTTTTGTAAGCTGATAACTATAATAGGTACAGCAAAATATGCATCTAAAGATGCTGCGGGACTTCCAAAACGTTTATGGAAATTCTGTGTCTGCTCAAGCAGCTGGCCTTGACCTATTATCTGTAAATATGTAGCTTTTCCAGAAGTAGTGGGATCATTGAAACAAATCTGTATGGTGTACTGCGGCCAAAAAAGCAGAAGCCTACTGCTAAATCAGTGGCCTTGGCAAGTACGATGGTGGTGTATTCTGGGACACCACTGTTCTTCCCTGTTTTGGCTTTTCCATGGACTTGAATAGCATGTGTGGTCATCTGGCTGGTCTATCATGTGTATGTTTCTTGCTCTCTCTCCTGCTCATGGTTTCGCCATTCAGATAAAGTTGGCTTAAACAGGCCCCTCACCCTCATAACATCATATTAACCAATGAACCATTAGTAAATTAAGCTTTCCACAAATATCCTCCACCAGTGCCTAATTTGAGCCGGCGGTTGCAGATGGGACCCACATGCACTCATATTTTGGGAGTGCCACTTATTTTTCCTCCTCAGACTTTCACCCACAGCAAAAGAGAGAAAAAACACAAAAGGGGGAAAGAAAGAGGAAGTGAAAGATGGAAAAACAGTTACTAAGAAAGAAAGAAGGGATAAAAAAGAACCTGCAAGAGTGAGATAAAGGGGCAGAGAGTGTCTGGTGGTGGGTTAAAGAGGCATGGGGTGGAATCAACACTACGAAGCTTTTGAATGCAGCACTAGAAATATTCATAGTGCTGGCTGTAGACTTCTGAGCAAAACTTTAGGCACCAGTACTTATTGTTTTACAAATTAAGCACTGAGTCCTTCGCTACTCATGAAGAATCCCAAGCGACCAAACAACAAAACACATTGGATTGGTAGAAATACAGAACCATAAGCTATGGGTGCCCAAATTTAGCAAATGCTAAAGTGCTGTAATAAGGGAATATTATAAGTAGGGCTCCCTATTTTCCATTTTTACCGATTTTTACAGATAAAACCAGACAGAAAACATTGTGTTTCCTGTCTGTAATTATTTTTAAAAGTGGAAAAGTACAGAACATGTGGCTTCTTTTGAGTTACTCTCCCTCTCGAGATTAATGAATTTCAGACCAGTAGCTGTACATATTGGCAGTATGGGGAGTTAGAAAGCTGAATGAGATTTGCTTAAATTACCTCATATCACAACATGTATGTGTGCTATTGTGCACATTTTTTATGTGGGTTTTTATTTTATTATATTTTGACTGTATAATGTGCTAAAACCTGACAGGCATCAAATTTGAGTTATCACCTCTTCTGTTCTCAAAACCCAAGGTAAATATGGATATGTACCAATAAGAGGGCTACAAAATAAATGGATAAATACAGAAGGAAATGTTCAAAAAATGAATACCATAAAACTGGGAGCCCTAATTAAAAGTCACTCTACAGAGATTGTTACCTCTGTTTGACCTCTCCCATAAACATGGACTAGGAGTGTGTCAGCAACACCGCAGGAGATATTAGATGACTCGACATGCGCCGTTGAAAGACAGGGGTGATAAATAGTGCTGGAGCCTTGTCACTGGGCTCCTTCAGGCATAATGTCAGAGTCTCAGGTGCGTGGCAGTGGAGAGTGATTCATGATGCCTACTACAAAACAGCACCTCTTCCCAGATAGCACTTATTGCGTGTGCATGTGCAAGCGAACAAAGCTCTCAGAGAGAACACTGATAGTGACCTCATAGCCTGTATTTTGAAAATATGTTAGCTGACATGAAAGCATCATGCCAGGGCGGGCTCAGTCCCTGACTTCGGTGGGGGCGCTGTGCATAAAAATAACTATTGGTTTAAAAGCATGTGAACTTTCTTGTGTGTCCAGCCGTTTTCAGGCAATAGTGCAAATGTCACGAAAACTCTGGTGATTAATGTTCCTACTGGTGAGAGACCAGAATTTTGTCTAGTGGTAGGTTTGACTCATCATAAAGTAGTAGGGAGGGTTAATGTGCCTGCTGAAAAGAACGTGTACCATGCCGCTCACAGAACTGAGTGTGAGTGACCTATGAGTAGTGCTATAAAAAAATGAAATGCATGTCAGAGAGAGGCTATGGCGAGATGAGGTGCACTGTTGGAGAGTGGTAGTGAGGGAATTCATGGAGAAGGAGGTCATGAGGAGGTGTAAAAAAAGACTGTCTTACCGGGCGCCACCAGCGCTAAAGCCAGCCTTGCATCACGTTCAGAATTTATTTGAAAAGCACACTTCAATCTGTATTAGATTCCAAGGTCAACTCAAACAACCAAAATAAAGCTTCCTTTTTTGATGAAGGCAAAAACATATTTAAATTTGGTTGTGGTGTGCCTGAGAAGGCAACATAACCACTTGATGTATGGAAAGAGATACTGGGCGCTGGGAAGAGTTAGTTTTGTGGATCTGTGCGCCTAGGTGCAATTTATGTATTCATTTAATTTTTGCTAACACATGTTTATTGAGCTTTTTTTTATCACACTTTTTTATTGTTTTTTTCCCCACAAATAAAACAAAAAATATCAATAATCGGAGAACCGTACATAAATGCAAAATAACGATATTACAATGAATTATATACAGAATAACAATTAAACAAGGAAGAAAAGAATAATAAAGAAAAAGCTTGCTATCATAGTACCACAGTTTCATACATACATAAATAACTGATTGTCTCCAAAATGTGCAAATATAAGCAATATAAGTGATAATAAAAGGAAAAAGAAAGAAAGCAGTAAGTTATTTGAGTGTAAGCTTGAAAATATGTATACATTCATCAATAATAAAAGCATAGCCAAAAAGTAATCAATTAAGAACCTAAAAAGAGTCCCCAAATGCGGTCAAAATGTTGCAAGTTATCTTTTAGTTTATAGATCATTTTTTCAAATTTAGCTGCTTCAAACATATCTTCATGCCAAGAATGAATCGTCGGAATAACATTGGTTTTCCAAAAACGTAATATGTTAACCTTAAACAAATCAAGGGCTTAAACATGTGAGTGGAGCCAGAGGATAATTCTGATGTATCATGTCGAAGTATTAGGCGTTTTGTAATGGAGAGGTTAGTGGAAGAGTAGTCTTTTAAATAAACTTCAATCTGATGCCAAAACGTGCAGACGTTTGGACAGTCACACAGTGTGTGAACTATGTCGCGGTCTGGTGGTTTACATCTACAGCAAAGGGAGTCAGAAATAAGTTTAGCTGAATATAATTTAGCCGGGGACCCATGCCAACGATTAAGAAACTTAAAGTAACTATATTGTAGACGGGAATCTCTGAGTCCTCTGTTATAGTTTTCCAATAAACTACTCCAATTTTTGTCTGAAAACTCTATGTGTAAACGTGATGACCACCACGTTTGTAAATTGTAGGAGGTCTCTGAGGAATAAGAAATCGCGTAAAGACCTGAAACAATACCTATAAAGTTTTTCCATGTGTGAATATAATGAGCAATTGGGGATAGGGAAGTGATGTCCGGAGATTTTGTCATTCTTAAAGCAAGGGCAGAAGAAAGCTGAGATATCTACTAAATTGTGATGAAGGAAGATTAAATTCTTGCTGTAAGCTTGTGAATGTTTTTAGAGAATTTAAATGTGTGAACACATCTGTAATGTGATGAATTTTATGATTAATCAAGGTTGATCAATGAAGGTCGCCGCCTTTATATGTAATATCCGCGTTATTCCAGAGTGGTGCTTGAGAGTGTAGATGAATATGAGATTTCGTAGTCGTGTGTGCTTTCAGTCAAGCTAACTGTGAAGAGGTAATGATAGGGCTAGTAGAATTTGTAAAGCTTGGGTTTTTAGTATAATATATAGCTAAGTCCATTTTAAAATGAAGTAGGGATTGTTCAAGTTTCATCCAAATTGGAGTGTTCCTAGGGGTGGGCAACATATAGATAGATTGTGCTAGTTGACAGCAGGGCTGCTGGGAGGGCGGAGGGGGGCGTATGCATTTAAACGGGCTGGAGAGGACGCGCAGCCAGTGAAGGATACGGTAACCATTCTTGGGTTACGAGTGATCGTGTATTCCTGTTGAAATTTTTAAATTGTACTATCTGACTGATTTTAATGTACTTTAGGGCGTTTGTTAGGCATAATACCTAAGTATTTTTACTACCGCCAGATACTTCTGGCACCTAGACTTTTTCAGCCTTCCGCTCCCAGCTTAGTGGGTCTGCCGGTGAGCGGTCTAGTTTGATCAGCTGCTGCACAGCAGGGCTGCTGGGAGGGCGGAGGGGGGTGTGTGCATTTAAACGGGCTGGAGAGGACGCGCAGTGGACGCGCGCAGTGGGCGCGCCGATGGCACATCAAAGGCACGCCTACGGCAAGCCCGTCTGCGCCCGTCCGCATCCGACCGGGTCCAGGGGCCAGGACCCCTGGTCAAACGTTGATCTACTCCATGGAGGAACTCCGAGAACTAAAAGGTACACTACGCACGCCTGCCCTTCCTGTAGCATTAGAAGAGAAGCTTCTTACGGATAACTTGCTAGTTGGTAAGGGGTGGCCAGAGAGGAGTTGCATTCAGGCTCAGAGAGCAAAATGTGCAGGGTCGGATGATCCCTCTAGCTTAAGGGCCGTTTTGTTGAATACTCGGTCCCTTCAGAAGCATAATCTGGCAATTTTTATGCTGCTCCAGGAGAAAGAGCTAGATATCCTTAAACTAACGGAGACGTGGCTAGAGGATGCCTCAGGTCCCGATATAGTGGCCTCCCTTCCCCCAGATTATGATGTCTTGACATGCAATCAACAGGGGAAGAAAAGAGGGGGGGAGTAGCGGTATTCTGCCGCAGGGCCCTGACCACTGAGAGGATAGTAGCAGAGAGCTTAGATGGAGCAGAGGTCCTGGGGATTAAAATAGGGCTAAAATCTTCCTGCCTAATAGTGGTAGTAGTATACCGTCCACCTCAGTCAACCCCTTTGTTTAATGATCTGCTCAATGAAGTGGGCAGCGATTTATGTTCTAGATACCAACAGATTCTAGTGATGGGGGACTTTAACTACCAATGGGATCAGGCACCCAGAGAACACGTGGCCAGCAGGTTTGGAGAGGCAATGACCATGCTGGGGTTGAAACAAATTGTGGAGATCCCCACTCATGAGAAGGGCCATACTTTAGACCTTATCTGGACTACATCGCCCGCTGCACAACTGACAGAATGTAGACCATGCAGCAGGTCAGATCACCATTTGATCAGTTTTGTGATCCCTGTGCCCAGTCGACCAAAGCACCTGCCACCAGTTTGGAGGGCGGTACGGAACTGGAATAAAATAGAGGAAGCCGGTCTGAGGGAGGCATTGTATGAGATGATGCACCCAGGGAAACAGACCGGGGACCCGGATCTGGAGCACGAGAAACTCACAGGCCGGATGAGGATAGCCATCGACAAGGTGGCCCCTGCCCGGAGGGAAAGGATAACGAATAGAGTAAAGGGTGCCCCATGGTATATGGAGGAATTAGGAGGGGAAAAACAGGCCCTACGCCAGTGTGAAAGGCAATGGCGGAAATTATACGATCCGAAGGCCCGGGAGGAATATAAAGCAAAACTAGCCCTCTATAAAACATCCATCATTGCAAAGAAATTTGAGTACTATGATTTGAAGATCAAGGAGGCCACGGACACTCAGAAGGAGACCTTTAATGTGCTGAGGGAGCTGAGTCAAAAGAAGGAACAGAGGACGGTTGCCAATCTGGCTGACTGCAACAAGATACAGGACTTCTTCCTAGCAAAAGTTAAAGATATCTAACAAAAATAGGTAATACCCGCTTAAGCACATGCCCTCTATCAGTGGTGGATCCACCGGACTTCCAGGGCGGTTTTCTCTCAGTCTTTCCAACTCTAGACTTAGACTGCTTAGCTCTTATTATGGCCAAAGTGAAATCAGGGTCACCAGAGGACCCCTGCCATCCCAGGGTGTTCAAAATGATCCTCCCTGTGATGGGGCCAGAGATGTTGTCCTTGTTAAACCTGTCCCTGGTAACTGTGAAGGTTCCTCACAACTTTAAGGAAGCCATGGTGACTCTGCTGCTGAAGAAAGCAGGGGCGGATGTCAATAATTTGAAGAATTACAGACCTATATCCAGACTTCCTTTTCTGGCTAAGGTATTAGAGCAGCATGTGCTTAGAACACTTTCGTCCTATTTGGAGGAACATCAGCTACTCCATGCACGGCAAGCGAGCTTTAGGGCCCACAACAGTACAGAGCTGGTGATGCTCTCGGTGCTGGACGAGCTGAAGCTTGCAGCCGACAAGAAGAAATCATCAGCCTTGATCCTATTGGATCTTTCAGCCGCGTTCGACACGGTGAACCATGCTCAGCTGTTGGCCCATGTTCGGGGGCTGGGAATTACTGGCGCCGTATATAAATGGATTGCCTCCTTCCTGAAGGATCGGTCACAAAAGGTCTAACTAGGGGAATGTGTGTCCAGGAAAGGCGCTCTGCCATGTGGGGTCCCGCAGGGCTCTGCGTTGTCCCCCCTGCTCTTTAACATCTATCTCCAGCCACTGGTGTACGCATTGGCAAAACTTGAATGTCAGGTGTTCAATTATGCTGACGATACGCAACTAATCGTGCGGATCGACAGCTCTACACAGGCACAGTCTAACGTACAGAACATTCTTTGGTTCACTATGAACTGGATGACCACTAACTCACTGAAAGTAAATCCTGCCAAGACGGAGGTATTAGCTTTTACCACAGGGGGCAACCCCTGGTCCAATTCCTTCTGGCCACAAGAGCTAGGCACTACTCCGATACCGGTGCCAGTTGTGAAGAGCTTGGGCATCAGGTTGGACACCAAGCTAACGCTGAACAATCAGGTGACCGCTGTGCTGAGGAATTGTGTGGACCTTATGAGGCAACTTCGGAAACTTGTACCCCTGCTGTCATTTTCCACCATGCGTACCGTAGTGTCGGCACTAATTGTGTCACGATTGGACTACGGCAATGCAGTATACATCGGGCTACCTGACAAATTATCAGGGAAGCTTCAGGTGGTTATGAACGATGCAGCGAGACTGATTTTCAAACTTCCTGGAAGAGCACGTGCCACACCTCTGCTACAACAACTGCATTGGCTCCCAATCAAGCAGAGGGTTAGGTTTAAGGGTTTGTGCATTGCACACAAAGCCCTGTATGGAGCAGCACCCGACTACATCAAGGACCGTTTGAAGAGATATGTGCCAGGACGATGCCTCCGATCATCTGAGGCAGGCCTGCCCACGCTTTGATAAAGCCACCGTGGGGGGGGGGCCGAGCCTTTTCAGTTGTGATTCCTCAGCTTTGGAACAAGCTACCGGAGAGCTTGCGCAGGGAAGCCACCCTGCTTCCTTTTAGGAGGAAACTAAAGACCACTTTGTTTACACAGGCGTTTGGACAAGCTACCCACCGACCCAACGAGCATCGGGATGCGTAGCCCTGGTTTCTAGGTTTATGTTCCTTTCACAAGCGCTTAGAGACCATTGGTGATTTGGCGCTATATAAATGGCAATTAACATAACATAACATAATGTCAGTGTTAGACCTTATAGCAAGAGCTAACGGTTCCAAAGCTAAGAGAAACAGTAATGGTGATAGCGGACAGCCTTGTCTAGTACCACGGTGGATGTTAAACTATGGAGATGTGAATCCACCACAGGTAACAGTCACTGTAGGTGAGTGATACATGCCTCTTGTGAGGGTAATAAAATCTTTACCAAAACCCATTCTCTCCATGGTGCGAAATAAGTAACAGCATTCTATTCTATCAAAAGCCTTCTCTGCGTCTAAGGAAAGAAGGACTTTTTCATTTTGGTTATTCCTTGATTGCTATATTAAATGTGAGATTGTTCGAAGATGGTTGGTAGAAGAACAACCCAGGACAAATTCAACCGGATATGGGTATATTATTGAGGTAATAACCAAGAAATGTCGATTGTTTAGGACTTTTGCTAGGATTTTAACATCCGTGTTTATTAAGGAAATTAGTCTATAGCTAGAACATTCCAATAAATCTTTACCAGGTTTTGGTATAACCATAATACGGGCCATTAGAAATTCAGATGGTAAGTGTCCCATTTGCAGCGTGTTTTTAAAAACAGATTTAAAGATTGGTGCAGTGGTGTTTTTAGTAATCTTATAAAATTCAATGAGTAACCCATCCTCCCCAGGGGCTTTACCAGTAGCCAAACTATCAATGGCCTTTAATATTTCCTCAGTTGTAATTTCATCTTCAAGTTCCTCTTTCTGTTCCTGTGTTAATTTAGGGATGTTGATTTTAGAAAAGAAATCCTCCTCTACTGATTGATTCAAAGAATTTATAGAAATATATAATGACTCATAATAATTTTTAAATTGAAATAAAATTTATGATGGGTGTGTAATTATTTTGCCTTTGGAATTTCTAATGGTGGGGACCACTCTGGATGATTCCTGTTGTCATAATTGATAAGCTAAAAGTCTCCCAGCTTTTCCCCCTCTTTCATAGTGTATTTGACAAATACAAAAAAAGAAATTTTTCAGCTTGAGAAGTATATAGAATATTAAAAGTAAATTTCACTGATAGTAGTTTATGTAATGTGTCTGATGAACATGTTTGAGGGTAAGTGGTTGGAAGAGTTGTGATTTCTTTTTCCAGGTTAATCCTGGTAATATTTGCTTGTTTCTTTTTAAATGGAGTATCTTTCATTACAGACTTTCAGTACTGCTTTTCCGGCGCCCCATAGTGTGTGAGCATTAAGAACTGAATGTTCATTATCTTTTAGATATTGTTCCACATAAGTAGAAAGTTGAAGATTTTCTTGTGGGGTCTTACATGAGGAGAGATTACATCTCCAAGGAGGTATAGGGGAAAGGGAGAGTCTGAGATCCAAGCAGATTTTAATAAGGTCATGATCTGATATACTTGAGGGAATTTTATTAGCCTGTTCTGGTCCGTATTGAATGCGGTCAGGAAGTGAATGTATAGACCTGCTCATTCGGATGTAATAGTCTCCAGGTTTCTTGTAATGAATGATCCTTAATAAAATCTAAGAGCATATGTCTGTCTCTGTTATGATGTATGTCTGGTTTGCCCGATCTGTCGAGAAATTGGTCTATGGTAATGTTCCAGTCTCCCCCCAGTAATACTCGAGTGGAGCCGAATGATGTCAATAATCTACTAAGTTGGGGAGGAAAGTAAGCTTGGAATCTGTTGGAGCGGAAATTGAGCCTACAATTATAAAAGTATCACAAATTTGAAGTTTAGCAAAGGCATAGAGACCCTCTAAATCTTCCCAAGTTTGTAAAATGTAATATGGCAAGTGTTTATTGAGAAGAATAGAAACACCACATTTTTGTTGTAGAGTGGAATCGTTAACATGCTTCTTCGAAGTAATACTAGATGTAGGGCATGACCAACCTAATCTCGTTTAAGTTTTTCACATTCTTGGGGAGTAAGGTGTGTTTCTTGTAACAAAGCAATGTCTGGTTTACTATGACCAAAGTAAGTGAGAATTCTTTTTCTTTTGATGAAGTGTCAATCCATGCACATTTAAAGAAACCATTTTTAACAGTTTCAAGCAAGTTGATTGCATGGTTCAAATAAAAGAATTGAGAAAAAGCGGTAATATTAGTCAATAAGTACATAAAACTAGGATTATGGTAATGTAGCAAATTACAAAACATTTGTTTGAGACAATAAGTCTAGGTTATGAAATAAAATATTATTAGGTATGTTAATGAGAATTGATCTAAAAAGAAAAAATGCTACAAGATTATTAACAATGATCAGGTATGTGTCCAACAATAAACGTTCAGAGAATGAAGAATAGCTTTTGAAAACCTTAAACTTCAAACTTTGAACTGGGAGGATGCATATAAGGTAATGTGGAATAGAGGCCAGCGAGGCCAACAGTATCCTGAATATCACATAATGATACCCCTTGTAATAATTAAATCAGGAAGATAAAACCATAATATTTGTCTGGAGTAGAGTATGAGCAATACACACAAAAATAAAGGGAAAATATTGTTTCACATTAAGTGAGAAAAGAAAGCGAAGAAGGGAAGGGAAAGAAATATAGAGAAAGTGATCATCGCAATTTATGGTCTAAAATTTACCAATATGATATACAAGAATGACTCAACATTATGATGAGAAAGAGAATTGAAGAAGAAAGAAGATGAGTATAAGAAAGGTCCGAGCCTCTTCCTCTGATTCCCTGTGCCTACTGTGGAGCGAGAAACAAAGAAACAGTAACACAAAAGCCTTTCCAGACAAATAACGGTTCGCAGTTGTTTCTGTGGTTGTTCCGATCATGCTTTCCATCGTTGTGATGCAGCATGGTGCATCGGGGAAGCCGGAGAAACGCTTAGGCCTCACTCTCCTCCGGCGCCAAGCTTTGCGCCCATTTATTGAGCTTTCAGTAACCATGAGGTACAATAAGCTAACTAGAAAAAACAATACTGTCAAGAAGAATTATGAACAAACCAAATCTAAAGGCATTAAGACATTTCTAAAAACACATTTGAAGGAAAAAAACAACAAGGAATAGCAAAAACTGCTCCAAAGTTGAGGCCATGGAACACAGGTGTCCAATGTGAATCCAGTTGGGTGAACCTGTGCCATTTTAAAGAAAACGACAAACCATGATAACAACTTCCATTCAGAGGTACTGCATGTAAATTTATTTCAAGCTGATATCCTGAAAATCTGGAATGATATGGTTCTTGTGGACCAATGTTAGACACCTATGGCATTGAGGATGGAAATTAAAAGAATGAAGAACAAATTTTAGGACGATACTCAATGGTAGTCAAGTTGTTAGCAATCGTATAATCGTGGATTGACCAAAGTGGCAGAGACCACATTGGAGAAGTAAGATTAGCCCTTTAGTTTGTGGTCTTTTATCTTAAAGGTAGACATGAAGCGGTTCTAAGATGATGTGATGTATGTGTAGTAAAGGTATGCACATTTTTTTCAAACAAAGTCTTGACTGTATCCTGATTTGGTTACTTACACCAAGTTAGAAGTGTCCTACTTTTTGTTTATGCCCTAATGTAGTTTTCCCAGCAAACTGGAGGTTTTTCCTTGTGACTGATAATTAGTGTTAAAAAATGATTGTGCCATTTTCTCCCGAGTTATCTTTAAGGGGGGTGTGAAAGACCGGATTTTACCAAACATGCAGAAAAACTTTGTAAACAATAGGCAGTCATTTTAGCATTTGGAATAATTATGGGAAGTTTGTGATAGAAACACTTTCAAATTGCACACACCCCAAGACAGAATGTTTGGGGATCAAAGTCTGGAGATAAACTTGATCACATCACATGTACTAGCAAACCCAATTCCACTGCAGGTTCTTTGCTGAAAAGCGTGAACAGGATAAAAGACCAATCTGGATTATCCACTTCTAAGGTGAAAGGGGTAGGGCATTACTAATGATGCAATTAATATACTAAAGTTACAAAAGGAAAGTTGAGGTAGTGGACATGAAGTTGATACCACTTTAAAATGTTCTATTGTTCTCAGCAGAAATGACTCCTTTTCCAAAGCTTTCTTGCAACAAAGGGATGTAGACCACGAGGGACTGCCCATTTAACCCAGGTACGATAATACATTCAGCACAGAGTCTACCTTGTATAAAACATCCTAGTCTGGTCGCCATGCAAAATATATCCTAGAAGCTAATTGCTCATCTAGAAACTTTGCATAGCTTTTTCAGTTTTCTTGGGTGATGTTGATTGAAGGTGGTGGATGATTAGAATTACTGCATCTCTGAATAAGTTGCCTATTTCACCATGACAACACACTCCTTGAACAAAGGTATCAAATGCAGAATGAGTTGAGTTCAAAATTTCATTTAAGAATGTATTAGCAGCTCATCGTACATAAAATCGTACCTCATTGTAATGACACAAATATGCTTGCAGACAGTCCGTATTAAAATGCCCAATTCGTAATCTGTCTGTCATCAGAAGAGTATGTGGAAACAAAATGCTCAATAAAAATTAAATATTGACTTCTTTAAGGATATGATATGGCGTGAGTACAGTATTTTGTGATACAGGTAGAATCCCACTGCACTTCCATGATGTTACATACCAACATCTGCTCTGTTCACTGGGATTTTAATTTTCATTGGTACTTGCCTAAGCAGCTTCCTGTTTCATTGCTAACAAACATCCTTCACACATTTTCCCTATTTGCCCTAAAGCCAGATCATACACTCTGAGACTTCTTGCCCTTATACCGAATTTTTGAATGGCTTGTAGATGGACATCAGATTTCAATGTTAGATAAACCCTTTTCAATTCTAGGATCCCGGCCATTGACTTATGGCCATCAATTTCCCTTTAGCTTCCAGACTTAGAATTGAATTGCAGATCCCTCTTATGTATGCATGACGTGCATCTCAAAAACAAATATATGGGAAGCATCATTCAGATACGTCATAAGGAAGGGATCTTTAATTGCCCTGTATATCTTCGAGTACAGGTTGGGTCAGCAAGCATCTCAAAATCTATGCATCACTGAAAACTTTTATTGTCAGAGACGGAATCATCTGCGATACAGGTATTATGACATGGTCAGAAATTGAAATAAGGCATATAGTTGTGTCAAAGATGTAGGAGCGATTACTTGAAAAGACGGACATACTTCAATAATTGAAGAGTCTCATACAGTATCTGACAAGATGGTCAGCACACGTCTTGGATGGGTAGGTCTCAAGCTATAAAGTGGCATGAACCTGGCTCATCAACAGAAGGTTGGTGATCAGTATTAGGCCTGGGCTCGTGAGAAGTGAATCATGAGAGATCAGCTTTTCTGTCCATTGAGATGTGTAGGCACTTAGCAGAGATGACCTACAGGTGTGGCACCCGGAGCTCTCTTGGATATGGGAGGAGGCACAGTGGATCTAGAGCTCAAGAAACACATGCAGAACCACGCTGAGGTGCAGAGAGTATTTGACCGCAATGCTTCGCTTTTTCAAGTCATAGATGGTATCTCTAGTTTGTCTACCTATCCTACTCATGTAACCCTATCCACTCCGTTGCTGTCTCCCACTCTCACCATTTTTTATTGTAACCATGCCTCAATCAATGTAATGATTCGTAAATGCTGTATAGTAAGGCTCCTTTGCTGAATGGAGACTCTAGCCCTCTTTAGAAAGGGGCGAAAAACACAACTGTGTCAGAAATGTTTGCATGACATTCACTCACTTTTCACGTCATGACTGATTGTATTTGCATCCATGATTCATCAGTGTATGAAATCACAAAATAAAGACAGAAATACGTGGGCTGCAGTCACTGGGGGATAAACTAGGTCACAATATAGTCGAAGTGAGGTGGAGCTGACATGAACGCCCGAGGTGGAGCTGACGTAGGGTGACGGACCGTCCGTAATTTGGACCTCACGTCCGTTGTCTGTGAGGATCCCTTTTACGGACGCCTTTTATCCATAATTATGGCCATTACAGGGAGCAGCACTGCTCCCCTGCGAGAAGCCTCAGCCCCCTGATGGGGCCACCTCGAACTCCTCCTAGAGCACAAGAGCAGACCCACCCTGCCCATTGTCATTCTGTATACCGGCTAATTGCCACATACAGAATGACGATGGGGCAGTCTGGGCTGTTAAAACATGTGGCGGCCTCCTCCTGCCTTAGTGTACAGCAGGGCATTCTGTTAGATGGATAAAAGGTAAAATGCCCATGCTGCAACGTGAGAAAACAGTTTATATAAAGAAGCCTGTGAAACAAGTTAAAAAGAACGTGTTATAGTTCTTTCACTGTCTCCTCATTTTAGAACTGACGCATTTTCAATATTATATTCAACAAAGCCATGGTTGCTGCTTTTTTATTTTAAGCAACTAACAACCATTGACAAAGCCAATAGTCCTGGCTTGTTGTTGGTGTAATGATACTTGCTGTATTATATATCTGGATGCAATGACAGAAACAACATGATACCAGTCGGGCGGAACACTATGCTAAGCACAGATTTTTAGCCTAGGTGTTTTAAGCCACGCCCTTAATTACATCGAACACCCCCTTTGAAGAGACCCCCCAGTTTTTTTACCCCACTTAAAGCCCTGGAAACAACACCATGTCACCTCACGTCCTGGCACTGTGCATCATGCATGACTCATGACTCCTAAGTTTTCAGATTGCCTATGTGCACGGGCAAAGTGAACCCTAGCCCCCACCCCACCCCACCCCACCCCTTGCTTTAGGGACTAGAGCGAGGTGAAGTTCTTGATGGGCCTCTTCTGTCTGCAACTCTGCAGACCAAGGCTCAGCTCTTAATGTGAAAAGGCGGGTTAGTAAATAAGTGAAGGAATGTGTGAATGGCTGGATGGATTAGTGAAAGGATGAATGGATGAAAGGGTGAATGGATAGATAATGAAAGAAAGGTTGGATGGATGAGTGAGTGAGTGGAAGGATGGATGAGAGAAAAGGAAATAGATGGATGTATGGGTGGAAGGGTAGATGGATGGGTAAAAGGGTGGATAGGTGAGTGAAAGGATGGATGGATGAGTTGAAAGGGTAGATGATGGGCGAGTAAATGGGTGGATGGATGAGTGAAACGATGGATGGATTGATAAATTGATAAGTGAAAGGGTGAATGGATGGATGGATGAGTGAAATGGTGGAAGTAAGGATGGATGAGTGAATGAAAGGGAGGGTAGATGGACAAAAAATGTATAGATGAGTGAAGGGGTGGATGGATGAGTGAAAGGATGGATGAGTGATAGGGTCAATGGATGGATTCATGAGTGGATGAGTAGATGGATGGGTGGGTGAATGGATGGATGGAAGGAAGGATGGCTAAGTGAAAGGGTCGATGGAGAGAGAAAGGGTGGATGGATAGATGACTGAAAAGGTGAATGGGTGGAATGATCAGTGACTGGGTGGATGGATGAGTAAGTGAAAGGATGGCTGGATGGGTGAAAGGGTAAATGGCTGAATGGATGAGTGAATGGATGGATGGGTGAAAGAGTGGATGGATGAGTGTACGGATGGATAGGGTGAAAGGGTGGATGGATGGATAATGGATGGATGAGTGAAAGGGTGGATGGAGGGATGGAAAAGTGAAATGATGGATGGAAGGATACATGATGGATAGGTTTGAAAATGGTTGAATATGTTTGGATATAGATGGGCTTACTTATATACTATTGCGCGACCTCCTCTGATGTGTCTGTAAAACGTACCTATTGTCCCAAAGTTTTGTCCTGAATTTTGACCTCCTGTCCTGAATTTTTGTCCTGAATTTTGACCCTTTGGCCTGAATTTTTACACTCACCTTCCTGAATTTGCACCCATGCCAGTTGGTAACCCTAAGCTGACATGAACGCCCGAGGTGGAGCTGACATGAACGCCCGAGGTGGAGCTGACATGAACGCCCGAGGCGGAGCTGACATGAACGCCCTAGGTGGAGCTGACATGAACGCACGTTGCTCATTTCTTACCCTTGACACTCTACCGGAGAAACACACAATCTCGCAGTCCATGACAGGACCTTCACCTCACAGATTTTGGCACACATTCCTCTATCATCTTTCACAATCCATTCTTGAATGGGGTACGGGTAAAGGTTAGGTGAGCAGCCATGCGGGCAGCTCCAGGACTATGTGTCTCTTTCACGGGATCAGGTATTTTCTTGCTCTCGGAACGGACAATTTTAAAAGCTCTAACCATGATGCACTGCGCCGATGGACTGTCTTGGTTAAAACGTGCAAAGCATCGTTCCTTCTCGTGCGTGCTCCAGTCGTCCCCTGTCACATTTCTATGCAAGCCATTTCCACATCAATCAAATGTTTGGGCATTTCTAACTTCACCATTCCACTAAAACATTCTCACACCTGCCTGACTCAAAGCATTGTCAATCATCTTCCGAAGATAAACATTTATGGCCCCACGCGTTCTAGAAACAACTAATGCCACCTTTCACGCCCTCCAGCACACTCACTCTGACAAAACCATTGCAGCCATGAGCTAAACGTTCGAACATCCGCACAGGTGGCACAAAAAAGGGACAAGGGATACATCAGGTGAGGTATAGTGGAAGGTGGGGGTACATGTTGTAAGACTGCGGCCCTGGAAGATGCTAGGTACAAAGAAAAGGCTTCATCCATTGAATCGTGTGCACTTTCAAAAATAGAGCGCATTTGAAGGACCTCTCAGATGAGTGAATCTGGGGAGAGATCCGCGCAGTTCGCTTTCTTCCGCGATGCATTGTCACTGCAGTTCTGTTGTGTGCTACGCATTACCTGGACAATGATTCAGAACCTGTTGTGGTTGAAATAGAAGGTGGACAAAAGATGTAAAAAATGAAACATAGTGACAAGTCCATTAAAAAACCTATGAAAAGCAAAATGTGGAATTTCCCTAATAAAAATGCATGCTTCTTGATATCTGGTTGTAGTGGGTTTCTTGGAAACATGAGGGGGATGTATGGCTTGTAATATGAGGGAAAGCCAGATGAAATTTCTTCTTTCATTGTCCTGTCCCATGAGTCAATATTTCATAGGCCTTGGCTGAAAATACAGGATGTGTTTAAATTACAAATAGCTGTGTGTGCAGCATAAAACCATTGGGGACCTGATTCACCAAGTCATTTAATGCTGTGAACCAGGGGTCTCCAACCTTTTCTGTAATAAGAGCTCCTTATGTTCAAATGATTTCATCCTGAGCTACTAATATTAGTGTTGTAATAGTAACAACATCGGCAAGATTACATTATTGCCCACCTTATATGAGATTACCATCAGTGATCACCTCAGTGCATCAGACAGGGTGGCCAGCAATAATGTAAAAAAAAAAAACATGTCAATTTGGAATGCCTGTAAATGCAATGGCTGCAATGCCACTGGCACCAAGGTAATATTAGAAATAACTCTCCCCAACACAACATGATTTAACATTCAAATAGCAGCTATGAATATATTTTGGAAAGTCAACCATTTTTCTCCAAACATCAGATGTTTCAATTTAGTATACATATATAAATTCAGCCAACCAAAAGGTTCTAATTCAGTACGCTGGGCTGCATACAGGAGAGCTACTTACAGATAGATGGAGAGTTACCAGTAGCTCATGAGCCACCCATTGGAGAAGCCTGCAGTGTAAACCTATGTTTACAGACAAAAACATCTCCAATCACGACTTTCCAGTATTCTCAAAAGGATACCCTGGCAGGTGTAATTATGCAAGGGACAGAAGTAACGACACCCCAATGGAATGGGATGGAGAATGAAACACCACAAATTTTACGGGATTGTAGGTAATGGCGTTTTGTCAGGGCGGAAAAAGTTTTTCCTGTAAAGAAAACAAATGTCAATAAAATGTTCAATTGCACAGTCGACTGTCTTTTTCTAATGCAGAGTTGGTCTCTGTGTACTACTTCATATTGGGGAACTATCAGTTGTCACATCACATTCCCAGTAGTATGCCTGAAAATATGCAACTGGTTCTGCTTTCCAGACATAATACTAGATATTTTTAATTCCCACAATTAGTAAATTTTTTCTTGTGTATAGCAGTGCATGTATAGATGAAAATGTATAACTTCTTTTTGTAAATTGGGACCGGTGAATTGAAAGCATAGGTTTTGCTTTTTGCGTCATTATAGGGACTCTATTCAGCACAATCTGCAATAACTTTACATCAAAATTGGGGTTGAAGTGGTATATTCTTAGGCCCATGAGGTTTGTCATGAGAACCCATATGATAGATACTATTTTCTTACTTGACTTTTCTTCTCCTGCCATCCCATGTATTTAACTAATTTGCAATTACTTTGTGTGTTTAAGATTTACATACTTGTCTACTTACTTATTATATTTTAAATTAGTTGTCTTTGTTTTACATTATTTGTTTGGTCACAATCTGCATTTATTCATAATACTGTTCCCTATATGTAACTTTGGCAATTCATTCTTTGATTTTAATTTAATAAATTGATTTGATTTTATGCTGTTTTTAAAGTTACTACATTTAAAAAAAAGAATTTTAAAATAATGTTGCAACTTATGTTCAGGGGCCCGCATTTCCTCATTTTTTTTGGAAAAAATGTTTTTTAAGTTAGTGCATTTTATTATGTTTTTATGTTTCCTTTATTAAATAAAGTTATTCTAAGGTGGGGAAACCCACAATCATTACCTATAACCTCCAAACACAAATTCTTTCCTTCATTTTTTTTAACACTCCTCAAAATAGTACAGCAGTTATAAAATCATTATTTTATTCATTTAAGATATTTTAAGAAAACACATGTAATCATACAAATAATATAGTGTAAATAGTAGGTATGTTTATGGTATTGTGATACTAACTCACGATAAAAATGCGAATGAGAAGTTGGTCGATGATGAGATAGTATAAATGGAGGAAAAAACCAAAGGCAAAAAGTATGGTCAGAACATGGATGCAAGGTAATGCTATGTGTCCTCTCGATTGAGACCACAGACAATGGCTACAAGCCTTTGGGATTGTCCAAATCCACTGCATGACTTTATATAGTCACTGATTGCTGTAGGAGCAATATTTTAATTTGTCTAGTGTGAACATGCTAATTAAAAATATATGTGATGTTGATACCATCACGACCAAGATAGAGTTTTGCCTCTGAAGTAAATCATTATCACCTATCTATTTAATATGGGTGTTTAGGATTGTTTGGACTTTATCAATTGCATAATAAATATACTTAAGTGTTAGCATAAAGCCTTCAAATATTGTTTCCACTGTGATGTCTTTATAGTAATGAAAGTAGTAATTGACTTTTTGATGCAATTTAGACATTGCAGAATATTCATATGAGTTATAGTACAAATTCATACCTATATCTAGCTCAAGGAATGATACTCCCTCTACTACATTTTTTTAACAATTGCCTTAATTTGTATCCGTGTGTAACTTTTGCATATCAACTCTGATGTGAAGCTGAACCACTCAAATTCAGTACATACAGAAAATCCTAGATTGTTTCATGTAGTTAAGTATCATTGATAATGGATACTGAAATGAGCTCATCTCATGTAAAGCGATTTAATGCTTGGATTGGCTAGTTCTGACCTACCACATCATCAGTGTCCTGAAATCTCACTCAACAGAGAAGTGCTAAAGTAAATAAGACTACTTGGTCTAAAAACAAAAAGCGAAGGGGGTAAACTGAACAACACCTCCTAAACGCCAACACTACAGAGAAATTATAAGGGGACAACACAGAAAAGGGAAGACAACAAATTTCTTAATACTGCCCTCACACACTTTGCAGTGTCATGCTTCATCATAGGGCCGCATCTAACATCCAGGTGCAGACCAACACACTGGACGGAGCGCAGATTTTTTTAGTATGTATGAAGATTAGTGGTGAGGGTACAGCAAGTGTGAAGGAACAGACAATAACCACAAAAAAATTACAAAATGAAGAAGGAAATTATATTCCCTTTAAATGGGACCAAAAAGTGCAGACACATACAGTCAAAACTACCTAAGAGGAAAACATCATCTCTCTTTATTCCTGTAACCCCTTGGTAGGATTAAAACTCAAAGGTTGGGATGTTCTGGGGAGGTAAAGGCCCCTATATCCCTGCTGCAGATACCAACATGTTTCTGCCAATTATCCACGCCCAACCGGGTCTCTATGGCATTCGTCAGGGTGTTGGTCCCTCGTTATCTGGTCTTCACCCCTATTTGGGTGTTTACCTTACTTGATCACACCGGACAGTGCCCAATTGTCATCTACTCTGGGAAATTTCCGAGAGGGATCAATTTTAAGAGTTTACAAGAACAAGCGATGGTGGACCGGCGTGAGGAATCGGACACGTGTGGTTCTTTGGAGTAAGTGTGACTACAAGACCACGGTCCCACAAAGGTCCCGGGTTTAGAGAAATTCTTGTAAACTCTTAAAATTGATCTCTCTCGGAAATTTCCCAGAGTAGATGACAATTGGGCCTTTACCTCCCCAGAACATCCCAACCTTTGAGTTTTAATCCTACCAAGTTCCCTTTTAAAGGGAATATACTGTCCTTCTTCATTTTGCAATTTTTTTGTGGTTATTGTCTGTTCCTTCACACTTGCTGTACCCTCACCACTAATCTTCATACATACTAAAAAAATCTGCGCTCCGTCCAGTGTGTTGGTCTGCACCTGGTTGTTAGATGCGGCCCTATGATGAAGCATGACACTGCAAAGTGTGTGAGGGCAGTATTAAGAAAGTTGTTGTCTTCCCTTTTCTGTGTTGTCCCCTTGTAATTTCTCTGTAGTGTTGGTGTTTAGGAGGTGTTGTTCAGTTTACCCCTTCGCTTTTTGTTTTTAGACCAAGTAGTCTTATTTACTTTAGCACTTCTCTGTTGAGTGAGATTTCATTGATGATAGGGAGTCAGAGAAGGCTTTTTCCCTTGTCTCTCTTTTGTGATATTGCTATGTGACTGATGCCTATTAGCCTTGGGCAAATCAAAACTGTTCAATTTTGAATCATCTGAACTTTGTGGTGGTTCGAGATTGACGGAGGTTTTTTCTTCATATCTCAATCTTCAAGTGTAATCATTAAATTACCCCGTCACTGGTTGTATGGACCTTAGTTCATCAACAAGGAAAAAAAGAAAGGCGCAAACATCTATATCAATCCAAAGACATGTTAAATCATTAATGAATTTTAGTACAGTCAATAAAAAGAATTTGTGTGACTTAAAGGGTTTTGTTCTCAGTTCTTTTAATAATTAATAATTCATTCAGTAAGTTGTCTCTCAAGCATCAGCATTAAAATTAACATAATCCAATAATTCATATTTCAATATAAGGTAAAATAGAATATTAGTCAAGTTTATAATAAAAATTGTGATAATACAGCAAGCTTGTTCCATAACAGAAATTCCCTAATCTAGATATATTGGAATAAGTTAAAAATTAGGTGTCAGTTCAGATACTCCACACAGAGACCTGATGATAGAATCAATGCATAAGCATACAGCCCTCGCATGTCAAGGTGGAATGTTTTCTCATCTGTAAATCAGCAGACATCAAAGAAATTAGGCTAAGCAATCTCCCATAGAGAGATATAAGAAACTCAAAGACGAATCCCCAGCCAGAATCTCAAAGGGAAAAACCCTCATGAGTGAAAAGCTCAAAGAAAAGTCCTGCCTTGCTCTAAGAACACGCACTATTATAAACATGCAATATTCTACTTTCTTTCATCCTCCAATAGGGTTTCAATAATCTCCTGGGAATAAGCAAACTCCTAGTTTTCTCATAGTCGTACATTGGTCCATAGACGTTAGACCTTGAGAAGATACATTGTTCACATTCTGCAGTCCAGACTGTTCTTCCCATGATTCATCCTCTCCTTTTTTTAAAAATAACTTTATTTGTTCAATAAATCACAGACCCATGATACAAAATAAAGCAATGTCTCGACAGTTCATAATTCCAGTACAATAAATTGTAATGTGCAATGTGGTTCTTGGATGCTTAGAAGGGGCATCTATCCCTGAATACAAATACACAAAATACAATAGACAGACCGTAATGACATATATGATATGTTAGAGTTCTTATAGCTACCGCTAGTTGTCCATGTCTATTTCTTCACCTATTTCTTTGCTACAGTACTTACAGATTTTAGCCTTCTCCCCACATTTGTACAAATTTCTGAATAGCCCCTATACTAAGGGAATAGAGTTCTTCTCTTTCTTTCGTGCTTCTCATTTTGGCTACCCATTGTGCGAATTTTGGTGGATCCGGTGATTTCCAATTTTGTAAAATCAGAGACCTGGCTATTAAAGAAGCATTAAAAACAAATTGTTTTTGTCTCACAGTTAAAGTTGGATTATAGATCCCGAATAAAATAACCATAGGATTGGGATCTATGCTATGTTTAAGTTGCCTATTAACAGACTGAAAGACCCTAGTCCAGTAGTCAGTCAGTGCAGGGCAAGGGAAGCAGATATGAAACCAGTTCCCTCTTAAATGATTACATCTAAGACAACCTAATGATATTTCTGGGAACATTTTGTGCAATTTATCGGGGGTGTAGTATAGTTGCCATTTGGAAAAGAGTGCCATTCGTTTAATATTCGCCCGCGAATGGCCGTAGTGGACCATCTATTATGGTCCTTCCATTGAGCTGCCTCTATATGGCACCCCGTGGTCACCAGTATTTTTAGAAGAGCTCTCGGGATGACTTGATCATAAATTTGTTGCTGCAGGATATGGTACCAGTTCCCAATTCCTGACATTTGTTTAACATATAATGCATGATTACGGCTTCGGGAAGTGGACCCTCGGGGAGCTGCAGCTTTTTTACTAGACTCAAGATTTGAAGATAAGAAAATACCAAGGCCAAGACTTCTTCTGATTTATCTTCTTTAATTGGTTCCCAATACGTCATCTCTCCTTGTATTACTAAATCTTTCATTTGATGAATTCCTAGCCTTTCCCAACTTTTTAATGTCTGTGGATCCATTGAAACTCCTAGCTCACTCCATGCCTTAGTTTAGTTTCTGGGTGTAAGGGTGTAAATTGATATTCTTCCTTTAATTGAATAAATCTATCATGAATTGTGTGGGGAGCCTTGTATCTGTAGCGTTTGGGTAGCCTGGGGATTTTAATAAAAGATTTTAAATCTGTATTTTTTTCCAATATCATTTGATGTAGATAAAAATTGAGCCCGTAGTCGTGTGCTGATATTGCGCGTCCACACCAATCCAAGAAGGCAGCTTGAAAATATTTTTGAATGTGAGGAAGCCCTAAACCACCTTCTTCTGGGCTCAGTTGCAGTATTGTTAATTTGATCCGTGGTTTCTTCCCTGCCCACATGAATTTCCGTACTAATTGATATATTTCTAAAAAATAGTCATGTGGAATCTTAATAAGAACATTTGAGAAAATAAATAATGGAAGTACCATCATTTTTATCAATGCAGCTCTTCCAATTACAGATAGTGGTAGATTATGCCAGCTGTTGAAAATCTTGCTAACTTTAATAAATGTTGTGATATAATTAAGTGCAAAGAGCTGTGTATAATCGTGTGAGACCCAGATACCTAAGTATCGAACAGGATTATTTTTTGCCACCTGGATCCAAAGGGCCTGGGGTAGAATCTGGTCAAGGCAATTGAATAATAAAATCTCCAGTTTGCTGTCATTGATTTTATACCCCCCAAATTGGAGAATGTTTCAATCATGTTGAATGTTTGCTTAATATTTGCTGTGTCTGCTTCAAGATAGAGGATTAGATCATCTGCAAATAGCTTCAATTTATATGCCCCTATTATTAGTGGCTTAATTAAGGGGTTTTGGCGTATCAGATTCGCTAATGGCTCGATGTACAGGGCGAATAAAACCGGGGACATCGGGCAGCCCTGCCGGGTACCCCTCTGGATCGCGACTGTACCAGCAGTTTGTGAATTAATGACTATTTTCGGCTGGACTTTACCTTATAGTTTCTTTAGTATGCCCACTAAGGGGCCGATTCCGATCTCGGTCGGAGGCGCACCCAATACCATTCGGTCGGGAAAAAAGCCATGCGAAAGCCTGTTTCCCGACCGAACCGTACGCGGGTCCGGCCGAGCGAGTACGATGCGAGTCGCCGACCGACTCGTCCGGGCGTCCCGACAACTCCGACCGACTCGCTCGGACTCGAACCGCTCCGACCGACTCGGTCGGACCCGGTCGCACCGCGCAATGGAGACGTTTCCCGGCCGGGTAAGTACGATGCGCGCCGCGAGCAGTCCGACCGAGCCGCGCACTCCGGCTCGTAAGAGCTGTCGGAGCCGTACTTTGGGGGTCCGTGTCGGACCCCCTGTACGCGTAGCCGCGCGAGGCGCACACAGGGGGACCCAAGGGTCCCCCTACCTGTGCGTGTACGCCGCGGAGCGCTTCGCGGCGTACTCGCTGTAGGGGCGCCCTTGTCCGCCTCGCACCCATTGAGGCAATGGGAGCCCGCGTACGCGTTGTACGACCGGCTCCCATTGACTTCAATGGGAGTCCGACCGACTCGTGTCCGATAACATACGGCCGCATCGTACTCGTTCGGTCGGACTGCACGGGTCCGATTCGGTCGGAAATCTCTCCGGGTCCGGCTCGGTCGGAGAAATTTCCGGCCCGAATCGGAATCGACCCCTAAGTCTAGAGGGAAATTGAATTTCTTTAGTACAGTAAAGAGAATATCCCAGTTCACCAGATCAAAGGCTTTTTCTGTGTCAATCATAATGATTGCTGCTTTCGTATTATTATTCGAAAAAAAGTCGATCACCTGAGTTAAAAAATTTGTATTGTTCGTAAGAAATCTTTCTGGTAAAAAGCCACATTGATCCTCATGAACCAGACGTTGAGCGACAAAAGTAATTCTCATTGCCAATATTTTCGTAAAAAATGTATAATCGTTTTTTAATAGACTATTGGGGCGATAAGATCCGGGTATATCAGGTGACTTCCCTTTTTTTTAAAACTAACTACAACTGCTTCGGCAAATGTCTTTGGAATATGGCAACCTTCCAAAATGGCATTATATAAAGAGAGCAATAAATTGTTTAACTGTGGCAAGAAGATTTTATAGAGTTCGATGGGTATTCCATCGATGCCACAAGCTTTGCTGCTAGGTGTATTTTTTACAGCTGCATGTATCTCCAGCTCAGAAATCGGTACTTCAAGCGGGGCTTTTAACGAGGAAGTTAAATATGGTAACATAATTGTAATAAAAAATTTGTCGATTTTTTCTAATGGTGTAGGTGTCGGAGCTGTATATATTTTTGTATAGTGGGATAAAAAGACCTTATTAATCTCGTCAGCCTGATGGACGTTTTGGCCTCTCTCGCAATCAAAGATAGACTTAACCATGGCATTGTTGAGATTCTTTTTTTACAGACCATGCCAACAGTTTGCCTGCATGCTTGCTTTCCTCGTACCATTTTTGAAAGCACGTTTTTTGGTTTATTATTTCCTGGTGTTCATAAAGATTTCTAATATTTTGTCGGGCCTTCTTTAAGTTGGATGCCGTTATTTCCAAATGGGATGAAAGATTAATTCGGCTTGCCTGGTCGAAATCTTGCTGTAGATGCCCAGCTAGCTCTTTTTCTCTTTAATAATTCTGGCTTTACGTGAAATTGCCTCTCCTCTGATAAATGCCTTACAAGAAGTGTGTAGCTGACCCCACATTTCTAAGGGCAAACTCAGTAAGTAGCGACTGCATTTTGTTGATCCAGCCCTCTTCAGTTAGTAAAGTTTTGTCTAATGTCTACCTGGGTTGCTCCCTTAACCCGGCATTTGCTTTGATCTCTACTAATGGGACCGAATGGTCAGAAAAGGGATTAGAAATAATCCAAGACTTCCCTTTTTCACACTGGTGGGAAATTAGAAAGAAGTCTATTCTAGATGCTGTGTTATGCCTTTTTGAAAAGCAAGTGAATTCCTAGCTAGCGGGGTGATGGGCGCTCCATGGATCCACTAGCGCAAAGTCTCGAATCATGCTGTTAAGGTACCTGACAGTTCATGGTTTATTTTGGGATTTATTTTTTCGAGAGGAATCTAGTCCTAAATTCTGAATAAAATTAAACCCCCCTCCGATGATAATAACTCCTTGTAATGGGATTAGTAGATCAGCCATTTTTCCAGAGCTAGAGTCTCATTGTGTATAGGGCCGTAATAGCTGATTAAATGGAAAATTTGCCCCCCCAATTTCAGATTTCCCATCACCCATCTAGCTAGGGGATCACTCATGACCTAACAGGTGATAAGAATTGCGACTCCCCCCTAACAGCGGCATCGGCTGAGGCCAAAAAGACCTGCTTTATAAACTTGGGCCTTTTGGGTAAAAGCATATATTTTTTTTAAATGCGTCTTTTGAAGTAAGATCACATGAGGTTGATTTACCATTAACCATTGAAGTATGGCTCTTAATTTTGTTGAGTTATTACCCCTGTTTAAATTACATGAGACAATACGAAGCACCTGTTGCTCAACCATTCGAACCAGTTATTATTTTCCAACTTCTATCAGGTATGTATCTTATTTTATCCTCATCGTTGGTTTCATTGCACCTAATCCTAAAGTTCTGGAAAATGCTCTTGATTAGGTCTGTGATTTTTTTTTTCTCCCCTCACTTTGCCCTCCCTTCGAGTCGGGCCTTTGCCCGCCATGGACCGTTGCCCCGTGCTCTTAATCCCCCCCCTAGTGTCACCCTTTACCCCTGCAATTGTACCTTGACATGCTACTGAGAGCTTACCCTCCCCCCACCCCGGAGGAGATGACAGCAAAAAAAAAAACTCCTAGTTTTCTCATAGTTGCACAATGGTCCATAGACGTTAGACCTTGAAAAGATACATCGTTCACATTCTACAGACCAGACTGTTCTTTCCATGAATCATTCTTCCTGTTTCCTCCTCTCCTCCTGATGAGAACCTAACTATCAGTTATCTAATACAAAACAAACGCCTATTCACTAACTAAGAGAAGACTTCTGGAAACATCTACAGCAAAAAGAAAAGAAAATATCTCACGGAAAATAATGATTCAACATGAAAACATGCCTTTGAAAGTTAATGCTTTATTTTCAGTTAACATGTGATCGAAATTTAAGCTAACTCAAATCAACACTTATTTACTTCATGTCCAAGCCTATATAATTTAAATATGATTTCCTATTACAAAAGTTTGTGTTTAATATATGTGCTTAAACATAGGCTTTTGCACATCTTTTTAAAGAGTTTTTGTTTGCAAATAAAGTTTGCTCTTGCAATTTTCCCGCTCTGATGGTTCACAAACCATCACAAACCCTTCTTTACAATTGAATCTTTAGAGTACACTCTCCTTCTTTGCTGCGTCATAATTTTTATTTTTCAGGGTGTCAACTTCTTTAATTTTCTTATATTTTCTATTCTTTCTCACTTCCATTTCAAATTCTTCTCCGATTTGCCTTTCTCTTTCTTTATTCTTCTTCCTTGTAAAATACCATCTAAATCATTTATATAAAGCATATACAAATATTACACAAATGCCTAAAATTAATACAGATTTTAATATGTCTCTAAAAGGTCCTCTTCCCCAATGATGCCAGGCATAATTGAACCGGACCAAGCAGGATTTATTCAGAATCGTCAAAGTGGAGATAACACCAAGAGAATTCTACACCTGATCGACAAGGCCCACTGGACGAACCGAGATGCGATCTTACTGACGGTCGACGCCGAGAAGGCGTTTGACCGCGTGGACTGGGGATATTTGACAAAAACGTTAGCCCATTTTGGTATAGGGGAGCGTTTCAGATCATGGGTGGAGAGCTGTTATGGTTCTCCTACAGCCGCGATCAGGGTGAATGGAGTGTACTCTCACCCTTTTTTTATTCAAAGGGGCACCAGGCAGGGGTGTCCGCTATCGCCCCTCCTGTTCGCTCTTTACATTGAACCGCTGGCCCAAAGAGTGAGAGACAACCCTAACATCAAAGGCGTTCCATTCGGTCGGGGAGGATTATTTAATAAGCTTGTATGCCGACAATATTTTAGCATCCCTTGAGTCGCCAGAGAGCTCGCTACCAGCCTTCCTAGAAGAATTGGAGACCTTTGGTAAGGCCTCGGGATTCAAGGTGAATATAGGCAAATCACAAATACTCAATCTATCTTGGACTCCTAGGGGTTCGTCGTTTGGGGGAAAGAGCCTCCCGGTAGCGCAAGCAGGTGATTCAATTCCATATTTGTTAATAGAGTTGGCCCCCAGCATTGAGCAAACGGTCAAGCTAAATTATGCCAAATTGTCCTGACAGATTAGGAGGGAGCTGGATAGCTGGAGACATCATCGCCTCTCTCTCCTGGGTCGTATAGCAGCTATCAAAATGTCCACCCCACCTAAAATACTATATATGTCCCAAACACTCCTGATCACTCCACCTAAGGGAACAATAGCGTCTCTGCAGAAAGACATTCTCCATTTTATCTGGGCGGTAACGCGACCGCGGATGCGTCGGGATCTGGGATACATGTCGCCAGAGGATGGGGGCTGGGGATCCCAAATCTCATGGATTACTACCGGGCTGCTCAGATTAGATATCTGGTGGAATGGAGCAGAGAAGAGTCGGAAAAAAAGGTGGTTATTCCAAGGTAGGGCAATCACGGGTCTCTCACTGTGGAAGATACCCTTCCTACAGAAAGCAGATAGACCACAGAGTCTTCAGTGGTCACCCATCACAGAGTCCGTGATGGAGGTATGGGACAAGACGGCAATTAAAAGAAGGTTGACATCATTTCCCTCTCCGATGTCGCCATTGTTTGGAAATAAGGAATTTTCCCCGGGACTGGAAAGCACGGCATTCACGGCATGGCACACCACACCCTGCAAGGCGGTGGGACACATGTTCGACGTGGAGGGGATTATACCGTTCACACAACTACGGCAAGACTACACATTGCCGGAGGCTGAGCGGTTCCGATACTTGCAACTACGGCACTGGTTGCTCCAACCCCGTGTATATCCACAAGTCAGTAGGAAACTGACGAGATATGAAAAATGGTTAGTTACCAAAAGCAATGACAAGAAATTGATCTCGGAACTATACGCTATGCTCCACCACCAGCTCCCACACAACCCACCCCGAGCCAGAAACATTGGACTAAGGAGCTAGGAAGGGATCTATCAAGTAAGGAATGGGGAGAAATTTATTATAGGGCTAGACACACAGCACAAAACGCATCTAGTATGGAGACAGCTACCAAAATAGTAACGTATTGGTATTTGACGCCAATGCGGCTCAACAAAGGGAACCCAGATCGAAGTCCCACATGCTGACGGGGATGTGGGGAGGATGGCACCTTATTACACATAATGTGGGAATGCCAAGTATTAACATCATACTGGTCTAAAATATTAGACGAAATAGACCGGCAGTTTGACACGCAGATACCAAGATTTCCGGCCTACGTGATATTGGGCTTGCCTAACACACTGACCTTTCCATTAAAATCCCAGAGGGGGCGACAGATGGGCATAACATTGGGCGCAGCACTCCAGAACATACTGTCGCACTGGGGGACGCCAACAACACCAACGTTCCTAGGGTGGCTACACAGATTGTGGTATGTTCTGGGGATGGAACAAATCAATGCCACTCTGACAAACTCAGAAGACGCATTCAAGGAAGTGTGGAAGCCATTTCTTAACCTTCTGGCTTCGGAATTCAATGAAATCACATGTCCAAAATACCTTCGCCTTCTTAGACTTACAAGCACAAACTAAGTCCCACGAACCTACTTGATACCCACCTACGATACACTTCTATACACCAAGCTGTAATGATATAGAGCAATGTGAATACCTGGGGAGGGGGTGAGGGGGATAAGGGAGGGAGGGACTGTTAAAAGTTTACATTTGGGGTAGAGGGGTCATAATTACAATCCTCCTAAAGCAAATGACATCACTCGTTAACTGTAAAACATGCTATAATGTAGCCATAGCTAATTGTGGCAATGGAAGATGCAATACGTAATGCTATATTAAGTGAATTGTGATGTATTTAAATGCGATTGTATATTTGGTAATAATAACAATAAAAAAAGATTTAAACCTAAAAGGTCCTCATCCTACTGCTGCAAGCCAATTGCTAATAATGGAAGCTCCTTTGCTTAAAGTCTCTAATACACTAGTGGTTTCTAAAGTTTCGAATTTAGGTTGCAGGTCAGAAATGTTTTTTGAAAATTCTTCAATTTTTTTACTCTTATCTGAAATATATGAACAGCAATGTTGCGCCTTCAACATCTTACAGACTCCGCCTTTCTCTGCTAACAAAATTTCTAAAGTTAATTGATCTTGCAAAATCATTGATCTAACAGGCACTAATTCTGTGTTAACTGCCAGCAAAGTACCAGATGTACTAGTAGCCAGTTTATCTACTACTGTTTATAACTTACTAATTTTCTAGTCATTGGAAACTATTCCTACTGGTAGTATAATTGCTCCAGAAATGTCTCCCACTAATTCAGTCCCATCAATAGTACTACGTGTATGTCTATGGGATGGTGTCATGGTAAAAACATCTATGCTATTCACATGATACATTTTAGGAATCAATAAAACTAAATAGCAAACACCCTACCAATCAGCAGGTAATTGGAAATAGCCCCCCTGTTCGCAAACAAAATAGATTCCAGGAATAACTGCTTGGTCCACTGTTAAAATGTTAACAGTCCCTCCCAAAACTTCAAATGTGTGTTCATAACTACTTATCCCAATGTCTCTCTTTCTAAACTGGTTTCTTCTATTGTAAACACATTGGGGTATATTTACAAGGGAAGTGGCGGAGCGTGGTGTTAGCCTTCTTGGCTTAACGCTGCACTCCACCACTTTGGAAACCAGGGCTGCACCGTACTTATGACAATATGGTGCATCTCTGCGTTTCCCCCTGTGCAGGCGCTAATTACAGCTGCCTAGCGACAACGCAGGCACCCTTGCGCTACAGTGCAAGGGTGCCTGCATTGTGGGAATGATTGTTTATGTGCAGGAAGGTGTCCCTTCCTGCACATAAACAATCTTAAATGGCGATTTGTACTTTCTATGTGTACTGCTTTGTGCAGCACGCATAGCAGTTGCAACTGGTCATTTTTAAAACGATGCACATAAACAATCATGCATGGTATATTGCTGTTTCTATGTGTGCTGCACAATGCAGAACACATAGAAACAGCAAAAACAAGGAAAAATAAAGCGTTTCTCCTCGTTGCGCCATGATAAGACCAAGTTTTTTTTGGTCTTAATTTTGGCGCTGTCCCATATTTAAGCCACCCTTGTAAATATGGTGCAGCGTCAAATATGTTATCCCTACTCTTCTACTGCAACCTTGGTCCTAGGGAATTCTTCTTTTCTTTTTAATAACGAAATGTTATTAGTTTTAACAATTAGCAGCATCATCCACCAACAATCAATTAACATCACCACAGTGTGCGTTGGCTATTGGAACATAATACATTTATCTGTAAATAACAACATCATTACACCAGTAGTCCTTGGGGTGCCCACCACCCACCCCATGTCTTATAATGTTTTCAGGGGTATCCCCGTGACTCATAGATCGGCTTTTCCTGGTGCGCACCCAGTCCACTCCTTTCCATCATACTTCCAATACGGGACTCTAGCACTTTCCAGGTGCAGGCAATATCCCTGTTGAACCTGGCCCTTTTTGCAGTGTTATCCCCAAACATTTTGCCTTCCTCCTGTATTTGTATGACCTTCTTTTGGTTGGCTTTAGGACTCTGGGCACTTTACCACTGCTTACCAGTGCTAAAGTGCATATGTTCTCTCCCTAAAAGGTACTGGTAACTGGTTTCTCCATGATAAGCATATTTGATGTACTAGTAGGTCCCTAGTACAGTGCACCAGGTGTGCCCAGGGCCTGTATGTCAAATGCTATTAGTGGGCCTTCAGCACTGATTGTACCACCCACATGAGTAGCCCTGAAAACATGTCTCAGGCCTACCACTGCGGTGTCTGTGTGTGCAGTTTTAATCTGCCATTTCGACTTGGCATGTGCGCCCACTTGCCAGGCCCAAACCTTCCCTTTTATTACATGCAAGGCACCCCTAAGGTAGGCCCAATGCAGCCCCATGGGCAGGGTGGAGTTTATTTAAAAGGTAGGACCTGTACTGTTGTGCTTTACATGTCCTGGCAGTGAAATACTGCTAATTTTGTTTTTCACTACTGCAAGGCCTATCTCTCCCAAAGGTTAGCATTGGAGCTGCCTTGTAACATTTTGTAAGTGTATCTTCCAATTGGGAACTGATAGAAAATTGGAGTTTGGTGTTTCTGGACTCACAATTTAAAAATGCATCTTTAAACTAAGTTGGTTTTCACATTGCAGGTCTGAAAATGGCACTTTTAAAAAGTTGCCATTTTCTTACTTTAATCATTCTGTGCCTCTGCCTGCCCCTGAATACACATCTGGGTCAGGATGACAATTGGGCTATTTGTGCATTCCTTCTAGACAATCATACAAAGGGAGCTGAGGTGTGCCCTGCTAATCCTGATGGCCCATCACCAGGCTGATAGATCTTCCTGAGCTAGAGCGGTGGGAGGAGTTGGAACTGACACCTGAATAGGGCTGTGCCTTTCCTCACACAAAGAAGTCTCCAACACCTGCAGAGGATCTGGAGCCAGGACAGGCAAGGACATGGTCTTGTGCACTACAAAGACCTGTCTTTGAATCTTGCCTACTTCAAAGGCTGAAATGGGTATAAGTACTGGTCCTCTGACACCATATACTCAGACCACTTCTGGGTTGAGGACATTCTGCCAGGAAGAAGAGCTGAATAGCTGTCAGGAGGGACTGCCACGTTGCTGTTTGCTTTGATGTATTGGCCTGCTGCTTCTGTTCTAAGAGTGAAAGGGCTGAACCTTGCTTTCTACATCCTGCTTCCAAGGTTCTTCAAGGGCTTGAGTTGAGCTTGCCTCATATGAAGAAGTCTCAGGCCCATCAAAGTCTTCCCCCGCAACCCCTTGGGCCCCTCTGCTGAGGAGGCCTACTTGCCAAGTGGTGCCAATTCCAGTTCCGGGGCCCTTGTAAGTGAGTTTGGGGTGCTACTAACAAGAACCCAAGGCATCGACGCAGATTGACTTCGGAACTGGCACCTGTCTGCAACTCTGACGCCGTGCCGCTGCCTTCACCAGAGCCATGGCTCTGCTCAATGCACCAACTGCGACTTACACCACAGGCTCCGACGATGTGGCAGCACCTCTGAAGGTCCGCCACTACATGAGTCTTGAGCACCTCACCACCAAACTCCATGGCGCATGCTCCGACTCCGACGCCTGTGACCGGGTCTGACATTGATGGAAATCAAAGCCTTGCGGCTAGACTCTCGACACCTCATTCACGGTGCTCACAGTAAGGAACAGAGGTACCGTACCGGCAACCGCAGTTTCACCTCCCCTGCAGCAGTAAGGAACCAACGCATCACCTCCCCTGCCCGGCAGACAGGAACCAACACATCACCTCCCATGCAACAGTAAGGAACCAACGCCACATCGACCACCAAAACACCTCACCTCCTCTGTGTTGTGCATCGTCTTCGTTTTTCACAATGTCTCCAAGTTACTGTACTGGGGTCTGCCCAACTCCGTAACCGGCCCACACTCCATCAAAGCGTTACCTGATTTAATCTTTAAAAAGTAATATCTTGATTTGGGTATGCTGGATTTTTGTCATTTTGGTCTTGTTTTATTCAAATTAATATTGGCTATTTTTCTAAACTGGTGTGGAGTACTTTTGTAGGGTTTTCACTATGTTACTCTGTATGTGTGTGTACAAATACTTTACACATTGCCTCTGGGATAAGCCTGACTGCACTGAGCCAAGCTACAGACTAGAGTGGTGGGTTCCTCCTGGCTTAGGTGCATACCCTAGCCAACCAGAAACTCCATTTCTAACAATCCCTTTTGGACACTGGTAAAGCTACTCCAATAAATGCCCTTTCCAATCTCGCCTGCCCAACTTCCTCCAGGAGACCTAGTAGGCCATCTGAGGGCCAAGGTCAATTTGGCAGCCCAGTACCGCAGAAAGCTCACGTCATATTCCTCCCCAAAAAACAGATAACTCTAGGCAGGACCAGACCATATGAAAAAAATAAGTTGCAGGTAGGGCGCACCTCTTACATGTGGCTTGAGAAGCATGGCGCTTCCACTGCATTCGCTGAGGGGTCAGATACGTCACGTGGAGATAGTTAAGTTGGACCACTCAGAGGTGTGAGGAAATTGCCAACTCGCTTGGGGCCATACATGCCTCCCGCCAATCATCGTTGCCTAACTCTCCCACCCAGGCCTCCCACTTTCATCGCAGGACCAGGAAGCGATCCAGTAAGTTAAATATCAAGGAGCGGTAAAGCGCAGAAATGACTGACTCCCTTGCCCAATCTGCCCATCAGTAGTTTAGCTTCGAGGGGGTTGTATTAGCACACTTCAGCATCCACCAGGACATGGAGGAGCAGGGCATGGCGTAATTGGAGGTACCAATAGAAATAAGTGTGGGAAAGCAGGTAACGGTCCTGTGGCTCCTGAAATGACATCAATGTCTCCCCTCATCGAACATTCAAATAAGTAACCCCTATGATGTCCCTCTTTGTAAAACCTTGAAGGCCTGACACCTGCTTGAGCCACGTACCCTGCCAAAGTGGTGTGATTCCCATAGGTCTACTATCCCAGTGGATAAAACGTAGGGCCGCTCTCCAACAGAGTATTGTCACCTGGGTGCCGTCAGGAAGACTGTGTGCTATGGGTGTACCATAGAGTAGTCAGAGGAGACTGTCAAGACCCAGGAGATATAGTTCGATGCAATAGGCAGGTCGTCCCAACCCCCTTTTAACCAGTCATTGATTGTTGCCGTTTGTGCAGCAATGTTGTACACGTAAAGATCGGTCATTCCAAGGCCCCCATCATGCAGGGATTTCCTCATGGAGGCAAAGGCCTAGGGAATTCTTCTTAATTCATTTTTTTATTTACCTTTGTTAATTGTAGGTTTGAATTCACTAAATAGTTGCTTGTCAAGTTCTTGGTTGTAATATTTGTGTCAGAAATCTTGCTTAAATGAATGCTCTTTTAGTGTGCCATATCATGGAGGTTCAAATAAGTCTGATTTCAGTTCTTTAGGACTTTTATCTGATTCATTAGAAACGTTCTCTGAGTAATAAGTCCATTCAGGTGCAGAATACCTGTGACAAGCTACTCTTGGATCTCCCTAGGATCTGTTGATCTTCTTCTGTTTTGCTTATATAACTAGGATCTGTTTCTTCGATGATGGTTTGTGGTATGCATTCAACTGACACACTAGATCTCAATTGCCTCCTTATTTTATTTTGATAGTTTTTAATAGCGCAAACATGAAACTTGCGGGTATCAGAGCGCTTTACAAATTTACAGAGAGCAGAGCAATAATAACAATAATATCATATTCAAGAAAAAATACAGGATAAGGTTTTACCCAGAAAAGGGAGGGCATGCTTTACAATGTTCAGAGAGCAAAGAAGATAAACCAATAAAAACAGAAATATCATAGTCAAGAAAACTGCATGATCAGGCTGTGTCGAGAAAAGGGCGGGTAATGGCAGGACTAAGTCGAAAACACTAAAGTAGCCGGCGAGAAGTAATCGTGAGTGTGATTGAGGAATCAGGAAGGGTATCTTAGGATCTAGGGAAGAAATTTGTTCATAAGGAGTACTTTGACTTCTTTCTTGAAGGATACAGTTGAGGCATTCATTCTGACTTCAGGGGCCAAGGTGTTCCAAAGTCTTGGGGCAATCCCAGAGAGAAATCGGTTGTAAGTTTTCTTCTTGTGGAATCTCTGTAGTTTCAGAAGTAAGGTGTTGGAGCTTCTGGATGATGTAGAGCCACCAGAAAGTTTGAGCTTCTGAGTGAGATATGTAGGGGTTTTGAAGTGGAGGGCTTCATGTGTCATGAAGGCAATTTTTAGCTGGATTATTGCTTCGTAAGGGAACCAGTTGAGTGATTCCAGATCCTCTTACCATTTGCCCATTCCGATCTCCATAAGGGTCTTTCTCTTCTCACACTTGTCACTTTATCTGGATATGGTTGCTCCTGTGATGATTCAACAGTTCCTTTATTTTTGTCTCTCAATTCTTCTTTTTTGGTGGGTATTTCAACACCACTCAGAGATTTCAGGAATCTGCACCGGTGAGAGATTTTGCTGGACTTCACCCCCCCTGGTCCTTCAGGATGTATGGGTACAGGAGATCTTGGAATTGGCTCAAAGAACACTATTTCTTCGTATGGGCGCCTCACTCTTTGGATGCGTGAATCATGCACTCAATTAGATATCTCAGCACACTTGACAGTATTGTTGGTATTCACGATAACCTGGTAGGGGCCTTTCCACCTCGGCTCCAGACAGAGGTTTCGCACATGCTTTTTCACTGAAACCCAGTCACTAGGGTTACGGTTGTGGCACAGCTCCTGATGTGGATTGGCAGTAGCAACTCCATCCTGGTGAGATACAAAATGCACCACATCAGCTAATCCCTTGCAGTAATCGAGTATCATGTCATCTGTTATGCTTACAAGCGCATTCGCAGGCACAGAAACAGTAAAAACAAACCATGGGATGAGTTCCCATAACAGCAGTTTAGCTACAGTGAAGCTGTCATTTCTCTGTGTTGGGTAGGCTTCCACCCATCGGGAGAAAATGCACTCTATAACCAGGACATATCTCAACCCGTTACAGACAGGCATTTCAATAAATTCCAACTACATCCTATTAAAGGGTCCTCCTGATCTTCCAATGTGACTCAAAGTTATAGGGGTTCTCCTCCCTGCATTTATCTGCTAACATGTCACACATCTATGCCATAGCTCTTCAGCTAGAACCCTGAATCAGGGATTTAACCAGTTCTGTCTAAATAACCTAACTATAGCATCCCTTTCAATGTGTGCAGGATGATGAAAATATTGTGTCATGGGAAACAACAGGCTATCTGGCAACATTGGTCTTCCATCAGCTGAAACCCAAATGTCGTTCGCATTTTTTACACATCTTGCTCTGATCCACCATTGCTGTTCTGCATCTGAAACTTCTTGCTGCAATCTTTTGATATGCTCCCAAGTATGAGGTACTGACAACAACATTGAAAAGGTAGTGTCCTCATCAGATTCATTTGTATATTCTCAGTTAAATGTGCTTTCCACTATCGCACAATATCGTGCAACTTCATCTGACATAATCATTGCCACTTCTGTGTTCAACATTTAACTACAGCAATCTCTTGTGGTAACTGCAAAGCTTCTAACAATGTTATCACATATTCTCCATTGCATATCAGAGAATTAGATGACATCATAAATCCCCCTTTGGCCACAATTGCTCAAATTCATGGACCACACCAAAGCCATACTACCTGTAAATAAAGTCACTCTCAATTGAGCGGAAAGACTGCATGCTCTTGTTAGGGCAATTCATTCTGCCACTTGTGCAGAGGTAACACCTCAAAGCCAGGAGACTTCTACCACTTCTTTGAATTGTACAAACAGCGTAGGCTGCTCTCAAAGTTCCCTCTCTGTCTCATAAATATAAGCTGTCCACAAAAACTACATAGTCGGGCTCATCGAGAGTTTCATCTTTAATATCTGGTCTTTGCTTGGTGCATAAAGCCGTAACACCCAGGCAGTCATATCTAACTTCATCTCCATCAATTTCACTTTCAGGCAACAGTAACAATGTAGCTGTATTGAGTGTTTGGCACGTCTTAAGAACAACATTGTCTGTATCAAGTATTTGTTGTTCGCATTATGTAAGTCTGCTGTTTGTCAAGCACTGTGCTTTGGTACAGGTGAGCAAAATCTCCACAAAGTGAGAGCCCATCACTGTAAGAGGGTGTCCTATAGCTATGCTCTCACATCTCTCAATACTGACACCAACTGCTGCAACCGCTTTAAGGCAGCCTCGCAATACTGTGGCAACAGGGTCATGAGTTGTTGAAAAATATATTACAGGTTTTCAGGAGTCTCTATGCAACTGAGTAAGCACTGAGAGAGTGCAGCCCTCCCTCTCACTGCAAAACAATGTGAACATTGTACTATAATAGGGCATTCCTAGTGCTAAGGCACAACAGAGACTTTCTCTCAGCTCTAGGAATGTTTTCAAGCAATCGTTGTCCCATGGAAGCAGATCAGGCACATCTTTGCGCGTCAGCCTCAGTAAAGGCTTGGCCACTAGGGGAAAGTTTGGTATCTACTGTCTACAGTAGCCAACCATTCCCATGAGCATCCTGACTTCTCTCTGAGTTCTGGGTGGGTTAATTTTCAGTATTGTCTTGATTCTCTCCTGTGACACCTTTCTCATTCCCTTCTCAATGAGATGTCCCAAATATAGGACTTCTACCTGACAATATTGCAATTGGCTTGGGAACACTTTATATCCATTGTCAGATAGATGATTTAAAAGAGAGAGTGTGTCCTGTTTACAAACTTCTTGTGTACTTGATGCCACAAGCAGTCATCAATGTATTGCACAAGAACTGAATTGCAAGGCACCTGTAAAGTCTCATGATTCTTTTTCAAGATCTGATTAAAGATTGAGGGCTCTCTGTGTACCGTTATAGAACTGGGTACCATGGCAACAATCTATCTCTAAATATAAATGAGAACAAAAATTGACTGTCCTCATCCAATGGGATAGAGAAAAAGACCTAGCAGAGATCCAAAATGGTAAACCACTCAGTAGTGCAAGGAATCTGAAATAGTACTGTTGCTGGATTAGGTACCATGGGACAACATGGAATAACTATAGTGTACATTTCTCAAAGATCCTGTAAAATTCAATACATTTCATTGGCCTTCTGTAAACCCATGATGGGTGAATTGCAAGGACTTCTGACAATTATATTCAAAATCCCTTGTTTTAGCAAGTTTTCAATCAATGGAGTTATTCCAGCCACTGTCTCAGGTGTTAAATTATAATGTGGTGTTCTCAGGAAAACTGCACTTTGCTTCATTGTGATTCAGACTGGTTCTACACCTTTAATTAGTCCGATGTATTTCCCCGAAAAATCCCATAAATCTGATTTTACAGTACATCGGGAGGTAAATCCTCTACAGTTCTTATAAGATACAATCCTACAACTGTTTCTTGTTGGGCCATTTTAAATTCAACATCTTCATCATGTGTTTGAAATTCAACACCATCCAATGTGCAGTAAATGGTGCAATTTAACTTGCACCAAAGATCTCTTCCTAACAGGGTTAAGGAGTTGAATCACATACCACAAAATGGTGAATGGTGATCCTCCTCAAATTAACCTATTTTTGCAGGCACTTTCTTTGAAGCAGGATTAGTTATTTGTTTATTTGTGATACCTACAACTTGGATCTTCTTTCCCAAGAGATGTAGGTCTGGGACTTCCACTGTTCTATCCATGGGAATGGGTAGCACATGTGTCGATGAGAAATTGCACTTGGTGACCTCTCCTTCTAAAAATGGTCCACTTTAGTCTACCTCGAAGACTTGCCAAGTATGCAATCTTCCTCTCCCCTCAGGCACCATCATTGGGATTGTCAGAATCAAAGCTCTTGTTTTCCAACACGAGGAATTGATTGTTGAAATGGGTTCTGATTTTCGAATGAATTTGAATTTGCTCTTGGTACTTGATTCATATTGAATCTGGGATTACCCATATTCTGTGGGGCCATAGGAGCTTGTGGGACCTGCATCATAGGAACCTGTGACGGCGTTGACATTTGCATGATTGGGACTGGGACCTGAACCAGAACATTTTGCATTTGCTTTTGATTTACCCCTTGCATTTGCCCATCACTACTCACTCAATTTGAATTCTGTCTACACTCTCTCTTCCAATGCCCGAGCCTGTTACATTAGTGACAAGGAGTTGATTTCTTCAGCGTTGCAATGTCTACTTCAGAATTTGGATCAACCGAACACTTCAACCTCTACTCTGTGGAACACCAACTCCGCCCTGCACAATTTGACCTCCAACCTGAAAACCAACACCTTGAATTCCACCAACATTCCCTCCATGCAATTGATTCTGGAATCCCTTTTGAGCCAGCTTAGTCTGAGCCAACATATATTTCTCTTAATGTCTCTTCTGCTTCATTCCTTGCTCATCACTATAGTATTTTGCATACCTCAGAATCTCATCTAAAGGTTTCATCTGCCAACAAATCTCATTCTGTCATATGTGCAGATTTATCTCTAGTCGCAACCCAAGAACGAACTTTGACACAAAAATCCCCATATCTCCCTTTTTGGGATTTTCTTGTCTGCTTTGCTCTTTAAACACCCAATCAATATCCTTCACTGGAACCTTCCCTTTCAAAAAACGAATCACTTCATCATATTTTGTCAGCACCACAGGTAAAGGTGCACAAGTACACACATCTCTTGGGGTCTCAGTACGCGGTCATTGCCCAACTATCTTAAATTCAGCCCACAGATCACTCGGTATCACTCTATCAAAGAAAGTATTTAAGTCTGTCTACAAAACTTTTGAAATTTGTACAGACTTGTGTATACAACTGAGTGGGATTCTCTTACTTTAGGAAAGTTGTTTAAGAATGTTGCAAGATCACCTGTACTCCACGGTACATGAACATACCCTCCACCTGATATCTCCCTCATAGGGAAAGTTAAAGCCTCATCTTCATCTGGAGGTACTGATGTTGGCTTACCATTTGCTTCTGTCGCATCTAATTGTTTCTTCTTCTTTCCATTTTTTTTTGCCCACTTGCTCTCTAACCTGTCAAAATCACTCTACCTACGGAAGCACTTTACCAACTACACAATGTGTAATCTCATTTCTGAAGACCACATTGTCACAATAGCTTTATCATCTAACTGTGCCCTGAAGCTTTTCTGTAAAGGTGCACTCTTAGTTAGATCCACCTCGTATTTTCCTGAAAGCTCACTTAATTTTTCATGAGTGGCAGCTGCTCGGTCTATTGATTTCTTTACTCAAATATATCAATTCATTTTCCTGGTATTGATTCAATTGTGAAATGACTAAACATCCTCTAATAATTTCTTCCAATTTCACCTTCAGTTTTGGCATATCTAGAGGCCTTACCCTTTCCAGGCTATAAGATGGTCTCTCTGTTTCTCCCATCCTTTTATTTTCTGGAGCTTCTTCAAACCATGGGGGAAATAATCCCATCATCAATGGTCCTGACTCTCCTTATGCAATATGTGTCATAAAGACAATCATTCTCTTAATGATTGAACATTTTTTGGTGGGGTCCATGCGACATTTTGTGAGTTTTGCAACGTCGTAATAAAACCTGTTGCAGCTACTCCTCAAACAGAACCTGGAACAGTGGAGTTAGGTACAATATTTTTTGGGGCAGTTGCAAGAGGCACTGCGAATATCTGATCTGATACAACCTGTGATACTAGTCCAGGAACAGTCACAACAAAATCAGAAACACCTGAGCTATTACCGTAGGGGCCACGTCAACAGATGCAGTTGCAATCGAAGTAATGGAAGTGGTCTTTCAATTTGAGATATATTCATATCAACAGGGGCTGTAGCCACAGTAACACTAGTGGTTATAACACCCTCTGTACTTGTTGTGGGAGCCACATATGACCGTGGACGTGAGCATAACAAGGCATCTAAAATGTATCTGCTGAATCGCTATCAGTGTCAGTTTTTCTTGCAGCTTCCTCATCATCATTTCCTTGCTTTCAGTTCTTTTTATTCTTTTCTGTTGTTATTGCTGGGTACATTCTAGCTAACTGAACTACACACTTTCTCCAACTCTGCTGTCATTTATCCCATTGAGTATCTGTGTAATTTTGCACTGCCCTCTTTGCAAGAGCTACTCACTTCCATGCATGTAATGCCTCATACTGTGTAGGTCAAGGAGGTGGCTTTATTTCATATACTTTTTCCCCTTAATGTTCAATAATCCTTAAATGAAAAGTACCATATTGTGGAAATCTGATAGGTCCTTTGTTTTCGGTGATTTTGTACCATGGCAAAGCCACAAATATATATGAAGCTCTACATTTGTGGCGATTTAATGACCTGGCGTACCTTCTCGTGGAGCCTCTTCACCTTCCCAAACTGGTACTTGTACAGCACCTCTCATCAAATCTCTAAGAGCTTTAAAACATTCCATGATCGCAAATTCAACAATAATCAAACAAAGATCAAATTCAGAAAAATTCAATGTTTTTCTTCAGTTTACAGTTCCGTATGTGTCAATACCTTCCTCCAATGCTGTCACAATTTAGAAACCTATCTCAGCATAATACTTGATGACTCATCAACCAATCTCAGTGCAGCACTTTACACCAACTGACCTATCCCAGCGTAGCACACTCTGATGTAGTTCTACACTTCTTGAAGTGGTTCACCCTCCCATACACTTTTCTCGCAAGCAAAAATTCTACAACTTTAAGCAAATGCAATAAACAAATAACTTTATTCTGTTCCACTAAAGAATTCAAAATTGTTAATTCACACAACAAACAATTGAAATTAAGGTTTTAACATCCTATGACCTCCTTACACACACACTCTCACACACACACACGCACACACACACATACACACGCACACACACACACACACACACACACACACACACACACACACATACATACAAACACACACACAAATGAAATCTCAACCAGTGGAAAATCACTCTGACTGATTAAGTTTCCCTTTGCGCAATAGGTTCCACCAATACAAATCAATATTAGTACACTCACAACAAATTGTTGCAGTCCCTAGCTCAAATGTGCAGTCAATGGTACCTCACAAATCTGCACCACAAAGCCTTAGCAGACAAACAACACCACAACTTATTATTACTTAACTATCTTAGGATCTTGGACTACTTCGAATCACATAACAACTTCAACTGCTCAACATCAAACACTTAGATACGACTAATCTACCAACCTCTACCAAAATACAAAACACATCATTTCAACACAATGACAAACTCTTAATTAGACAATTGCAATGCATAACCCTATTGATACTCACACCTTTACTACTGCAACCACCTTTGAAACCACAAACTCATTCAGTCTTCAAGATCAAGCTTCGGATTTGAGGGACATGGGCAATACTAATCTTGGGCAAATTATTTCAGCTCATTTTCTCCTGTGACATAAACCATCCTCTCACCACCACTTGACAGAGAAGGGTTTTCTATATCTCAGTCTTTGGGTGTAATAATTAAATAACCCCTGCCACTGGACATATGAACCTTTGTTTGTCGCCAAGGAGAAATAGAAAGGAGCAAACATCAATATCAATCCAATGATCTGTTAAATCATTAATGACTTTTAGTACAGTCAATAGAGTTAAAGGGTTTTGTTCTCAGTACGTTTAATATTTAATAATGCATTCAGTAAGAATTAGTCTCTTAAGCATCAGCATTCAAATGAACATAATCCAATAATTGATATTTCAATATAAGGTAAAATCGAATATTAGTTAAGATTATACTAAAAATTGCAATAATACAGCAAGCGTGTTCATAAATGAAATTCCCTAATCTAGATATAATGGAATAAGGTAAAAATAAGTTGTCGGTTCAGATGCTCAAAAAAGAGTTCTGATGAGAGAAACAATGCAGAAGCATAAAGCACTTGCATGTCAAGCTGGAAAGTATTCTCAGCTATAAATTCGCAGACATCAAAGAAATTAGGCTAAGCAATCTCCCATAAAGAGATATAAGAAACTCAAACATGAGTCCCAAGCTAGATGCTCAAAGGGAAAAGCCCTCCTGAATTGAAAGCTCAAAGGAAAGTCCTGCCTTGCTCTAGCAACAGCAAAAACAACAGTTGATGGACAGAATGCAGAACAATGTCATACATTCACCCCAGTACAGAGATCTGGGCCTAAATCCATCGTTTTTTTGCTCACCATGCCATTCCAGTTTGAACCCAGCCATATGCAAATCAGTCTTGACCCTGTGCCTCATGGGAACAGTCCAGCCCAAACTGCCAAGCCAGGTCCTCCCTGGACTGGAAACAAGCATCCTAGGACCTTTTTCGGGGTTTCACCCCTCTTCAGCCAGGATAGCTTGATTCCAGTGGCATGGAGAGCACGGGACCCACGTCTGGGCATACCCGTCCCTCTCGGGGTGACAAATGCAAAAACAACAGTTGATGGACAGAATGCAGAACAATGTCATACATTCACCCCAGTACAGAGATCTGGGCCTAAATCCATCGTTTTTTGCTCACCATGCCATTCCAGTTTGAACCCAGCCATATGCAAATCAGTATTGACCCTGTGCCTCATGGGAACAGTCCAGCCCGAACTGCCAAGCCAGGTCCTCCCTGGGCTGGAAACAAGCATCCTAGGACCGGTTTCGGGGTTTCACCCCTCTTCAGCCAGGATAGCTTGATTCCAGTGGCATGGAGAGCACGGGACCCACGTCTGGGCATACCCGTCCCACTCGGGGTGACAAATGCAAAAACAACAGTTGATGGACAGAATGCAGAACAATGTCATACATTCACCCCAGTACAGAGATCTGGGCCTAAATCCATCGTTTTTTGCTCACCATGCCATTCCAGTTTGAACCCAGCCATATGCAAATCAGTCTTGACCCTGTGCCTCATGGGAACAGTCCAGCCCGAACTGCCAAGCCAGGTCCTCCCTGGACTGGAAACAAGCATCCTAGGACCGGTTTCGGGGTTTCACCCCTCTTCAGCCAGGATAGCTTGATTCCAGTGGCATGGAGAGCACGGGACCCACGTCTGGGCATACCCGTCACAATCGGGGTGACAAATGCAAAAACAACAGTTCGGGCTGGACTGTTCCCATGAGGCACAGGGTCAGACTGATTTGCATATGGCCATGTCTGAACTGGGGTGGTGGAGTGAGCTAAAGAATGATGATGGATTAAACCCAGATCAGTTGACTGGGGGTGAGTGTTTGATTTGCTCCAACGCTCCGTCCATCATCCCCATTGGTATCGCTTTGTTCGCCCTAAGTTGGCAGGGTATGCCCAGACGTGGGTCCCTTGCTCATTTTGCCACTGGATTCAAGCTAGCCTGGCTGATGACGGCTGATTAGCCAGAAACCGGTCCCAGGATGCTTGTTTCCGGTCCAGGGAAGACATGGCTTGGCAGTTCGGGCTGGACTGTTCCCATGAGGCACAGGGTCAGACTGATTTGCATATGGCCATGTCTGAACTGGGGTGGTGGAGTGAGCTAAAGAATGATGATGGATTAAACCCAGATCAGTTGACTGGGGGTGAGTGTTTGATTTGCTCCAACGCTCCGTCCATCATCCCCTTTGGTATCGCTTTGTTCGCCCTAAGTTGGCAGGGTATGCCCAGACGTGGGTCCCTTGCTCATTTTTCCACTGGATTCAAGCTAGCCTGAATGATGACGGCTGATTAGCCAGAAACCGGTCCCAGGATGCTTGTTTCCGGTCCAGGGAAGACATGGCTTGGCAGTTCGGGCTGGACTGTTCCCATGAGGCACAGGGGCAGACTGATTTGCATATGGCCATGTCTGAACTGGGGTGGTGGAGTGAGCTAAAGAATGATGATGGATTAAACCCAGATCAGTTGACTGGGGGTGAGTGTTTGATTTGCTCCAACGCTCCGTCCATCATCCCCTTTGGTATCGCTTTGTTCGCCCTAAGTTGGCAGGGTATGCCCAGACGTGGGTCCCTTGCTCATTTTTCCACTGGATTCAAGCTAGCCTGAATGATGACGGCTGATTAGCCAGAAACCGGTCCCAGGATGCTTGTTTCTGGTCCAGGGAAGACATGGCTTGGCAGTTCGGGCTGGACTGTTCCCATGAGGCACAGGGTCAGACTGATTTGCATATGGCCATGTCTGAACTGGGGTGGTGGAGTGAGCTAAAGAATGATGATGGATTAAACCCAGATCAGTTGACTGGGGGTGAGTGTTTGATTTGCTCCAACGCTCCGTCCATCATCCCCTTTGGTATCGCTTTGTTCGCCCTAAGTTGGCAGGGTATGCCCAGACGTGGGTCCCTTGCTCATTTTGCCACTGGATTCAAGCTAGCCTGGCTGATGACGGCTGATTAGCCAGAAAACGGTCCCAGGATGCTTGTTTCCGGTCCAGGGAAGACATGGCTTGGCAGTTCGGGCTGGACTGTTCCCTTGAGGCACAGGGTCAGACTGATTTGCATATGGCCATGTCTGAACTGGGGTGGTGGAGTGAGCTAAAGAATGATGATGGATTAAACCCAGATCAGTTGACTGGAGGTGAGTGTTTGATTTGCTCCAACGCTCCGTCCATCATCCCCTTTGGTATCGCTTTGTTCGCCCTAAGTTGGCAGGGTATGCCCAGACGTGTGTCCCTTGCTCATTTTGCCACTGGATTCAAGCTAGCCTGGCTGATGACGGCTGATTAGCCAGAAACCGGTCCCAGGATGCTTGTTTCCGGTCCAGGGAAGACATGGCTTGGCAGTTCGGGCTGGACTGTTCCCATGAGGCACAGGGTCAGACTGATTTGCATATGGCCATGTCTGAACTGGGGTGGTGGAGTGAGCTAAAGAATGATGATGGATTAAACCCAGATCAGTTGACTGGGGGTGAGTGTTTGATTTGCTCCAACGCTCCGTCCATCATCCCCTTTGGTATCGCTTTGCTCTAGCAACATGCACTATTATTAACACACAATATTCTATTTGGCAACGTATTTTCTTTGTTCTCCTGCATCATCTCGTCTCCTGCATCATCTAATAGGAGTTCAATACACTCCCCATTTTTTCATAATCGTTCAAGTGTCCATAGACATTAGACCTTGAAAAGATACATCATTCACATTCTGCAGTCCAGACTGTTCTTTTCATGAATCATTCTTCCTGTTTCCTTCTCTCCTCCTGGTGAGAACTTAACTATCAGTTGTCTAATACAAAGCAAATGCCTATTCACCAACCAACAGAAACCTTCTAGAAAGTTAAACATTCGCAGCAAAAAGAAGAAAATATCTCATAGAAAATAATGATACAACATGAGCTAGCTTAAATCAGCACATATTTACTTCACTTGCAAGCCTATAACATTTAAGTATGATTACCTACTATAAAATGCTGTGTTCAATATATGTGCTTATTAAAAGTAGACGTTTGAACATTTTTTAATAAAAAGCGTTTTTGTTTGCAAATAAAATTCGCTCTTGCAGGATTCAATGGACCCTCAAACTTTTCCAAAATTTAAGGATTTGAGGTTCGTATCCTGGGTGAGAAGTTAATTTCCTATTTGAGAAGGTTTGCTGAGGGACAGGGTTGGAAAGCTTTAATTTGTTTTTCGCTGACACTGTGAAAGATGGTGGGCCCCACAATTTATTATTCCCCCTGCCATGCAGAGCAAGACATGGCCTGCTAAAAAAAAAAGACAGATATTACATTCCGTTTTTTATCTCACTCCTGCAGCACTCTCTGTCCAAAATGTTGTTTTGCTCTGTACTCTGTTTGCTCTATGTGTGGACTTAATAAATGTTTCATATGCTCAGGGACATAGTAAAGAGTCTGTGGAGCACCAGGGGACAATGCAGTAGAGGCAGCGCAGGCAGTAAGATAGTTTAGTCTTTTTTGGTGGCAGCAAGGTAGATAAATCAATAATTGACTAAAACAAACATAGAAATAATTATTCACTTGGCCTGCACATTCGTTGCTGCATAGTTTGTCTTCTATATCCATTGACACAGTCATACATTGACTACATCCACAACCTCTATTAAGATCACACCATTTTTTGTAGATGCATCTGTAGACTTTTAGCACATGGTGTCGACAACATGTGGGTGGTATTACTTAACTTCACTGAGGTACTCATAAATATTGGTGCTGTGCTATAAAGATCACACCACTGGCCACTACCCTGATTCAAAGAATCACAAGGAAGTTCGACTGTGCTTTTCTATGTTGTTTATGTTCTGGCAAAAAAATGTAGATAATTATTGCTGCACAATTTTGTGGAATACTTAAAAAGAACATCTTAGGGGCATATTATCAAGAACGGCGTTAAAATTATCGCCGGTTTAGCGGCAGAAAACTGCTGCTAAAGCGGCTATAATGGGCTTGATAAAATGCCCTGGAGAATTCCAAAAGAAGCCCATGTTCACACCAGAACATGGACTTCTATTGGAATTCTCAATGGCATATTATCAAGCCCATTATCGCCGCTTTAGCGGCAGTTTTCTGCCGCTAAACCGGCGATAATTTTTAACGCCGTTCTTGATAATATGCCCAATGTCTGTTATTTACATCCTTACATGTCCCAGGCTTTCTACATGCCCTTGGGGGTGGTTAATTTGTGTTTGCAATAGATTCATCCACACCTTTCTAGAGAGTGGACATGCATAATGAATACAAAGAAACTTCTGAAAACCTCTTTGAATTCTATGAACATTTAATCTAACAAATGCCTGGATTGCACTGATAATTACATACAACGAAAAAAGTGTAAACTACACCACTGAACATGGTTTGATTACACTGTACATTCTTCTTCAAACAATGGGGCATATTATCAAGCCTATTATTGCCGTCTTAGCGGCACTTTCCTGCCGCTAACGCGATTTATTTCTATCACCCTATTATCAAGCTCACGCTAACAGGCGTTAGCGACAGCTTTCCGGCGATAGCAGCCGGTTTTTCTATCGCCTTGCATGCCAGCGATATTTATCGCTAATGACATGCAAGGTAGGCGTTCCTTCTCTAAATTTCACTAAAACTCCCGCTAACCGCACTTCGCCCTATTAGCAAGGATGGCCCGGACCCGCGAAGCGATAAAAAAAGTCGCACTGAGGCCGTTAGCTGCAGGAACTTAAGACTAGAAAATAGCTGGTCTTAAAAATGGGGATAAGTCTTGGGCCCACAATGCATGCATGTTTCTGCTGCTGGACAGCGCTGCAAGCAATGTTGCAGCGCTGCCCTGCGACAAAAATACAGTGCAGGAATGCGCACCATCAATAAGATAGTGCGCATTCCTGGGCCCCAGTCATGAAAAGTGTAGCTGCGCTGCGACAAGACAGCGTTGCAACACTTCTCATTACGCCCTCCTTGCAACAGCATGGATGCGCTGCACTCACTGGACAGCGCTCCATGACGCAAGTAATGACAGAAACACCAGGAATCCTGATGTATCTGTTTGCGCTAAAGTCACGCATTGCTGCAGTTGTGTCACAACCATGACGCAACTCCAGCAATGCATGGGGCCAGCCTATCCTTATGGCACTGCCTCACCCTCACACCTGCCATCAGGCAGGCGGAAGGTACTGACGCAGTGCCGTTCATGAGGGGTGCCCGAATGTCGGTGATGTTGGAGATCCATTGGTGGTGGTTGCCCGCTGCGGTGTCATTGTTTGGAAGTATTGGTGGAGTGTTGGTGCGGAGGCAGTTGACCAGAAGCTCTGCGGTGGCCTTGATCCAGCTGCGACGGGGTGCGATGACGGCGTTGGCGAATGGTGGGCAAGGTGAAGACGTCATTCATCCAATGATGGTAGTGCCAGGAGAGTCCGGTGTTGTGGCTGTAGTTGAAGTACCCGCTGGCAGAGGTGACGTGCTCGACCGTGTGTCCTGCTATGTGGCCTGTTGAAGTGACTTGCTGCTTGCGTCTGATGTCCGTGACAGGAGGGGGTGGTGCTCTGTTCACTGGGGTTGCCCAGGTGGAACTTGAGTTCACCAAATTGGATGTCGTTGGGGGATGGGAGACCCTGGGGTGCAATGATGTCTACAATGGGATTGTAGAATGGGGGGCCATGGCCCGGGGGGCCTGCACATGAGGGTGCCACAGAGGATGATCTTGGGCTTGGTCCGGATCTGGGAGTTGACGTGGACCCTGGTCACCCTTGGCACATTAGAGTGCGTGGTCAGTCGGAGTGTGCCTCTGTAGGTGACGGCAATGCCTCCTCCTTGATGGTCGGGGTGCTCCTTGTGGGTGATACTGCATCCGTCAGTGATGGCGAAGGCGATGTCCGTTACGGAGCAGAGGTTTGTCCTGGCAGGCGAGGTGGCGTCCAGGGTTGATGGCGAGGAGGGTGCTGGCGTCGTAGCGGTGGAGTGTCCAAGAGGAATGCACCTTGGTGCAGAGCACGGTCCAGGGGCAGACGGACGCAAACGGCGTAGCTTATGTGTTGCCTTCGTCACGGGAGACGACCCTTACAACGCATGCAGTACATCGTTAACAACGCAACTCCGACAACGCGGGTCCCTTAACATCGCATTTGATTACAACGCATTGTGAGGTCAGTAATGGGGTAATCCAAACTTTTTCAGGTGTACATGGGTTTTGGATGTAAATAATGAAAATTGGACTATGTCTTGGGTTAAGATATCAAAAATGGGGTGTTTTTTGGGGTAAAATACGAAAAATGGGGTGTTTTTGGGGTAAAATATGAAAAATGGGGTGTTTTTTGGGTAAATGTTGGAATTGTTGGGTGTTTTTTTGGGGTCAAATTTCAAAATCTTGGGTGTGTTTTGTACCAAAATGAAGAAAAATTTAGGGGGGTGCATTTGTCTCAAATGTGATCTTTTGAGTGTCTTTTGGGGGTTCAGAAAGGAATTCCAGGGTTCACGGTTGGGTTTGTTGTGCAAAGGTTATTTTTGGGTTACACTCACTGTAGTGGGAACAGTGATCTTCATGTCTCCGATATGCAACACCTACTCAACTGTTGCAATGTGCCTAGTATTAGTATGTATCTGAATGGAATGCAATGTTATGGCATGCATCGCAACTACGTATGTGGCTTTGGCACACGAGTGGTATGCCCGCTGTGCATGGGCGCACAGCGGCCACCATTGAGAAGTGCGTGGGGTGTCTGGACAGCTGTGAGGTGGTAAACCCCATGATGAACACTGGATGGTGCGTGGACGCAGGGATGTGTGTGTGAGCGTGTGTTGGTACATTTTTTTTGAGGGAAGTCTTACCTCTAAGCCGTGTCCCGTGTCTTCGTAGCTCCTGCTCTCCTGCGTCTGCTTCCAGGAAAAGGAAGTAGGCAGCCAGGCTCCCTCCCCTGAGTCAATCACAACACTGCAATGCGGCAGTGAGATTGTTAATTGGCAACGGGACAAGTCATGCAGGCAGGGGCCGGAGGGGTGGACATGTTCTCCATGCAGGCTGTAATGCAGCCTGCATTGCGAACAGAGAAGTGCGCATGTCTGCATTGGGCGGCCTGAGTGGGCCGACCAAACAGTCATTGCGCACTTGAGTGTGCATGCCAATCCGCACATTCCCTGCTCTGTGTTTGGAGCAGTCCTACCCACCCGCCCATGCCCTGAGGATACATAGCATGATTACATGAGTTATTTATCCCTTGTTTTTCCCTTTTTTAACTGTTTTATTGGCTTCTCTGAGCCCGCACTATCCGCTTCCCGTCGCTGCTGCCCCTGCGGCCCGCACCCCTGTCCTCGCACATTCCCGCCTCCCAGCTGATCGTTCCTCCACCCTCCCCTACTTGATGGCGGACACTGCGCGATTGCGCAGCGGACACGCGCCGCTGGCGTGCAGAAGGCACACCTAAGACAAGCCCGTCTGCGCATGTCTGCAACCCAACCACGAACAGTGCCAGGAAGCCTGGATCACGGGCCACCCACTGCGACAGCACAGCCACCCTCCATGCACTCAACCCCGGGAAAGTCAGAGACTGACAACAGGCCTCGGCAAACACGACCCACGGCCAGTTCTCCTGCCTCCACTGCCGCCAGAGCTTAACCACCACCCCGGACTGCAACACAGCCGACGCCTGAACCGGTGACACCCTAGGATGCATCCTCCTCAATGGGCGCTCCGTGCACAAACACGCCGTGGAAATCTGGAACCTACTCGACTCTCTCTCGCCCAACATCGCCTTCTTCACGGAGACCTGGACCAACGCCTCCTCTGCCCCCGACATCAACACCGTCATCCCGGACGGATACAAGATCCAGAGGAAGGACCGCACCAACCACCCGGGAGGGTGCCTCGCCATTGCCCACAAGAGCACCCTCTGCCTCACCACCTCCAGCGAAACCTTCCCCTCCACCGAACACCTGCACTTCCAGATCCAGACCAGCCATAACTCCACACTCCGAGGAACCCTCGTCTACAGACACCCCGGGCCCCGGACACACCAGCCAGCCCACCATCTCCACCTGGACGCCAGTCACAGCCGAAGACACAGCCTCAACCATGAAAGGCATCCACTCATGGGCCCCCACCAAGCCATGCCCTCCCACATCTACCACAGAGCCGCGGCCGCCATCACACACGAACTGCAACGCACCATCAACACCACCTTCAAAACAGGCACCTACCCAGACGACTGTAAGCGTGCAGAAGTCTGGCCTCTTCTCAAAAAGACCACAGCTGACCCCACCGACCTCAAGAACTACCAGCCCATCTCGCTCCTCCCCTTTGCGGCCAAAGTTGCAGAGTAAACAGTCAACAGGGAACTGACACAATTCATTGATGACAACGCCATCCTCGACCCATCCCAATCCGGATTGCGAACCAACCACAGCAACGAGGCCGTCCTACTCGCCGCCACAGATGACATCCGCACACTCCTGGACCAAGGCCACTCCGCAGCCCTCATCATACTCGTCCTTTCACCGGCCTTCGACGCCGTCTCCCACCACACACTAGTCGCCAGACTACACGACGCCGGCATACAAGGAACAGGCCTCGACTGGATCCGATCATTCCTCCCCGGGAGAAGCCAAAGGATCAGACTGCCAACCTCCCTCTCAGATCCCACGTAAATCACCTGCGGAGTCCCAGAGGGTTCATCTCTGAGCCCGACCGTCTTCAACATCTACATGGCACCCTCGACGCCACCGTCCGACAACACGACCTTAACATCGTATCCTATGCTGATGACACCCAGCTCATACTCTCCCTCACCAAAGACCCCACCACCGCCAGACTCAACTTCCAGAAAGGAATGCAGGACGTCGCAGTCTGGATGACCAACAGCTGCCTGAAGCTCAACGCTGAGAAGACAGTAGTCCTTGTCCTTGGAACCATACCTTCAGCATGGGACAACACTTGTTGGCCTTCGCCCTCAGAAGCCCACCTACCCCCTCAGACCACGCCAGAAACCTCGGCATCGTACTAGGCCCATCCCTCACCATGAACAGACAGGTCTACGCCGTCACCTCCAGCTGCTTCAACACCCTCCGCATCCTTCAAATGGATACCCCCAGAGTCAAGGAAGACAGTCACCTATGCACTCACTCCAGCAGACTGGACTATGGAAACGCACTTTACGCCGCCATTTACAAGTCCCTACTCCGCAAACTACCGACATTACAGTACACCACCGCCAGACTCGTCCTCGGCATCCCCCGGCACTAAAACATCAGCCAACACCTACGTAGACTCCACTGTCTCCCCGTGGTGAAAAGAGTCACCTTCAAAATCATCACTCATGCCTACAAATGCCTACACAACAACGTAACCAAAATACCTCTACGACAGGATCAACTGCCATATACACAAATGAGACATCCGATCTTCCAACCTCGCACTGTCCGAAACCCAGTGCATCCACAGAGCCAGAGCAGGCGGAAGATCCTTCTCCCACATTGCATCCAATAACTGGAACGGGCTACGGGCAGACATCAGAGGTGCCCCCTCCCTGAACACCTTCAGGAAGACCCTCAAGAGCTGGCTCTTCGGCTAACAGATCTGCGGCCCCCCACCCCTCAGTGCCTTGCGACCCTCACGGGTGAGTGGCGCGCTTACAATTCCCCTGAGTGATTGATTGATTGAGTTATCATCATGTGATGATTGTTCCTCTTCTGCACTGCTTGAACTGGTGGGGCAACACTCTTCCAACATAGTGGTAGAGCCGCCACTGGGGGAGCGTCATCTACGTGTGATAGGCATGAGCTACTCCCCCCCCGGACCTCCTGCCCTACGCGTCCCACCTTCTCCTTACCTGGACATTTACCCTGTGGCGCAATCCACTGCACTTCCCCCAAATCTGTGACTCAGCCAGCAGGAGCCTGAGCCAGGTGTGCTTTTACTGGGCCGGGTACAGCAGTCACTGCGTAGTCCGCTGGTGGACCACCCGATGCAGTTGATGCAGCAGGGCTCCCTTAGGTGTGTAGTTGCAGCGCTCAGCCCACGCAAGTTCGGCATAGCACAGGGGCCTCACCCTCCAGAGCGTCCGGCCAGCCCAACATCATCCATCCTGTGATGCAGGGAGACGGCACCCACCATTGGTTATCCCCTCCATGCACCCCGGTGTAGTGGTGGATCATAGTATGCGAAGCGGACCTCACTACGTTGGTGCGCAGGATCACCTCTACCATTGACTGCACCAAGGTGCGCAAGGCGGGCTTCTCACACAGGTCAGCAACGTGTCTCCATGCGACCTGCCAGACTTCACCACCAGGTATGGGCGATCGTCGCACATCAATGTCTCCCGCCATGGCTCATCGACTCCACAGCTACTCCACATCCCACTCCAGGCCACAGACGCAGGTCCAGCGAGGGATCCAGGAACCAGACACAGCTCCAGCAAGGGATCCAGGAACCAGACGCAGGTCCAGTGAGGGATCCAGGAACCAGACGCAGCTCCAGCGAGGGATCCAGGAACCAGACGCAGGTCCAGTGAGGGATCCAGGAACCAGATGCAGGTCCAGCGAGGGATCCAGGAACCAGACGCAGGCCCTGCGTGGGAACCAGGATCTTATCCTGGTCAACCAGGATGTTGGGTGGCTTGAGGGGGTTGTTGGTGTGTGCTGCACTATGCCCTGGCTGCTCAAATCTGCATTTTTCCTTTTTTTTGGTGCATCTTTTATATTGGGGGTGGACAGATGGGCTAAGTCCAAACTTTCGGGTTAGCGTGCCTTTTTCTATCGCTAAGGGCTTATAGCTGGATTCCACCCGCTATCGCCGGTTTAATTAACGCCATTGCGCTAATGTTAGCAGCGGTTTTCGCCGCTGATCCCTGTAGCTATCGCCTGTTAGCAAAACGTTGCTAATACGTCGCTAACAGGGCAATAACTTGCAGGGATCGACGGCGATAGAAAAACTAGCGCTAACCTAGGTTAGCGATAGTTATCGCCATTTCTTGGTAATATGCCCCAATGTATCTGTATTTTCAATTCCCTGTACTGTGGCTACCGGGGTGTATCTATTCTGTTTGACAGAGAAGCTCAAGAAAACATTTTCAATATCACTATAGAACAAGCCAAAACCATTGACATTATCAGTGCTCATTACCACAGATGACTGAAATGCTGGCAACGCTCAGAGTAGATTGTTCCGATGCAGGGGGTGCTGCTTTCCTCACAGTAATACCAGTACCACCAGGAGGATGCAAGAAAGATGTGAAAATCCATCCCCTAAGGCCGGTGAGCATCTGTGCTAGTTCTGAAGATCATAGGGTAATGTTTCCTTCCCACTATACGTCACAGAGTCATCTACTTTTCTGAGCATTTAAACAATGCTGGTTCCTCATATTGATCACAAGACAGGATTATATTTCTCTACCTGTTAAAATTTATGCCATTCCGTCTTGCTATCGTTATGAGGATCCAGTGTTATTTAAGTTTCCCCTTCCACCGTTACCTGCTCCCTCTTACCCTGTCACTCTGTGTTGCTTGCCCCCTCCAACCTTGGCCTGCATTGTTTCTTGTCACCTCCCACCCTCCTGCCCCGCCAGAAAAAGAAGCATTGGCAAAGGGTTTCACATACGCTACCTATTGCCTTTGTCAACATTTTTAGCCATGTTACACTGCAGCGCGACTGCTGTTCAGGATGGATGAAAGTTTTTTTTTAAAGTGCTATGACACAGCCAGCGCTGGTTGCGTCATAGTGCTTTCTTTATTACTGGCATGAGGGCAGGGTATGTTGCATGCCCTTCTTCCCTTGGAGATGCCTTCCACCCCGCCCACCCTACAGTAATAAAAAAATGGCATGACGTGGCCAGCGCTGACTGCGTCATAACACTTGTTTCTTTCAGCCATAATGCATGCAGACGTGCTGTTGTGCATCATGGCTAAAAACATGGACAAAGCCAATAGTTCACATAATAAAGACCGCTTGGCTTTTCCAATACTTGTTACGGTTGCAAACTCAGATTCACAATGTTTTCAAGCGCAAAAAAGATTAGCACATCTGGCCCACAGACTTGATTTGCACACATATATTATAGCATTTGGATTTTGAGAATTTTGATGCCTGTAGGATAAGTTACATTTACTGGATACACTTTCTCCACTGGTAAATCCTAATAATAAAAAGCATTGGCAAAGCCAATAGGTCTCATCTATGCAAGATCTGTTGGCTTTGTAAATGTGTTTTAGCATGGTGTACACCAGCGGGGCTGCTGTTCAGCAAAGTTAGTGGCATAGAGGAGAGTGGCATGGAGTGGAATGTCGTAGTGTAGAGGGGCATAGAGTGGAGTCGAGTGTCATAGAGTGTAGTGGCATAGGGTGGCGTACAGTGTAGAGTAGTATAGTAGAGTACAGTGGAGCAGTGTCATAGAGTGGAGTACAGTGGAGAGGCATACAGTGGAGTAAAGTGGCACTGAGGGAGTTGTGTAGAGTTGAGTACGTTGTCGTAGAGTACAATAGAGTGCCACAGAGTGGAATAAAGTGCGTAGGGTGGAATAGAGTGTCATACAGTGGCATAGAGTGAAGTACAGTGTCGTAGGGACAAGTGGCATTGAGTGGATAGAGTGTTGTAAAGGGGAGTGTCGTAGAGTGAATTGCTGTAGAGTGGAGTTGGGTAGAGTGAAGTGGCGTAGAGTGAAGTGTTGTAGAATGGAGTGACATAGCGTAGGGTGGAGTGAAGTGTTGTACAGTAGAGTGGAATGACTTAAGGTGGAGGTGCGTAGAGTGGTACGTAGAGTGGAGTGGTGGGGAGTGAAGTAAAGTGGAGTAAAGTGTCATAGAGTGGAGGGGCATAGAGTAGAGGGGCATAGAGTGGAGTGCCATAGAGTCTCATAGAGTGAAGTGACAGAGAGTGGCATACAGTGGAGTGGAATAGAGTGGGGTAGAGTGGAGTGTCATAGAATGGAGTGTCATAGAGTGTCATAGAGTGGAATGTCATAGAGGTGGAGTAGAGTGGAGTAGAGTGGCATGGAGTGGCATAGAGGAAATTGCATAGAGTGAAGTAGAGTGTCAGAGTGGAGTGGCATAGAGTGGAGTAGAGCGTCTTAGAGTGGAGTGGCATAGAGTGTCATAGAGTGGAGTGGCATAGAGTGGTGTACAGTAGAATGGCATAGAATGAAGGAGTGGAGTGGAGTGTTCTAGAGTAGAGTAACATTGAGTGGAGTTGAGTGTTGTAGAGTGGAGTGGACTGTTGTAGACTAGTGTGTTGCAGAGTGGAGTGTTATAGAGTGGGGTGTTGTAGAGTGGAGTATTGCAGCGTGGAGTGTCCTGGAGTGGAGTGGTGTAGAGTGGAGTGTCTTAGAATGGAGTGGCGTTCTGTGGTGTGGTGTAGAGTGGAGTGGCAAAGAGAGTCAGAGAGTTGAGTGGCACTCAGTGGCATGGTGTAGAGTGGAGTAGTAGAGTAGAGTGTTGCAGAGTGGAGTGGCATAAAGTGGAGTAGAGTGTTGAAGAGTGGAGTGGAGTTTCGTACAGTAGAATGTCGCATAGTGGAATGTCATAGAGTAGAGTGCCCTAGAGCTGAGTGGCATAGAGTGGAGTAGAGTTGAGCGGTGCAGAGTGGAGTAAAGTGGTGTGGAGTGGCGTAGAGGGAATTGTGTAGAGTATTGTAGCGTAGAGTGGAGTAGAGTGTTGTAAAGTGGCATATAGTGGAGTAGCGTGTCACAGAGTAGAGTGTCTTTGAGTAGAGGGTCATAGAGTGGATGGGTTAGAGTGTCGTGGAAGGTAGTGTTATAGAGTTGAGTGGAGTGCCATAGAAAGAAGTGGAGGGGCATAGAGTGGCATAAAGTGTCATAGAGTAGAGTGGAGTGGCACTGGGTTGAGTGTCATGGCATAGAGTGGAGTGGAGTGGCATGGAATGGCATAGAGTGGAGTAGAGAGGAGTAGAGTGGCCTGGAGTAGAGTGTCATAGAGTGGAGTGGGTTGGAGTGCAGTGAAGTGTCATAGAGTGGAGTGGTGTAGAGTTGAGGTGTTTAGAGTGGAAGGGCATAGAGTGGAGTGTCATAGAGTGGTGTAGCGTACAGTGGAGTAAAGTGTCATGGAGTGTAGTAGAGTGGAGTGGTGTAGAGTAAACTGCTGTAGAATGGAGTGGAGTGGACTAGAGTGGACTGGCATTGTGCAGAGTGGAGTAAAGTGCCATAGAGTAGAGTGGTGTAGAGTGGCATAGAGTGTGAAGTGGAATGTCATAGAGTAGAGTGTTGTAGAATAGACTGTGATATAGTGAAATGGCGTAGAGTGAAGTGTTGTAGATTGGCGTGACGTAAATTGTCATGGAGTGTCGTACAGTGGTGTCATAAGGTGGAATGGTGTAGAGTGGAATGGCAGAGAGTGGAGTAGAGTGGCCAAAAGTGAAGTGGTATAGAGTGACATAGAGTGGAGTAGAGTGGAGTGGCGCAGAGTGGCATAGAGTGGAGTATTGAGGAGTGTTGTGGAGTAGAGTGTTGTATAGTGAAGTGTCGTTGAGTGGAGTGTCTTAGAATGGAGTGTGAAAGAGTGGAGTGGCATGGAGTGCCATAGAGTGCAGTGTCATAGAGCGAAGTTATGTTATGTTATTTAAATTTAATATAGTGCATGACTCACCCATGGACATCTCGGTGCTGTAGCCAGTGTCTTAGAGTGTCGCACAGTGTCATAGAGGGTCATTGAGTGGAGTGGCATAGAGTGGAGTAGAGTGGAGTAGAGTGGAGTAGAGTTTCATAGAGTGGAGTGGTGTAAAGTGGAGTATGCATTATGTGGTAGCACGCTGCTATTACAGACAACACATTTTTTACCATTACCTTTCCACATACAGTTTTACTGATAAAACTATACAGCACATAAATGATAAAGGGTAGAAATGGCATCACCTAGTTATATTCATTTGTTTCGATCCCATTCAAATATTTGTTTTCAACACGCTACAGAATTTCAAAAGAATGTGCTTCATTTGTGCTTTCCTAACTCTAATATATTCTGAAATATTTTGCACAGTTCATTTACTGATATTTAAATTTTATTGTGTGCTAGAAAACACCTTTCCTTTCCCACCCCCTGTATCCAACAAGATTGTTACATAAATCCTCTGACTTTGAAGTCAGCGAAAGAAAAGATAACACCAAGCTCCCTCAGAAGACAGAGCTTGACATGTGAACCCTGTCTTTGAATACACATCAAATGTGATGCGAAAAGAGCAAAGTGCAAAGGCCTGTTTACAGAAAGCAATCACTTGTGGAAGAATACAAGCAGTGATGGTAAGCAGGCTATGCTCCACAGGAAGGACAAAGACATGCTGGACAGCCTAAAACAAATAAAGCTGGCAAATAGAAAGCAAGCAAATGTGAGTTTCAACCACAAAGCCAGTGGTAAGCAATGGACGAAATGCATTCCCAGGGAAGCTTTCAAAACGTCCCTAACAAGTCTTTTTGCAACCAGATAGCTGTGCTGTCTGGTAGGCTTCGTCCTAAAAAGCAGTAATACGATTGCGAGAAAACAGACACCACCAATGACACAGTTGCCTCCAAAAACCTTTCTCATGCTGCAATATGTATTATAATTCATTTCTCTAGGTCAATATCTAAAATTAGACAATAGATCTGAGGTTGTTTTCTGCTGATCTCATCAGGCTATCATTTTATGCATTCAGCTTTGAGAGGGTGCTCATTTACTTCTATTTTATTTTCAATGGGTAGAAGCGAACATGTTTCTCCGATGTGCGATATCCCCTATATGGACTACAGCCCCTATTTTATGCATGTTGCTCCATTCCTAGATTTCCAGTGTGATGTGCTCTATGTTTTACTTCACTTATTTGCTTGTGGAGAGTACACTGGGACAGAAGCTGGTTGTGAATTCAGTTGTACTAACGCCGTTCTCTGGGATTGTGGCAGATTAAGCCCATATCACCTTCCAAGTAAGAGAGGCTGGAGAGAGAGACCTTTGTTTTTTGCCCTTTAGATGCCATACCATGTGATACATTCAAAACAATTCAGTGTAATGGTCTTTTTAATAGAGTTTCAGAGCAGTGGTATTAATTCATCCTAACACTACAAGCCCTCTGTACCTCACAGGCAAAGACTACACTTGACCCAGATGAGGTGCCTGTGTCCATTAACAAAAATAGTAATTATTGAAAACTCGGGCTTAATAGGCATAACCAACTAGCAGTTGCATTCTATAAATTATAACATACAAGTAACAGTTGCTAATAGTAGCTCCACTAAATAATTAACCCGGTTAGAAGTCCTTGCACTACATCCAAATAATGGTTTAACTGCCCAACAAACAAGTAAAGTCACTGGTATTCAATCTACTCAGTCGCTATCTCTCATCCTTCAACCTGCTCAGTTCTTTACAATGTGGCTTTCAGCTACTACACTTCACAGAAGGCTCTTTAAGCAGTAATCCAACTGGCTCAACTCTTCCCACCATGTCATCATTTCCTCCAATGATATTCTTTTTTACCTTGTATTCAATACTGTTGAGAACTTTGCGGTGCTTATTATCATGCCCTCCTTGCATATCACAGGCTAAGCAACGGCATCATTCACCACTTACCATTCCTCCCATATGTTCTCGGTATCCTGGTACTTTACTCATTCTCTACAGATCTATCCTACCAGCCGGTGTGCCCCAAGATTTAGTCACAAAACCATTCCTCTTTACCTTCTGCACTGTCTTTCTTGGTGGCATCATTTCATCCTTACGTGTCTCATTCACTTAACCCTCACAAAACATATTTTCATTCCACTCTTGAAGCCACTGCTCTACATAAGAATAACTGACTTTGTTAATACTTTCATAAGACAATGGACGGACATCCAGTTCCTGATTCTGTATTAATTTTCTTCTCAGCCTTCTATAGCCCCTATGTACCACCATACCGTGTTCCGATATGGACTCTTTGACCATCACCCTGTCCCACAGTCAATAATTTAGGAGACCACTAATATATGGTTGGAGTCCATCGTAATTTCTAGGACCACAGCTGCTATCGAAAAAACCCACCCAGAATTTCTTTTTCTTTTTCAGACAGTACAACTCAGAAACAGTGTCTGCCTCTTTCTGCTTCTGAGCTTTGCTGTCTAAAATAATCCACTAACTCGGATAAATATCGGGTTAAATGAATTCACTTTTCACACTTCAGGCACATAAAAAGTAGTGCTCACCTCTGTTGAGGCAGAGCAGCCCATTATGATATGGCCCCTGGCAGTAGTGTCTATTGCCTGTCCTTGCCTTAGTGCATGGTTCATAGATCCAAAGTCTTTTTCATAAAATCAGCCGAATCCAATTGAATCACTTCTTCGTCCTACAGGAAAAGATACATTTATAAATCAGTGGTGCAAAATGGTCCCTTTTTCACTTCGAACGTTTTCTTTCTAAAGTTGAATAATGCTATACCCAGATTCTCTCTCATCTCTCTCGATAACACCAACTCTGAAAATGTATGACATGAGTTAACAATAGTTACCTCTGTTCAGAGTGACTCTGCCACAGTATTCTGAGGGTGGGTTATCTGCATGTGGGGTTTTACAAGTTCCTTCTCCTTTACAGGAATGCAATACTCATAGGCACAGTGTAGGTGCAGAGCCACAACCCAGGGAGAGTCTTGACTCGTGGTTCTTACATGTTGAGAGAGCTTTGTAAATGAAAGTTGCGTGATATGTCTGTTGCTAAAGGCTTCTGTTAATTACAGCTTGTGGTCAATGGACTGCGAACCTTACTGTTTCTTCCCTGTTTCCCTATATCTAATGATCTCTCCCAAGCTGCAGAGCACTTTCGGAAGCCCTTTAGACAAATGGCTGGGGGAATTAACAAATTTATGAGTCTGAAAAAAGGAAGCACCCTTTCCAGGACTCCAACAGAGTGCCCCCAACTAAGGTTCCTCTTTGTGGCAAAGAACTGTGAAAACAGTTCCCAACAACTCAGTAAGTTTTACAAAAATATACTCAATAAGCATCCCCCTCTATATTTCTGACTGTGTGGCATGTTTTATTGTTTTTTAATGTTTGGGTTGAAGCCCGTCTTGATGTCTCAGCTCAGATCTTTCTATTTTGGCTTGGGTGAATGAATTGCCTTGTTCAATCAATCAATCAGGGGTTTATAAAGCGCGCTACTCACCCGTGAGGGTCTCAAGGCGCTGGGGGAGGGGGGGGGGGTGCAGCTCCGGGTCAGTCGAAGAGCCAGGTCTTGAGGCTCTTCCTGAAGTTGTTCAGAGTGGGGGAGCGTCTGATGTTGACTGGGAGCTCGTTCCAGGTCTTTGCTGTGATGTAGGAGAAGGCTCTTCCGCCTGCTCTGGTTCTGCGGATGCGTGGGGTCTCTGCCAGGGCGCTGTCGGCGGAGCGGAGGTACCTTTTGGGTACGTGGAGGGAAACTCTTTCGTTGAGGTATTTGGGTCCGATGTTGTGGAGGGATTTGTAGGTGTGGGTGAGTAGCTTGAAGGTTACTCTCTTCTCGATGGGGAGCCAATGGAGGTCTCGTAGGTGCGGGGTCATGTGCTTGTGTCGTGGGGTTCCGAGGATGAGTCTGGCTGCGGTGTTCTGGATGGTTTGGAGCTTGTGTAGCAGGGTTTTGTTGATTCCGGCATTGAGGGCGTTACCGTAGTCCAGTCTGCTTGTTATGAGTGCGTGGGTGACGGTCTTTCTGCATTCGTGGGGAATCCACTTGAAGGTCTTTCGGAGGATGCGGAGGGAGTTGAAGCAGGTAGAGGCGACGGCGTTGATCTGGCGGGTCATGGTGAGGGAGGAGTCTAGGATGATGCCGAGGTTCCGGGCATGGTCCGTCGGCGTGGGTGGGTCTCCGAGAGCAGGGGGCCACCAGGAGCTGTCCCACGCCGTGGGGGAGGGTCCAAGGACGAGGACCTCGGTCTTTTCTGAGTTCAGTTTTAGGCAGCTGTCGCTCATCCAGGCTGCAACGTCTTTCATTCCTTCTTGGAAGCTGAGTCTGGTGTCTTCGGTTCGGGGTTCTTCGTGGGAGAGAGGATGAGCTGGGTGTCGTCGGGCGTAACATACTATGCTGAGCCCATGCTGTCTGATGATGGCGGCGAGGGGGGCCATGTAGATGTTAAAAAGCGTGGGGCTGAGCGGGGATCCTTGGGGTACTCCACAGTTGATCTCTGTAGGTTCGGAGAGGAAGGGAGGGAGTCTGATCCTTTGGGTTCTGCCGGAGAGAAAGGAGCGGATGCAGTCGAGGGCGGTTCCTCGTATACCGGCATCGTGGAGTCTGGCTGCGAGAGTGCAGTGTGTGACGGTGTTGAAGGCCGCGGAGAGGTCTAGTAGGATGAGGGCCGTAGTGTGGCCCTGGTCGAGTAGCATGCGGATGTCATCGGTGGCGGCGAGGAGGGCGGTCTCGGTGCTGTGGTTGCTGCGAAATCCGGACTGGGAGGAGTCGAGGATGGCGTTCTTTCCGATGAAGGTGGTCAGCTGGGCGTTGATGAATCTCTCGGTGACTTTAGCTGTGAAGGGAAGGAGAGAGATGGGCCGGTAGTTTTTCAGGTCCGTCGGGTCGGCCGAGGGTTTCTTGAGGAGGGGCTTGACTTCTGCCCGCTTCCAGTCATCAGGGAAGATGCCGGATTCGAGGGAGGCGTTGATGGTCCGGTCTAATTCGGGAGCTATGGCGGCGGCGGCGGCTCTGTGGTAGATGTGCGGTGGGCAGGGGTCCGTGAGAGCTCATGAGTGGGTGTTCTTCATGGTCTTGGCGGTGTCTTCAGTAGTAGCAGGTTTCCAGGTGGTGATGATCGGCCGGTTGTCGGTGGTAGAGAGGGTGGTGGTCAGGAGTCTGTTCGCTGAAGTTGTCATAGAGGGCCTTGATTTTCAGGTGTTAAGGTACAGCTGAAAAGTGACAAAGCAGTAAAGCAGTAGGAATAGGAAATACCATCAACAAGAGAGAAAAATATAATGCAATGCCCATAAACATAAAATGTAGCCATTGTTTATTAACTTTTTAGTCATTTCGGTTGTCCACACTATCTAAAGCGAGTATGAAACCAACCAAGCTAAACATATACAGGATAATGTGACATATTCTATCAACAGTTATGGCCAGCGCAGAGTCTTATTCTTAAACAGCGGTCTTAGTACTAGATTCTTAAGAATCTCGCTCTCATTTGATTGCCCCTTGAAGCTCAATCTACATCTTGTGGATCACTTTTTATGAAGAGCTAGTATTTGTCCTGCAGGTCAATAATGCGACCGAGAAGGTATCTTCCCACCGTTGACTGCCCTGTAGAACGATGTCATTATTGCTACTTTCCAATCAACGGTTTGTGCGATGTTCATCTCCATCTCCAAAATAAGCTAGTTCAATTGTTTCTAACCCAAAAATTGTGTAAACTTCAGAGATTATAAACCTGTAGCCTACCTGATCCTATGCTCCAGTGGATGCCAGTCATGCAGACAGTTACATTAAAATCAATGAGGTTTGTACATAATATCCTGCTGTGGCACGCATCAGCCTACCTTGCAAAGCTGATGACTTAAAATCACCACATCAAAAGGCTATTTGCTGTCGACCTCTCACACATTGTCTCTTTCTTTTGGGCCAGTTCTATTAAGGCATGGAAATAAGACTTCTGCCAAGCATTCACACCAGCTGCACACTAATATCCTCACCGCTCATTACGTATTTTCTTTCATACTTGCTTTCATATTTTTTTCATCCTTTAAGCAAACATAAGAAAGACAGAGTCTCTCTGCATGTTTCTTCATACTCTGAGCTACAGCATTTTTAAAATCTGATTTGTAAACTGATTCTGCTATATTTTTTTAAACAAATATCCAACTGCTTTATGGTGTGTTAAAGTTTGTACTAGGGATTTTAATTGTATTCTTCATGTTTACAAACATCCTATCTCTTTCTTACGAAGTACCACCACTAAGGATTTAAGTAGTTTGTGGGAAGGGTCATGGTGTGACCATGTATTATAAGGAATAAAGTACACCTTACTATACATTATAGGTATGTTGCAGGTCACCTCTGAGCAGGGTTGGACTGGCCTATTGGGCAATCAGACAGTGCCTGAAAGGCTGGTCTGACAGGTCACTCTGTGGGCAACGTTTGTGGCTGTTTGTCGGCCTGTTTAATTGTCTCCTTGGCCAGCTTTTACTGTTGATTTCCCTGATATTAAAACAAACATTGCCTGCAGCAAGCTCAATCCATGTAGTCTTCCATACCTTGCAAAACACTTACAAATCGTGCCCTTACAAACTCAAAACTGCCCAATTTGCAAACACTGTAATTCACTAATGGGGGGTTTCTGCTCTCCCAGCGCACAGCTCCGTCACAGCTTAGCCAGGCAGTGCCCTGCCTCCTAGCGCCGCAGACCGCGGTTCGAGTCCCTGAGACTCTCGTGCTCCAGCCAGTCTCCCGGCTCTGCTTTTCGCCACTCTTCTTCTCCTTGTGTCTCCTTTCTTTCTACTTTATTCCTCCTTAATTTTCCTATTTCGTGATTTCCCTAATTTCTTTATTGACTCTTGATTTCTTTTACTTATTCTCCCTCATACCTTTCTTTCCCCATTTTTCCCGCTTCCTCTCTTTCCCACCGCTGCTGCTCCTGCCTCCCAGCTGTCCCACCCCTCACCCCTACTTAATGGCGCACCTTCAAGACAAGCCTGTCTGCGCCTGTCCGCGACCTGCCCGCGACCAGCGCCAGGAACCCTGGTCCTCCGACCCGCCAGCGCTACAGCTCCTCGGACCTCTACGCACTCGACGCCGGCAAGCACAATAACTTCAAGCTCTCCTCACCTCTCGACACCCATGGACCCTTCACTTGCCAACACTGCTGCCACTCCTTCACCTACACTGAGACCCAGGACCCACCTCCACCTTCCAGCAACAACTCCACCGTACCCCAAACCCTGCAATGCATCCTCCTCAATGTCCGCTCCCTCCACAGACATGCCACAGAAATCTGGGACCTCTTCGACAGCACCACCCCCGACTTCGCCTAACCGAAACCTGGATGAACGCCGCCTCGGGACCTGACATCACGATCGCCATCCCCGAAGGCTACAAGATCACCCGGAAGGACCGCCCCAGTCGCCCCGGGGGAGGCATCGCCATCGCCCACAAGGCCAACCTTCAGATGAGCACCTACACCGACGGGCCCTCAGACCTGATGGAAGACCTCCATTTCAAGATTCAAACCAACCCGTCTACCACCCTCCGAGGCACCCTCATCTACAGACCCCTGGACCCTGCGCACCTTTCTCCGACTCCATCACAGACATCATCTCCCCACAAGCCATCACCTGCACCGAATACACCATGCTGGGAGACCTCAACTTCCACCTTGACAACCGCCAAGACCCCAACTCCTCCTCCCTTCTGGACAGCCTCCATAACATCGGACTCAAACAGATCGTACCAGAACCAACACACTCAGCAGGACACACCCTCAACCCCATCTTCACAGCAGGAAACTCCATCACCTTCAGCCACACCTCCGAACTCCCATGGACGGACCACTGCTGCGTCCATTTCACCTTCAAAACAAAAATCTCCTGCAGACGCCCACACCAGTTCCAGCGCAGGAATTGGAACAAGCTCTCTGATGACCAGCTCGCCGCCTAACTCAGCAGCTCCACTCCCACCACCACAGACAACAACCCTACCGCCGCCCGCTCCCTAAACAATTGGATCACCAGCTGCGCCAACACCATCGCCCCCTCAAGAAATCGTCCAACCCACACACCAAGAAAGCCAGCTGGCTCTCCACTGAACTCCGAGAATCCAGATGAACCTGCAGACGCCTCGAAAAGCTATGGAGGATCTCCACAACCCCAGCAGACCTCGACAAATTCAGAGCAGCCACCACCGCCCACCATAAACTCATCAGACACTCGAGGAGGAAAGCTCTCCAGGACAGAATCTCCACCCACGCACACAACAACAAGGAACTCTTCGGCATCATCAAAGAGTTCGCCCAACCCAACAGTGAGTCCACTGACATCCCACCCTCCCAGGACCTCTGCGACAGACTCAGCGCTTTCTTCCAGCACAAAATCAAGACCATTCAACAACTTCGATGACAGCAACCCTCACGAGGAACCCACACACACTGCTCCCCACACCACGCAGCCGACACTGGACAGCTGGACCGCCCTCAGCATCAAAGACACCCTAAAGAATATGAAGACAGCCCACTTCGGGGCTCCCACAGACCCCCGCCCCCCCCACATCTACCACAGAGCCGCAGACATCATCGCCCCGAACTACAAACAAATCATCAATCGCTCCTTCGAGACTGCCACCTTCCCCGATGACTGGAAACACGCCGAGATCAACCCTCGCCTGAAAAAACCCTCAGCGGACCCCACCGACCTCAAGAACTTCAGACCGATCTCCTTACTCCCATATCCAGTGAAAGTCATGGAAAAAGCAGTCAACAATCAACTCGCCTCCTTCATAGAAGAAAACAACATCCTCGACCCCTCCCAATCTGGCTTCAGGAAGAATCACAGCACCAAGATCGCCCTTCTCGCCGCAACAGATGACATCCGCTCCCTCCTCGACAGAGGAGAGACTGTGGCCCTCATCCTCCTAGACCTCTCCGCCACCTTCGACACGTCTTACACCGCACCCTAGCCAGCAGACTCCACAACGCAGGAATCCGGAACAAGGCCCTCGACTGGATCCGCTCATTCCTCTCCGGCAGAACGCAGAGGGTCAGACTCCCTCCTTTCCTCTAGGAACCCACAATGACCACCTGCGGAGTCCCCCAAGGATCCTCCATCAGCCCCAGCCTGTTCAACATCTACATGGCCCCACTCGCATCCATCGTAAGATCACACCGACTCAACATCATATTGTACGCAGATGACACCCAACTAATCCTCGCCCTATCCAAGGAACCCAACATCTCCAAGCACAACTTCCAAGAAGGAATGGAAGCAGTTGCCAGGTGGATGAAGAACAGCTGCCTACAACTCAACTCGGACAAAACAGAAGTACTCATCATGGGCCCACACCCCGACGCCTGGAACGACACATGGTGGCCCCCCGCCCTTGGGAAACCCCCATCCCCACAGACCACACACGCAACCTCGGAATCATCCTGGACTCCGAATTCAAAATGGACTGCCAGATCAACGCTGTCACCTCCTCATGCTACCACACGCTCTGCCTACTCCGGAAGACCTTCAACTGGATTCCCCTCAAACACAGAAAAAACGTCACCCACGCCCTCATCAGCAGCAGACTCAACTACGGCAACGCACTCCACGCCGGGATCAACAAGAACCTCACCCACAAACTCCAGTGCGTCCAGAACGCTGCCACCAGACTAGTCCTCAACCTACCACGCCACTGCCAAATCAGCCAACACCTACGGTCACTACACTGGCTCCCCGTTGAGAAGAGAATCACCTTCAAGCTTCTCGCCCACGCCCACAAGGCCCTCCACAACACCAGACCCGCTTACATGAACCACCGCCTCTCGTTCCACGCACCCCAGAGAGCCCTCCTCTCAGCCCAGCTCTCTCTTGCAACGGTACCACGCATCAAGAAGTCCACAACAGGAGGACGCTCCTTCTCCCTCCTCGCGGCCAAGGCAAGGAACACCCTACCTCTCCGCCTCCGACAGACACCCACACTCTCCAAGTTCTTGAAGGACCTCAAGACTTGGCTCTTCGGAGAATCACCATGATCACCCAGGAGCTGCCCCCCCCAGTGCCTTGAGACCCTTTCGGGTGAGTAGTTGAACTTTACAAAACCCCTGATTGACTGACTGTTAATTTGGTGCCCAAGTCTAGTTTCTATCCCAGTCTGACCCTGCCTCAGAGTTCCATGACCTTATAGAGGAATTTGGTCTTCATCCTCATCTCTCTATATTGACTGTGAGCCACAATCAGGGTGAAACCGGTCTTGGGTTGCTTGTATTCAGGGAGGACTTGGCCTCACAGTTCAGGCTGGATTGTTTCCTACTGGAGCATGGTCAGTACTGTTTGCATATGGCAGGGTCAAAACTGAGGTGGCAATTTGTGCAAAATAACAATGACTTGTGTAAGACATTGGGGTATTAGTTGGTGGGGGGGTTAGGACCCACCTCAAAAATTAATCAGGATCCTTGTCAGGGTGGACCACAAATGTCAATAAACCTGTTCTTAATCCTCTGATAGCTACTCACAAAGCAGTCAGGCTTAACTTAGAGGCAATGTGTAAAGTATTTATGCAGTACTAAAACAGTAATAAAGTCACAATGTCAAACAATAAAAATGCTAGACGAACTAGAAAAATAGAGTATAATTTAATAATGAAAATTACAAAAATCAGATAAGTAGAACAGGAGTTATGAATTTTTAAACTTTAAAGTTAAAAATAGCCTCAAAGTTCAGGCTGACTACTATGGAGTGCCAGCCAGGTACGGGACCAGGTTCGGCCCGCTGGGAATTGTACCTTCTGTCCTTTATGCGAGGGCTGCGTGGTGATGTGATGCAAGGGTGTGTCGCTCTGTGTCAGATCCGCGTCAGATCCACGTCAGATCCACGTCAGATCTGGTGAAGCCACCATTCAGTATTGGCACGATGCTGCAATGCAAGACTGTGCATAACACTGCAATGGATCTGGTGAAGGCACTGATCAGGAGCTGCATAGTGCTACGAAGCGAGGCCCTGTATTTCTTTGCTCTGCATTGCGTCGGATTTGGTGAAACCTTCAGTTAGGCAGGGAGAAGTACACTCTGACTCCAGTCAAGGTACAGGACCTTTGACAGCAATTGGGGGAGTCAGAGCTGATTCCCACAGAGGCCAGCAAAGGGGACAGATCAAGTCCAGTTGGGTCTGGTCATCTGGAAAGAAGATAAGGCCTCGGGAAGTTTATTGGGTTCCTGTAGCTCAAACAGTAGGTCAGCCAACTGATGCTTGGAGTCATTTCTAGGGTCCTAGGTTCAAGGTAAGCAGGAGCAATCACCCTTTCTTAAGACAGCAGAGCACTCCTTCTGACTCTTCTCAGGTCCAGAAGTGCTCTGATTTCAGGTTCTGAGGGTGCCATTTTTATACCCAGTGCCAGCTTGTGGGTGGGGGACAAACCCTTTGTCTTACCCTGAAACCGGTTTTGACCAGTTCTTCCTTATTTCCTGGATTTGGCCCCAGCCCAGCTGACTAGGGAATCAAAAGGCAGGGGCAGGGTGGGTGTAAGGTTTCTTTGTGTGTGATGGAGCAGATCCCTTTGAAATTTAATCAAGGCATGGCACAGCTTTTCCCCAGCCATCCTGTCAGTAAAATCCACCCCCCTCTACACACGGGACCTTTGTCCACTCTCTAGCTCCAATACACACTTAGCAGTGGGGGATGAATCAACAGGCTAGGGCAGCGTGCCACTGACAAAAATTATCCCATAAACTTTAGGGAGAGAAATGCCAACTTTCTAAAAGTGGAAATTCCAAAATAGTAAATTCCGACTTTACCACTTAAGAGAAATTTAAATTACAATTAAAATGAGTGGAAGAAGTAATTGTCTAAATGTTCCCAAACTGAATTAAGCACGTATTAAATGTAATGAGGTAAACTGATGTTAGTGTACGGGAGGCCAGCCTTGCCACAGTGAAAAATGACTTTGGAGGTTTTTCACTGCCAGGACATGTAAAACATACATACATACATACACGTCCTACTTGTTACATACCATGGACCCTGCCCTATGAAGCTTAAGCGCCTGCTTTTGGGGATGGCTGATTAGTAATAAAAAGAAAGGTTTAAGCCTGGCAAAAGGTTTATTTTGCAAGGTCAACATGGCAGTTTTAAACTGCTCTACGGGCTGCAATGGCATGCATACAACATGTTTTTCAGTGCTACTTTAGTGGCTGACACAATGAGTGCTGCTGTCCAATTGAAGCATTTAATTTACAATTCATAGCTACATAGAGTAGCATATAGTAGGAACATTTAAGTAAATTAAATGTGGAAATTAGGTGTATGCCAATTTTAAGAGTTTTAAAAAGGAGAGCGCAGCACTATACCACTAGTTAGCAGGGGTAATAAACATCTGTTCTTCAGCGCCAAGATGCCCACGGGTGAACGTGCGCTTAACATATACACTTTATGGGGTAAAGTGCACTGAGTTCCAATTTTAAAAAAAATAGGTTCAGCAAAAAGAAAGCAAAAATCTAAGGTGACTGCAGAAAGGGCAAATTTCCAACAACTAGGATGCAGCCTTAGTAATTACCAGTGGCTGAGATTAATTCAGGCTTTTGCTCCAGCACTTTTTTGCATACTTCAGTGCGACACCTTAAATGTGACAGGTATGCCCTGATGTGGGTCCTGTACTCACTGTGTTACTGAATCCATGCTGCACCTGACTGATGAGCCGCAGTCAGAGCGAAACCCAGTCATGGCTCGTCCCCTGCCAAAGTTGCGGGACGGGCCGGAGGAGGGAGCTTGGGGAGACAAAATAAAAAATTACATTAAAAAAATAAACTTACCTGATCGCCGCCGCCGCCTCCGCCGTCCGCTTCATCCCGCTCTTCCTGCTTCTGGGACAGGCTCCCAGACTGCACTGCGGCCAATCATGATGCTGCAGGAAAACAGCATTAAGATTGGCCTGAGCGCTAAAACTTTGCGCTCCCAGGCCTGTGCCTGTTTTCTTCAGCCCCAGCAACACAGCTGGGGCTAGAGAAAGCTTCACAGCGCACGAGGTGTTTGGCCGGCCTGAAACGGCTGGCCAAATCATCTCATGCACAGTGAAGGGACAAGGGAGTGCTTGCACTCCCCCACCACAGTGTCATCCCCCTGGACCCGCCGCCAAGGCTCGTCAGAGTCCTGCGGGTGGGTCCAGGGGGATTAAAATAAAACAATAAAACGGGTTAGAAACCTGTTTTATTATCGTTTTATTCGCGGCTGGTGGCAGGGGGGGTGGCGGTGGCGGTGCTCTTCTGCCCTAATGGAGGGGCCGCCGCTGGCGAAACAAGTCTCCAGTTGCTTGTCTTTGGTTAAGGGAGGATCTGGCCTGGCAGTTCAGGCTAGACTGTTCTTATTAGAGCAGGGTCAAGACTGATTTGCATATGACTGAGCCCAAACTGCAATTACATGGTGTGTGTTGTACTTAGATATGCTTGTTTGTGGTTCTTACTAGAACTCTCATATGTTGCCATAGTACCCTTGTGTAGGGTATTCCACTAATGACAGTTGGTGCCTCTCGCCTGTCGTGAGAGGAGCGGTGGCTCGTTGTTCCCACAAATAAACTACAAACACTTACCTGCTGTGTCCTGTGGTGATATCCTGTGTCCTGGGGCACAACACCATTTTTGGCGACGAGCGGACGAGCCACCGCAACATTTTGAAGGAAGCAGTGTCCTGTCAGACCTCCCCTGATATTGAAGCAGAATTGACGGAATTTAAAAGGTTAATTTTCCTGGCATCACTGCTCGAACCTCCTCCAGCGGCTGTCATATTAACAGATGAGAAGGTGATTTGTTTCTCTTCTCCAGCGGCAGAAAGCAATATCTGGTACATTTTAAGGAAGATTCTGGCGAGGAGGTGAGCGGGAAGGGTTGGATTTTAACTGCGTGTTAAGTGGTTCATCAACCTGGGTCACGTTTGATGTCAGCTGGTGTGCCTGCATTCCGATGTGCCTCGGATCGAGTGGAAAAGTTGATCGAGATCGTTGGGAGCCGGAGTTTCTTCCTCAAGCTCTGCATTGCTATAAAATGATGACGCATTAGAATGCTCAATGGGTATTGGTGATTCTAAATCGTAAGCGACAGCGTCATCTGTGCTTTCTACTCCTTCTGTGTATGGCAACTAATGACGCACTGTCACGCTGCAGCGCTATTGGTCCTTCTTCTCTGTTGTCAGTGTTTACTCTCAGGAAATACCTTCGAGTACGAAAGGGAAATCTAAGTGTGGTTTTTCAGATGGTGGCATAAAGTGAACATAGCGCTTTTGACCCTGCCGGTAACTAGTTATTTTCTAGTTATTTTTTCCTGAACAAATTGGAATATTCACAAAGTAAAATCCAAGTCAAATCTGCCTCCAGTCAAGGTCGTGACGTGGTGAAGGATGGACATATAGGATATCAGAATGTACAGTCTACATTTTATTCTGCAATTCCATGTGTGACTTTTATGTCTTATTTACTCAATGTGTTTTTTTGTGTGTTTTTTTTTCTTCTTCTTTTTGTATTTAATTCAAAACACGTGCATATTTGGGAGTAGCACATACAGTTTGCCATACTCACTGTAACAGACCATATGTTATTGTTTTAGAGAATATTTTTTAGGTAGACGTATTTTGCTATTTTTAATATAAATATGCAATCGGTTAATCCTCCACCACCATTCTTAGAAAGTCCTGGTGCTCCTCACATTCAATGGAGGCAGTGGTTTGACGCATTCGAAACTTATTTGGGTGCTATTGGGGCTTCACATTTTAGGGCAGAAAGGAAGAAGTGTCTTCTACTTCACTCCTTAGGTTTTGAGGGAAGAGAAGTTTTTAAACATCTCCCAGATATTGTGTTGGGGGAGGGTGAAGTTAATGATGAATATCAAGATGCGGTTAAAAAGTTAGTGATCAAATTTGATGTACAACCCAGTATAGTTGTGTTAAGGCACAAATGTTTTAAATGCACACAGCTACAAAGTGAAAATGTTGATGAGGATGAACAGGGTTGTTGTGGAATGTATTAAGTGGGCAAAACACAATATATACGATGTGGAAGGTGCAATCAGATCCATGCTGTGGTTTTACCGCACAACGCCACATTCTCTCACAAAGGTGGCACCCTTTGTGTCACTAAGAGGTCGGGTACCCACTTCTGCTTTATACCCTGCTTGGCTTTTAAGAACTGTTTGTGACAAAGTGTCGTGCTGGGTTGATCATGTTGCCTTGAAATCCAGGGTTGAAGTTGCACAGAGAAAGATGTCCGACAGGTATAATCAAAAGAAGTCGGCGAAGCCTGTTGATTTGCACCCTGGTGACATGGTTCGTATCAGAAATACCAATTTTGTAAAAAAGGGGGATGCGTCCTTTGGTGATCCTGTTTGTGTTGAAAAAGTTTCTGGGGGTGCTTGTTGGTAAGAGGTGGGCATTGGTGGAATGCATCCAAAGTAGTGAGAGTTCAAGCAGCAGCCAAAAGAGACCTTGGCTCTTCGAACTGTTCTTGGAGAAATGTTGGTGTGTCCTCTTACCCAACTTCTGAATCCTCTGTGCCAAGTGAAGCGCTAAGGAGGTCTAGTCGAGTTATACGTGTCCCTTGGAAGCTACGATAATTCATTATTGTTTTATTATTACCTGCATTTCTCATTTTTCCTTTGATACTGTTCATGTATTCTTACTGTCATTTGTTCATACTTGTAAGTTTTCTTTCTTTTGTTGTTTTTGTTTGCCTTGCTGTTGCTCATCTTCTGGGCAGTTGTTCTAACAGCATCTTTTTTGTTGTTGTTGTATTTTCATGTAAAAAAAAGAGGTAATATGTTGTACTTAGATATGCTTGTTTGTGGTTCTTACTAGAACTCTTATACGTTGCCATAGTACCCTTGTGTAGGGTATTCCACTAATGACAGTTGGTGCCTCTCGCCTGTCGTGAGAGGAGCAGTGGCTCGTTGTTCCCACAAATAAACTACAAAAACTTACCTGCTGTGTCCTGTGGTGATATCCTGTGTCCTGGGGCACAACAGTGTGCAAAATGGCAATGGTCTGGGACGCAGCCTTAAGAAATTACCAGTGGCTGCGATTAATTCAAGCATTCCATCCCTCACTGTATGTATACTGTTGTTCCTCTATATGGTCACAAAACATCTTGGTGGCTTGCACTATCCTTCTGCTGTAAGGCAAAGGGTACTGGATCCCATATTAAAACAACATACAAAATAAATATTTCATTGGTGACTGCTTGCCAAATAGAACCTGTACAGGCAAGTCACATATGGATAATGTTACTGAAAAATTTAAAAAATATATATATTTTGATCACAATAGGTGGTGTGTGATGTGTGAATGGTGTTCTAAGCCAATTTGCTGGTAGTTGCCCCTGTCATTGCAGGGAGTCATTCTTTTGAGAGGATCAAGCTCTAACTCTCCCGAAGAATGTCAACCTCGTGTTTTCCCATTCTAGAGTTGAGAGGGATATTCTTCTGAGACTGTAACAAGAGCGTCATTTTTAAAGCATTTGCCATCAAATTTGACTCATGAGTAAATCATTGGAATTTTTATACGGGGTCTCCTGCGTGTCTGTGTGGCCAGCTTCCATTAGTACAAAATACCAAGAATCTGGGGAAAATACATTACAAGCTAAAAGAAGTATGAGCATATGAAATCTAATTTAAAGGCTTTACATTGGCTCCCATTTGAGCAGCGGGCGTAGTACAAGTTATTCTGTCTGGGGTAGTGGGGTCTCCTTAGCTTAACAACCAGTTTCTTAGAGAAAAGATGATCTTTTACACACACCTGTAAGAATCCCATATTGAACCTACCAGAATCATTTGACTGTGCCCACATTCTGAGCGAAGCATCCTTTGTCACTTGGAATGCTATCTTGGGTTGACTGTGCACCATTAAGAATCATATCCAGTTCGTAAGAACTTTGGTATTCTATCTTTCCCTGCTAAACCTACCCTATCATCATGACTTTCTTATTTTCTGTTCAGCAGTCCCAAGAAACCTTGCGCTGTATGGGCCCGATTCACAAAGCTAAACGTACACTTTTGCGTACGTTTACTATTTGTTTGCTTTTCACTAACTCCGAGTTAATAGTAAGTTTAAGACTGCGTAGACAATGCAGTTGGAGCGGAGAACTCCACACACAAAAAGATATGCCTTTTCTAATTTTTAAGCGCATATGGGGGACTGATTCACAAAGGTGAACTTACATTTTAATAGAAGTTTACTATTTTTTTGCTATAAACAAAAACCAAGTTAAGAGTAAGTTTACGCCTTGAGGAGACTCCACAGTCAGGGCGGAGAGCCCCGCACATGAAAAAATAGGACCGGCCAATCTTTTTATAAGAACAGGCCTATCTTTTTATGTGAAGACTGGCCTAGCTTTTAATGTGTGGAGTTCTCTGTCCTGCTTGCGGAGTCTATGCAGTCATAAACTTACACTTAACTTAGTTTGTGAATAAGAAAAAATAGTAAACTTACAGAAAAGTGTAAGTTTACCTTTGCAAATAAGGCCCCACCTATGCGCTTAAAAAATAAAACTAGCAAAGACAAGGAAGAAAGACTGAGGGCATTTACATCCAAACGATGACTCCCCACTGGCATGTCCTCTTCCTGCTCCATCCCTGTTGTCAATGCTCAGCAGTTCCTTTCCTGATGCACATGAAGATTACTATCGGAGAACTCACACATTTTAGGAGGTTGCTCCTGTCCCTTACAAATAAATCAAATGTATTTGTACTAATGTGGTCGGTACATTTTTTGACAAGAGGGTCCTGCTTTTATTAAGCAGGGTCCATTGTGGCGAGATCGAGACAAAATTGAGTTAATCACATTAAAAAAATGATTGGCAATTCATTGAGAATGTTTTGAGGATCATAATTCGATACAGCAGCCTAGAGGTGCCGCAAGCAGCTTTTTTGCATTTGCTCAGAGTTTTTTTGGGAGGAAGCACCTCCTATTTAGCAGGCACACCTTTGGTTGGTGTTAGATGTAGGTGTTTCCAAAGACCAGTACATTCGCTTCCCTTCTGAAGGCAGCGGACAGGCACGTAAAACCTGCACAACCTGCTGCTGAATTGTGGCCCTCGCCGCCTCAGGACTGCTGGTCAGGCTTTCTGAAATGTGGTGACCTGTTAATTGCTAGGTGCCGCAGTACATAATCAGATTCAACACATTTCCAATTTTGCGTGAATTGTTTTTGCGTTTCCATTGAGAATAGATTTGTTCTCGGCCCATTTGTCAACTAGAGCACAGCACTGAGCTCGCCTTTCAAGAAACACATGACCAATGCACAGTTTTGTCAAAGATTTAACCATAAGGAATCGGCCATCTAAAGCGCTGCCTCGGGGTTGGGGAAACTGTTTAGCTTTCTGTCATATGCAGGTTAATTGATCAATGGAGAGGCCACGCAGGACGGGCGAAAAATGCCACCTGGAATGCAAAACGTGAGTGATCGACTTGTAAGTTGTTATATGAAATGTATGTGACCCCTGACGCCTTGTCGTCTTCTTTCTGTAGGAACTGCTGTACTTTTTACCAACTTGACTAAAATACATCTCACCTTCCCTTGACATTCCAGAGGACAGAACATGCACACAGAGTTATTGTACTCATAAAGAACATGAAGTAGAAAGGCAAACAAGGCTTCAATGAGGATGTGAAATTAATTTTGTGTATGTAGGAATATTACACAAATAATAGGGCACAGCCTAAAAATACACATTAACATACAAAATTCAATCCAACAACACACTGGTAAACCTCATGAACTATTTAATTCTTTTTAGAAGATGCCTTCCGTACCAAGTCCATGAAAAGACAGCCACCTTATTTTTAGAGCCTGCTATTGCCAGCAGTGAGTCAAACTTTCATATAATGGCGTAGTGAAGGCTGCTGGCACTGAAAAGGTCACTAGGATCAAAATTATTTGCTTAGAGGACCTACAAGGCTACTGAGCTACAGCAGCGTACCCCAGACACCTATTAGGGCTATACATGGTAGCAACTGGTAACCCTCCCTTCCCCTTTAGTACTGACGATTGACTGTAGCCCTACACACCAGGGGGCAAATTTATGAGTCACGTTGTGCTACTCTTTCACCACACAACGTGGTGCAAGAGCGACACAACTCAAAAAAGAAATTTATGAAGCCACACAAGGCCACCTAGTGTGGCCCTGAGAGGCTTCCCACATCTCCAGTAAAGCAACACAGTGCAAATCGCTGCATTGCCTTACTCTGCACCAGGAAAGCGTTCCATGGGCGTAATGAGGAGAAATATTTTTATTTCTCTTTGTTACTTCCTCTTTCTGTGTGTGATGCATTCTGCAGCACACATAGAAAAAGGAATTTGACTCTTAGGATTGTTTTTGTGCAGGAGGGTGCACCTTCCTGCACGAAAACAATGCTGTCTGCAGTGCAGGCCCCCTTGCACCATGGAACAAGGGTTCCTGCTTTGGCGCCCACAAGTCAAAGTGGCGCCAGCGCAGGGACAAGGACAGAAATGTGTCGGATTCTTTTAAATATGGCGCATTCCTGCCCTTTACCTGTAATGCAGCACAGCACAGCAAGGTGACTTGCTGCGCTGCGATGCGTTACTATGCCTTAAATATTGCCCCAAATTTAGGGGCTTATTTACAAGCCCCTTGCGCTGCGGTATGTCACTTTTTTTCCATATTAAAAGTGACACACTGGCGGCGCAAGGGACTTGTAAATAAGCCCCTTAGTTGTGTAGTCTAACAGGAGAGAGTAGAAGAAAGTAATTACGCTTGCAATTGTGGTAAAGCAGTGCTGGAGGAGCGCCACAAATGAGGGGAATGAACTGACTGGGTGCATTTAGCAAGCCCCATGTGTTGTCAAACTCTGCATTCTATGCTTGATCATACCAAGTATCCCTTTACATTGGCTTATGTCTCAGTTGAGCCCTTCCGCCGCCTGACTTCTTATGTATTACCTGGTTCGACTCTGCTTTGTGCAAACACTGTCGACCGTTTTTGTTTGCATTTGAAACCGGTTGGAAATATTTTAACTAGAAGTGTTGTGGCCGCCTTGTTAACATACAAATGTGAGAAAGCTATGAAGGGCGCGTGATCCATGCCATGCAAATCTGTCGACAAGTTATTCAATCCACCTATTGTTGCAGGCCAGAGCTGGCGCATGCACGTCTGTGAAAGGAGGAAGTAGGAAGGCAAGAGAGTGACAGGACCATTAGTTCTTGGCAAGACAGGGCAGAGGGCTGTTTCACTCTGAAAATGTGTAGTCTCGGTTTGCCTTTTGAAACACTGTTATGGGAAGGCAGTGTTTGGTGCATTTAGATTGGGGCACGGACTGACGGCATGACCTCATTTGTTTAGTTCGCATGTGCACGTGTGACTTGCTAGATTGCCCTTCTTGGTGGAGGTGTGGCCTGCTTAGAGGTTAGAGCAGAGGCTTTGGTGTCAGATCTACCCAAGTTTACTTCTTGTAACTTTTTGGGCACTTGGTTAAGCTATATTAAGTTCTTGTCTTCGGTAAGTCTTCCGTAAAACTGTCCTGTCTCCCCTTAAATGGTCTCATGTAGAATTCTAAACTTACACAACAAGCATGCTATGTATCTGATTCTTCATTAACTTTACCTTGGTAACATGTAAATAAACTATTCAAGTAATATGAATACACAGCTTTCATGTAGACCATATCTATATGTCTATATCTGTATCTATATCTATATCTATATGTACATTTAAATTACACTGTTGTGATCAGAACTGTTAAACCATAGTTAAGACCTAGTTACCATAGGAAATTAATTTTGGTTTGCTAACAACTTTGGCATTTTTGACGAATTTTCATAAAACTTTCCAAAAAACAGTTTATTCACCTCAGAATCTTCGTTGAAAGATTCAGTGATCCATTAAAAAGGGGCCAAGAAAAAAAGGTGTCCCAACATACAATTTCTCCATGCAATTTCCATAAACATTTTAGTCACCGCTACAGCTATAACAGCAGAAGAGAATGACATAAATGTGGGTAGAAAGCTAAATCTTTACCCAGAAAGAGGGCTTGTTGTGATTTGGTGTAAATCTGTCCAATAGTTTTTGAGAAATGAAGGTTAAAAATGGCTGGTTGGGTTCGCAGGACTCTTGTGGGATTCAGGCATTCAACCTCCAATAACAGAGCAATCTGACTGGCTAAGGGGGCTTATTTTTCCTGTAGGCCATCTTGCTCCTGCAGGAGCCAGAAGCTCCCATGAGTCCTCCGGGAGCTAATGCTCTGATTGGCTGGCCACGACATCAAGAGAAATTTTGAGGCTGTCATTACAGGACATGGGAACTTAGTCCTCGTGTCATGGAAATGATAAAAATAAGCTATAAGGGGGTAGGGGCACTGACCCTGGACGTCTTGTGGTGGGGTCCAAGAAGGCCCCTGGGGGAAAATTTTCTGAAAAAAATGTTTGGGTTTCCTTGATCACATGCTATTGCGGGAACCAATGCAACCCCCTTGCTACCGCAAGTGTCCCACACGCCACACCCTGCGGCCAACTCCTGTCCACTCATGGCAGAAGGATGTGCACAGTGGGGATTTGGACGGCCATGGGGGGATTGGACACAGGGCCTGGCCCAATCCCATGCTGCCAATAGCCAGCCTCCCACCGCGCACAGCAGAAGCCATACATGGCAGGGGGTTGGAATAGTTACATAAGGTTATAAAATCTTACTTCGCATTAAAACAAACCCTGCAAATTTGCTGAAAAAACAAAGTTTAAAATGGCGTCATAGTTAGGTATGGTTATAACATCTTACTTTGCATTTAAAAAAGGTAGAAATTCACTGAAAAACAAAGATTAAAGTCACGTCATAGTTACCTAAAAATGTCAGTTTAAACATAAAATTTTAAACTGAAAACAACAGAGAAATTCACTAGTTAGAGTTAACTGAAGTAACTATAATTCACGCCCTCGATGTGCACTGTTTATGACCTCACATATTACATAACTCATGACATGTACTGATGACATCTGAAATTACATCGTTAATGACATCACTGCTTGGGTGGGGCTGAGTAATAGTCACTTCAGTTAGCTATAACCAGTGAATTTCAGTCGTTTTTTTGTTTAAATCATGTTTAAACTGACATTTTCACCTAACTATAAGATCAGAGTCAGCAATAGTGACTGCAATTATGGCTATGTCAGTTTTGATTGAAAAGGTGAATTTTGCTCTATTTGGAACTTTGGCACACTTTGATGTGTTAGCATGAAATTTTCCAACCAAATATCGAAACTGGTTATGTTTTAGAAAGCCTGGTTCCATCCCAAAAAAATAAAGGGGCAGGGGATTGAAACCCATTTGAACTCCAATAGGAAACTTTGCTCTGTGAAAAGAATGCTGAATATAATTACACACAATATTAGTCTCAAATGTCTATAGAAATGTTCAGAACTTTAACAGTACTACCTGCTACAAGTGCGTGATTTAAATTTTGTAGAAGTACTGGCATTTTTGCATGGTATACTTTTCTCATCAGCTTCCACATATGAGAAAGATGGTCAGAAAAACTTCTGATATGATGGAATGTACTGTCACATAATTTGTCAGTCAAACATGCAAATCTCTGACGTTTAATCAGTCTGCACTTTGCATGGATCTAACTATTGCTAAATTTGCATTTTTTACTTGACACTGCAAAGTGTGTACTAGTTTATAAACTTGGTCAGTTTGTAAATTTGCTAAGGCTAAGGAGATGGACCTTCTAGATATAGGTTAGTTATAGTTTTTGAGTTTGCTAGTGCATTGCTATTACACAGTGCAAAGACCCTTTTTTGACGCTGCTGTCTTCTTTTTTTGGTGTTTTCTTCTTTCTTGTTCAGTGTCCTGTAGTGTTTATTTACATGTATCACATTGCCTTTTGCTACCCCTCATTTACTTTCAAAACAAAATTCTAAACTTACTCTATATGGCTTCTTTCTATATTGAATTATGTCTTTAATAGCAACTCCTGATTAATTTTACTCCTTTCTTGTCTAAATTTAAATATGCTTCCTCATATGAACTACCATATTTATCAAAGTCCATCCATACACATCTCCATAATATGTGTCTCTTTCATTGTATACTTGTAATCTACTAAGTTACAGCAGAAAATTGTTTAGCATTATACCCCTACTGCCAAAAGCTATGCAGGTTTTAAAAAGCTTCTCTATGATGTTAAAGTCTAAGGGCCAGATGTACGACGTAAAATTGCATGCGCAAACGGGTTTGCGACCCGTTTGCGCATGCAATTTTAGTCTGGGCCATGTACTTACACTATTTTGCGAGTCGCAAATAATTTGCGACTTGCAAAATAGTGTATTGCGACTCGCTTTTAGGAAGGGGCATTCACTTCCTAATAGCGACCGCAGAGCCATGTATGAATGTTTTGCGACCTCAATTGCAGTCGCAAAACACTTGCAAATTACCGCCCTCTTCAAGAGGGTGGTATTTAAAATCGCAAATGGGAAGGGGTCCCCAGGGGACCCCATCCCCTTTGTGACTGGCTCCAAAAATATTTTTTGCCTGCCCTTAAAAAATGAAACGAAAACGTCCTGTCATTCCAAATGGGCTCACAAATTGCGAGAGGCTCATTAGTATTCATGAGCCTCGCAATTTGCGACCCCATTGGGAATCGCAAACAGTGTTAAACACACTGTTGTACATGCAAAATAGCACCTTGAAAATTGCGAGTCGCAAAAGACTCACAATTTGCGAGGCGCTATTTTGCGCGTCGTACATCTGGACCTTAATCTGTTACTGAGGTCCTACAGCAAGTAGGAGTGACTTTGATCATTAGTGTAGCATAAAGCAAAAAACTATAATGGTCATCACACATTCCAGTTCAGTAGAATACAAATGTTGTAAAATAAGCATGATTTAAAAGATAAATATTGGAACGTTGGAGTGGAGGGAATTCGTGAGCCATTATTTAGGCCATGCCAGACCATTACATTCATATCTTCTTCAATAATTGCATGTTTTTAATCACATTAAAATTGATTTTCTTGCCACAAACTTGATAAGCATGTTTTGAGTCATTTTCTGAATTACCCTTTTTGTTACTCTCCCAACCTCAACTTATTTCTAGGAATAAAACTGAATTATGATATTAATATCTAGGTATTTAAAACTGTTCACCATCCAATGGTTTAATATTTCACTGTTGCCCAACGTCAAGTGTGATACCATTTAAAAAGGCTATGTCCCATGTTATATTCCCATCCTGCAAGTGAGATCCTATAAGAAGGTAGTGTAAATCTAATAACTAATGTACGCTAAGGCTGATAAGCTGTTTTATTATTAGCACAGCCACTGACATTAGAATCTTCTATGTTTCACGGGGTCAAACTAAAAGACACTTATTGTATCCTTCCAGCAGAAGCTCTTTACCAACCATTACTATATCTCACATTCCAGCCATTTCTGACTCTGTGCCACTCCTTTTCTTTACTGTCCATGAACTAATATAATGAAATATAGTTTTCATACCACAGTGTGAGACTACTGACTTTACCACCAATTGCACATTATGTCTACTGTCTCCAATGAAGGACCATATTTGCAATATTACATTCATACATATTCATATACATATACATATTCAACATATGTCTCTCTTTCAATGTAACTCTGCAATTTTCTAAATCAAAACTGACTACCATTGAGCATTATAACCCTCTGGTGAAAACTGTAAAGATTATTACAGGCTTTTCCAATTTTCTAGGTCTGAGCACAGTTGAAGTCATACAACAAAGGGCACTCACTTTAAGAAGTAGTGTGCCTTATAGAGTATAAGGCTGCAATTCTACGCATTCTAGAACACATTGGGGATACATTTTCATAATTTGATAGACTTTTTTAAATCTCGTATGAATAAACTGTTTAGCCTGTTTTTGGAAGCTATACTAGTACTAGATGTAACTTGATTTGAGATTTAGGCCCAAGCCTGAGGTGATGACATTGGACAAGTGCAAAGACCTTTAATATAACCTTATAGCCCGCCGGAGCGGGCTATACCGGCTATTAAAGGCCCGATCCAGCGTTAAAGGCCCGAGCCGAAGGCGAGGGACTTTAACAAGGGAGCGGGACTTTAATAGCCGGTATAGCCCAGCTACGAAGGGCTATAAGGCTATTAGAACATTCTGCCACTAGAGGGCAGAATGTTCTAACAAATAAAACAAAGGCCTCTCGGAGTGCGAGGGGGTTTAAATCCCCTCGGGCTCCGAGAGGTCTTTGTGAAAACAACATTGGAATGTTGCTTTGCGGGCCTTTACCAGCCCGTAGAAGCACGGAGCACTCCATTGTCTTCAACGGAGTGCTCCACATTCCAATGTTCTAATAAAGGGTATACCTTTTGCAACACCAGCGCTAATGCTATTATAACTTTCACCGTAATCAGGTAAAAATGTGCTAAAATGAACAGTGAGGAATATAATGCAAATTATGGATACTTTTTGCGGATCGTATATATCAATACTTTTTAAAAGTAATCCACAACTTTTTTTTCTTCAATATAGCTTCAATCAATTGAATTTTCCTAATATACCTTTATGGTCTGCAGTCGAGGGCTTTAACAATTGTGTGAAGCCATGATACCAAGTTATAGGCTCAAGATGTAAGTTGGCTGTATAATGAGTCCGATTGCCCTTAAACAAGCGGTACTGCCCTAAGCAGAAAAGCTAGAATGCTATCACTACATTCCACCTACTGAAGATAACAACTTCTAAACTAACAAGCAATGATAAAGCCAATCAGTATCAGCTTTAGAACCTATTGGAATTGCCAATGGTTTTAGCAATACTGCACAGCATCCCTGATACTGTGCAGTATGGCTACAAAAACATTAAAAAAAGCCTATGATGCGGACACCCATGCGTGCACCCACAAAAATGACGCAGGCACTCTTTTTCTCTTTTTATTTATCTATCCGAGATGGATTGGGAAATCAAAAGGCAAAAAAGTGTAAATGCGTTTCCTTAAAGTGGGTGTGGAGTAGCAACATTAGGGGAAGAAGCAACTTGAGGAGTCAAAAGGGTAGAGGTACCACAGGGTGTGTGGGTGGGATGAAGCAACGCAGAGGGCAAGGGTGGGGAGAAAAAGCAAATGGGTGAGAGAGAGAGCAACATGAACCATGGGGGAGAAAAGCAATTGGGTAGGAGAGAGTGCATTGTGGAGTAGAGGGAGAAGCACATGGGCTGGAAAGCTATGTGGGGCAGATGCATACGAGGACAAGCACATCACAGGCGGGATAGGGAGCAGAACATGGGCAATACAGCAACACAGAGTGCAAAGGGGGAAGTAAAGCACACAAAGGAGCCAACTTCTAAATCCATGCACTTGTGGAGGGCTTAAGACAAAAGAAAAACTTAGTTCCCTAAAAGTGAACAGTGGAAGGACACCAGCATATTATCAGTGCTCCAGGGCAGGGGCAAAAACAAGGTAGATTAGGAAAGCCATCGAATAAGAAGCAGCCAAATTAAAGTGACAGAAAGCCAACAAATGTTAACGCCACCTCCTTTATGTTGTTGTTAAGCCCACAATATGCTTTTCGCTACTAGACAACAGCACTGTTGGATAGGCTAAAATGGGAGAAACAGAAAGACAAATGTTGCAATTCAGGAGCAGAAAGTTTATAACAGGTAATGTTGGTCCTGTGCTACATCAATATATTTAATAAAGTTCTCAACATGCTTATATAACATTATTGCACATCAAGTGCAATACCAGGTAAGTCTCTCTTTCATGGTATGTGCCCTAACGGCAAGTGAGATAACATAACAAAGACAAATAAATCTAATAACAGGTATCAACCAAGGCTGCTATGTAGTGATATAATACTAGTGCCTTGCACCCAGCGACATTACAATCTTCTAACTGGAACAGGAACAAACTTAGGACAAACATTGTAGCCTTCCAGTAGATACCATTTACCAAACATTGTTATATCTATCATGTTGTCCATTTTTACCCTGTATGGCTTCTTTTTCTTCAGCAGAACTCTCATTAGTCCCATCTTCTTAGTAAAAAAGGAAAATAGTTTTCTTGCCACAGGCAGTGTGAGGCTACCAACTTTATTTGTAAATTCCCTTTGGATTTATTCACACACACTCACTTTCATAAATGAGGTATTATATTCATAACATTGCATTCATTAAAGTCTTCAGCATAGGTCTAACTTACCCTACATACCTTTTATTTTCCTGTCATGCAACAACCCATAGTATAGCATTAAAACCCACTGACATGGTCTGAACAGTTTGTTAAAAGCTGTATTATAAGTTATACTCCTCAGCTACTTCTAATGAATCAAAAATATGAATTTCTACTGACCTAATTATTATTCACACTTTACTTCTACTTCTTTAAATAGAGTATGATTACCAGACCATTTCTGTCATGTCTTTTTTCTACATTGCCACCTCACTCCCTTGCAGAATAAACCCCTAATGAACTTGCTGACAAACAAATGTGGATCATTTTTGCACGCTTAAAAGGAACAATGCGTCTTGCATGTTTGCTCCTGAAATGCTTTTAGATCAAGTTTACACCACACAATATGCTCACATATTTCTAAAATTCGAAATTCTAACTTATTTTAGTTCATTAAGAAATTAATCTAGGTTTTTCTCCCTAGCATTTTAGTAGATTGTTTTCTGGACGGGGCTCTTTCCTTCATTTGAATTCTCAAAAGAGAATATCCAGAAATAGCTGGACTTCTCTTTGCTGGAAATGTTCTTTTTAGCTTTTTAGTCCCTGCTAGTAAGAACTCTGGTAGGAATCAGCCTCTCAACTGAAATGTCAGCTTTCACCTTTCTTAAAATGGTGGATGAAGCATGGTCCTAAATGACACCTCACAAGTTCACTCTTATGTAAACCTTGCAGCAGCTCCCTGATTTTTCCTTGATCCCTAGCAACACAGTCATTTTCCCAGCAAGTAATTGCTCTTCATGAATTCATATCCATATAGTTAGCTGTCTAATATGTAGCCTAGCCCATCTACCAATCAAATACTCTCTATTTTTACTGTCTTTTCAAATATTGCCTCCACACTCTTCTGGAGCTTTTCACTTGAGCAGGAGGTTTTGAAATGGATCCTATAGAGCTCTGATTGTTGTGCTCTGTGAACAAGAGTGCACCCAGCATGACTATTATTTTCTCTTTTTTTATACAGGGAACTTTTTTTCTTTTTGGTCTCGCCTACTAGACAGTGCTTTCAAGATATATTGTTAGCTTACAGTGGGCTTAGAGCCCGCCTATTGCTTCCTTGTCACTCTCATTTGCTTGCTTCTTATTTGTTAGTATTTGGGTGGGGTTTCCTTACTCTTCTTTGGTTCGTCTCTACCCTAGAACATGGACGCATTACTTGTGCCCTTCCACTGCCACCTTTTTACATGCTACTTTTTTCTTTTTATTTAAGCAGTCTGAGAGTGCATGTGTTTTCCACTGTCTCCCTTGTGTACTTCTCTCCCTCTGCTTTGCTCAATCATGTTGCTCTTTTTTATGCTTGTGTGCTTCTCCCTTTTATTGCTCCATGATGCACTTGAGTGAATATCTCCTGCATCACTCGTGTTAATACTTTATTTCAGCCGAAGGCCATAAACATTTCAATGCATCAAGCAGTATGTATAAATATTCTCAATAAAATAATCATCAATCTTTGAGTAAAGCAATTTAAACTAGTCACTGAGCATTCCATTATATCCACCCCAATGGCTTCTCTTTTTTAAAATTAGCTAAAAAACTTCATATGATACAGTAGAAGAATGAGATAACTGGTTATTTCATTCAGTTCGGGGTACTTTCCCAATCATTGGTGCATTGGTCGTTGCAACATCACAGCTTTAGCCCTATTTTGCTTCTTATTAGTCCCACTTCAAACAAATATCGGGATAGGACAAATATTTCTTGTGGTGTGGTGCTAGTTGTCAGTACCCTCAGTGCCTCTTGATGCTTCCTAAATCCCAGTGAGTTGCACAACGGTCGAATCCATTTCCTCCTTGCCCTGTCATATGCCGGGCAGAAGAATAGGATATGTGCTGTATTTTCTGTGGACCCTAAAGTGCGTGTAGTGCATAAAGTGCAGGAGCGGTCTCCCTTTCCCCCCCAATTTGCTGGATGGCTCTTAGTCTGTAAGATGTTATACCTTAACTTCAAAGACAGAGTTCTTGCTAAGTGCGGTTGTACATTGTCGAGGACTTCTTCATAACTCGGGTTTGGTTTAATGATAAGGAATTGAGTTGTTAACCTTCCTGATCTTGGGTCACAATGAAGTGCGTTCAGTATATGTAGCCCAAAAATTCTCTTTAGTATGTCTTTGCAACTAGATGTTAAACTATGCGGCTCTGTCCAGTATGAACTGAGACCTAACTCTATGAGCCATTTCTTTACAAATCTTAGCCAAGGGAAGGTGAGACATGTATCAATAGCCAACAGTTCTCTTGCACCTTCTCTATATGCCACTAGTTCTGGTGTTGTCCACAAGCGTATCCAATAAAGCAGTGGTCGTAAAGTTGTAATTTGCCCTATGCGCCTCATGTTTAAATCGTAGAACATTGGGATAAGTGGTGTTGATGAGGACAGCCCCAGTAGTCTCCTCGCAAACTTATTTTCCCCAATTGTTAGTTGTTTAGTGTCACCAATGCCCCATAGCTCTGATCCATACAATGCTGCCGCCTGGACTTTACATTTATATAGCTCAAGGGCTGGTGTCACAGGTTTGCTTGAGGGCAAACTGTACTTCTTAAGGACAGCCCCTGCCCCCTGGGCTAGCCGTAATGCTGAATGATTAACCTGCTGCTTCCATGCTAATTTAGAGTCGAGTAGTATACCCAAGTAAATAAACTGCATCACTCTTTTGCTCATGAGCTTACCCACAGCTACATAGTGCTCTCTGTCCCATCCATTTGTTCCATCTATGTTCCTCTCTGTTTGTTCCCCCACCTGTGTCCTACATGTTCCACTTACCCACCTGAGCCCTCTATTTTGTTTCTTCAACCCACGCCTCAGTGTTGCTTTAGGTTTCTTCATGATTCCACTCACAATCCCTCCTGTTGCTGACCCCCATGCTACTGTCTCTTTAGCTTTTTGTTTACAGACCCAAAAAAGATTAGCAAACAAAAAGAAAAAAAGGCACTTGCATCATTTTGTAGGTGCGCATTCTCGGAGTGGATGTCTTTAAAAGGACGCATTGGGGTTGCTGTACAGCATGGCTCAACCCACTGGCAAAGCAAATAGGTCCCAAAGGTGAGACCTACTGATTTTGCCAATACTTGTTTTGCCATATTGTTCACTTTCGTTCACCTTTCTATTTTTTACTCTAGTTTCTTTTTTATATTTTGCCTTATTTGGTATTGTTTGTTGCCTTTTTGAAAACCATTCACCTTCCCAAGAGAAGAAAATCCACCCGATATGCCATGAAGGGCTGGTTCACTACAATTGTGCACATGGTTCCACATTTATCTCTCTTTTCTTATTCTCATGTTTTTCAGTTCTGCATTAACCTATTCTTTTGCTTTGTTAAATTCTTTTTTATTACTCTTAGTACTTTCATCTTCTAATTCATGTGTGTGTGTGCCTGTGGGTCCATGCATGCAAGTCAGTGTGTGTATCGCTCTTTGTCTCCTTATATGTATGTGTGTGAGTAAGCAACTGTCAGGTTTTTTTAAAGTTTAGAATAGAACAGATAGTATAATGCATTAAAGTTAATACAGAGGTAAAAAATGAAAAATGCAGAGGAGAGGGAGGGAGAAGGAAAAATATACAATGTTATGATAAAAATGTACAAGATCCAATTTGAGAAGGAATACTACAATAATAAAATACATGCCCATAGGTAAATATAACATTATAAGATTACAAAAATTGATACATTATCTGTGAAAATTACAAATGAACATCAAGGGGGTTTAGAAATGACTATCAATAAAATTTGTAATGGGACTCCATACAATTGAACTTTTAAAGGCAAAGGAAATAGGGTGAATATATGCTTTATCAAGTTTGTGATTATAATATACAGCATACCACCAGGATTGGAAAGACAATTTAGAAAAATCCTTCCAGTTTTTGATGAGTTGTTGAAATGCAACTGCTAATAGAAGGTCAATGATTTTTATGTGAGATGACACATGTTCCCAATTGGTATATAAACTACCTTGGAAGATGCTGGTAAATGATAAGGGTATAGAAGTGTCAAAAATAGCATTAATTTAGTTCCAAACATGTGCCCAGAAAGGATGAACAAGTGTACAATTGAAAAGCATTTGTTTTAGATCTGCTTAATGTGAGTGGCATGACCAGCAACTATCAGGGCGATCTGTGTAGATGTGATGCAAAGAAACTGGAGAAAAGAGAAACCTATTGTAAATATAAAATAGTGTTTGAGTGGTATTTGTAGCTTGGGATGAAGACGGTATTTGTGTCCAAATTCGTTCCCAAAAAGAAACAGACCAAACCATTCCCAAAATATTTCCCAAGCCAGCTCAGTATCTGACTTAGGTCTATCAGTGGAAGGTTGACATAAGACACGGTATGTGGCAGAGGCTTAGGGTTATTGGACAAAAGATTGCCAAGAATGGAAGAAGGTGTGGAAGGCTGTACTAGGATGGTGGTAAACTTAGTAAGTGCATCTAATATGACGGATTGTAAAAGGTGAAATTTATGCTGAAAAGATGAGGGAAAATTAAAAATAGATCAGTCTCGAGAAAAAGTAAGAAAAGAGTCACACAGGAAGAGCTGATTGACCCAGATTAGGCCATATTTCCTACAGGTTTTCCAATAAATGAATTGGTTCCTGTGTAATATGGAGGTATTGAGCCAGATGGGAGAGTTAAGGAATGAGGGGACACCAATAGGGTCATACAGCCTCACAGGTTTTAAGAGCAAGTAAAGGTGGTTACAAATGGGAGAGTATAAGTTTTGAGGATTTTTAGAGAATGTCAAATATTCACAAAACGAAGCCTATTGAAAATATAAAATAGTGTTTGAGTGGTATTTGTAGCTCGGGATGAAGACGGTATTTGTGTCCAAATTCGTTCCCAAAAAGAAACAGACCAAACCATTCCCAAAATATTTCCCAAGCCAGCTCAGTATCTGACTTAGGTCTATCAGTGGAAGGTTGACATAAGACACGGTATGTGGCAGAGGCTTAGGGTTATTGGACAAAAGATTGCCAAGAATGGAAGAAGGTGTGGAAGGCTGTACTGGGATGTGGTAAACGTAGTAAGTGCATCTTATATGATGGATTGTAAAAGGTGAAATTTATGCTGAAAAGATGAGGGAAAATTAAAAATAGATCGGTCTCGAGAAAAAGTAAGAAAAGAGTCACTCAGGAAGAGCTGATTGACCCAGATTAGGCCATATTTCCTCCAGGTTTTCCAATAAATGAATTGGTTCCTGTGTAATATGGAGGTATTGTGCCAGATGGGAGAGTTAAGGAATGAGGGGACACCAATAGGGTCATACAGCCTCACAGGTTTTAAGAGCAAGTAAAGGTGGTTACAAATGGGAGAGTATAGGTTTTGAGGATTTTTAGAGAATGCCAAATATTCACAAAAAGAAAAGGGAGAAAGAAAAGATTCCTCCAATTGTACCAATAAAGGAGAATATTTGTTGGACTCTTAGATCCAGTGAACAGATTGTCTCAATAAGAAGGCTGAATGATATTTCTGAAAATCAGGAAAATTAACACCACCATCTGATTTAAGGTGTTTTAGTTTTGTTAGAGAGAGGGACGATTTCTTCTTATTCCATAAGAAAGAAGAAAGTATGGAATTGATTTGCTTACACCTTTTTAGTGGGATAGATAGAGGGATATGAAAAATAATATACAGAACAATAGGTACTATCATCATTTTAATGGTGTCTAAACAACCCCACCAAGAAAGATTCAAAGGATGCCAGCGATTGACCAGGGTAGTTATTTTAAGTTTGCACTCCTCCAGATTCACAGAAACAGAAGTTTTGAGGGAATGTGTGAACCATAAGCCTAATTATTTGAGTTTGGAAGTGTTCCAAGAGAAATCAGTTGTTGAAAAGTGATGCCTGAAAGTGTATTTATTTAAGGGCAAGATTTCACATTTGTCATGATTAAGTTTATATATGGAGACAAGAGAATAAGAGGAGACTTCTTGCAGGAATCCAGAGAGAGAAGTATGAGGTTTGGATATCAATAAAAGAATATCATCTGCATATTCTGCTGTCTCAATTTGTTGAGTATTCCATGGGAACCCTGTATTGTGTGATTGTTCCTAATTTTAGAGAGAAAAGGTTAAAGAGCCCGGAAAGATGATAGAGAACAGTCTTGTCGAACACCCCGACCCAAACCGAAATAGGAGGCAGTATGACCATTTGCATAAATGGACACAAGTAGGGAGGAATACAGAACGGAAATAAGAGAGACAATTTTAGGTCCAAAACCAAACCATTTTAAAGTATAGAATATAAAAACCAGTTAACATGGTCAAAAGCTTTCTCAGCATCCAAAGTAATAGCAGCTAGAGGATAAATTGATTGGTGAGATTTAGAAAGGACGTTGAAAAATAAACAAGTGTCGTCAGAAACATAGCAACCCTTGACAAATCCAGAATTGTTCTTTTCAAAGTAAGGTAGGCAAAAGGGATTCCAGGCAAAGAGCTAAAGTTTTAAAAAATATCTTAGAATCAATGCTGACAAGGGCCTGTAATTTTTACATTGATGTAAATCTTTTCCTTCTTTTGGAGTAAGGCAAATGAAGGCATCCAAGAAGGTTCCAGAGGATTTAACTGATTGAAGGAAAGTAGTGACAAAAAGAAAAAGTTTAGGCAGGAGTAATTTGGGAAAATGCATGAAACATTTAGGGGTGAAGCCATCAGGCCCAGTCGCTTTGTCTGATTTAAGGGAAGATAAGTTGAATTGTTCAAATTGTTACAGGATTTCTTCATCTTTATTTAATAGATTAGAGTGGTTATCCTTAATAGAGTAAATTTTGTTTCTGTTCTTTTTAATCTTGAGATAATTGGCTAATAATTTGCCTGACTTGTTTTGACCACCATAATACTTGGCACTGGAATTAAGAAGAAAGGAGGATGTGATATCAGTGGAGAATTTATTATACTGAAGTTTGGCATTAATGAGATCTTGGAGACACTTTTAGTATTTAGAGGTATAATTGTTTGATATGTTGAAGTAATTCAGTATTTGGTTTAAGAAAATGTTTTTTCTTTTTAGAAACGTATCTAATAATAAAATCGCAAGCAGAGGATTTGAAAGCATCCCAGATGCAGTGGAAGTCAAGCTCGTCTGTATAATTCAGTTCAAAGAAGTCAATAAGGAAAGAAGTAAAAGCAGAAGTGAAAGAAGTCAATAAAAGTGGAGCATTATTAAATCTCCATCGATCTAAAATTAGTATAGAACCTATGTCAGCAGAATGAATATTTTGGGATGGGGAGTGCGAGATAACTATATAATCAATCCTTGATTGAGATTGGTGTGTAGAGGAATAGGAATTGTATTCATGTAAAGTTGTATTGGAAAGTCTTCAAACATCTATCAACACACGCTGTGAAATTGCTTGAAGGAATAGCTTCTGAGATTTGTTTGGTACATATGTAGAAGAAGAGACTCTGTCAATAAAAGGGTCATCAATCTGAGAACAGATTCCTGCAAAAATAAAATGATCATCAGGGCATTGTAAAAGTTTGTGAGTAATATCAGACCAAAATTGACTATCAGGACTAGTAGGACCATAAAAAATAAATAAAGACAGGGACACCGTTAATCAAAAGACACATGAGTAACCATCTCCCATCAGAATCAGATTCCTGTGGAACCAAATTAACATTCAGTGACTTATGACATAAGGTAGCAACACCATTTTTCTTACCGTTGCCTGGTGAAAAGAAAATGTTACTCACCCACCCTCTCTTCAGTTGTACAGATTCAGCTTCGGTAAGATGAGTTTCTTGGATAAGAACAATATCAGCATTAAATTGTGATAAATGGGAAAAAACCCTCTGATGCTTAATTGAACCCAAACCCTTTACATTCCAAGATACAATTTTTAATACAATGGAAGAACAAATTGAAAAAGGTTATTTGAGCATGAACAGAGAAAATATAAATTGAACCAGATTGGAAACAACAAAAGATAACACAGGAAAGAAAGGAGGATAAGGGAAAAGCAAAAATATCTCACAAAAAGGAAGAGAAATAAACACAGAAAGAATAAAGTGAGAAAAAGGCTAAGGAAAATGGAAAATCAGAAGAGTGTAAAAATAGCATGAAGAACATGAATGAGGGAGTACATACCTATAAATATTTTTTTAAAAGACAGGGGGGTGTTGAGCCCATACAGAAGGATGACACATCCGAGCTCCAGGGAGACGACATAAGGGGAGAAGGTTGACGATGTAGAAGAAGTGCTAGGGTAGTCACAAATAATGTTGGGGAACAGAAACAAATAACTAGAAAAGGAAGGTAAGTATATTAGAACAATTTATAAATGAATGTTAAGCAAAGCAAGCAGTTTAACATATTGTCTTGTGTGTAACAATCATAAAAGATGCTTCAAAAAATGGAGAACAGTCCACAACAATCATAAAGCAGAATATATCTCAGGTATTCTTAAGTTTGGCGGTATCCATGAACTTCATTTTGTATTCCTGAAGACAATCTCGCAGGCGGGCAGGGTCTTCATAGGTCTGAGTCTTATTATTGAAGGAGACTTTGAACAGGCATGGATGAAGTAAACCTAAGCGGGCTCCTAGGGAACAGAGTGCCGTTCTCAAGGAAAAAAACTATTTGCGCCTGTTTGTAATATTTTTAGCATAATACTGGAAAATGTACAAGTTGTCGCCAGTCCATCAGATCTGTTTCCTAGACCGAGCAGCTGGTAAGACTTTGAGCAGCTCAGTGCACTCAAGAATGTACAGTATAAGACCATGAGGCCTTTTGGAAGTGGATGCTGCATGAGGCACATGGCCAAGTCTATAAGTGCGTTGAATGTTCAGAGGAGATGACCCCGGAATCTGAAGAAGTTTAGGATCTGGACCCTCTGTTCCCTCCAGTAAACAATAAATATGTAGATTATTCAGGCGATTCCTGTTCTCTAAGTCTTCAACCTGCTTTTGAAGCAAGGAAATCTGAGATTGAAGCTGTGAGACTATATGAATTGAGTCTGTACGATCCGAGATGTGTTGTTCAGCTAACACCATCCTCTCTTCTAATCTAGACAATTTATCATCGAGACTTTGAAGTTTTACATTGGTCTTTTCAATGCAAGGGCATATGCCCTGATGTCATGAATCCCGCAATCAGTATGACCACTCATGCCACTGTGTGCTCATTGTAATCCCCAGCACTCAGGTGGCCTTCCTTCTCAATGAACCCCTATGATAGTAGTTTATACAGTTAAGCATTTGTGAGAGTTTCCCTGGTAGTAGTAGTAGGACATTGGTATCATAAGCACAGAGATACCACAGGCCTTTTTGGTAGTAATAGCAGCTCTGTGTGACAGGATTAATGCATGTTTGGTCCCAAGTGCACAAGTAACACAAGCACACCACTTGGGTTTTCTTACCACACCCTCTGGTGCAAGCGGCACATGCAAACCAGAAAAAGATTAAACATGTTTTTCATAGGCCTGATATTGAAGAAGACCGCAGAATCAAGCAACCAATGTGCAGCATCAACTCTGCATAAAATGGCCATTGCTGCATTCCATGTGCTCATCCACACCTGCCTCCCAAATGGGTATAAAAAAGCTGCCTCCAAATTGTGCCCCTGCTTAGCATCATGTGATCAGCAGCGCTTACCTGACTCTCCAGCTCCTCCACGGTCCTCGAGTGGCTCGGCAACCCCATTGCAGATTTCATCTCCTGCGGTTTCCTGTGCAGGAGCATCCTGAAACAAAGCAAAGAGAAGACAGACTCAGTCAGCTTATCTGGTATTTTCCTCAGCATTCAACACTTGAGAACTGGGTTACGACACAAGGTAAAAGCTTTCATTAATTTACTTTGTAACAATTTTAAAGACTTGATTTGCGCTTCTGGGAGCGCACTTGAGAGGAATGTTTATTGGCACATAAAGACTCTGGAATGAACAGTGAGTTTTAAGCGCCCAGAGATTCCCTTACAATCAGTAATCTAGATACTATCTTTGAACTCTAATTACCCCAATCGAGTCTTTGGTAAACTTGTGGTGCATAATGGACATTGATATCTGCAGATCATTACAGTTAGGTTTGCTGTTTGTTTGGATACCTATTTCATGTTTACAGTTTGGTACGCTGTTTCAATACCTGTTCATGTTTATAGATGATGTACATATAAGTAATGCCAGAACTCGAATGGCATTTGAAGAATTACACGCCTCAAGGCATTGTGGGAAGCATGCTGTTTAAGGACCTGTGAAATCATATGCCATATGCTCACCCGAGTAATACTGTATTTCCATTGTTCATTTAGTAAATAGCGCTTGATGGAAAAACACAAGCTGTATGTTCCCTCTGAGGGCATTACCTGTCTATCATTGCAGTTTGGCACTCTCAAGTGCACATAGCGCAAGTTATGCTGGGTATCATTGCAAAGCCTATGCTGAGAGGTGCTGACCCATCAACAAGAAAGCAGAGAGCGCAGTTCTCCTCGAGGCCAGAAAAGTATCCCTGTACCTATAGAAGACTCCAGTATTTGTATTTCTTTCTGTCCCAACCCCCCTTCCCCTTGGGGACTACTGCTGGTGCAGTTTACCTGATAATACTGCTACCTGCAGTTGGACCTCAAAGGGAGTTGGGGACTGTTGTCGCCCCATCGGAATCACCTGGGGATTCAGGTGAGTGGCTTGCAACACCTAATCTCCTCCAAAAGAAGATCCATTGTAACAGAAGAAGTAGATTTCGTAGGAGAAGGAGGATCATTTTTCAATCTTTTAGTCAAAGGTTTTCCCGTTGCATGCGAAGAAGTAATGGTTCCTGAAGATGTTAGTGAGGAGGAACTTCGAGAGGCCAAGTCATTTGCGTCCTCCATTTCAATTTGTGGAATTCAGGAGGATAATGAAGTAACTGGTGACTTCTATGCTTTAGAGCAATGTCTTCCTAGTGTGCTCACACAGGAGTGTGCAATACCTCAATGGCACACTGACTGAGGAAAGAAACAGCAGCAGCACTTGTAACAGTTAATAGTTGATGGGTAGATACCCCTATTATGGCCAAAGAGAAGCACCAACCAGCTATTGACAGATGCTGTGCTGCATTTTTAAGTTGAGCCAAAACTACAAGTGTAATGCTTTATTATAGAGCTTAATTCCTCTTTGAGAACAGCAAAAAAGGAAGCTGAGGAGAAGGCAATGGCAAAAAGAGCTGAGCTGCATTAGGTTTAAGCCTCCATAATAATTATTTTAAAGACTAAAGTCTTTTCCTTACAAGCATTTCCTCACTGCATTTAAAACAAGCTAAATTGCAAGCTTCATATTATTTAAGTTCATAGGCCCCTGTAACTATGGTGAGAGGAGGTGTTATATAGTGAAAACGTACTGAGAAATACTTGAAATGTCAATTTTGGGACTCCGTTTGTCAGAAAATGAAGGCAGGAACAGGCCCCTCACAAACATTCCAAAGCTGCCTTTCCCTCTCTGGGACACACGCTGTGGCCAAGTGAAACACGTTGTGGACAGAGGTGAGCAATTGCGATCTAGAAAGGCCGCAAAAATCAATTCAGGGATGCCTGCAGGCTGTATACATGAAAAACACCTCCATAAAGTAGTTAAATCCTGTCACGCCATGGAGAGCTAGCGGTATGCCGCCGTATATGCTGAACACAAGCAACGCCCCGCAGCATTTGTCAGTTTAAATTAATTAACCCTGGGCGGAGTTCGCGGAGTTGCGCTACGCGAAACTCCGCAAAGTGGAAAAAAACCTCCGCCACGCTACGCGGAGCTCCGCAAGCGGCGGAGTGCGATAGAAAAATGCAGTTCGCCTTGATTTTCAGTGCCGGATGCTTGTCCGCACTGTGCAAATCATTGCGAACGGCACCATGCACAGCGCAAGTGGGCGCTGTTTTCCTTTCTGCCGCTCGATTAGATTTTTACTTGAGCGGCAGCTTTCTCAACGCAAACGGGCAGTTTCTCAACGCGAGCGGTCGCGAGCATACGCAACCACTCGCAATTAGAAACCTGACCCCCACCCCGCGTTGAGAAATCTCGCCGGGAGGTTTATTTTCCACGCTCGCACTCGCCAACTTGATGTTGACGATCGCGAACGAGGAAAAATCTCGCTGGGAGGTGGATTTTCCTCGCGTTCGTCAATGTCATGTTACACTACGGGGAGCAGAGTTTTTCAGAACTCCGCGAGCTCCGCGTGACGTGGAGTGCGGAACACTCTGCAAACTCCACGAGCGGAGCGGAGTTCACCACCCAGGCTTAAAATTATTATGTTTTTGGGTATGTTTCGTGTGTCCATGTCTTAGTTTCCACGTATATGTGTCTTTGTGACTGTCTCTTTGTGTGTTAATATACATACCTCAAAATGTGTGCCTGCGTGTTTGTTGCATACATGCGGGTATTCGTTTTGCTTTGTGTATATATGTGTTTTGATCAATGTGTATTTGTTCATATGTGTTTGTACATTTGTGTGTTACCTGATCATGTGCCTGTTTGTGTGCGATGTATATCCATTTTCAAAAGTGAGTGTATCTTTCTCTAGCTTGAGTCTGTATGTGTCTGCATGTGACCCTTTTCCTGTGAGTTTGCGTACGTATGAGTGTATATGTGTAAGTTTGTTTTTGTGTGCTCAGGTGTCTCTTTCCATGCATAAGTATATTTGCGTGTGTTTGTGTTTATCCATGTATGCATGTTTATTTCCGTCTCTGTGCTTGTGTGTGTCATTCACAGTGTTAATGTGTCTGACTCTGTTCATGCATGTGCATGTATACGTATGAATCACTGTGTAAGTACGTCTTTCTCTTTTTGTTTGAATATCTCTCTGCATATCTGTTTGCATAAATTCATGTACGTGCTCTCTTTCTTTGTATATGTGTTTCTTACCAATATAGATGTTTCTTTTTGTGTGTGTACAAGTATGTCTTTAACCCCTTCGGTGCGTCGGCCGGCCGGGGGCCGTCCGATGCACCAGTGCTCATGTGCGTAGGGCACACGGCACAGGGAATCCCTCTGGTGCGGGCACCAGAGGGATTCCCTTTCACCCACAACAGCCTCGGGAGCTAGGGAAGAGCTTCCCCAGCTCCCGAGGCTGCTCCCCAAAGTTTTCCTACCCAGAATCCCCTGCATAACTCAAATTTAGCTGAAAAAATCACCTTTTTCTCAAATTTCTGTGTGGGAAAGTTGTAGGATCACTAGGCTGACACAAATTTCCTGATCAGCGTGGATCCACAAATTTTCTACCACCCAGTGTTCCCCCAGGTCTCCCGATAAAAATGGTACCTCACTCGCGTGGGTGGGTCAAATACCCGTGACAGGCAAGGGCCCAAAACGTATTGAGGAGGCATCAAAATTACCTATCACAAAACAACCTGGTTTTGCAAGGGGGGTAACCTGGGTTTGCTAGGTTTCCCTAGGTGCCGGCAGAGTTAGGGTTCAAAATCTACAGCTAGGCACTTTGCAAAAAAAGGGTCAGATTTCACTGTGAAAATGTGGTGTGTCCACGTTGCATTTTGGGCTGTTTCCTGTCGAGGGCACTAGACCTACCTACACAAATGATGTACCATTTTTCACGGAAGCCTTTGGGGAATGCTGGGTGGGTGGAATTTTGTTGATCCACGCAGAATCCAGAACTTTCCACCACAGAAATGTGTAGAAAAAGTAGTTTTTTTGACAAAGTTTGAGGTTTGGAAGGGATTCTGGGTAACAGAACCTGGTGAGAGCCAGACAAGTCACCCCATCCTGGATTCCCCTGGGTGTCTAGTTTTCAAAAATGTATAGGTTTGCTAGGTTCCCTAGGTGCCGGCAGAGCTAGGGTTCAAAATCTACAGCTAGGCACTTTGCAAAAAAGGGTCAGTTTTCACTGTGAAAATGTGGTGTGTCCACGTTGCGTTTTGGGCCGTTTCCTGTCGCGGGAACTAGGCCTACCCACACAAGTGAGGTATCATTTTTCTTGGAAGACTTTGGGGAATGCGGGGTGGGTGGAATTTTGTGGATCCACGCAGATTCCAAAACTTTCCACCACAGAAATGTGAGGAAAATTTGTTTTCTTTGACAAAGTTTGAAATTTGCAAGGGATTCTGGGTAACAGAACCTGGTAAGAGCCAGACAAGTTACCCCATCCTGGATTCCCCTGGGTGTCTAGTTTTCCAAAATGTATAGGTTTGCTAGGTTTCCCTAGGTGCCGGCAGAGTTAGGGTTCAAAACCTACAGCTAGGCACTTTGCAAAAAAAGGGTCAGTTTTCACTGTGAAAATGTGGTGTGTCCACGTTGCATCTTGGGCCGTTTCCTGTCGTGGCCACAAGGCCTACCCACACAAGTGAAGTATCATTTTTCTCGGAAGACTTTGGGGAATGCAGGGTGGGTGGAATTTTGTGGATCCACGCAGACTCCAGAACTTTCCACCACAGAAATGGGAGGAAAATGTGTTTTTTTTTACAAAGTTTGAGGTTTGCAAGGGATTCTGCGTAACAGAACCTGGTGAGAGCCAGACAAGTCACCCCATCATGGATTCCCCTGGGTGTCTAGTTTTCAAAAATGTATAGCTTTACTAGGTTTCCCTAGGTGCCGGCAGAGCTAGGGTTCAAAATCTACAGCCAGGCACTTTGCAAAAAAAGGGCCAGTTTTCACTGTGAAAATGTGGTGTGTCCACGTTGCGTTTTTGGCCGTTTCCTGTCGCGGGCACGAGGCCTACCCACACAAGTGAGGTACCATTTTTCTCGGAAGACTTTGGGGAATGCGGGGTGGGTAGAATTTTGTGGATCCCCGTAGATTTCAGAACTTTCCACCACAGAAATGTGAGGAAAATTTGTTTTTTTTTACAAAGTTTGAGGTTTGCAAGGGATTCTGGGTAAACGAACCTGGTGAGAGCCAGACAATTTACCCCGTTCTGGATTCCCCTGGGTGTCTAGTTATCAAAAATGTATAGGTTTGCTAGGTTTACCTAGGTGTCGGCCGAGCTAGGGTTCAAAATCTACAGCTAGGCACTTTGCAATATAAGGCTCAGTTTTCACTGTGAAAATGTGGTGTGTCCACGTTGCATTTTGGGCAGTTTCCTGTCGCGGCCACTAGGCCTACCCACACAAGTGAGGTATCATTTTTCTCGGAAGACTTTGGGGAATGCGGGTGGGTGGAATTATGTGGATCCACGCAGATTCCAGAACTTTCCACCACAGAAATGTGAGGAAAATGTGTTTTTTTTTACAAAGTTTGAGGTTTGCAAGGGATTCTGGGTAACAGAACCTGGTGAGAGCCAGACCAGTCACCTCATCCTGGATTCCCCTGTGTGTCTAGTTTTCAAAAATGTATAGGTTTGCTAGGCTTCCCTAGGTGCCTGCAGAGCTAGGGTTCAAAATCTACAGCTAGGCACTTTGCAAAAAAAGGGTCAGTTTTCATTGTGAAAATGTGGTGTGTACACGTTGCATTTTGGGCCGTTTCCTGTCGCGGGCACTAGGCCTACCCACACAAGTGAGGTACCATGTTTCTCGGGAGACTTTGGGGAATGCGGGGTGGGTAGAATTTTGTGGATCCACGCAGATTCCAAAACTTTCCACCACAGAAATCTGAGGAATTGTTTTTTTTTTTTTACAAAGTTTGAGGTTTGCAAGGGTTTCTGGGTAACAGAACCTGGTGAGAGCCAGTCAAGTCACCCCATCCTGGATTCCTATGGGTGTCTAGTTTTCAAAAATGTATAGGTTTGCTAGGTTTCCCTAGGTGCCGGCAGAGCTAGGGTTCAAAATATACAGCTAGGCACTTTGCAAAAAAAGGGTCAGTTTTCACTGTAAAAATAAAGTGTGTTCACGTTGCGTTTTGAGCCATTTCCTGTCGCGGGCACTAGGCCTACCCACACAAGTGAGGTACCATTTTTATCGGGAGACTTAGGGTGACACAGAATTCTCATGCTAGTATGGGTACTCACAATTTCCGAACTGTTTCTAAACTCTATATTTTGTTCCAATTTCAGAAATACATAGGTGTCTTTCATCCTGATTTTTCACTGTATATATTTTCCCAAATTAATTGCTATATATCCGGTACATAATAAAAAACCATTGCAAGACGCTGCTCAGTTATTGGCTCTGGGTTCGTCGGGTTCTAGGTGAACCTACAAGTCCTATATATCCCCACAACCAGAAATGTCCAGCTGATGTAACAGTATATTGCTTTCAAACATCTGTCATAATTAGAAGAAGTTACAGGTGAAAACGTTGGCACAAATGGCTGTTTTTTTCAACTCATTTTCAATTTTTCCTTTTTTCAACTGTTAGTTTCTATTAAGAAACCTTGAAGGATCTACACAAATGACCCCGTGCTGAATTCAGAATTTTGTCTACTTTTCTAGATGTAATGGATATATGCAAGCATATCTGAGTGGAGAATCAGTACAACTGATTGTTGATTAAGTGTATATTTTAGGGCACTCAGCCCAATATGTAAGTACACCTAAGATTATAGAGTGTGAAAAAGTGGGCACTATGCCCATCACAACCACATAGTTTGACATCCAGGTAAAAGGACACTGAGTCAGAATATATAACCGGATGAAAACAATAGTGGCTCATATAATCATTGGTATCTGTATGTAAGTAACAATCGCGAAAGCGTTTGGGGTATTGTAAAACAAAAATATCCATACTCTGAAAATATGCTTGCCATTTGGTAATGTGCAAAAAACATGTACACTTTGAAAATATTTCCACTCGTAAATTCTACTTGAATAGAAATTAGTGTTGTGTAAATAGAATTTGTAAATATGTAAAGATTTTCCTTTGTGTATAGAATATATAAACTGTTTAAACTACCTATCCCATAATGCACCATTATGAGCCAAATGGGAATTTGGTATAAAAAGGGAAAGTGATGAGGGACTACTGCCTTGTACCGTGATCAAGAACAAGTTGGTCGAAACGCGTAGGGTGGAGTAAGGATGGCAAAATAAAAAATCGAAGAAAACGACCCTTTAGAGAGTGCTGTGTAATATTTTTGGGTGAAAAATATATATTCAAGGCATTGTCCAGCCTTGCCACAGGCACCAGCTGAACTGTGCGCCCTCCGTTCCTTGGACTCCATTGTTTGTACATATATATATATATATATATATATATATATATATATATATATAAAAAACCACCACCGGGTCCTCTGAAGAAACCGGACGCGGGGAATTCTATTCTTCGTGCCAAGAGTTCCCATCCCAGACATTTGATTCGGAGCATTCCCTATGGGGAATTCTTAAGAATCTGCCGCATAAGCACCTCTGACGGGGATTTAGAAACTTGTTAAAATGAAGCAGTTCAGCGCTTCAAAGCGCGGGATTACAACATCAAAGACCTCAATAAAGCTCTTATTCAAGCTAATAGTCACACCAGAGAAGTTTGCCTAAATGTCAATCATGATGAGACCACCCAGGTTCCTGCAGCCTCGGCTGAGGGGTCTGATTCACCCCAGGAGGTGAGGCTGATCACCACATACAGTAGGCAGGAGAAACAAATTAGGAAGATTATTTATACTCACTGGCCTATTGTCTTGACTGATGTGACTCTATCACAGACCCTACCTAAATTGCCATCTTTGACTTTCAGGCGTGCACCCTCTATGAGGGATGCACTAGTTAAGAGCAGTCCTGAAGTTAGCCTTTCAACCACTTGGTTGTCCACGAAGACTGGATTCTTTAAGTGCAGCTCTTGCCGAGCATGTAAGTTCGGTATTAACACCATTGAGTACACCACGGCATTTGATAACAAACCCACCAAAATCCAAGGGTATTACACGTGTCGTACTGACCATGCTGTTTATGTGCTGCAATGCACGTGTAGAGTCAAATATGTGGGGAGCACTAAGCTCCAAGTATTCAACAGAATACTACAACATCTTCGTGCTGTGGTGAACTTTGACCCGAATTACCCAGTGGCAAGGCATTTGAAATTAGTTCACCAGAACAATCTTAATGATCTTAAGTACTTTGTGATAGGGGCTGTTCCCAAATCCATACGTGGTGGCAACAGAGAAAAACAATTACGACAACTAGAGTCCCACTTTATCCTACAGCTCGACACTAGGATGCCTAACGGTTTAAACACTGGGGAAGATCTTCATAACTTTCTTTAATGTAGTGTTTTTACAGTTCCATACATCTTTTCTAATCTACCTGCCTTTCTATTCTATTCTGAATTATGTGGATTTAGCGTATCTATTCAGTTGTTTCAGCCTACTGTTTACTCTCAGCCACTATTATAGGACCCATTACATTACAGTATCCTTGGGTATATGTTATTATGATACCAGTTGCTTACACTTTATGGAGGGTATGAGGTGTTCTACTATCTACTTAGAGGGTTTTTTTTATAAACATTATTGTTCTTTAAGGATGATTTCATCAATGTTTTGAGCAGTATATTATATATTGCGTGTAACACCATTTAGTGTTCGCAGTGCACTTGCACATTACATTGCAGTTACAAGGGCTCCAGTGGCTCCGTGATTTTTATAGTTGTTTAAGTTAGGGGGTTTTCTTGCACATATTGCACTAGCACTTTAGTAATGCACTTTAGCAACAACACTTTCAGTAGCGTGTAACATTCCAGCATCAGCACTTTAACCCTATGTACTATAAGGTTTATTTTATATCCATTTTTTTACTATATAAAATGTTGCCTATATCAAGGACCATGCTCTATAATTGACCACTATGGTATGATTTTACTGCATTATGTATTTATTACTGCTAGTATCCTTATATGATGATTTTTTTAATCAAACTCTATTTATCATTGTTGGTTTTACATGAATCACTGTATTTATTGTGTCAAAAACCACCACCGGTTCCTCTGAAGAAACCGGACACCGACACTGCTGGCTGTGGATAGGTAATTGTGTGTGTTTAAGTGGGTGTGTGTTTTTGAGTATACATGTGTTGACGTGCAGACAACTTTGCATATACAGATCCATGTGTGCATATTTATTTTGTGTGTGTGTATGTTCATGTATATATGTGCATGCATGTGTCCGTTATTAACTATGACTGTATGCTAATGTGTTCACGTGTGCGCATATTTGCATTTGAGTGCATTTGTAAATACCTAAAGGTCCTAATGTGGCCATCCTTTTGTACGAGTATGTCCCTCACAGCTTATGTTTATATGAGAGAGTTTCTCTCTCACTCTCTCGCTGTATATCTATATGAGATTCTTTTTGCAAGATTGTGAACATTTGTTTATGTTTGAGTCTCTGTTCCTGAATTTCTGTTTATATATGTTTGCATGTATCTCTATGTGTATTTGCACATGTGCCTGGATACCCTCTCAAATGCCTGGATACCCTCTCAAGCGCCTGGATACCTTCGTGGATGATTAGTGCGCTATACAAATCAATATAAAATAACATAACATGTGTTCCTGTGCATATAAGTGTGTTGGTGTTTATAACCATGTATGAGTGTGCATGTGTATCTCACTGCATGTGTTTATTCGTATGTGTTTTTGTGAGTGTATATGTGTGTGCCCTTATTTGTGTATGTACATGAATCTATATCCATGTGTCCATGTTTATTTCAGCGTATGTGTGTATGGGTAGAAGTTTGTGTACACATTTATGTATGTGTCTGTATATCAGTCAGTGACTGTGTGGGTATATGTTTTGGTGGTTATCTTTGTCTTTAAGTTTATTTGAAAATACATGTGTTTGTTTATATTTGTGTGCTTCTGTATGTATTTCTATGTGGGTGGCTGTGTGTAAATCTGTCCTTAAGTACGCATATGTAACTCTCTACACTATGTAACCTAATAGAAGATGTGAATAAAATAATACACACTCAGTTTAAATGCTCAAATTACCTAACTTCATTGAGCTCCCCATTAACATTAACAAAAGGGACGAGGTAGTGTCAAAAGAAATATACTATTTTCGTGAACAACCTAGGGTTCAATAGAGGGGAGGGAGGAACCAAGGGTTGGGGAGCAAGGAATTGTGGTGAAAGACGCCTCATATTCGCAGTCAGGGAGAGTGACAAGTGCACCGAAAACTGCTCTTGCCCACTGTACTGTGACTTTTTAAGCTATAGGAGTTTTTGAGGCTTTGCAATTGCCATCCAAAGTTACCCCCTATGTTATTATTCTTAGCAATATCTCCCTCACACCAATCAATTCGAGAATTGGCATGAGCTAAACAAATTGACGATACATTGCCTTTCTAAAGGGGCTGGTAATACGCAACAGCTCTATGATGAAATATTAATGGTTAGGAGTGTCCACTAGGTAGGGAGGACAAAAAAACCTGCTGTGGTGACTATCATGGTGAATTTTTGAGATCCCATATACATGGGCCAGATATTTCAGAAGTTAACTCAGCACAGCATTAGTATGAGCAAAGCAGTACCTTTGCGGTGTTTCCTTATAGACCTGAGGCTTTTACAAAGACAGGAGATTTTTGCTCAGTGGACGAGGGCTCTAGGGGTTTGGAACAGATGTATAATTTGGAAACCGGTAATTGATTCTCCCCTCTTGACTCAGTAGATAGATTTAATTGATATCTAGGAGGAAAGACTGAATTAATCCTGGTTAACTGAACACATTAGGAGAGAAATAAGATTTTCTAACAATTCTGAAGCTGCACATGAAAGTATAGTATGGAAAAATGTGAGCTTGACCTCATGGAATGTGGCGGGGATTATGAGTATACTGATAGGGTAACATATATCTCTGGATGCCAGGTAATTTGCCTCTAATAAACTTGGTCAGTTTATAACTTCTATGGACTTGGATGGTTTTACCATTTACCATACCATCTATATCAGGGAGGGTGAAAGGGGGCCTAGCAACTTTGGTCTCTAAACTATTACTGATTGGTAGACTGAGGTCCAAATTATTCTCATGATTTTATCAAATTTTGGAACTGAGATTGAAAGGAGAGTCTGAGTTGCTAATAACTAACTGCTATAATAGTTGATTTGAAAATTATTGCACTGATGATGTTAAAGATCTTGTGAGAGACTTTGAACATTTATAAAAATGATTAGAGGTAAAGATAGACATACTGTCTGGGCAGGAGATTTTCATACAGATCTCTGTTTACTTTCTTCTAAGGAGGTTTTTGGGACAGTTGATAACTAGGGAGAGTGGCACTCTCATTTCCTGCATAACCAATACGGAGAAGCAAATTGTTTATTAAACATAATTTTATTTTTGCCAAAGATTTATGTTGTTCACCACCTAATTGTATTTCCACTCATACTGGTAGAGGATTCACCAGCACAATTGATTTTATATTGGTGTCAGATAATTTATTTCCTTACATTTGTGCCCACAGTGTTATACCGAAGTGTTTGAGTGACCATAACCTGATCATATTAGAACTAAATGAGCCAAATCTAATGAAGAATGGTAGAAACAGTGGGGTAAGGATCAAATGGTATGGGGTTGATCCTATAAAGATTTTATCTACAATGGCGAGTCACAATTCAAAATATATTATGACATCTTTAGATTATGAGGCAAGAGACTCTAAGATCAGAGCCTCTTTTGATGCTATCTGCACCTCACCTAATTTTTTGTTGACAAATACCAAAAGGGTAAGGAAGGATGATCATCAAGGCTGGTTTGACCGGGCATGTAGAAAAGGAAACAAACATCTAAAAGAATTTCTTCATTCATTGCTGAGAGATAAAGTAGTGATACAGAATTGTAGAGTAAGTTATACACAGACATTAACCTCTAGAATAACTTAATTCAGGAAAGTAGCCTGGGAAATTTTAGCAGGAGCAGGCAAGACTAATGATACCATTTTATTTTGGAAAACAATGAAATCTTCATTTTGTCAGGGAAAATACAGCACCTTCTATTGACTCGCTAATCTAGGCTTCAGATTGAGTAAAGCACTTGAGCACTATTTTTGACCCACTCCAAGAGGCAACTGAGAGACCAGCAAATATAAATATATTTCCAAGCCTGGCAGTTAATTTGATATATTTTAGGGTGAATAAAATGTCTTTGTCATTAAATAAAAGGTGTCTTGGCAAGGCACCAGACTTAGGTGGTGTGCCAGTGGATATTTGTAAGAAAAACACTGAAATTTGGGCATCAGTTTTAACTAATGTGTTAATGACTATAAGGGTGGAGTTTTTCCATCTTCTTGGTCCCAATCAATATTTGTCCTTATATTTAGAATGGGAATATATCTGACCCATAATGTTATTGACCTATTTCCTTGCTGGACTTCTTAGTAAAAATGTTGGGGTGGATATTAATAGAGAAACTTGAACTAAGGGCAGAGGAACATTTGATCCTGTCTGGCATACCATTTGTGTTCAAGAAAGAGTTAGGCACGGTTGAGCAATGACAATTTGAATTTGCTCTTTGGCAAATACACTAGGGCTAAGGAAGGGATTCTCTATTTGTGATTCATGAACCTTAAGAGTGCATTTGATTGCGTCAATCACACAAAGTTGTGGCCCACTATGAGGTCATTAGGAGTGGAGGAATAGTTTATCATACTTTTCAGCCAATTGTATCAGAATGCAATTGCTAAGGTTGATTATGGGACTACTGTGGACTGCCCAGACCCTATTAAGGTTAAGAGAAGTGTTAGATAAGGGTGTGTCCTTGCCCCTTTTTGTTCACCTTATATATTAGTGGATTTCAAACATTCTTAGTGGAAAAGTGTTTTGATTTGCCAAGGATAGGTGCCAACCCAATTCCAGCCTATTGTATCCGGACAATGCTGGTCTAGAAAAATGTTTAGATTGTTTTACATTTTACATGGAGCAATTAGGTCTGATGGTAAACTTATGTGAATCTTTCACAATGATTTGTGGTTCAGGAGTACACAAAACATACACTCAGTGCACATATTCTCATAACTGGGGCTACAAATTGATTCTGTCAGCAATGGGCACACTGATGAAATGCAAGAATTAAGAAATAATTCCTTCCGTGCTTTCCTGTGGGGCTGATCATACTGTAGATCATACTATATAAATTTGGAGTATCAAACTCTGGTCTCTCTGAAACATCACATTTCACGATTTGGTATGTGTATCTGTAGCTTCATTTTAGTTGATTGGTAATTCAAAGCTTCAATGTTGGCTTTCATTAGTCTTGTCATTGTGTCTAAGACTTGTTTAATTTATTTACTTCCTTCATATGCTATCTCATTAACCTTCCCCTTTCTCTTTTTTAAGTTGTCATTTCACATGTTTTTTCAGGTTTTTTTCTGTAAGCTATCCACTGATCCAAGGGAGGTGAAAGATGAAAATTGGTCAAAAGTTCCCGGTCCTTATGAGAAGAGCTATAGCCCATGTCGTCTCTGATCAAAGAAAGATGTACATCATCACCCGAGTATCATCAATGATGTTGTGAAGATCCAATAGGACTGCTGAAAAATTAGGGTTTCTTCCAGCAGCTCTTGGTGCCATCAACATCATAATGTAATCCTAATTTAATCCCTGATATTAATTTGCTCGTAATCATTTGTATAAAGTTCTTGCTGATCAACAGGAACATGTATTTGTACTATAGTGGTTTTTGGTGCACTGAATTTACTATTTATGACCGTGTTTGTTAGTACATCTTGGGCATTCTAAACGCGTTCTACCTTAGCCTAGTAATGAGGTGGCCTTCAGCAGGCTTGAGCTTTGAATTGTGAGATTTATGTGCATCCTTGCTTCCAACTTAAGCTACTTAGCCTCCTCAGACTTGAGCCACTTGTCAGAAAATGAAATTGTTTGCTCCCTTTCAGATCACGAATAATAGGTTTGGGCGAAAATTAACTTAAGTAGCATAATTTGTTTAATTTCAGGAATTTTGTGTTACACTTGCTACATGAAATTCCTGATATTATGCCATTACACCACTTCATCTAATTGCTCAACATTTGCAGTAAAAAGTAATTTCGATTGCGCCACAAATTTACAGCAAACGCTTTGGAACAACAGAACGCAAGTGACTTTTGTTCATGCTGCGTTTGTTTTTTTGTGCTTGTTTTAGAGCGAAAAGCATGCGAGCATCAAAAATATAACAGAAAATGACAGATTCTTAATTTGCATAATTATGCACAATATGCATATTTTGCGTAATTTTCTTCCGTTTTGTATAATTATGCAAAAGCAAATTACATAAATTTCTCATACCTCTAATAAATAGGCATTGCCCACTTGTTTTGTTATTTGAATAGTGCCAGTGGATGGAAGGTTATAGAGTTTGCCCGAGCCCCTGTTGTGCCACACTGACCAGCTCCCTACATTTTCAAAGATTTTGTTTTAGAATGAGGAAATCTCATGTTTCCGATACTGTCTCCTCTGTTTGTCTTGAGAGAGCAACTTGGGGTTAATTAAAACCTTCCCCACTATATTTATTTCTGGCATAGCAGAGCTGCGAATGCTAGCTTCCACAATGCAGTAGAAAGAAAAAGAGCTTGTGCATACGAAATCCTTAATTAATAGGCTGTTTATTCAGAATGAATAACTTAGGTGCCGATTTAGAGTTTGGCAGACTAAGTAGTGTCCATCGGGATGGCGGGAGACATTCCCGCCACCATCCCGAGGGTACTCCTCCTGCCAAATTTAGAGTTGTGTGCTTGCCCACTAGATAACTCTGCACATTTAAAGGAATAGCAGTAATGGCAGTACCTTTCAATGTAGAAAAAGCTTGGCATACATTCGCCAGCAGTTTCGACGGACGTACACCAAACTTTTCAGAACTTTTTGTTTTTGACATAACAAACTCCCAAAGTGGGAGATTCTTATTGCAACAACAACAAAATAATGGTCCCCACACTCTGGGAGCTTTCTACCAGTGTGTGTAAGTCATTATTATTTTTTCCTGTCCCAACAGACAGAAAAAAAGACATTTCAGCACCCACCCTAAACAAGACTCTGACCCACATGCCTTCTTGCCCAGGTTCTCGCCTGTGCAATCAAAGTTGTCTGAGATCCAGTCAGAGCTGCAGTGTTTTCTCCTAATCTGTCCATCTGACAGCCTCCCCCTCCTTGCGGCATTGTGGTTGAGTAAATCCTACATTTAGGTCTATGGAGAAAGATTAGCTCCTCTCTGTCCTCCCTGGCTAGTGTGGAGCTACCTCCTCCCCCATGACGCACAGGGCACGGAATGCAATATAGCAGTCAGCCCCCTGATGGAGTCCTGCCCTGCTCGATGTCCCATGCAGAACCTTCAGTCCGCCTATAGCTGACAACAGAACATCTGAGAGCAATGGGAACAAGTGGCCCTGAAGTCCCAGTTGCAGCTGACGGGTGTTTGGATAAAAAAATCGAAGAGAAAATAACGTGTAGACAAAATATGTTAAGAATATCAAGGACAAATATTATGAAGGTAAGTTTCTGTGAGAAATCAAAGTTTTACTATGCTTAACTCTACATATAAGTACCTGGATGATATATATCTTCAAGGTACGTAGATGTGGAGTTAAGAATAGTAAATCTATGTTTACCTATTTGCACTTACCATCTCCATATTTTGGTCCTAATATTTTTGATACAATATTCTGCCCACACAATATTTTTCACTTTGATATTCTGTCAGACAACTGGCCGACGAGATCCCAACCACCAACTCAGGGATCAGAACAAAGTCGAAATCAGTTGATATTAGGTGAACAGCTGAATGGGCCAGCAAAAATCTGTCTAGCCGCCTGTCATCAGGCTGACTGAAGGGTAAATGCCACAAGTTCAGCAATCCAGAGTTGATCCAATGGAGATAACACCTCTTTATCTGTGCTACATGGACTATTGTGCCGCTTTCTACATAGTGAATAAAGGATTTATATGGCACACACTAGCCAAATGGGGGATACCTGCAATGCTATTGAAAGGCAGTAACACTTGTCCTATGCACACGCTGATATCATTGACATTAGTGTCTAATTATATATCTCATGTCTTTATCACATTCATGTAGTAAAGATAACACAGTGAGATCAATTATTCTTAATGTTTTTCAATAATAAGTCGTTGGGTGTTCTGTTGTTCTTTTATTTCATACAAATTTGCCCAGCCAACACGTGTTTCGTCGTGGGAAGTTACCCAATCGACTTCTTCAGGGCTGACAAAATAAGCGGACGAATTTGTCCCGTTCTCCCCGCCGGTTCTACTTCCGTCCCGGCTGTGTATGAGTATTCTTCCATTTAAAATTGATTTAGTGTTATCCCAAGATACGGTGTGTCTATCGTTAGTTCAATGTGGAGATCAGTGGTCGAGTCTGTAGTGTCCGATAGCACTTCGGTCGTAAATAATCACTGCCACAGGTGAGTATCTAAGCGTGTACGCTTCTCATCATCATGCCGCTTCCTGCGTGTATCAGGTGATCGGGTCACCTGATACACGCAGGAAGCGGCATGAGGACTAAAATCATACAAACCAATAACTCAGTTAAAGCTAAGCAAAATAGTCACATTAGAATCTGATGTCCTGAGATCTCTTTATTTAGATTCACGTTCCTTCTTAATACTCAATTGGAATGCACAATCAATAATTTAGGACGAGACATAGAGAGACAGACACAGGATTTGAGGATGGTTTCGTTTTATCAGCAAATTTAAGAAGAGTAAATACATCAATATCAGGTATTTAAATTTAGAATTACAGAATAATCAAAATTATCTCTTGTGGCCCATCAGTTACCAAGGCTATAGAAGAAAAGTTCAGGGAAGTACGTGAATCATATCCTCTCAAATGTTCTCTCCCAATGAGGTAAAGGAGTCCGGGAATAGCACACACAAAGTATGCGTCAGCCCAAGGAAAGCCAGTATAATCTGCAAGATCGAAAGCTGTATCGCTGTCTGCAAAGAGCAAGTCCTCCAAAAGAAAGAAGAAAAGGTCTTCTCTCTTATCACTCCAGTACAGTGTATATTAATCTGCAAGTTCCAGGGTGACACCTCCTAGGTCACCTCATCTGGTCAGACCACTCAGTCAATTGGTCAGTTCGTATAGTGTGATTGTCATGCAGCATGAAGAAGACACATTTTGTGGCAAAAAGGCGGTGTTGAGCCATTCAAAAATGTAAAGTTGTGAACAATAGTCTTTTAACAAAGGCACATGAGTGAGTTCAAGAAGACAGTTTCTCATGGCAGATGTTATCAAAGTAACAAAAGAGTACCAAGTAGTCCTGGTATGTGCATGGGAACTCTTTCTGTGAAACATAGTTTTATCAAACACTACTAGTTGATGAAGCCTTTCCATGAGAAGAGAATCAAGCAAGGAAAGAAAATGTAGGCCTATATTGAATTTAGCTCATGAAATACACAATATAAAATAATGGAAACATGTTTTACATTCTAGAGTTTCTAAGACCTTATATTCTTTTCTTCAACTTATGGCACTTATAAAACATTTTAGGCTCATGGAAATTAGCACTTGACAACATTACTACATTTTCAAAGTGCCAACATATAAAATCATTTCAAAACATAAAGTATTAATCTTGTTTCTAGTAATTCTCATTAGTACATGTATGAAGATTATTCTGTAGAAGTTTCAAAGTAATTGCAATTATTATAAACGTGTTTTTATCTTTTTCTCTGTTGGGGCACATTTTAACATGAGCAAAGATATATTTAAAACAAAACTCTTCAATAAACCTTCATTTTGTCTTCTTGTTTGCATTTAGTTTCATAAATTCTTCACACACTTCATTATTTAAGGAGAATAGGTAAAGAAACCTCTATAACACGTGTCATCACATTCACATTTCTATTCCACATTGAAAGAATATACCAGTGTAAGTTTAGTAACACATGAATGTTATTCAAACAAGCATTTTTTTCTCTAGTCTACACTCTTCTGCATGCTTTTACGATGCAGTAACTAAGGGGCTGATCACGATGGCAGAGGGACCGCCACCGACATGCTGTCAGTGGTGGTCCCTCGGCCATCGTAACAGGAATCTCCGTCTGCCATATTACAATGGCTTCTGGACAGGTAGCAGTTGGAAACACCGACCACCATGGTCCCGACAGGCAGGCTTTATCCGGCCGCCTGTTGGACCTCCCTGTAGTCCCAGAATGGCAGCAGTGCATGTCAGGCACTGCCATAGGGATTACAATATCCCTTTCTGCCGGTCGTTCTGCGGCGGTCAAACCGCAGCAAAACAGCAGGTGTAAACGGATATGGGGGCCCTTAGCGGGCCCCCCTAAACCCCGGGGCCAGGGACATAGGCCCTGGGGGGCATCTATGGTGCCCCCTACATATCCCTACACCATGTGGTAGGTAACGCATGGTGCCTGCCATGTAGTGCAGGGATATGTGTAGTGTGTCTGTTTTGTTTTGGGGGGCTGCTGCAGAGCACACGCCGCAATACAAAACATGGGCAATGCGACCGCCACGGTGGCGGTCGCATCCTAATTTGCCCTGTGGAACCACAGCCTTGTTGGCGGGCGGTACCAAATATGATTGGATGGCAGACAGATGAAAGTCTGTCTGCTATCCTAATGACCCCCTAGGTCTTTTTATGATCTATTTCTCAAGATTCTCCAACGCCTAGTGAGCACAAAATATTTCATGTTGTCATTTTTCTCTCAAAGGTGTTGAAATCAGTTTTATGTGTCACCTAAGGGATTCAGCAGTTTATTCTGTTCCATCAGTCCCCCATTTGATGGCGAATTAATCCATCACAAAAACTACATTACAATTCTGTAGTCTTCATCATTTTTAATCTAGAGTTTTCTAAAGCCTTCATTTCATCCTAGTACCCACATTGTCTATCTTCCAATTCGATTTCTGCTCTTTTCCTTTTTACTCCTCTAGTCTCTTTCTTAGTTTTCAAATGTCTATAGACCTTAAAAATGACAACTAAGGTCAATAGACATAAGATAATTGTCAAGATGGGCTTCAAAATTTTTCCCAAAAATCCACTTTCTAGATTTGCAAGGGATCTCTCTATAGAGGAAAATCCTTTCTCAATTGACTCCCAAGCACCATCAGCTTTTAAATCTTTCAAATCCTTTCCATGGTGTGTGATGTTCTGAATGCAACCTTTCAAATCTCTACTTTTGTCTGGAATATACGTGCAACAATGTTGCACCTTTAGCATTTGACAGACTCCGGACGTCTAAAGCAAGACCATTTTGAAGAGCCATAGATCTCATGGCAATCATTTCAGTATCTATTGCTAAGAATCCTCCAGCAGTATCAGTAGACAACTTATCTACCACAGTAGGCGGTTTTCAGATTTTGTGAGAATTCAGTATCACCCCTACAGATAGTATCAGGGCTCTCACTATCTCTCCTGCACTTGCACCTCTCTTATGTCTCCTGTGAAAGGCTCTGTAGGAAGGTAGGATCCTTCTGCCTGGTTACCCCCACTTTTTGCCTGGTGCTAAGCTGTATTTTGACTAGTCTGACTGGGATTCTGCTAATCAGGACCCGAGTCTATCTGCTTTCTCCCTAAATTGTTGTGTTAAGTACTTAGGTACACTCCAGAATAGAGGGGCAACGCAAAATTTCGCAATGACCATCTCGAAAATGGCTGCAACGAATCCCATCATGTTTGGGATCAAACATTTTGGAATCATACACCCACACCATAAACGGTGTGGAAGGTATGATTCCAAGCACTGAAAGAGCCCTCCGTTAGGCTCTCAGTGCTCCCGGTACCAGTCTTCAAGACCCGGACAGCCCAAAATGGTTGCTGCCGACCAGAGACACATTTCTGCCCTCCTGCTGCTGAGCCAAGCACGAGCAGAGGAAGGTGGAAAAATAGGCATCCTGTCACAGGGAGGTGTGACCACCTCCCAGACAGGATTTAGTGTATTGGGACCAGATAGGGACGCTTGCCAGCACCAGAAAGTCTGCATGAGGGGCACACTTGGTGTCCCTGTGCATAGTCCAGTTCAAACCAGTTTTGGGAACCATTGGCTCCCGCTCTGGTGCGAAACTGGACAAAGGACATGAGAGTAACCTCCCCCCTGTCCAGACCTTCCCCTGGGAGGGACCCCTTAATCTTCCCAACCCTTTCCCTAGGGTAATTACCTGGGTGTAGGTCCCTAGATTCATCATGGGATAAGATTCAGATCAGACACCACTGCACTTCTACCGTCTGGGCACTCTGGACTTCGCTGGACTTCGTTTGGGCCTGACTTCATCTCCCTTCCAGTCTGCTGCATTGTCTGTGCCTGTGCATCATACAGGAACCTTCCAAGGCCTGTGGAGCATCAAAGACACCTGAAGTAATCTCCCTTGGAGTGAAGGAGTCACTCCCCTGCATTTGCAGGCACCACAACTGAGTCGGCCGGTCTGCAGATCCTGAGCTCCTCCAGACTCCGTGGGCTCTGCAACACAGGTGGTGGTTTTCTACAGCTCCCAAGTCCTGCCCTGCCCTCTCACCAAGTTTGAGGCCAGTATCCCTTGTGGGGGTTGCAATAACAACCCCTGTGCACTGCATCCAACTTGCAGTTGCAAAGGCTTGTTGGCTTCTTTGCAAGAAGATCTTCAGGCTCCCAGTAGCCCCAACATTGAGCACCTCCAGTGACCAGAATCTTCAGCCACACCACATCGTGTGCATCGTGGCCTGCATCTTTTGTTGAGCTGCTTGAGGTCCTCTTGTGACTCCAGTACCTCCGGCCTGTGGGTCTACTTGAGGGTCACATTTGTTACTTTTGGGCTCCCCTGATTGCTCAGGGCCATCCCTGACTTCCCTGCCTTTGGCGAGTCCCCTGGACCTTGCTGGTCCCGACATTACTCCTTCTGTGATTCCTGCGTGGCTTGCCTTTGCCAAGGCTTTTTGGTGCTCTCGCCAGACACAGACCCCTTAGCACTCGACATCCTTCGTGGGACAGCTCGTACCCAGGTCCAGGTCTTCCTCAGCGTTGCCTGGTCCTCACAGCTGCAGAGTCAAGGTCATCGTCATCTCCCATGAAGCACCGACATCGGAGGGCATTCATCCTCCAAGTCTCCTGGTCACTCCTGAGTGGCATAGAATCTGTCCCCTCTGCTTTCAGGTACTCCTCTTCAAGAATCCATGTTTGGATTCCCTCTTCCAGCAGCGGCACTTTCCTGAAGTCCTCAATTGGGTTCGACAGCGGTTTCCGACACCACTTCACACGTATGCACCCGGCTTCCCTGGTGTAGGTAACGTGGGTACTAGGGTATCCACGGGTGGGGTGGCTCTCCAACCTTCTGTCTTCCTGGGAGTTTCTTCAGGGTCCACTGGGAAGGATCCTTAATCTTTAAAAATCCAACCGTGACTTGCACATAGAGTTGTACGGAGCACGCGGTCGTGTTTCCACACTGCACACGCTCTCCGTGGGGTCCCTATCTACTCACCTTGGGTGGCTCTTTGGGGTCCCAGCACTTCTACGTCCTCTCAACACTGTCTTGACTCGAGTCGTGGTTCTTATACCACTTTCTTAGTATATGGTTTGGTTCCCCCTGGGGCCACTGTGTATTTTGTGCTATTTACTGTGTTTCTTTGCCAAAGTATTGTGTGCAGTGTGTTTATCTCCGTGTTGGAGATATTGGAACGTACTAGAAAGTGTTCTATAATAAATACATAGTTTATAAATACTTGGTGTGGTTCTTTTTCACTTAATCTATACTATAAGATTGCATTCTAGTAAAACAAGCTGAGTTACACTCCTTCTGGACTAAGCCTGAAGGCTGCTCTCCACAGCTACCACTTAGAGAGCTTTCTAAGGTTGTCTAAGACCTCTTAAGTCGCCATAAGGGTTGTCTGGACTGGTGCAGGGTGCCCACTTACATTAGTGGACATCATATACCAGGCCAGCTTCTCACAGGCTCCGTTGGTTTAATCAGATTGACCTACATGATCAATTTTTGGAATACTATTCCCATGTAACAGGATCCTTACCATTTTTTAGGCAGCCTATAATAGACATTTTTAGCACAGATAAAACCCCAGGGAACACAGAATCAACACCTGCCAGAAACAGTCCCCAATCTTTCATAACTTGAAATGAATGGTCACTTTCGCTGGAACCAACAAAATTAGTATCAGCCTCAGTCCTACGATTTAATATACATAGTTTCCCTCTGTGTTGCCAATCTAAAGCAATAGCAGCTTGGGTTCCCACTTTTTTAAGATCTGGTTCCCTAAGTGCCCAAGATGGTGTCCTAGAATGATTTGCAGCCTTAGCCATGATCTCTCTTCATCTACCTTCTATCGATTCTATGAATTCCCTTTCTACATTATGCAAAAGTGTGCATAAGCTGTGTCTAAACTTTGTGTAGACTTAAAGAATTCTCCCATAATTTCAGCAGTTTTTACATCAGGCACAGGATTTAAATACTTCCTCACAGGCAGTTCAGAAAAGATTAGATCATAGTTAGAATAATAGTGCTGAAATTGTCCCTTCCTATAAAATAAACTTGTTAGCACACTGCAAGAAATACCATACGTTACAGGTAGATGATGATAGGTCACTCACTCAGAAACTGATGTAGGTAATTGTAAACACATATAACAATCTCTAGCATCCATGGTGTCAACATATTTGTACAATAACTTTGTAAATCATTTGTTGAAAAATCACCAATAGACGGATCTCTATGTAATACCTTATCATCTGGAATGCTTTATCCATTATGACTTGCTAAGTTATTCTTTGGCAAGAAATAGGCTCAGACTTGCTCATGTAGTCAAGATGGGGCAAATTCAATGTTATAAGAAATACTACAAGTAAAACATAAAATATTGCAAGCATACAGGCACATGTACGTTTGCGTTTTGATGATATTGCATCATCAAAAATATCCAAACCGTGGTACAACGACAATCTAAACACGGAACGCCGCAACCTTAGGGCAGTTGAACGTTCCTGGAGATCCAAACCCTCCTCGGACCAACTAAAACTCCTTAGAGTTGTTAGGAGCTTCTACAACAAACAAATCAAGAGCGCTAAGGCTGACTACTTCAGACACCAACTTGATCAAGCTGCCAACCGCCCCAAGAAACTTTTCGAATTGGTTAAACAGCAATCAGTGGTAGTTCCAAACCAGTCAGATTCTGGTGGCAGCCCACCCTCATGCGACAAACTGGATGCTTTCTTCACTGAGAAATCAAGACTCGTCACCATTGAGCTCGCCTCCAAGAAGGCGCTACTGCCATCCTCTGGGTCCGCATCACCCCTTGACCTCTTAGAAAAGCGCAAACCTATCAGCCTGAACACCAAGAACAATGCATCATGGGGCTCCTTTACCCCATTCAGTGAAAAAGACATCAACAAGATTCTCCAGAATATCAACCCATCTAACCACTTCAACGACCCGCTGCCCCCGGCCATCTTCAAAGAAATCAAGAGATTCCTCATCCCCACCTGGACAAGGATTGTAAACGCTTCACTGTCACAAGGCACGATCCCAGACTGCCTAAAAGCAGCTCAGGTATCACCTATACTAAAAAAAACTAACGCAGATAGAGCTGACCTCAATAACTTCTGCCCTATCTCCAACATCCCCACCTTAGCCAAACTCCTAGAAAAATGGGTACAATCCCAACTTTGTGCGCACATAGAGAATTTCCAACTCCTAGACCAGCATCAATCTGGCTTTCGGAAGGGACACAGCACTGAATCGGCTCTCACTCACGTTATGGATGACATTTTAAAAATGCTTGACCAAAACGAATACTGCCTCCCAATCCTCCTTGACCTTTCCTCCGCATTTGATACGGTCAATCACGACAACCTCCTATCCATTCTGAAGAACAGGATGGGTTTCTCTGGTCGGGTGTTACAATGGTTCTCGTCCTTCCTCCACCACAGATCACAAAGAGTCAAGGCAAACTACTCTCTCTCCCAGCCCTCTCCAGTACTCATGGGGGTCCCCCAAGGGTCCGCCCTATCTCCTATACTCTTCAACCTTTTCTTGGAACCATTAGCTAATTCACTAAAGTCCACGAACATTCTCTTCCATTTGTATGCGGACGATACGCAACTTTATTTGAAAATCTCCTCCCCGGATAACATCATCTCACTCAACACTACCCTAACGTCTACTCAAAATTGGTTAACTGAGAACCATCTCCTGCTCAACACCTCCAAAACTGAATTCCTCCTCATCTCTCCTCTGAACCACATCCCCAAGCTTGACCTTTGGTTGAATCACCTCACTGCTTTCAACTGCACCCCCCTCATTATAGACTCAGCCAAATCTCTCGGAATCACCCTGTACAAGCACCTCAACATGAAGAATCATATCAGCAACGTGTGCAAGGCAACTAATCACTTGATGAGGACACTTAGAAATATCAAACCATTCCTTCCACAAACTGATTTCAAGCAGGTGGTCCAAGCGCTTGTTTTACCAAGGCTTGACTATGGCAGCGCTACGCTCTGTGGCCTTCACAAATACACCCTGGCTCCACTAAGGGCATCACTGAACGCGGCGGCTAGACTGGTTACAGGTACCAAACGAAATGCGCACATATCCCCAGTCCTAAAATCTCTTAAATGGTTGCCTACGAAGCTCGAATTCAGTTAAAGATTTCCGTTCTGGCTCACAAAGCCCTCCATCTCAAAACTCCCAGGTACCTAGCGCAAAAGCTTGAACTATCCTGTGGCGGTAGAGCCTCAAGAAGCGCTAACACTTTCCTCTTGAAACCATACATCTTTAGCAAAAAGAGAACTTGCCACCGAGCCTTCTCTGGTGCTGCCCCAAAGATATGGAACTCTCTTCCTCCGGAAGTACGCAGAATCTCCTCAACGATTGCTTTCAAACTGGAAGCCAAAAGATTCCTAATGAACAAATTCTTACCTTAATTGGGCTAGGTTCATCTGCTCGAAGTCATTGATCCTGCAACCATTGGACCATCAGTGGATGCTGCTCTTCTTTACCTCATAGTGGGCCCCCCTCATAGCCCGCTAAGTACCTGTTTATTGTATTACTCTCCTCTGACCCATCTGTCTTGTAATTATGTGATTATTCCTGTTTTTTTTATTCTTACTTTTGATGTCGATATTGCATTTATTACCTTCCTTCCATTCTTCTGTAAAGCGCTCAGATATCCTTCGGGATCTTGTTCACGCTATATAAAACTTTATAAATAAATAAGGTCCATTGCCTCATTGGAATCAGACCCTGCCTCCTTCTTATAAATTTGGATTCAATGTTATTAGCGTTAGCAGCACAAGTAAGTTTCAGGAAGATTGCTCCTTTGAAGACTTCAGCTATGTGACTCCACAGCACAATTTAAGCTTTCTTTATAGTTTGTAAATGCAAGCTCGTAGCAACTGCACAGTTCTAGAATGTTGCAAATTTCTTCAGCACAAATTGACTCCGTTTTTTATTGGCCAATCGATTTCAGGAATTTTCAACTGGATCACAGAGTTTTCTCACGGTGGTTCATGCGAACTTGGATTGTTGTAGCAAAAGGTGTGATATGCTGTTCCCAGTCATTCAGTGATAGATGAGTCCATTCAGGTGAAACGTATTTTTGATTTGGTATTCTGACTCTTTTGGATCTCCTCACTGACGGTCCCTCATCTTCACTGTTGCTTAGCTCTGACTGACTAGAAACTTCCGCAATTGTTTGTGGCACTCTTCTTTCTGTTAGAATGTGTCTCAATTGGTCTTATTTTCTGGGCCAACAGTCTCCGGGTTCTACTCGCGTTTCAGGTGCACTGTTCTCTTCAGTGGGATCAAAATTATGCCTAGTCAGCTCTTCCTGTTGTGACCCATTGGTGCCTACAAGAGCTGACTTTCTCTGACCTCCCTCGGAACCAGTGCACAGAGTCCCAGTAGCTGGAACCCTCTCTACAGTTTGGCTAACCTGAGAAGGCTGTCTCTCTGTAACCACCAGCACATCCAAAACAGACACTGTATCATCAAGAGGACATGGGACCCTGTGAGGGCAGTGTGCACCCAATTTGGAAGACCATCACATTTAACAGCAGTTGTATTTACCGGGATCACCTGGAACCCCCCACACCAATGAGGTTCCAAACAAGACTTGCGCACATGTTTTTTCACCAGGACCCAGTCACCTGGACTAAGGTCATGACACTGCTCCTGTTGAGGTGAAGTAGCAGCTTCTCCAACCTGCTGAGACACAGAACGTACCATGTCAGCCAGTCCTTTACAATAATTGAGCACCAAATCATCTGTAATATTAACTAATGCATTAGCTGGAACTGCAGGCTGTCTCATAGCTCTCCCCATAATGATTTAATGAGGAGATAGTCCTGTTCTTCTGTCTGGTGTACTTCTCAAACTCATCAACACAAGAGGTAATGCATCAGGCCATCTTAGAAAAGTCGCAGCACACACCTTTGCCAATCTGGATTTTCGTGTTCCATTTATTTGCCCCACAATTCCACATGCAATTCCACGATAAGCACAATGGAGCTTCCGGTCAATTTGTAATGCTGCACATAACATCTTTAAGACCTCATTATTAAAGTGTGTCCCTCGATCTGACTCCAAAGTAGTCGGAAATCCAAAACGCGATATTAACTCCCTCAGCAGTAACTTACAGTGAGACTGTCATTTCATCTTCTGTGGTGGGCCTCCACCCACCTCGAAAACACATGGACAACTACAAGAACGTATTTTAAACCATTACAGGAGGGCCTTTTAACAAAGTCGAGCTGCATTTTGTTAAAAGGACCTCCTGATCTCCCCTCGCCTCAAATTTGTACTGTGATAAGTCCCTGTTGTTTTGGTAGCTGTCGCTTAGGGAGTTGTTGCCGCGTATGTTCAAGCTTGAACATACGCTGCAACAACTCCCGAAGTGAATGTTAGGAATTTTTCTGAATACATATAACTTTGTAAAACTACTTCCGATGGGTTTTTTAAACCAAACTACTGCAGCGTGAAAGGCCAAACACTGTTTAACTTATATCCCCACCATTGATTGATACTTCCATTATCACTTGAATCAAACGAGAACTATTTCTCTCTGACAAAAATCAACCAAGTGTGACACAAAGAGGCGCTCGGGACCATTTGTTTGCTCTAACGCAGTACGCTTCATGTTTTACTAGAGCCTACCCAATGTTTGCACATTGAAACCTTGAAAAAGTCACCTTAGTGACGAAACAAGTGTCGGCTGTTGTCTATGACCGAATACTACTGTATTAATGAGACATGGAAACGCCATCATCAACATGTTTAGTCCTTGTATAAAAAATGTCTTCTTTTTGTAAAAACTCAAATGAAATTTACATGTTTTCAGTGGGACTATTAAACCATTGAAAGAATTATTTTCTTTTGTATTTTTGCAACCCTTGAAAAAGAAACTAAGTTCTTCTAGTAAACCATATAAATATATCTTACTAAGCACAACTCAAATGATTTGAGTGCCAGGGTATATTTCTTTAATTTTATTCTATAGGATGTTTGCAATGTTTTTGACCATTGTACATCCACTCCATATTTTTATGCCAATTCAGATAACTTTTCATATGTGTTTTGAGCGCGTCTAGTAATGTCTTTACAGATAAACAGTAATTCATCAAATACCACTATCCTAGCATGGCTTATGGTTTCAGTAATCATTTCCTCTAATTCCATCTTAAACATTTGTTACTTTAACTCCAACACCTACGTCATTTGCAGGAGTAGCTATACCTTTAAGCCAATAATCGTATTTTTGAGAAGTAGGACCAGTTTGTCCTTCTGCGTCATTCCCTGACAAATCCTTATCCTGACCTTCCATTCTTGAAATAGGTGTAGAGTGGAGATGGGACACATCAGAATCTGGCATTCCCGTCAGGAGAATGTTTCCTGTAATATTCTGTGTTACCCGTGGTGGAGTTACCATACCATTCTCAGGTAAATAAAAAGTTTGGGTCTGTCCTGCCCTTCCACTGGAAGAATTTATTCAAGTGGAACGTACACTCGAACCAGTGCTGGCTCCATGAGGAACGTCAGCTGGGGTTGGAGTTAAAGGCATCTTAGTAGGCAGTCTAGATCTCACATCTGAAGAAGTAAAGAATGAACCATTTATTCCAGTAGGGACAGCCAATGTGTGTAAATTTTTCCCTGTATTCCCAGATTGATATAAAGGAACAACAGGACCAATGGTCACAGGAACAATCAAAGTATCTGGTGCATTTAAAACAGTCTGATTCACATCAGGTACCTCTGTATTACCGCCCACTGGTGTAAATGGGGTGTGTGGAACTGGATCTACAGGCACAGCAGGTACATCAGGAACTATCCCAAATAAGATTTTGTTAAACTCAGGGGTTGGTCTTCATTATAAGGTGGTGGACGATTCAGTAGCAATTCATTTAGAAATTCGTCATCAAATTCATGATAACTGTCTCCAGCGCCGGATCTAATGTTTTTTACTTTTCAAGATGCTTTTTCTTTTCCTTACGCTTCCCTCCATTTTCCTTTTCTGCCACTATTACGGGATACATTCTAATACCCTCTGCTATATCTGTTCTCCAGCCCCTCTGTTGAGCATCCCACCAAGCCTCGACATATCGATTTAAAGTATTCTTGTACCTTCTCTGACATTTCTGTTTCTCTTTTTGATGAGCTGTGTGTTCCCTTTCATTAAGCGCCTCAAATTGCATGGGTCTAGGAGACGGTTTAATTTCATATAATTGTCACCTCAAGTTTTCAAGAGTTCTGAAATTAAATGTTCCATATTGTAGAAAAACTAATGGTCCATCATTTTCAGTGTATTTCATCCAATTCTGAAGCCATATACATGTGTGATATCCTCTTTCCTGGATAATATACAAAGCTGGTGTACCCTCTGGTGGTATGGGTACCTCTTCCGAGTGGGTATAGATGCATCCCCCTGCATCAAGCTCTTCAAATTTTTCAGAATTTTCATTTTTCCCTAGATTTAAAGATTGTCCTTCACAAATAATCTCTCTTCGAGCAAATTCTCCTATACTTCCTTGTTTTAGCTCCTGTACAACCAATACCAGTACAGCACACATTGATGTAGTCACCCCATCACATTGCGGTGTTACACTAACCTACCAATACCAGTGTGACACCCTGTGACGTCAATCTCACTTCTTGCAGCGGCTACCCCTTCTTTACAATCCTACATGCGCATTCTCTCTTTAAGCAAAAATGTCACACAATGCATGCTTATTTCAACAAACTCTGTCTGCTCCACTAAAGAAATGATAGATCCTTTCACGCAAGAAGACTAACCAACTACAATGATCCAATCTACCTTTACATGCACTTCACATGAGAGCTTGACCAGTGCAATCTCACTCAGGCTGATACAGTATGTTTCCTGTGCACTGAAAACAATTGTAACAACCATAAACCTCACTCACACAAAGAAATGTCCCTTCTCTTGGTGGTACTGCCGACGACGTCTCATGAACAGCACCTTCGAAACACAGCAGACAACTTACTCAGTGTAGGCCACACTGAGACCACCTGTAGGTGTGTATCCTGGGATCTTAGGTCACGACGGACCCGATAACAGCTTCAACTCTTCTGCACAAAGTGCATCACTCAAACATGAAATCTATCACTTCGCATAACCTCATGCAGCCATTTCACAATACTGTGATCTAAGCTTTGAGCATTTGCAATGCGCAACCCTATTGATACTCACAACACTGCTTTAAACCATCTTCGTTGCACTCCTCCATTTGTACCGGCACTTGGTCTCCTTTAACCGGATATGAGCTTTGAGCTTGGACTGTGGTGGGCAATCTTTGGGCCGGCAATTTTGATTGGGATCTAAGTAGGGACCCCCCCCCCCTATATCATAACTTCATCGGACGGATTAACCATCTGACACGCTACCAGAAATAACTGCTGTTGCACCACAGGGTATATTTTCTTTTGTCTCACCTACACCTCAGGTTTCATATGCTTGGTCCTGCGATGGATCTTGATTCGTGCCGAGAGGGGTCGGATATAGGTAATCCAATCCAGTTATCCATTGAGGACCAGAAATTGAATAACTGGCCTACAAACTAGTAATTAGATTCATATATATAACCCTCAACATTACACTATACAAATACAGAATTATCACAGCTAGACCAAATCTCGTGAAGAAATTCAGTCGGACTAAAATCATACAAACCAATAACTCAGTTAAAGCTACGCAGAATAGTAACATTAGAATCTGATATCCCAAGATCTCTCTATTTAGATTCCTTTCCCTCATTAATACTCAATTGGAATGCACAATCAATAATTGAAGACATGACATAGAGAGACAGAAATAGGATTTGAGGATGGTTTAGTTTTATCAGCAAATTTAAAAAGAGTAAATGCATTGATATCAGGCATTCACATTTAGACATACAGAAATTATCGATTACCCATCGATTACCAAAGCTATGGAGGAAAAATTCAGGGAAGGACGTGAATCATATCAGCTCCTAGGTTCTTCCCAATGAGGGAAAGGAGTCCGGGAATAGCACAAACAGCGCATGCGTCAGCCCAGGGAAAACAAGTAGAGTCTGCAAGATCGAAAGCTGTATCTCTGTCCGCAAAGAGCAAAATCTCCAAAAGAAAGAAGTAAAGGGTCTCCTCTCTTACAGCTCTGTTACAGTGTATATTAATCTGCAAGTTCCGGGGTGACACCTCATGGGTCACCTCATCTGGTCAGACCACTCAGTCCATTGTTCAGGTGGTATAGGGCGATTGTCATGCAGCATGAAGAAGACACATTTTATGGAAAAAAGGTGGTGATCATGACGTAAACTGTCGAACCATTCGAAAATGTAAAGTTGTGAACAATAGTCTTTTAGCAAAGGCACATGAATGAGTTCAAGAAGACAGTTCCTCACAGCAGATGTTCCCAAAGTAACGAAATAGTAGCGAGTAGTCCTAGTATGTGTAAGGGAAATATTTCTATGAAACCAAGTCTCATCTCACACTGCAAGTTTTTGAAGCCTTTCCATGAGAACAGACTCAAGCAAGGAATGAAAATGTAGGCCTATATTGAATTTAGCTCATGAAATACACAATATAAAATAATGGAAATATGTTTTACATTCTAGAGTTTCTAAGACCTTATATCCTTTTCTTCAACTTATGGCACTCACAAAGAGTTTTAGTCTCATGGAAATTAGCACATGTAACTATGACACATTGCTACATTTTCAAAGTACCAATGTATAAAATCAATTCAAAACATAAAATATTGATCTCTTTTCTAGTAATTCTCATTAGTACATGTATGAAGATTATTCTATAGAAGTTTCAAAGTAATTGGAATTATTATAAGCGTGCAACACCTGTTTTTCTTTTTCTCTGTTGGTGCATATTTTAACATGAGCAAAGATAGATTTAAAACAAAACCCTTCAATAAACATTCATTTTATCATCTAGTTTGCGTTTAGTTTAATAAATTCTTCTCACATTTCATTATTTAAGGAGAATAGGTAAAGAAACTGCTATAACACGTGAGTCATCACATTCACATTTCTATTCCATGCTAAAAGAATATACGAGTGTAATTTTAGTAACACATGAACCTATGTTATTCAAAGGAGCATTTTATTCCCTGTTCTGCACTATTCTGCATGTTTTTACAATGCAGAAATTAAGCCTTTTTATGATCTATTTCTCAATATTCTTGAACGTATAGTGAGCACAATATTTTTCAGGTTGTCATTTTTCTCTCAAAGATGTTGAAATCAGTTTTATTTGTCAACTAAGGCATTCAGCAGTAGCAGTTTATTCTGATTCATCATCACCAAAAAGAAAATTGTTATGTATTGTTATGTTTCATATCGGTACCCTAACGTAGGCCCGGGTAACATCATACCCCCTCACCTACATTACCTCCCCTACACTACACTGTAACGAGCTTTCTTAGGATTGAACCTTTACCTAGTTCTAGTCCTGGGTACAGAAGGAGGGTTTCTCCTGAACAGTAGAGTCCTATAACTCCATCAATAGACTCACACAGTATGAATAAATATTCATAAGGGTTCTTAGAATCCAGGCTGGGGCTACACCACCTTCCTCCCCACATCTACATACACGGTTCATCCCATACGTCATCCTCAAATCCAACAATGGCTAAAACAAGCAACAAGGGACAAAGGAGCCCTAGATACTTTCTGTATAAATATAGCACCTCTTGTTAGTGTTAGTCAGAGGGAACCGAGACTTCCAGGCCGACAAACTGACCAGAGACGCTGAGGCTCCTGCATGCAGACGCTCCAGCTGACAGTGGTCTGAACATCCCTTGCAGGGTGTCCAGCTCGAGACCAAGAGGGGCTCCTACGTTCTCACTTCAGGTAATGGGGTTCGACTACATCCTAGAGGGATTCTTGGCTTCACACCTACTCACATGTTAGGTACACTTAGGTACATCTAGATAGGCATCGTAGGAGTACACGCTTTCTTTTATCAAAGCATTTTGTATTCATGTATTTATTCATGCGTATTGCAAGATGGTATAACTGTACTATCCATTTATATTTATAGTACTGCTAATCATATATCTCTGCTACTGTCTAATGGTTGTTGCAGCTCATATATTCTACACAAGAATAACAACTGTTCAATAAACCCTTATTGAAACGCCCAGGCTGTTTATTCTGTGTATCTCTGAGATGAGATAAGTGAGCATAAGTGACTGAGCGAAAAGTAGTACATTGTTTCCACGGTCCTGAGGGATCAGGGTTGTCATGTTCTAAGGTTGCCAGAAACTATTCTCTCCCCGATAAGAGGAGACACTAGTGGCACTGTGAGCTAGTTTATGCAAACAGGCTAACATTCTCGGTGGGGGTGCTCAGAGTTAGTCTGCCACCAAACCCACAGTTTATGTTACCCGAACGCACAGGTCCTGTATGGGTAATATAGGAACTACACGACATGGCGCCACCAACGATGGTTGGGCTCTTATTTAACAGTAAAATCTGAGTAGTTCAGTCTTGCTATTTTTCAGAGACCCCTACTCACAAAACACCAGAAACGTCTGGAGTGGGTGGGCACAAACTCCGCCACAGCTGAGTAGGCGAGAAATCCTATTTATTGGCTGTTGGTTAATCAAGCTTGAAGGACATTTTGTTCCGAAAATTGTGCATAACAGCTTATCTTAATTCCCTTGAACAAAACTTCTCCTTTTACAAAATGACTGAGGGCGAAGATAACCCGGTGGTGGCTAGACGCCTCTCAGTAGAGGATGAAGAGGTGGATGGAATACTCATTGCACCTAAATTCAGACGTACTATCACCCTGAAACTACTAGAATATGGTTAAGCACCTAGGGGTGGCTTAGTAGCTTTCGTGATTGAGGCACACGAATCAAACAAAACAGAGATATTTTATTCATGGGCTACATTCCCAACAGCAGATGCGAGAACACAGACATTTCCCTACTATACAGAAGGAGATGCACCACGGGAATATGATCCTTGCGAGGACATAGAAGTTCCACTCACTTACCAGGAACACCTATACTGGTTTAAAGGCGCCCTACCCCATATAAGAAACAGAGTAAGATTAGGTCTGCTCGGAGGAGACGGTGCAACATGGCCAATATTAGCGGCCTACACACCACATCCTGACATTGACACAATGCCGCAGCCAGACTTACTCTTACAACACAAGGATTTAATTAAAATCTACAGAAACCTGACACAGTATGTCATGAGGACTTTCACAGTCCAACCAACATCAGTTGCAACAAATAGAACTCAAATTAAGGGTACAGCAACTAAAATTACACCACAAACATTACACGCAGTAATGGGCAAGATGCCCACGAAACGTGAACAAATGCCATTCTGGGTAGCTCAGAAAATAACTCAGCTCGAGGCAGTATTCCCGAATACTACCCCGTTTGAAAAACACAGAATGCTAACAATCTGCTTGCCCATGGGGATAACACCACAAGTAGAGGACTGCACCTCCTGGGGTACAGTCTTTGCTGCCATATATACCTTCATTAGCAGTAGTACCAGACGTACTGAGACAAATACAAAACGAGTACGGAGCAGAACCTGCCCTGACCTTAGGGATGAAGTTATTAAATAACTATGACCAGGTATCAGCCATAATACTAGCTAATATTAAAGGGGAAGCAGCTTCAGTGGCAATCCGCCAACGCCTAAGGGAGTTCAGTCCGTTGGATCAACAACACGAACTACCCAAAATAATTGAAACTGCGTATGCAGAATTAGGCAGAGACAGTTTGGGTGGGAAAGCATTAAAACCACAACTGATGGGCAGTCCTGAAAAGGACACTACTAAGCAGACACCTGCTTCTTCTAAAAAGAAGTGGGACAATAAAAAACAACAAAACTTTAAAAACAGATCTCAATCCCGAGGCAGATCTCCTCCACAGGAGCCCTCTGAAAAGAGGTATAACCTCAGGAATAGGGATAATATTAGGAAACCTGACAGGTATCAGGATACTGATACACTTTCCTCTCGTTCCTTTCAGGGCTCGATGAAAAACTCCGAGAGAGAAGGACGGTCAGAACACAAAGAAGAGCGTACAAAGTCCAGAGACAAGCAGCACGCTCAAGATTATACTTCCAAAAAAGAAGACAAGCCAAAATCAAAACCTCAGTTTAAGAAGAAGAAAGTTGCAGGCATAAAGATCAGACATGTCCAGAATTCTGAGGACGCAGCATCTGAACGGGGAATGGGCTCTGACGATGCTAGACAGTGCGGCAGAAGTAACAATAGCTCGCCAGAACCTGATGGAATTTCTGGTGACAGCGGACTTGAATGATTACATCACGGTGGAAACACCAGACACAAGGGTGAGCGTCCCACATAAGTTACACAAAATAACACTCCAAATGGAGGGGGACAAGCCCAGGAAAGTTAAAGGTCTCTTTTGGGAAAATCTGTCATCTGGTTATGACATCCTATTAGCAGAACAAGATTGGCCGCCAACATTCGTTATGGAGTGCCCCAGGGGAGAAACTGTAATTTTTCCATCATTCTCCGACCTCGTTCCCATACATCTTAAACATGCATATGCACAGGAGTGGGCGGTTGCCCTAGCTCCAGCATTGTACAAAAATCCTGCCGGTTGGGATGAGGATTCAACTCACCAGGTGATCCCGTTAAAAGTTTCACCAAATGCTCAGAGGCAATACCCAATAAAGCAAGAAGCTAAAAAACAGGTCAGGGAGATCTTAGATCAACTTGAATACCAAGGGGTGATTGAAACATGCACCTCACCAATGAACAACCCTTTGTTTCCCGTATCAAAACCTGACAATACATATCGTCTAGTTTTAGATTACAGACATTTAAACTCATGCACAAAGACATTCGCTGTCCAAAACGCACACAGTGCCGCATTAATAAATAACATTGTGCGGAAAAAGTACAAAACTACACTGGATATCTCAAATGGGTTTTTCTGCCAAAATATAGCGCCTGAAAGCAGGTATTTTACCGCATTCTCAGCGTTGGGGTCCCAGCGGCAATTTTGTCATCTCCCCCAGGGGTATAAGAACAGCCCTGGGGTATTCTCAGCAAGAGTAACTGAGTTACTCCAAAATTTTGATGAAGAAGCATTGTCCTATGTGGATGATATTTATCTGACGGATGATGACTTAAAAAGACACTTGACCAGGGTGAGCACCATTATTATGGGATTCGCCTCTGAGGGCTACAAATTTAATTTTAAGAAATCTAAAATAGCCCACCTCAATGTCCTGTTTTTAGGATATGAGCTTTCAAGTGAAGGGAAAAGCCTGGCAGCTAACTTTTTAGAAAAGTGTGCGCTGCTTGAACCACCAAAATCATAAAAAAATCTACAATCAATACTGGGATTCCTAAATTTCAGCAGAACATACATTTTAGATTACGCAGAAAAAGTAAAACCTTTCTACGACTTAATAAAACCTGACTTTTCAGTCAGACATTGGACACAGGAACATTCAAATATCCTACGTTCATTACAAGAAGACATGATTGCTTCCAAACACTTACAGACACGCATAAACTTACACAACTTGGTGATCCGTGTAATAGCGGGTCAATGCGGGTACACTTACTTAACCTTCAATGAAGGCGAAACGATACCGATCGCATACAAATCACACCTGTACACAAACGCAGAAATGCGTTTCACTTCAACAGAAAAAATAATGACAGCCTTTCAGACCGCTGTAGCAAGAGAAAGAGCACTGGCTCAGGGGAAACGCATAATTGTCGTGACCCCAGTACCAGCTTTAGAAGCTGTTACAAAGGCAAGCATTCCAGACGCAAAAGCCTTACATCCAAGATGGATACAATGGGCTAATTCTCTAACTGCAACGGACGTTGAATACAGATTTGACCTAAGTCTAAAAACACAAGCATTCCTGCAATACGAACAAGAATATCCTCTACCAAATGAGATTTTGCCTCTAGATCAGTATGAATATATTATTTACACTGACGGATCTGCTCAACGGGCCATAGGGAGTAAACAACAATACATCACAGCATGTGCAATCGTTAAAGGTCGCATGCGAGATGGAAAGTTCCATCCAAGTTGCACCAAAACGCAATCTCTAGGAGACTGCACGGCTCAGTTGGCAGAGTTCAAAGCACTGATACTGGCACTAGTAAATACGGATCACGAATTCCCCACACTAATTGTGTGTGATTCCTTTTACTGTGTGCAGTCATACAATGAGTACTTACAACATTGGGAGCTAAACGGGTTTAAAGATGCAAAAGTTGGCACAATTAAGCATAAAATGCTATGGGAACAGGTAGTGGAGCTGAAAAACGACCTACCAAGGGCTCACGTGATACACACACTGAGTCATCAGCGTGATGGCGTTCATGTTGAAGGGAATTCATTGGCTGATGAAACCGCAAAGGGGGCTGTGCGAACGGCTTCCGTAGCTGCAATCACTCGTTCAAAAACGAGAATAGACGGTGAGATTACGGTGGCTGTTATTGCTTAAAGCAAAAACAGCGGAGCAATACCAAATAAATTTCCCCTCAAGTACTCCTACAAGTTAGATGCAAACAACATTCCATATGCTCAGATTCCTGGAGTGGGGGACAGAGTAATACCAAATATGGATCGTAGGCAAGATTTAATACTAGCAGCACACGAGGGTTTGGGCTCTGCATGTACAGGCGTTACAGCGAATATTTCATTGTTGAAACAGCGCTATTGGTGGCCCGGTCTAACAAAGCAAACTAAAGACTATGTCTTGAAATGCGACATCTGCCAACAGATGAAAGGCTCCACCAGAACACACCCGGCGCAGACACCATTACTAATATCTGACAAACCTCTCGCATGCGTGTATCTGGACCACTGCGGCCCCTTACAATCTGATGGGGGTTACACGTATAACATGGTTGCAGTGGATTCCTGCTCAAGATTCCTATGGGTTTGGCCTCAGCGCTCGGCTAACGCTCGAACTGTTATAAAAGATTTATCGGGACATACGCAGTTGGCACGTTACATTCTGATAGTGGCCCGGCGTTTAGCTCTCGGGCTTACAAAGAGGCCATGAAAAGTGTGGGCGTTGCACTGCGGTACTCCTCTCCGTACCATCCTGAGGGAAATTCGGTTGTGGAGAGGAAAAACAGGGACTTAAAGCAATCTTTAACAGCTAGGGTATTAGGCAAGGGCGGTAGCTGCGTCAGTCACCTTTATGGGGTACAAAGAGCACTTAATAACCAGCCAAAAAATTCTCTAGGGGGTGTCACGCCATATGAGGTCCTATTTGGGACGAGAATGTGGGTAGCTGATGTTGATTACGAAGGCACAGTGGCGGATGAGAAACCATTTCATATCCATGATCGTTTGGCTGTTTTATAGGATCTAACTGAATCCAGGACACAACAAAGCAACGTTGTCCAGAAACAGACCGCCACTGGGGAAGTCAGGGCAAACACGGCAAGACCTGTCTGGATTCCAAAAATCGGGGATCTGGTCAGAGAGAAAATAGCGGACAAAAAAGAATTTGGACCATCATGCAGAATGCCTGTACCTGTCCTAGCAATTCAAGGAACACAAACTGTTCTTTTGCTGCCTCTTGCCGAGAAAAAGGAGAAAAGATTTGTCTCAATCGACTTAATCAAACCGCACTATGTGGCCGATACTGAACAGTAGGCCTCGTGGACTCCACAGTAGCAGACGCCCTCCTCTAGCTACAATCCAAGAAGTTCAAACAGAAAGACTCATCACGTTTGAAGAGCCTCCTGTGAGGAATGAAGGACTAAGCAACAATGCTATGGAACTCGTTCCCCTTGAACCCAAAGTTCATCTACAAAATGAAACTCAGAACAACACACAAGTTGCAATCAGACCAAATACAGACGTCTACATCAACATGCCTCGACGAGAGCAAAATGCGATTTCAACAAATCCCGATGCAATTCCTACAATTGATCAAACTGCTTCTGGCTACTTCATGAACTTTGATATGTTTTCTTTGGATCCAAGTGAACCGGAAACGACGCCAGCCCAAAAATCACGTAAACAGCAAGCCAAAAACTTTCTGAACTTTCTCAAAAAGACTTACCTGGTATCACCTTGGTTAGAACTTTGGGTAATTACTGGGATTCTATTTTTTCTTTTCTGGCTAGGCTTAGTAATAACTTTTAGCATGCTTATTAATGGACGATATCTTCAGCAAAGCTCTACAGCCCCGAAAGTTAATGTGATTTTAAAAACACATCAATCCTCTCATCGTGAACAGTGATACTTGTTATCAGTGAACATCACAGCGGTTCCTATAGCGGATGGTATAGTTTGGGACAAGGTTGATTTTGAAATATTCGGTCCGACTGAACTTTTAAAAATTTCTCATTTATTTAAAATTTCATTAAGTGATATCATTACCTCCAGTACATTTTCTGATGATTGGGACTCTGAAACTGTTAATAACATGTTGTCTGATTTAGAAAAAACTGCTGCATTTCCGAACACTGAAATGTTAGAAAGAAATTCAGACTATGACACTTTGTACTGTTACCAACATTATGGTCATCATTTTCTGCACAAATCTATTTCACCTAGAAATGTTTTTGAGTACTATCAGTGGGAACATTGCCCTACACCACCAAAAAGTAGTTCGCACACATTTGCACAGAAATTTTCATACTTTTCAGGCTTTAACACCACTGACCCAACCTCATATTATTATAAGGTTACACCAACATCAGCACTGAAAATTATGTTGACAAACACCAAAAAGATTTACTCTGCTTCATTTATTGCCCAATTGTCTTAACAGCGTTTTGACCTATGGAAGGACACAATAGACTTAAAATCAGTCTGGTGTTCTAGGGACTGGCAAGTCCAGGGAACAGAAGCGCTATTTAGAGCATGCCTCATTCCACAGCTGATGATATTTCTAAACAAAACTGTGTACAGACATCCTGTCTTGGATTAGCCAAGATCAAGGACCTGAACACACCTCGATTTCCAACACCATCACAGATGGGAGGGTGGCAAAATTTGACTTCACAGGAAGGGGCAACAGTAGATGACATTTTACAGTACAATAGATCAGACCCGAATTGGGAAAAATGGGTGGTTTGGCCCTTAGACACAAACATATGTCATAAACGATTCTTGGGTATTACCGAAGGGTACAGTATCCACATGCCAGACCCACGTTATGTACAAAGAGAACATCCAGGGGTAGTGACATCCTACAGTGTTGGGAAGTTGTGCCTTGATTGGCTAGAAACCTCAACACTAACAGAAGTGAAACAACACTTAGCCTTACTCTCACAAGACATGGATCTTAGGGATTTTTTACAAGGTCCCAGGAAACAACGTCAGAAACGTTTCATATATGCTGGCATTTATGCTGCCTATAATGAAAATTGGAAAATATCACAACAAGAGGCCACAGAGAGAATACGGGAAATAGACCGTATTTACTTAGAAAAATCGCTGGCTGGGGTAGACAATGGGTTAACAACTTTGTCCTCCAGAATATATTCTTTGGGCAACATTGTGTCTTCTGCGATAGATATCCTAGAACAAGATTTGGCCATACTACAACACGGCAATCTCAATTACGTTCTATTGTGTTATTGAGCTGGACGCTGCAATCTTAGCGCGCAGGCTTTGTGCCTTGGCGTTATATAAACAGTACGTCTCTGTTTTCTGAATATAATCTAACAGATAAACAGGTTGAAATGGCACAAAGGGGAGCTAAATATACAATGCTGCGTATTGAAAAACTGGAACAACTACCATTTACAGTAGCGGAAGCTCCGTTTACTGAATGGCTAATCCATGGCCACATAACTCTACCGGTCACTACTTTTCAGTTTCAATATTGCCTTGAACAAAGACAGGTAGGCAAATATGAAAAAATGGGTAAGGAATCCATTAAGGAATCCTGGGATTTACCATATAGATTTCGATGCCGGAGTGGGGATCGAGAAGTGTTTCTAAGTGGTACAAACTGCAAGAGCGCTTTGAGCGGTTCTCTCATGTGCCGGGACACGGAGCGTGTAATGGTTCGATAGCAAACTTGTCCTGCCACATGAAAGGGACTCCAGCTGTCGTGATCAAACCGGTATTCGAGCTGCTCTCAAATGGGAGTTACTTGATGCTGAACGATCAAGGTTGCTGTGGTATGCTTCCGGGCATTGCCTATCTTGTCACTGTGAACTCCAGGGTTACTTGCTGTATGCAAGTATTGTTTCCCCCAACAAGTACAGTCAGGGAGGCGCCGTTATGGCCTTCAGTAAATGTTTCATTATACAATTTGATACTTTGAGCAGACTGAAAGCCATGCTTTTACAGCAAACCGTACCCTTAACCTCCGCTTGAGAGACCTTTGATCTTCAAATTGCAAGGACCTCGACTGAGATACAGGCACTTATACGTACAAACTGCCCCATTCATTTTGCAGAAATGGTGGGTCGTATCTTTAATATGTCTGATGCGAGTGGTATTGTACACCTATTTAAGACCATAGGGTCAGGACTTCTTAGCACCTTTCAGACAATCCTCTGAGTTATCCCGAACCTTATACACTCCGTATTTGGGAGCATTTTTGGAGGTCTACCTCTGATCCTGCTATCAATAGCGGAAGTCCTGATTGTCATTTACCTGCTACGCAATGGACGGCCCAATTACCAACGAGATGGCAAAAGCGCTCCTGGAGCGGAAATACCGTGAACACATGCTACAACATCTGGGCACACCTCGCCTAAGGGAACTAAGCGCCTCTTGGTTCCTATCTTTTAGACCAGTCTGGATGGACTGCATCCTACCTGTTCTTCGATGCCTGTTTTGCGGTGAAGAATGCGTGTTGGACCTCTGTCTGACGCTTGCGACGGACACGCCTGCGGACTTGAATACCAGGCTGGAACCCCTGATGGCCCATGCTCGGCAATATCCCTAGCGTATTCCCATCTTGATGGCTGCAGTCCTCGAGAATCCGCAGGTGCCTTTTACAACTGGGGTAAGCTTTAGCTCCACCACTAGCACCACTAGCACCACTAGCACCGAGGTATCGACTACAGCACCGGCTGCCTCTACACCAGCTATTTGCAGTACTGAATATCATCTGTGCTCCATTGACGTACTCTGTGAGGTGTTACAAGGACCGTCCCCTGCAGCAGCAAGCAGCGATGATGTTGCGTCTCCCAGCCAGGACATTTAATCTGTAATTGGCTCATCATGTGCTGGGAAAGAATTTGGATTTTCATTTTCTCTAAAATTAACTAAATTTGGAACACTTCCTAAAAATTGACACTTTCTCGCTGAAAAGCATGGCCTTTTGACGCTCGTAGACATTCAACTTATATAAACGAACTCAATTAGGACTGTGGCTTAAGTGACAATTCCAAACAACTAATTTTCGTAGTAAAAGTTTTGTAATTTTTCCATTTTTTTAAGCTGTTTTTAAGATGATTTTAATACAAGATTTTAACGGAGCTCATTGAAAAATGTTCTATGCACTACTATCTAACAAAAAGAATAGTCCACTAGCATTTTTTGTCATTGTTGACTGTTCGGAAGAGGAGTGGGTGTTATGTTTCATATAGGTACCCTAACATAGGCCCTGGTAACATCATACCCCTTCACCTACATTACCTCCCCTACACTACACTGTAACGAGCTTTCTTAGGATTGAACCTTTACCTAGTTCTAGTCCTGGGTACAGAAGGAGGGTTTCTCCTGAACAATAGAGTCCTATAACTCCATCAATAGACTCACACAGTATGAATAAATATTCATATGGGTTCTTAGAAACCAGGCTGGGGCTACACCACCTTCCTCCCCACATCTACGTACACGGTTCATCCCATACGTCATCCTTAAATCCAACAATGGCTAAAACAAGCAACAAGGGACAAAGGAGCCCTAGATACTTTCTGTGTAAATATAGCACCTCTTGCTAGTGTTAGTCAGAGGGAACCGAGACTTCCAGGCCGACACACTGACCAGAGATGCTGAGCCTCCTGCATGCAGACGCTCCAGCTGACAGTGGTCTGAACATCCCTTGCGGGGTGTCCAGCTCGAGACCAAGAGGGGCTCCTACGTTCTCACTTCAGGTAATGGGGTTCGACTACATCCTAGAGGGATTCTTGGCTTCACACCTACTCACATGCTAAGTACACTTAGGTACATCTAGATAGGCATTGTAGGAGTACGCGCTTTCTTTTATCAATGCATTTTATATTCATGCATTTATTCATGCGAATTGCAAGATGGTACAACTGTACTATCCATTTATATTTATAGTACTGCTAATCATATACCTCTGCTACTGTCTAATGGTTGTTGCAGCTCATATATTCTACACAAGAATAACAACTGTTCAATAAACCCTTATTGAAACGCCCAGGCTGTTTATTCTGTGTATCTCTGAGATGAGATAAGTGAGCACGAGTGACTGAGCGAAAAGTAGTACATTGTTTCCACGATCCTGAGGGATCAGGGTTGTCATGTTCTAAGGTTGCCAGAAACTATTCTCTCCCCGATAAGAGAAGACACTAGTGGCACTGCGAGCTAGCTTATGCAAACAGGCTAACATTCTCGGTGGGGGTGCTCAGAGTTAGTCTGCCACCAAACCCACAGTTTATGTTATCCGAATGTGCAGGTCCTGAATGGGTAATATAGGAACTACACGACAGTATGGGAAAAACAAGACCTTATAAATGGATGACAGCATCTCAAGTGATAGCCTCAGCAGATTCAAACCAATAAAAAAGTGTGTCAGGATAGATATCTGGGGTTGCCACTCACTTCAAAGCTCTGAAATTGAAAGTGGCAAATTCTAATTTGAACGAAAAAGCCTATATCATAAACTTTGGAGTCCGTCTGCAGTTACAGATTTTTTTGGTCACTTTCATTCCGGGAATGCCTTATTGTGCTCCTGCCTTCAAAGACAAACTGCATCCTTGTCATTCCATACTTAACCTCAGAGGATGTTTCACATCATTATATATCTTCTCTCTCTCCACTCCAGTAGTCTTCAAATTTTTTAATACCGAGCACCGCATTGGAAAAAAAATCATCTGACTTATTTAAACATTGCAGTGAAGTTTTGTTACTGTTTTAAAAATGCAATCAAATACATGATTGCCAAACATACTATTCTGGTCAGGCAGCCCTTACTGATGTGTAAAGGTATCCACAGTGTGATTATTAGAAATGGGAGTGGGGGTTTTGAAAAATATTTGGAGTCCCTTCCCTTTTGACACATACTCTGAGCTAGGATATAAATGACAAAAGACGTTAGTGATGGCCCATTACAGAGCGGCTCACTGCTGCTCATTTTAATCCGCTTGAAGCAAAGCAATGTTATTAGCATAATACTTCTTGTGGCCAGAGCCTGCCGTGCCCCTGGGATCACTTGAGCCCCACCTACGGGGGCCCTCTCTCCAATTTGAGGACCCCTGCTCCACTCTAACATTACTTTGTTCAGCCTTATTCCTAGAAACTTTGAAGTTCACGCCCCGAATATAACAACAGTCATAAGCCACTGTGAGTCCTCACAGTTCTACCTCCATATTTGTAGAAACCACTTTTCGCCCCAAAGAAGAATTAACCCAACTCCTTCTCCTGTATTCCCTTTCAGGGATGGATACCTATGTTTCAATCAGTAAACCTGCCTTGCGCCACAACCGGTCCAATCTGGCCCAAAGAATAAAACCACTAACCTTCTGTCTTAAAGATGTGATCTGCCTCTCCTCTCCCTCAACTACTAATCTACACTTTTGTCACATCCTACTTCAAATTGCCTCTCCCCTACTGTACCTACATCACATCACAACATCATTTAGTCCATAATACTGAAGTGACTGGTGTAAACCAATTAAATAGATATCTACCACCTTTAACTCATTTAACCCTGACAATCTGTTTTTTGCAAACTCCTCACCAGAGACAAAACCCTCAAATATATGTATAATCCATTCTCATTTGAGAATCAGAGGTGATGTTCATAGGTGCTCTATAGGCCAAGAGTCATCTTTTCCAAGCAATATATAATGAGTGGGGTCTTCAACTCTAGAAGAATTATCCCAGCCTCGCTGTCTTTTCAGCTCACTCTGTCATCCCTCATATCTGGCACTTCAAAGGCCTAAATACAGCCAATGGCCCAATAACCTTTTGTGTGGCTCTTGCCTATCAAGGTTCAATATCTATCCTGCCTAGTAACCCCAAAAAAGTATTGAAAGAACACTACCCTTGGCCCTTTGACTGTGCAACCTCTTGGGTGACTTCTCATCTTGCCGCTTCATCCAAGAAAGAATTCTGATGTTGTAATCATCAGCATGTTGAGCTTTGCAAAACCCCAAAATAAAAAATAAAAATGCCAATATCATGAGAATCGTCTCACACACGAGCCCAACTAAATGGATAATGAACTAAACTATGGACTAAAATATCCCTTTGGAAAAACCACGAAATTTGAATTTAGTTCATACTCCAAGGAAGTCTAGATGTTGTCAAAACAGGCCATGTGGCTCTGGGTGTTATGAAGTGTAGGTTCTTGAGTACATCTGTGCATTATCACAGGTAGGCCTCTGAGTTATTCTGGGTATGTTCGCTAACAGAGTTTAGTGTGAATTAATCTAAGCCTTATCAAGAGCTGTAATACATTGTCATGATGATTTTCGTTCTGTTTTTTAGGATCTCACCTATTAGTGACCTTAGGTTTTTGGAACACAATTCTGAATGAAGCTGTTTTTTTCATTTCTGGGATCTCAGTAACTCTGGGTAATATCAAGAACAATGTTCTGCTTCAGTCAGCCGCATTACTGATCATCAGCTTACAGTCTTCAACATTGCTATATATTTTATCAAAACAATGACCTGGTGTGATTTCTGATGCAAGTGCTCAGCCATAACAGCCTTATTTCAACGGATAACTATTATGATGATATATTTTAAGGCATTTTCTGAGGCTTAGTTCCATAACACAATATTCTTTGTGCATGAACTGAGCCTGATATTCTGGGGATCATTGTTCAATTGCACAATATTTTGTGGGGCACTATAACATTACACATCACTGCTAAGGGTGCATTGTTTTAAAATCATCCATTGCATTCTTGATATCTACTATTTTGCTCACTTAGTATGTATGAAGGATATTATATCTTCTCTTGCACAATGTTGCAGTTAAATAACATTTCAGCTGTTCAACAAACATTCATATAGTGATCTTCCTGGATTCCAACTGGCTGCACAATGTTTCTGATGGACATATTTAACTTTTTGGATCCGCCTTTGCTCTACTTTGGAGTACCGGGTAATTTTAGATTATGTTTGAAGTCATAATTTGGAATTATCAAGAGCAGATATTTGAGCAAAGCTGTGCATGATCGTAAGGATGGGCGAAAAATCTAGATGCTATTAATTGCAGCTATTTCTGTGAGCTGTATGTATTATCAGGAACAGGCTTTGTATGAGCCGGTGCATTATCAAAAGCTTAATGTTGGAAGAGTATGGGTATTATCAGGAATAGAGATTCTTTCTCATTTGGTAGCATAATGAGCACACTTTTCAGGCCATTGGTGTATTTAGCACAGATACATGTGTAAATCTGAGTATTATGATGAGTCACTTTCAGACCTATCTTTAAAAAAGACTATCATTAAGTGAATTGTGAAAAGTAATTAAGATCTGTATCTAAACTCAGTAAAACTGAATTGGTTGGCTGATTTTAAAGGATCAGGATCTAGAGTCAATTGGGATTGTGAACGTGTTGTATAGAAGTGTACTATTGTATTCAAGTTTTGAGAAGGTGAACTTTCAGAAGACGCATTGTGCTTCATTTTTAGAAATGCAAAAGTAAACAGAGAAAAATGGTTTACCATTCACCTATAGAAAGTTTTTGGCTATTTCGCTTGTTTAGTAACACCACTTTTTAATTTTACGGAGCTGTCCCCCTCCTCCAAAAATTGTTCCAGCGCCACTTCTTTTCCTGTTCGGGCTCCAGCGTTTACAGGTTTGGCCATGTCAGGAGAGTAGCATGCATTGATTAATTTTAAGGGCATGGCGCTTTCTAGTCATTGGGCTGCCTGCAGCACCCATGCCAGGTGTCAGGTTAACTGCATTGGGCCAAGAAAGTCATCCGTTGAAGTGCACTGAGAAGCAGGAACACAGTACCAGCCTTATGATAGCAAACTTGGCATGATCCTAGCAGTGATACCTACAAAAACCCCTGGGTAATCACCAATAGACTACAAATCAGTTGCTGAGGCAATCCACTCAAATACCACATTAGTCATGGTGCTCGTCCTATGTTTCATTTCACCTAATTACACTTTTAAAATATTAATAAGATGAACTCAAAAAGAGATGCACATTGAACTTTTCGCACCTCTTAAAGTCTCACCATAAGTATTCATCTGACGTCATTCTCCGTGTGCTTGTGATGTAATCATGTTCTGTCCGCCTAAAATATGATGCAGAAGCATTTTATTCGAAACTAGTGGTGTCATATGGTTCCTACGAATTAAGTAGGACTGTGTATCCGGACAACATAATTGTTAGAATATGGGGACTGAGTCCACATTCACCATCAGGACATGTTGGCCCAATTCCTAGTTAGCTCACAGTGCCCCATCTGAACCCCCTAACCATACCAGTGTACCAGATGGTATCTGCAACCTAAGAACATTTCCACTTTAATTCCCCAAGGAAATCGTAGAAACAGATCTACCCTTTCGTTCTACCCAGGCATGCCCAAGGGAGACTCAAGAAAGGTACAAATTGGCTTTTCAAATATTTATTGAAGCAATTGTATTTTTGTGTAAAAAACGTGAGCTGCAATTATTAGCAGGAAGAAACAAAGCATTGTAACCAGCATTACAAGAATAGTGAAATGTATAAACAGTTTAACCATTATAAGCAATATTATGTAATTATATGAATATATATTTATATGTATATTCCAACCTAAATCTACCTACACCAGCGAGAGCATAGTGGGAGTACCCTCTGCCAGATCTCTTGGTACAACCCAGCCCCCTCCCCTTATACCTGTGTATGATGTATCTGGAAGCCGATCTGGTGTAGAGAAGGCTATCATTCTTCGGAGGATGAAGGTTAGAGTCAGCAGGACTGAATCTCAGTGACAGTGTACAGCGTTCCAGGATAATCCCAGCAGAAGAAGTGATCCTCTACCGAAATGTGGCACAGAGGATGTATATAATAAAAGCACTGTTCCAATCGCACTGTGTCAAAGTTGCAGAACTGATGCGATTGTCTTAAGAGTTAGAGCTGTCCCCAACTGGATAACCAAATGCAAGGGCATCGCGTTCCATGTTCCTAGCCTTGTACAGAGTGTACAGGCAAGCCTGATAATATGGCCACATGGAAATGTACTGCATGCAGAATAATTTCTAAGTATGATATCATATATGTGCAAAGCATGTAAAAAGACACCATCAGAAAAAGATATCAAGTTTAAACATGTGGTTTAAAATGGAGACTTTTAGCACGAGCCACAGTGCTTTAAATGGGCTGGTACTGTCCGGTACTGAGTACTAGCACTTTTTTATTTTGAAGGGAGACTACTTGCACTTCTCAAGATTGACGTAATGCTTCTAATTGGAGAGTACCGGCACGTCTCAGAAACAAGCAGGTACTCTGGCACAGGGTACCTGCACTTCTACTTTTCCATTTCAAGCCCTTGTGGGCCCTGTTGAACCTTACAACAGTGGCCAACCAAAACTCTCCAGGACCTGCATCTCTCATAGTGAATTCTTGAAGGAAATCAATCCAAGTTTAGTGTAATTCTAGAATTACTTTAATTTATTTGAAATTTGTGCATTCTTAAAGCAAACGGATCCAAGTTTATAATATTTCTAGAATTACTGTACTTTCTTTGCATCTCACTAGTGTATTTTAAAAATAAGTTTTAATAATATGACGGCTTTTAGCCATTTTGAACTGGCAGGAGGTTCTGAGGACGTTGATTAAATGTTATCCAATGTCCTTGAGCGGTCTATATATCGTTTACTGGTAGAATAGTTGCATTGATTGGACATCTAGGAGAAATTTGCAGTTCGTGTTGTCAAATCTCAGCAAAAAATGTCTCTGGCTTTCGTCCTTCTCAAATTGATAAAAGAAGTACCATTGGATTTAGTGATAACAACACTCATTATTAAAGCGCCAAGAGACAATTAAGTTTGCTGTGTTCACTACGCAATTGTTCAATCTTATTGCTATTAAACACAGGATGCTTTCATCTGACATCGGATAGTTCTGCATTTAATTTCTCTTTGATGGCTTAATCTTGGCTATTGTTTGTGGTCGGCTGTTCCCTTGCCTGCGTCGCAAATAAATGTTAATTCCTGGAACAAGGCCCAGCTGGACCCACTCGAGCTCTCTGCATTACCCACTCTTCTCTTCATCCTCCCCGTTAATGGGAATTCAGATGTTGGCGTTCAGACAGTACAGGAATCTCCCAGGGCCTTCGACGTAATACTTGGGGAAGTTGCGGTATGGAAACTAACATCCTAATTTTTCATAGTTTCACAGTTGACCCTGTTAATGCTCGGTGCCTCGCGCATGCTCACTCTTCTAGTTGTGCGTCAGGGCAGAGGCTGGGAGGTCTGACTGAAAACATTGGCTGCATAGTAAATCGTTTGAAAAGCATCTCCCCTCGAATGAGCTTGTTTGGCTCGAGATGACAACAAGGTCTGAGAGCAGTGCGGTCACATGGAAACCCTTAAAAGCGCAGCTGCATGAGAATAATCTTTGAGGAGATCACAAACGGGGATTTTAGAAATGTTCCATCACCACGGATCACATTAGCCGCAATGGAGTACGACAACAAACCCTTGCCAGTGACCTGGTGGTTTACATTCTGCGTTCTGTGAGAGAGTTGAGGTAGTACTTAAGAGAGACATGTCATCATTTTAAGAATCTCAGCTTATGTCTGAAAATACCCTTTTCCGCAGTCAGTGCACAGAACGTGGAACAAGCAATCTTGCCCTCTCCGCCGTATGCGCTCGCGCAGCACGTTCGAGGGTTCGACGCTGCCCTGCTCCCATGACTTCTCCTGTGTGCTGAAGTTTTGTGGTCACTTAGTCAGCTTCGCAAATGGTACATGGGTCCCCAGGGGGGAACTCGATTAAGTATCTAGTGGAGGGTATTAAATGCGAGCTGGAATAAATGCTTTTTAAATGGAAGCAATGTGTTGTGATGGTATTTGGGTTCTATCTATAGTTCCTTTAGTATGGCCATAATGGCTTCCATTCATTTGTATGTAGGGTGGTTGAGGAAAAGCCCTCAGTGGGAAACTAAGCTGGTCATTTTGGCAAATATATGTTTGAAGATATGTTCACCACAGCTCCCTGAGAAATATACAATGACTTAACGAGGCTGACCCGCTTGCCTTCGCAATACTATGAAGACATTGCAGAGACAGGAGGACTGGTGAGAAAAATAAACTCATGATACCTCGTTCTTGAGTACAATTCCATGAATTGCCGAAGAAATTCGAAATTTTAGAATATCAGGAAAAAATCCCACCCTGTGGCTTCCAAATTTCTTTTTTTTATTTATGCCATTAAGGTTTGTTATTCTAATGATTTATTTCGACAATCTGTGATGTGCAAGAAGAGACTATGTTTCTGTTAAGGGAAAGAAAAGCTAAAACAGAGACAGCCAAATAAATATTTGTCTGTGGCACTATAATACCCTGGAAGAGGGTTCTGAGCATGTCCTCTTTCTTTACGTGTGTTGGCGTTTGATACCCTTGGAAATCTGCCTTTAACATGGTACATTGATCCGGCTCATGTTGCCAACTGGATCACCGTACCAATATGCCATGTTTTTATATAGTGCATATCTGTCATTTGCATCATCCCTTTGTGCCTTTACGTTCAGAATGATGTGTCAGTGGTTGCAGGTTTGCCCCTGGAGGGTTATCCACGTGGTTGTGCAAGTACAAACCATGCCCCAAATAGTGAGAATGACGTTGTGTTGGATGTTAGGTTTTCTTTGTGGGTGTCTTCTAGGGCGGGGTGGAGGAGTGGTTATTTGCCGCGTGTCAGTCAGACCCTAATGAGTGTGAGGTTTTTCTTGGGTTGCCTATGCTGTGGGGTATGGGTGTCAGCCGCGGGGTGTGTCCGTCTATCTGCTTGGGTTCTCAAAGACCTCTTGCTCTATGAGATACAATTACGATCTCTTCAGTGTTGGTGAAGCCTTTGTGTGGATGGGTGTGTTGGATGTATTGGTCTGAATGTAATGCTAAAGGTGTTTAAGTTGATTCTAGCGTCAGGATGCTGGGCTTGTGGTCTGTCTAATCCTAGGGCAAGGGCATTGATTTGGTGTTGGTCAAAGAAGGTAAGGCGCCCGTTTTGGGGATTTGCTTACATTAGCACTAACTGACAATCTATGTTTCCCCTTGTTCTCTATTGTCTTGTCTTCCTGTAACTGTCTCAGTCTTGTTATTGAGGATTTCCTAACATTCTTGTGCTATTTTTGCAGTGCTGTGGTCTACAGTTACTTTTTGCCTTGATGCTTTATGTTCTCATTCACAGACACACATATTTGACTATTTTACCCGGTGAAAGGTTTTCTTTGTCAGTGATTTGGGGGAATTTCAAACTTTCCATAGCCTGACATACTGCCAGGGGAGTCCTTTGCAGGGGGTTCGGGTCTCACAATCCCCCATCTAACCTGTGACAGATGGGTTGAAGCAAACTGGGGGGTGGGTACCAAGGCAATCAGGAAGCAATCAGTAAGAAGCAGTCCTAGACTTGAAGTGAATGCCCAATGAATAAATACATTTAATAATCTTCAAGAACTTGTTGCAGGGATTCTGCACATACACAGAACTATGCGCAGGAATATGGGACCTCGGTGTATAGGGGCTAAGCCTTCCCACCACCTTAGTACCCATGAACCCAGGACCGACTAGCTATAATGTCTCACTCGCACTCCTACATACTCTTGAAGAAGCAAATGATTAGACACCCCAGAACACAGCACTCCCGGATCTCTCAGGAATCGCGGTAACGAGACACACCTTTTCTCTCACACTCTCGTACCTGTCCACAATAAGAACTGAATGAAACACAAATATAGTTTAAAATGTTTATTTTAGATATTATGCTCTAAAACGCAGTATACGAGCCACAACCAGCAGAAAAATGCATAAAACTAATACAGTTAGCATTGCAACAAGGCCATAGATCATAAAGGGAGATGTCATCATATAAAGACAGTGGACAAAGGACTATAAAGCCTAACCACCCTCCGCTTGGTAAGAAGAAGTATTATTATATAATAGAAGATCTTTGGGCTTTGTCAGCAGACCCCATACCTTAGTGCCTAGATGGTATGTCTACATCATAGGAACCGCATTGCTCTTCTCCCTGGAAAGCTCCCTCTCCAAGTGTGTTTTTCCTAAACATGCATTACCATAATATCAAAGTATGAGTTTCCAGCAGCAGCTGTATTAGCATGTTTTGTTTAGGTGCTAGGGACTGACCAGAACAGAATAACAAGGGGCATTGTTTATCGACCTTGCTCACAGTGTTCACACTAAACTCCAGGAACAGGCAGAGAACGAACAAAGCAGACTGTTCTCATGTGAAAGGCATAAACAGAGTCTTGCAAAATAAAGCCATGTAGTAACGCGCGCAAAAGCAGCATCATGGCTGTCGGGCTCATGCTAACTTAGCGATGTCGACAATGTCCCTATCGGCCATGTGACAAACCTGTTACAGATACACAGTCGGTGATATAAACAAGTAGGGTGTCTTCTTGTGTTTACAGCACCACTCCACTTCAACTATTGGACTCTCGTCTTTTCTATGCTGGGTTTTTGTGACTGTCATATATCTCTTTTAGGATGTGCAACTGTATGTTTTCATTGCTATTGCTGTAATTGTAACTCCATCTAACCTGTGCCAGTACTCACTTGGGACCTACAGGATAAATAGATGGATGTTGGTAGGCAGACAGACATTACAGACAGGCAGACCAATAATAGACATATTCAGAAAGACAGGTATGCACCTGCTCAGCAAAAGATCAAGAGGGCAAGGCATAGCTCTGTTGTCTGTGACCCGTAGGGGATAACTCTACTGTCTGGGGCAGATGAGGTGTAGTTCTGCTGCCTCCCCTGAGCCAGAGAGCAAGTAGTGAGCAAGGCATTGCTCTGTCAAAGATGAGGGGCAGCACTACTGTCTGTGGCAAATGAAGGCTAGGCCTACTGACAGTGGTAAGTGATCAATAGTTCTGCAGTGGCAATGCATGAGAGGTAAAAGATAGTTATGCCGTGTGCACTGAGTGAGCAAAAGTCTGAGTAGGGAAGGCTACTGCTCTCAGTGGCACGTAAATATTTTTTGATAAACAGACTTTTTGAATTTGGCACTGAAGGTACAACAAGGCACATACTGTACGGCAGAAATTGATATAGCATTTAACCACAGTACAGACCATAAAGATTGTATGATATCATGCTTCAGAGGCAACACATTAACATACATACAGATGGGTACAGCCCCAGGCTAATTGTCCCAGCCACTTGCTCCATACTCGACCATGCTTCAAGGGACATCCTTGGGCCTCGTAGACCGGTCTCTCTTGTGCACATTAGTCCACCCCCATCTCTATTGCGAGAGGGTGGGAGGAGAAGGGTTCTTCCAGTGAGTAGCAATGTCCTATTTGGCCGCCATGACTGCTGTTCCCAGGAACGCTCAATCGGCCCTCGAGCCCCTGGAGCCCTCCAGAACCCCCAGCAAAAGCAACAAGGGTGAAAGGGTGACCTTCCATCCCAGCACTTCAGTTGATTCATCCTCCACTGTGGTCTAAAACTCCTGAATCCTGGGACACAACCACACCATGTGGTAGAAATCGGCGGGGACACCGCCACAGAGGGGCAGGTGGATTGAGGGAGGAGACCTGCCCAGTGCAACCTAGCCGGAGTAAGGTAGGCATAATATAAATAGTATGTCTTAATCAGGCACAACCTGGAGGAAATGATGATAGTTCTTGGTGCCATCATTGCATCCCGCCAGTTGTCATCCTCAAGGGGACCCAGCCAGCCCTCCCAACGAGAGCTAAGATGATCCAATCTACCGAGCCTTTAATTGTCATTGTGTGGTAAATTTTGGAGACCCCACCCCTACCCAGTGCACCCATTTGGCCTCCAGTGGGCTAAACTCAAGGAGAGGATCGGTCTGAGATACATGAGTGTGGATTGAGTGTCGCAGTTGGAGGTATTTGTAGAATTGTGCGTTGGTAAGGGCATAGGTATATTGGAGTTCCTAAAAGGACCGTATGTTTGGCCCTGAGCACACATTACCCAATTGCGAAATGCCAATGAGACCCCACCTCCAAAATCCTTGTAGAGCTACCACTTCATGCAACCAGGTGCTGTGCCAGATGGGCGTTTACTGCATAAGTGTTTTACACCACCAAGTATGGTGGAGTGCAGCCATCCAGGTGAGGAAAATCACTCTGGTCACTGATGGAGCGGCATGGGGATCAGGTAGCCATAGAGTTTGGACATAATTCGAGGGGACCACAAAAGTGATAATTCCAGCAGGTAGGCCGGATCCGACCGACCCCCGTTGAACCAGTTGTGTATAACTAAGAGTTGGGAGGCACGGTAGTAAAGATATGGCTTGGATATAACTAAGCCTCCATCATACCGGGCATGTTGGCAATGGGCAAGGGTGAGGCAAGGTCTGGATCTGTGCCACAAAAAGGGGGCTGCAGTTTTCTCAAAGAATTACCCAGACGGCGAGGAAGAGGAGGAGGGCAGCCCGGGTATGCCGCATGCCAGGTAAGTGGTTTTAATTTAATTTTAAGTCATGTAATATTAATTGTTTATATAGGGGGGTGGAGGCGGGTGGCGTAGTGTAGCATAGCGGAGTTCCACAGAGTTCGTTCGCAACTCCGTGGACCTCCGCGTAGCCCCGCTACGCCCACTATGCCCGGGGTTACCGAGAAGATGCCGCATAAGGTGTTTATAAAAGTGGGCAAATGTTTGTGCTATCTCCGGTAGATTATGGTAAGTATTACCTAGTTCATCAGTGATTTCAGGCACAATTCTATTCGCCTGAGGATGGGAGGCCAACCAGTATAATAGCTTCCCATTTTTATATCCCCACCCATAGATCATGGCCGTCTTGGCACACCATAGGTGTTTAGCAGTCTCTAGTGACTGGAGACGAATCTCCTCACGCAAGAGGTTCAGTTACCGGGGGAGTTCACCATGGAGGTCTTTCCTCCCAACGGAGGGCACAGGCCTCTGGTTGAGGGATGTGGAGAGAGCGAGCTTGCTCCTGTGCATGGATTCGCCCATTGGCATATCCCCTCATGGTCACCTTACTGGCGGCCCAGAGGGTGCTAGCCATGTTGACTGAACCTTCGTTGCATTGAAAATATGTTTGCAACCCGGCTCCAAGGGCCTGGACATAAGATTTATCTTGAAGATATCACACTTTAAGGTGCCACATGAGGTGAGGGTGCAACAATACTGGGCCGGCATGAAGACAAGATCTATGCGAGAATGGGTATGGTGTGCTGCAGAGGTATGTGTGAAATGACTTTGACGAGGGTTCCATTACTCCACGCATCACAGAGACCAAGAGTGGTAGCCCAGTCCGAGAGATGACGAGCCCTGGAACATCGGGATTCAGAACGGGGGCCAGTGGCATCGACATCCGGGATGGGAACTGCGTTGAAGTCTCTACCTATCAACGTCAAACCCTGCGGAAGATCAAGAAGGATCTTAGATAGGTCATGGAGAAAGGCGTCTAGAGCCACGGGGGGGTGCCTAAGTGCATATCGAGTTGACAGTTTGACCCTCAACTGCTCCAGTGATCACATTCAAGCGGCCCTGGGGGTCTTTCATGTCACCGGTGACGGTCATAGGAAAGGAGAGATGTAATAGGATTTCCACCCCCTGGGGACCCTGAGCAAAGCCTGAATGGAAGGTTCTATCATAGCCTCTACATGCCAGAAAGGGGCAACAGTTACCCATGAGGTGGGTCTCCTGAAGCTTCAGGACCTCAAAGAGCTGTTGATGTGTGAATCCTAGGACTACGGTGCGTTTCATGCGATCTAGGAGTCCGTTAATGTTCCTGACAGAACTTGTAGGGGTGCCAGACTTGGGTAAAAAGAGCTGTTGTGTAGGCATGGTGTGCAAGGGTGTCATGCTCCACCACATAAGGCAGTCAAAGTGTGCACTCATAGTACGTGGCAAGGGTCCAAGTTTCTGGGTCATGCTGCTTGGAATATGAAATAAGTGTGTGCTTAAGTGCATTGAAAAACAAACAAATGCATAAACAGATCGGAACTTTCAATAAAAATGACACATTACTGAGTCCCCACCCCCCAACAACCCCCGACCCCATACTTCCACCCCAGATGCATCTGTCACCCTGAAAAGGAACACTGAAACACAGAACAGCTTGAAAACGGGAATGGAGTGGAGGACCCCTCCTTGGTACAGGATAAATAACGGCCATCGGACCACAGTTATCAAGTTTCAAGAATGGATGCCTCAGTGCCCCCAAACAGTAACTGGAGAGTCATAGTGCAGTTCCTTGATAAGTCAGTGTCCACCGGTAGCTTGGCAGGAGAAGGAGAAGTTGTAGCCAGAGGGCCATCTTGATTCAACTGGAAACCCACCACATCGGAGGCCCAGAGAGAGTGTGTTGAGGTTGAAGACTGGTCTCGTGCTTCGGGAGACTATGAGGAGGATTTGGATCTTTTGGTGCTGCGTCTCCTTCATGAGCAAGTGCGGTAGCACCGCCTTTCAGATGCCATCACTGTCCAAGCTGGATTGGTTTGTGCTGCTCCCCGCAGGGTGGCCCCGCCACGTCCATAAAGCGGGCGCTCCTCTCTGAGCCACATCCAGGCGGACTCCAGGGTATAGAAGAAGTGGGACTTGTTGGCGTGGACAAAACGGAGCTTGGCAGAGAATAGGAGGCAGTACTGAAGGCCAAGCATCCGGAGCTTCTGCTTGACTGGCAGGTAAGAACGGCATTGCTGCTGACCCTCCCTGGTGTAGTCCGGAAAGAGGAGAACTTTGCTGTCACTGCAGTGGAGTTCAGAACGGGAGTGTGCCTTCCTCAAAATTGCATCTCTATCCCTGAAGTTAAGAATTCGGGTGATCATCGGACTTGGAGATGCACCCGGGGGTGGTTTGGGAGACAATGCCCTGTGGGCCCTCTGTATTGCGATCCAGGTGGGCAATTGGTCTGGGGGCATCCAGGATTTAATCCAGTTTTGAGGTATTCAGTGAGTTGTTGCGATTCACTGCCCTCCGGAATGCCAACCACCCGCACATTATTGTGCCTAGATCAATTCTGAGCATCTTCAGAGTGGCGCTGCAGGGTGACGTCCACTCACACCTCACCGATCTTGGCTTCCACAGCGGTCTGGGAAGACTGAATGGCTTGGAGGATCGTGGTTAGATCTCCCACCAATGAGGTTGCGTTTTCAACACTGGCACCACCCAATCTGACGAGCCCCGGGTCCGGTGGTGTACTGGTTCATGCGGGTGTGGGAGGTCACCGGGCGAGCTGGTTTGTTTTTGCCCATGTTGGTGGGGGTGTGGCTGCAAAACACTCCCTTAGCAGGCGACCCGTCCCGCTTGCAACAACACCGCTGCAGCATGAGCAGCCGAGCCCTAGGGAGTAGCATCCCTTCCCTAGGCCAAGGAGAATAATGTGGTTGATGAGCCGGGGCACCAGCAACTTCTGGGGGAGGCGAGATGAAGAAATCCTGCAGGGCCTCCGCCGGGATAAAGCAGGACCGGATGGATAACACTGGCTGGGCCGGTCTGTGGCAACTAGGCATAATCCTCAATGTCCAAAGAACAGAGAGCTTTGTACATGTAGTGGGGTATGGGAAGGTAGGCCTTTGATATGCGGCAGTCCAAGGGGAGGGGCACTTTGATGTGACACCCCCACTTGTGCAGCCCCAGATTTTGGAGGGGGAATCACCAGTCCCAGGGCCTCAGGTTGACCTAGTCCCACCTTCGCTGCAGCAGGAGTTGGAAGAGGTAAGGGCCACTGGGACTGGCCAAGGTCAATGTGTAGTTGCCCTCGTGGATGGGTCCCTCCAAGCCTGACATCCAGGTGACCCAAGAGGCAGGAACATACCTGTAGGCTGGGGGCCAGGTCAAAGTCCTTCAGGGCAGTGCCCGGTGGTCGGAGTGCCATCCCGCCGTCTTCACTGACAGGCACAGGCTCTGGAGCTGGCACAGTAACAATCCAGGACCAGGGATGCTGATCAGGGGCAGCGTAGGCTTCAGGGCCCGTCTGGTATGTCCCCGCAGAGGCTCCAGCAGGATCCCACCCTTCCGGGACGGGAATCATCCTGCCGAGCAAGCAGCCTCTGGATCAGGAAGGGAGCAAGCACCCAGGCCCAAACAAGTGCAGAAGGAGGCCCAATCAACCCCTGTGCCAGGCTAGTGGAGTCCTGCAAGGGGCTAGGCGAGCCGCAAGGCCGCTACCATGGTGTGGGATGCGGGAAGGTGCAGAAGCAGGAAGCAATCTCCCGAGCAGGCAGCAGTCGGGACCTCCAGGCAGCAGCTCAGGTCGAAGGGTGGCAAGGGGATTTCAGTTTATGGCGCCTACTGAGTCCAGTAATTAGGCAACCTCCAGCCCAGTCAGGCCACCATGTTGGGGAAAAAAGCGGACCGTATTGAGACGGCAGGTAGATGGGGCATCTGCTCCTGTCTGTGGGTGGGCAGGTCTGAGGGCCATAAGAGGCACTGCTGGGCAAGGAGGAGGCGCCCCATGGCGATGGATGGGAGTGGAAGACTGAGGGGTCCGGAGCATTCTTACAGTGCGACCACCATCTTGACGCTCCGGTGACACGTAAATATTTGGCTGATTGCTGCTGTCTCTGGTTGTTGGAGGATTAGATGTTATCTGGTGTAAGCTCTTTTCTCTGCCCAGTGCAGGTGCAGATATAGCCAGGCCTTGCTGCTTCCTTTTGCTAATCAATACATTTACCTGTAGACACAGGCAAGTCTTCCTGAATCTACACCTTTCTCTGTAGAGCTCAGGGTTGCAGAGAGAGCTGATAGGAGTGAGAGGTGGGGGAGTGACAGTCACTCACTTCCTTAAAGATTTTGGGCTTCTGAGAAGATAGGGCTCCAGGATTCTGACGCAGGTCATTGCCTAGTTGATAACAGGCAGACCCTGGCACTCACTGATACCATGGCAGTAGGATCTTGACTGCTAGAGCTTTGCCCTCGTCTTAGGCTGCTGATGTGGTTTCTCCAGTGAGTCAGCTGTTGTCTAGGCCTGACTAGTGTTGTGCCCCACCAGGGTTGGGTATGCTTTGACATAGATAGAATGAGAGGTGCAGAGTGCAGAACTCAGTTTGCTTCACTCAGGATTTTTCAGAAAAAAAGAAGCACCAGTTTCAGCGCTAGGGCAACACACCTCTTTTGGGTAGATGTAGAGTACCTTATAGACACAGGGCCCACTGTTCTTTCTGCGACTGTCTACGTTTTATTAATTCTGTTATCAATGCCCATCTGAAGACTTCCAGTGCCTCTAAGACCTCTGATGTAGCAGTGTGTGGCTCTATTTTAACACTAATCCTGCCATGTGCAATGCTTGCTCTTGCTTGTGACTCTACAAGCATTACTGAATATGGAGAGGAGGGGATGCGGGCAACACTTGCTTTTTTTCACTACAGAGCTTTTGGTCTAGTTGGGCTTAAAAATGTTTGTGCCTAATTTTGTCTGCTATAAAAAGAGTCAACATATTGGTTTGGTAATTAAATTATAGCGATCATGTTATGGCACTCAAATGGCTAATTATTCAGGCATGAGTAGAACAAATGATTTTGATTTGCTCAGGTTTGCTATGCAATGCATAAGAATGCTTCTGCATGTATGTGCTTTACAACTTGTGTGGCGTACGTGCATATATTTCTTGTAGTACATATGCAAAATACTCTTGTAATATTGTGCATAACTGTATACTGCTAGGACAAGGAGAGAAATGGAGGATCACTCACGGTACTGCCTTCTTTCAAACTCAACACACAGTGCAGCGATGGACTAAAGTGAGCTCTTTGGTGCATATTTTTTCTAAAACTGATTAAGAAAATAGCCCCCTTTTGTACATTTGAAGCACGCAAATTGATAGCAATAGCATGTGTTTTATATCTCAGTTGGATTATGCCAGTGAAACAACAGATTATTTTCAAAATCTGTAGCATGGTGTTCAAAAGTAAAAATGGGCTTCCGCTCAAATTTGTGTCAGTTATGATCAAAAGATATTCCGCAGCGCAATTTAAGATCTGCCCAAGCAAAGAAATTGGTTGGTCCGAAATATTCAAACAGGCTTATGATTTATAATGGAATAGTATGGAGGCCTTTCCAGATACAGCAGTATTATAGTGCCAAGAGAGAAACCTTTGGTAAACGCACGCTGTTTAAATGCTGGTTAACATAACTTTGATATATGAGGGCTACTATCTCCTTATACTAAATCTATAATCCTAGGTGACTAACCAATATAAATATTGGACAAAGTAGTCTCACTCATGTAATGTGGCATGCTTAATCATTGGCCACCTCCTCCAACCCTGATAAGATGGTACTACCTGGGTGGACTCAACTTCAAATTTGCTGAGTGAGTTCTCAAGACAAAGTGAGCTTCTGGAAAAGACAGGAATCCAGTTACTCTAAAAATTCCTTAAGATATACCACAAGAGTGTCCCTTATTGGGTGGTGCATTAGGTATGATTAAAACACTATGATATATAGTCTGTGGATGCTTTCAGTTACAAAGTCCACTGCATCCTTATAGTGTGCCAACATGTTTCTGCCCTATTACCATCATATACTGGTTTTGGGCATTCTTCAGGGCTAAAGAAGGATCCCTATTCCTTGCTGTATGTGGATAAATACCATTCAGTCCGAAAAGGAATGTCCTATCTTCTCTGTTATTAAATGTCCGCCTAGTTTATATAAAAACAACATGATTGATGTTATGCAAGTCATTGTGCTCCATTGGTAGTAATCTGACTCAAGAAAAGCATTCATATAAAGGCACATGTGAGACAGGGTTGGTGCTGCAAACAGAAACACACAAAATGCAATCATAGTGACAGATAACATCGTAATTACATGCATTTTCTTACTGGTGCTCTGATGCCTTACCTTAATGGAGATATTCTTTTACTTCATGGTCTGAAGAGGGGTGGTGAATCCTGTAGTCACACACTTACATAGAATTTCATGTAGTTTTACATCATTAAGATCATAGACATAGCCTTCTTACAAATCTTTACTCTTACTGTGGCTCAAAAGTATATTTGAGGAAAAGGCTCCTATTACTTCTATTTAGTAATTTGCAATGTCCTCTAGTATCTATTGATAAACTGTAATACTGCAAACATGAGACTCCTCCTCCAGGGAGACAGTGCCCCCCCATCAAAGACCTGTTACGCCCTTTGTCCCTTACAAGGGATAAGTATCCCTTTGTTAAGCAATAAATATCAAGGCCCCATTTACTCACTTTGTCAAGGAGATGAGCCTGCCATTTGCCTACTGCGCCCCTTCTTTCAGCCAAACTCTATGAAGCGCCTTGTCGGCATTCATCCTGTATTTCTGGTAGTCAGCCACCACAGTTGAGCGTGGCTTGGCCAACTCATTGAAGAACGTGACCAGTGATGCCATGCCAAGGGAGTTCCACCAACAATTGTGAGTGGTGATGAGCTGTACAAATGATGGCCTTTTTTCCTGGGGATTGCAACTCAGATGCTCCTCTTCCAATGAGAGCAGCTGAGCAGTACTGAAGAGAGCCTCTTTGTTGAGGCGGAATATTCTGGGAAATATAGTCCCCAGTGTCAACCTACTATCGGATCTCCTTGATGAAACAAGACACTCTGGGAAATGCAGTCCCAAGTGACCACCCCCTATCGGAGCCCGAGGTGAGATGGGAGAAGGAAATACAGCCATATACATCTATGAGGCCACAACGTTTCACCTTATGATATGGAATTCACTCTTTGGTAGTATTCATACATCTGCCAAATTGAATGCAAATTCGTCAAACAGTACATAAGTTAAAGATAAATCAAAAATTCACATTTCTCACAGTCAAGATATTTCTAAAATGTAACCTCTCCATGCCCAGACAGGATCACATTTTAAATTCTAATTTATCGAAAACTGCTGAACAGATTTACACCAAAATAAGCAAAGCCACTTCCTTGAGTAAAGTTCTACTGCTATGCTAAGTTTGATGTAATTGCATTCATCTGTTTTTCTGCAATGAGGAGCAAAGAATCCTATAAAAAAGGTTAAATGGAGTATGTCACTTTTGAGACCCTCCCCATTTTTGAGCCCTCGATGGATCTGCACAAAACTTGCTATGAGCAACCCTGCTTGGATATGTTTTTTTGGAAAGCTTAGTTAACATTGGTGAATGACACCAAAGCTATTAAGAAAACAAAAAATGTCCTTTCAATGGAAACTCTTGCCAAACTATAACTACAGAGGCGCCATGACGGATATCTTTTGATTTTACTAAAATTATATATATTGTATACTTATAAGGGCTTCCAGCCAACCAGCCCACTTCATCCATTGGTCTGTTTAAGTCCCATTCCCATCATAGTTCTGCCCACCGCAGCATACAGCATGGGGCAGTGGTTCAGCCCACTTCAGCACTGGTTTTCTTCATTGTGAGAAATATCATTTTGCCGATGCTTCTGCTGATGTGCCATCTGCATAAAAAGTAGTCTACCTTAATGTTAAGGCTGGCTGGCCAATCTCTGCATTTATTTCTGCTCTCATTCCATGTTTTTTTTTAAATTTGCTATTGCAATGGATCATTTTATGCTTTTTTTTTGTGCAAACGTGCACAACACTTATTAGCAGCAGCATTTATACTTTTTATTGCCTTCACACTTTTGATGCCTATAGCATATATTTGCACACAAAAATGCAGTCCTGCTTAAGTCACATCTATCAGCTTTGCCAATGATTGTTATCAACTGTCTTCTCTCTCTGTGGAGAGGAACTGGTCCCCAACCAAAACAACAAGAGGAAGAACCAGCAAACTGAAGCCTACACGCAGGTTGTCTTTAAGTGGCAGCTGCCAAGGAGCCAGGAAACAAAACAGCTCAGCTGGTACTCAGCAGGCCAGAACCACTGCACATGAGAAATCTCAGCACTTTGACTGTCAAGAGCCTGCATCATCCTGACCCACCCCATTCCACCCTTGATGCTGCAAGAGCATGCATCACCCCATTCTAGCCTGAGAGCGCACAGCTGATATTTTTCTCTTTCCACCTAGGTCTTGGGGTGAACTCCCATTGCCTGGGGTAGGTTACACTGATGCAGGAACCATTCAAATGGTTCCTGCTGCTGCAAGTTATCCAATTGACAGATTCTATTTTGAATATAGTTGAAAACCTGTCCTGGGCCGGCACATTTCCTAAAACGGAATCATGACATTATTCCTAATTAGCTTATGGACACTTGTTATTCAACACTGAAGTGTTATTACTCACAAACACGATTTCAGTGCTTACCAGCCTTGACTGATAGGCAAACAAGCTTCACATCAAAGAACAGCATAAATCTGTCCTAGTTGTCCTATCAGATACCAGACAGGGAAGAACAATGCAAAAAAACAACAATTTGCTCACCTCAAATGTCTGCTTTTCTATCAAAGTTTTTAAGCATAGGATTAGCGCAGTGCTATCCACGCCGAGATAGAAAGGGACAAAGTCTTTTGCCATTTTTGATAGAAAAGCAGACATTTGAGGTGAGAAAATTTAGAGTTTCGCTGGTGTTGAGAGTGCTCTTACTGGAGCTGCTTTCCACCTAAACTTGAGATCTACACAGAGTTCTCTGCTTCTGTTTTTGCATAATTTATTCGTCACTCTATGCCTGAAAGGGTTTTGTTTTGACTAATACTGGGTGCTCCCTTGTGTCTGGACAAAGCTATACCTCTCTGAAGAGCTCTAACGAGAGCGAAACACGTGTCAGGGGTTGCTTTTATTCATTTCAGGTTGGCTTGGATGGTATTTTACCAATCCAAAGCTGTAATACTGTGCCTGGAGTGGTAAAAGGCTTTGGCCATTTTACAGCTCGGCAGGGATAGCACTGTGCTAATCCTATGCTTAAAGACTTTGCTGTAAAAATGGCAAAAGACTTTGTCCCTTTCTATCTCGGCGTGGATAGCACTGCGCTAATTCTATGCTTAAAAACTTTGATAGAAAAGCAGACATTTGAGGTGAGCAAATTTAGAGTGTCGCTGGTGTTGAGAGTGCTCTTACTGGAGCTGCTTTCCACCTAAACTTGAGAACTACCCAGAGTTCTCTGCTTCTGTTTTTGCATAATTTATTCGTCACTCTATGCCTGAAAGGGTTTTGTTTATATATATATATATATATATATCCACATATATCCACATATCCACACAAACAAGGTTGCCCCTCGTGAAGACGCCACTCACGCGGAGTTTTCTCCTCCTTTATTGAAGACCACAGAGAGTCAGTTTCACGCCGCATTCCAAATATAAAAAGCCTGACGCGTTTCGGACATCCATCGTCCTTGTTCACAGGCAACTAATTCAGGAAACAGCAACCGCGTTGTTCAACGTCTGCATATAATATATAAGTCCCGCCCCAGTGGGCGTAGGCAAAATTGCCTGCTGGTATTTGCAGTTTTACAACGATCCTTCCCATGTGGGTGCTGCCGGTCCTGGTCAATAAAATAATATCATTACCCCAGTGGGTTGGTATGTGGCCTGAACACCTGCTAGCTGTCCATAATCCGTCATTCAATAAGCGGACCCCCCGTTCCATCAGCGTGGCCCATCTGGGTCACAGCAGGATCCGCATTCTCAGCAGCGGGGCGTCCTCGCGGCCAGGCCAGCCGCTACTAATCCACCAAAACAAGGTTGCCCCTTGTGAAGACGCCACTCACGGGGAGTTTTCTCCTCCTTTATTGAAGACCACAGAGAGTCAGTTACTGACTCTCTTCCAAATATAAAAAGCCTGACGCGTTTCGGACGTCCATCGTCCTTGTTCACAGGCAACTAATTGAGGAAACAGCAACCGCGTTGTTCAACGTCTGCATATAATATATAAGTCCCGCCCCAGTGGGCGTAGGCAAAATTTCCTGATGGTATTTGCAGTTTTACAACGATCCTTCCCATGTGGGTGCTGCCGGTCCTGGTCAATAAAATAATATCATTACCCCAGTGGGTTGGTATGTGGCCTGAACACCTGCTAGCTGTCCATAATCCGTCATTCAATAAGCAGACCCCCCGTTCCATCTGCGTGGCCCATCTGGGTCACAGCAGGATCCGCATTCTCAGCAGCGGGGCGTTCTCGCGGCCGGGCCAGCCGCTACTAATCCACCAAAACAAGGTTGCCCGTCGTGAAGACGCCACTCACGAGGAGTTTTCTCCTCCTTTATTGAAGACCACAGAGAGTCAGTTACTGACTTCCAAATATAAAAAGCCTGATGCGTTTCGGATGTCCATCGTCCTTGTTCACAGGCAACTAATTCAGGAAACAGCAACCGCGTTGTTCAACGTCTGCATATAATATATAAGTCCCCACTGCTAGGTCTTGTTTTGATTCAGAAGGCGAAATTCCTCCCCAAAATTTATCGGGAAGGAAGAGGTTCTCTCCCCTTCTTGTATGCCATCTTCTGAGATGTCACTCTCACTGACGTCACTTCCAGTTTCTCCCCTTGCTAATGTTTCCTCAGAGGGTATAGATCTTATATTATTTCTTGCAGAGTCGTATTTGCGACTAAAGGAAAAAATTCTTCCCATCTGATAATCGATTTTGTCCCTCATAAATTTTCTTTTCTTTTTGGCAATGATATCCTCCTCATGTTTTTCATTTCTTTTCATTATCTCATTCATTTTAGATGTAAATGCCTCTGAGGTATCCTCCTTTCTTATTTCCTCCTTTAGGTCCTCTATAGTTTTTTATTGTTTTAGTGTTTTCTGCATCAGAAACTGCATACTGGTATATATTTTGCATATTCATGTATGTATTTATATGAACTATATTGTATGAATTATACAGGGGCATCACAGTATACAATTGGAAACCTGATTAGAGAGGGGTATTTTCACCTTTGAGCATGTCGATAACATCGCTCTGAAACGGCCGAACAGTTAGGAGTCGAAAACTAGCTCAATAAGTGTACATCATTTATGTTTATAGTTTAAGTCACATGCACAGCACGTTGCACGTAATGTTTTGTTTGTTTAAATGTGGTCTCAAAACTTTATTGCCTCACCCGTGATCAAGGCGTGTAAGACGCCGAAACGCGTAGGGTTTTTTGTCGGCTTGGAACCTTGATATGGCAATAAATCACCCCAAGCACCTATTGGATTGGCGTATTATTGTGGAAGGAGTGTGCGCATTATGCAGCGGTTGCTGTGTGGTGAGTCGTGGTAATTAAGGTATCCTCGTACCGTAGCGCGCACCCTGGCTACTTGAGTCCCGGCAATTACGAGGTTTGTGGATCGGTTATATATATATATATATATATTATCTACTGGCGGTCGCCAGTAGATAGTTATAGTTAGGACCTATTTTCCATAGGAAATCCACAACATTCTATTCCCAATAACTTTGGCGCCGGTTGACGAATCTTCGCAAAACTTTCAAAACTTATGGCCCGCTCCGGTCCGCTCCTATATTGAAAGTTTCGGGGTGATTCATCAAGTGGGGGCCGAGAAAAAAGGGGGGTCCCAAAACGTGTTTTCCCCATGCAATTTTCCATAGGAACCTTTAGTCGCAGCTACAGCCCGAACTGCTGAACGGAATTACACCAAATTTGGCAAAAAGGTAGCCCTTGGTTCAGAGTCGTGCCTTTTGGTTAAATGGTGTAAATCCGTTCAGTAGTTCCTGAGAAAATCAAAAGTAAAATCACATATATATCTATGGCCGCAGAGGGTCTGCGCACCCTGAGCGCACCCTCCCGTTCACGAGCTGTATGCTAATTGGCTGTCAACACTCCAAACCAGGCAGTGTTGGCAGCCATCTTGTTCCTCGGTAGAACCGAGCCACAAGAAACAAGTGCGCAAAACGCAAAAAGGGGGCAGGGTAGAAACACCCTGACCCCCTAGGCCTGCTTAGGGCCCAATTTTTTTTAATTTTTTTTTTAAAAATCGGCGGGATGCGCTGAGTATGCATGGATCCCGCCGTGAAAAAAAAAACGAAGCGCGGGCTCCCGCGCTTCGTTGTTATTTGGCCTCCGGGTGGGCCAAGTCCCGGGGGCATGCGGGGGTTTATGAAAACATTTGATGGGGGGCCTCTAAGGCCCCCCCAAGCCCCGGGGACCGCCACCCCCTGGGGCTTTCAATAAAAAATGCTGTGGGAGGGCACTCGGCCCTCCCACAGCCCCGGGGACCGCCACCCCCGGGGCTTCTTTAAAAAAAAAAAAATTACCTGTGTGGGGGGGGCTCGAGCCCCACCACACGCCCCGGGGACTGCCACCTCCCCGGGGCACTAAGAATTTGAATATGGAAGTCCGTTTCGGACCCACGAGCCCCCGGGACCACCACCTCCCGGGGGCTGTGCATGTGAAGTGAGGGGGCCGCGTGGCCCCCCTCCTGGAGCCTGTGATGGCCCTGGGGACTGCCACCCCCCAGGGCCGGCTCCTGCAGTGTCCCGTGGTGCCCACCCCGGGACACTGTAGCTTGCTATGGCAGGGCGGGAGCCTCGCGGCTCCCGCCCTGCCATAGCAAACTGCTTTGTTTTGGAAGAGAGAGCAGGAAACCTGCTCTCTCTTCCAAAAACCAAAGACGACAGCTGTTCCACACGGGGAGCTGCATCTTAGCAGCTCCCGTGTGAAAAGCAATGCTGGCTCCCGAGGACGCGGGGAGCCGGCGGGACCGTGGGGGATTGGGGACCCCCACGGTCCCCAACGGAGAGGGCCAGCCCGGGGGATGGGGTCCCGGGGCTACAAGTGGCTCGGGTGGGAGCCACGCGGCCCCCTTCCTCAAAATTGTTATAAAAAAAACAAAGGCCGGCCCCGGGGCCATAAGTGACCTGAGGAGGGGGGCAACGCAGCCCCCCTCCAAAACATTAAATAACAAAAAAAGGCCATGCCCCGGGGATGGGGTCCCCGGGGCCAATTAAGGCCACTGGACGGGGGCCACGCGGCCCCCTTCCAAATTCTTTTTTTTTTTTAAATATTAGGGGGCAGGCCCTGGGGGATGGGGTCCCCAGGGCCAATAAATTAGAAAAGAAGGGGGCCACACAGCCCCCTTCTTAAAAAAAGACTGGCATCGCGCCGGAGGCCACGCCCCTCCTTGGCAGCACTCTGCAAACGCGCCCCCTGGTGCGTTTGCAGAGAGGGAACAATTCCCCTTGAATACTGGGGTCCCTGGGGGCCAACTAGCCCACCAGGAACCTCCAGTATGCGCCAGGGAGCTGTGTTGCAGAGAGGTGTTCTTAGGCCACGCCCCTTTTTACACCTCTCTGCAACGCAGCTCTGTGGCGCTTAATGGAGGTAGCTGGTGGGCTAGTTGCACCCCAGGGACCCTCAGGATTCAAGGGGAGTTAATCCCCCAACTTAAACCGCGCCACGGGGCACGTTTGCACAGTGGTGAAGGGAGGGGGCGGGGCCTGAGGTGACATGTGTGCAAACACGCCCTGTGGCGCGTTTTAAGTTGGGGATTAACTCCCTTGAATCCTGAGGGTCCCTGGGGTGCAACTAGCCCACCAGCTACCTCCATTAAGCGCCACAGAGCTGCGTTGCAGATAGGTGTAAAAGGGGGCGTGGCCTCTGACCACCTCTCTGCAACGCAGGCCTGTTGCGCTTACTGGAAGTACCTGGTGGGCTAATTGGGCCCCAGGTAACCTCAGGATTCAAGGTGACCTAATACCCCAGCCTAAATCGCGCCACAGGGCGCGTTGCACAGTGGTGAAGGGAGGGGCGGGGCCTCAGGTGACATGTGTGCAAACACACCCTGTGGTGCGTTTAGGTTGGGGAATTAATTCCCCTTGAATCCTGAGGGACCCTGGGGGCCAACTAGCCCACCAGGTACCTCCAGTGTGCGCCACAGGGTTGCGTTGCAGAGAGGTGGTCCAGGCCACGCACCTTTTTACACCTCTGTGCAACGCAGCTCTGTGGCGCTTACTGGAGGTTCCTGGTGGGCTAGTTGGACCCCAGGGACCCTTCGGATTCATGGGGACTTTATTCCCCAACTTAAAACGCACCACAGGGTGTGTTTGCACACATGTAACCTCAGGCCCCCCCCCTCCCTACACCAGTGTACAAACGTGCCCCATGGCGCGTTTTAACAGGAAGTTTTAATCCCCCTGCCCTATTATGTACTAGGGCCTTACAGAGGAGGTCATGCTAATCACAGGGGTACCCCAACGCATAGTGTTCCCTAGTGTATGTAGGTGTTTTCACTGTATTCTAAGTGTCTTTTAGCATAGCACTGGCTCTAGGCCTGGTTAGTCAGAGTCAGTTACCACCAGTACCCGTCTGAAAAAGATGTGGGCACAGGATGATTTTGCAACAAGGCCTCTTTCTGCTCCTCTGTTGGTTCTTTCTGCACATGTCTTGCTTCTTCCTGAATTTTTCTTCGTCTTTGTGGACTTCTGTTTCTTTCGACATTTCTTTTGCATCTTTCTGTGCGTTTTTTCTTCTTTCTTCACATGTCCTACTTCTGTAGGCATAGTTACAAACTAGCATTTGAAAAACCTTTGAAATTCACTGAAAAAACCATAGGTTTCAGGCACGTTATAGTTAGAAATTAGCATTTAAAAAACCTTACAAATTCACTGAAAAAACCATAGGTTTTAGGGACAGTTATAGTTAGTTGGACATTGCACTCGTACAAAACCCGTGAAATTCCCCCGTTATAGTTAGTTCAGCTAACTATAACTCGCTACCACCGCAATGCACTGCTGATGACGTCACATATTACATCACTCATGACATGGTCAGTGACATCACTGATGACATCACTGATGACATCTCAAATGACATCACTGATGACATCACTGATGACATCATCCATGTGATAATTTGATGCATCTTCTCACACCCTAATATAACCTTTGATACACCCACTCTAAATTACAGACTGCTATTCTCAAAACCATAGACACTCCAACACCAATAAATACATACCTACTCACTGATTCTTAGGTCTACACACACATCCACTCACTCACCCGTACAGTCACTCATACTTACGGTCACTCAGTATGGGACTATCATATGCACTCATACACCTATATAGACACTCACACACCGCCACTCATCCATAGAGGTACTCACACACCTAGTCAGTCATGCAAATAATTAATCACACTGCCATTTACTCACCTATACAGTTATACACACACCAGCTCACTTACTCATACAAATACTAGCACATTCTTACGCTCTTATACAAACACTGATACAAGTACACACTCATCCATACAGCCACTCTCACAATCACAGACTCTCACTTATAGCCATTTATATACTCCAACACACATATATACTGCCTTTCACATATGTAGTTACTCACACATGTACCACTGAGATATACATTCACTCACTAACACACCCATACACACACTCACCCACCCATACAGTCCATCACAGATGCACTCTTGAAACCATGCACCCAGTGAATCACCCACTCACACATCTATGCACAGAGTCATACACATCTCACCCACACAAACACTCAGGCACCCATACAGATACTCAGACAACCAATCAATAACTCATATAGACACTTATGTAGTTATTCACAAACCCATACAGTCACTTACACACCAACAGACAGACGGATACAGAGATTCACACAGTTTAGTCACTAACCCATGCATTCAGTAAGATACGTTTAATCACTCACTTATAGAGTCAGTCACGCACCTACTAAATCATCCATTCAGACACTTATACACCCACTCATTCTTCAATACGCCTTTCCATATATATATTAAACATATTTAAACTTTACAGAAACACACAGTCACTGGATGATGTCATCAGTGATGTCATTTGAGATGTCATCAGTGATGTCATCAGTGATGTCACTGACCATGTCATGAGTGATGTAATATGTGACGTCAGCAGCAGTGCATTGCGGGGGTGTGAGTTATAGTTAGCTGAACTAACTATAACGGGGGAATTTCACGGGTTTTGTACGAGTGCAATGTCCAACTAACTATAACTGTCCCTAAAACCTATGGTTTTTCAGTGAATATATATATATATATATATATATATATATATATATATATATATATATATATATAAACAATATTTACTTCCCGTGGATAAAGGCGGTTAGGCACTCAATGCTTTTCAAAATTTGTATTGCTCGGGTGAGCACTTCAAAACAGCGGTCTCACAGGATGTGTTTTGGCTTATGCCTTCTTCAACATTACAAAAGCCATTTTGGAAATGGTATTTATACTCCCATACACATTCCGGGACATAACAGTATAATGGAAAGGGAAGAGTTATACACATGTTAACACATTGTTGTCACCATAAAAGTTCGGCCCCAGTGGGCTAATATAATACATGGCATAATATCAATTTTCCCCCGCAAATTAAGGAAACTAAAATAAAAATGTTAGCAAATTAGAAGTTAGAAATTAAAAGTTCAAAATTAGTAGAGTGAGAGTGAGAGTATCCTCACAAAAACAATAAACACTAAATAGATGCGTTGGATACGTTAAAGTATTACTGTACTCTTACTACTTTGTGCAGACTTTGCGCCCCAGTGGGCTTGTAGTCATTTTCGTAGATCTCAAAGTTCTTCTCAGTCTACTCTGAATATATATGCATTCTTTATACCCTGCAATGGAACAAAAGAATAAAAATAAGACATTAACTGTCTGGTCTCATATAAAGAAAAGTTACATCAAAGCGGCTCATACGAACTACAGACAGCATAGGAAAGCCACTATTGAATCTTGAATAGAATATTCATCAAACAATATAAGTTATGCCCCAGGGCACTCACAAATGTACATACAATTCTTCATCTGCGTTGAGCCCTCTCAGCTCTTTACTGTCGATTGGCAAGATGTACCTAGATTCTAGTATCCCAAGCTTTTTCTCTCGATCGCCACCCATCTTGATGCCATCAATCACACTGTACGTCAAATCTTTAATTTCTCCATTGTGATATGTCTGGCAATGTCTGGCTAGTGCATAGCTTGTGTGTCATTGTTTTTGACTGCCCTTAAATGTTGTAATATTCGTTTGTGTACTTGTAGGGTGGTGCTGCCCACATGCACTTTATCACACCCGCATTTTAACATGTACACCGCATACTCACTTTTACACGTAAAGTGACCTTTTACTTTGTGTACCCTCTTGTTAATAGATACCTCCTTGAGGTTTTCTCCATTTTTACATGCTTTGCATTTGCTGCAGCGGAAAAAACCATCCTGAGGTCGTAATCATGTAGCTTTGTCTATTCTTACATCGCTGTGGACCAACTGGTCTCGGATAGAGTCTGCTCTTTTCTAAGTAATAAGAGGTTTCTTGGGTATGTCTTGACCTAAAACTCAGGAGGTGCCAATGCTTCTGTAGTACTGTCCTGAGAGTATCATGTGCAGTTTGTAGGTGGTAATAAAACGGTGTTCTGCTTTGTTCTCTACTCTGCGTTTACTTCTGAAAATAAGAGATTCCCTCTGTGTTTTCTCTATGCTCTCTCTAGCATTGTCCAGAGTATGTTTGCTACACCCTTGTTGCTGAAATATTTGTGTCATATGATCTTTCACTCGTTTGAAGCCCTCCTCTGTGTTGCATATTCTTCTGGCTCTCAGATATTCACCATAGGGGATGCCCAGAATCTGACAGATAGGGTTGAAACTTTGGGCATGTAATATGCTGTTCCCTGTGCTGGGTTTCCTATACAACGAGGTAATGATTTCCTTATTCCTCACTTCTATTTTGACATCAAGGAATTCGGCTGTAGTGGTGCTGATCTGACTAATGAACTTAAGGTTCAAAGTGTTCTCATTTATTTCAGTTACAAAGCTCTCAGCACTTTCAATGTCCTCTCACCAAATGACGAAAATATCGTCGATAAATCTAAGCCATTTCATTATTCTATTACTCCATTTTTCTAGTGGGCAGTTATTGAAGACCAGGTCTTCCCACCACCCCATGTGTAGGTTTGCAAAACTAGGGGCAAAACACGTACCCATGGCTGTACCTTGTTGCTGTTCAAATATGTCATGACTGAAGAAGAAAATATTGTGTCTAAGACACCAACTCATCATTTCAGTCAACATCATGTTATGCTTACAGAACCTTATATGCCTCTCCTTCAGAAAGTATTCTGTGCCTCTGATGCCATCATCATGATTAATATACAGTGATTGGACGTCCAGTGTCATGAATAGTAAACCCTCCTCCCATTGTATATCCTGTAGATGCCTTAGGAAATCAGTAGTGTCCTTTATGTATGCTGGTAATCTTTCAACAAATATCCTGAGAAAAGTGTCAATGTATTTCGAAACATTTTCAAACATGCTACCCTGTGCTGCAATGATAGGTCTGCCCGGGGGTTTCGAGGCATCTTTATGTATTTTGGGGATGAGGTAAAATACGAGAAGTTTCGGTTCCTACACTTTCAGAAAACTGTGTTCATCGCTACTAATCAGTCCTTCACTTCTCCATTTAGAAAGGAGATTACTGAAACCTTTCTCCACCTCCTTGCAATGGGCTAAACTTACTTTTTGTATCACGAGCAGTCCCTTAAATAGTTGTATGCTTCTATCATATAGGCTTTCTTAGACTAAAGGACTATATTGCCCCCTTTGTCCGAGCTCCTAACCACTACATCTTTATTCATCGATATTTTCTTTGTAGTTTTTCTAAGACTGTGATCAGTATTGTACACTCTTTCAGTTTTAGTGTCCCTCTATCTTCTGATTTCACTAGTGACCCTTTCTACAAATCTATCTAGATCATCATTGATGGTTGGTGGTAAGGTTTTGGATATGGGTCTTAAGGCCAATCCGCCCTCCTCAGAGACCCATATACCTTCGTTCTCCAATCTCTCTGCTATCAATGTCTGTTCTGAGGTGCCTAAATCTGTCCCTTCCCATAGCTCCGGCATGACATCAATATCGGCAACTACCACATTTTGCTCTATTGGATTAGTTGTGGCTGCTGCTGCACTTTTAGGGGTGCTCATTTTATAGAATTTGGCTACCTTCAATTTCCTCACAAATGTAAAAAGATCAATTCTTGTTTCAATATAGTCAAAGTTTTTCGGTTCACTGTAAGATAGTCCCAAAGTCAAATTTTTCCGGTCTTCATCAGTAAGTACCATGTCCGATAGATTAATTACCGTCATTGTTTCTTCATTCAGTATCTCCTGTAGCTTCTCGTCACTTTGCCACTGTTTTCTTCTGCGCTTTCTTTTTCCTTGACCGCCTCTTCTGTTCTCCCTCTTCCTCTGCCTCTTTGTCTTGTGTTGCCCCGCCAGGGTCTATGATTTGTTCTCCTGTCCATCTTTAAAAAATCAAACTTGTCTTGTAGTGTAGTATATCCTCCAACTCTTCTCCCTTCCTCATGCTCAGTGTCTGAAGTGCTGGCATCACTGGGGGGGGGGTCCTGTTGTACTCTCACAACTCCCTTAACTTTTTGTCTCCGCAGATTATCAAAGCGCTTTGCGAATGTATAGATTTGTCCCGCTTCGTAATCAATCCTGTCGCGGGTAAACTTGCGTGCCTTTTTATGGACTATTCCGTCTTCAATTGCGATAAGTCTATCACCCATGGATTTCGTTAAAGATTGGCCCAATTCTTGATTTTCGTGTTTCTCTATTTTCTCTTCTATCTCCTTAACCCGTTGACCGCGGCGCGAATTCCGCTGCAGTGCGGGTTAAATAATGAGTGGGCGTGTCTGGGACGGCCCCCGGCCGTCCTCCGCACACGCCCACCGGGACGTCGGACGGCCGGGGGCCGTCCGACGCATCAAACGGGTTAATCTCACCCAGGATCCTTTCTCTGTCAATTTTGGCATATTTAATCAAAATTCGTATCATGCCTGCTGAGCTGTTCGCATTGTGTTCTGCCCACTCTCTCAGCATCTCTGGATTAGGGTTTTCATGGCTTGGCATAGTTAGTATTCTCAGACCCCTTGGCACTCTCCCCACATCAAGGTATTTCTGTAGGGACTCGCATTCCCACCATTTAGTGAGTTCAGACTTTCTCAGTCTCTCCAAGAATTTTAATTGTATGTAAATGTTGTCACCGCTTGTGGGCACTCCCCCTGCGGTGTTGCTTGTGCTCTACCCTGGTATGTTGGTGAAAATAGTGGCAGACCTTAATTGCCTTGCAGCAAATACCGATGTTGTGCGATCGGTCATGGCTTTACCCGATTTAAGTTTTTAAAGCACTCGCAGCTAATCTGCAGGGATATGCACTCTTCAAGCCACACCTCACTCTGCAGTCCAGACTTGCCCAGCACGCAAGAGTCACTCATCTCCGGACATCGGTGCTCCATTGTGGCGGTCCTCTGACTGCCCCTGCCCGTCCTCCTGCCTTCGGTGCTGTCTCCCTCCGTGTCAGGCTGAGGTTTCTGTGCGGGGGCTGACAGGCTGCTTTCCGCTTCCTTTCCTGCACGACTTTGCCTGTCGGTGCCTGATCGTGGGAGATATATATATCGATATATATATATATATATATATATATATATATATATATATATATATATATATATATATATATATATATATATATATATATATATATATATATATATATATATATAGATAGATATATATTACCTACTGGCAGTCGCCAGTAGGTAGTTATAGTTAGACCTAGTTTCCATAGGAACAGCATTTTTTTTTCGATTTTTTGAGTTGCCTATAACTTTGGCGTTGTTTGACCAATCTTCATGAAATTTCCTAAAAAAGTGTCAATGTAGGTTATGGTTGTCATGGAAAGTTTGGGGGTGATCCATGCAGTGGGGACTGAGAAATAGGGGCACAAAAAAAGGTGCATTTGTAATGTTAATTCCCATAGGAATGCGTTGTCGAACCTACAGCCCAAACCACTGGGTGGAATTACACCAAATTTGGCAGAAAGGTGGATGCTGTTATGCAGATTGTGGTTTTTGTTATTTGGTGCACATCCATCTAATATTTTTTTTAGAAATGTGGGCTGAAAATTATAGATATATCTCTGGCTGCGGATATTTCGTGGTTGTTTCGCGATTAATCGTGGATGCACGCACCAACAGGAATGCTCTGACATTCGCAATGACACCGTGCCTGCCATCGCGGCCCCCGTGTACCATTGCAGCAGCATTGTGAAAATCGTGAAGTCCTCTTGAACATTAGTGAAAATATATTAAAATATATATATATATTTGTACACAGTCCCATGTCACTGTCACACACATGTATGCACTCACAAACTCACTCAGACACTGATACACCCATTCACATACCCACTCACATACATATACATTCAGTCACACACATACGCACTCAGATACTCATGCACCCACTCACAACCCATTTAGATACTCATGCACCCATTTACAGACTCACTTGAGAGTGATGAACCCATGTACAGACCCACTCTGAGACTCATGCACCTACTTAGAGACCCACTCATAGACTCATGCGTGCAGTTGCATACCCACTTAGAGACTCTTACACCCACTCACAGACCCACCTGGGCACTCATGCACCCACTCACTGACCCACTTAGATACTCATGCACCCACTTACCGACTCACTTGGAGAGTGATGCACCCATGTACAGACCAATTCAGAGACTCACGCACCCACTTACAGACCCACTCACATACTTACATATGTCCTTACAAACCCACTGAGACACTCATACACCCACTCACAGAGACACTCAGACACTCATACACCCATTCACACACCCATACAGTCACTGACACACTCAGTCACAGACCCCCTCAGAGACGTATGAACTTAGTCACTCACTTACTCATGCATTCAGAAACTCACACACCCACTCAGAAACTCACTCAGATATACACACACCCACTCACTCACCCAGTCAAGGCTCATGCATCTACTCACAGACCTACCCAGACACTCACCCTCCCAGTCACAGACCCACTTAGACACTCATGCCTGCACCCATTCACTCACCCACTCAGAGACATGCTTTCACTCACAGACTCATTGAGACACTCATACACCCACTCACAGATCCCCTCAGACACTTATACATCCACTCACAGACCCACTCAGACACTCACACACCCATACAGTCACTCACACAGCCACTCATAGGCCCACTCAGAGGCTTATGCACCCAGTTAGTTTTACACTCAGAGACTCATGTACCCACGCACAGTCGCACTCACATACCCACACACTGACCCACTCACCCACTAACAGAACCACTATGACACTCACGCTGCCAGTCATAGGCCCACTGAGAGACTCATGCACTCACTCACATATCCACTCAGACACTCATGCACCCACTCACCCACCCATTCAGACACCCACTTAGACACTTATGTATCCACTCACAGATCCATTCAGACAGTCATATACTTACAAATGCACAAAGGCACTCATGCACCTACTCACAGATTGAGTGCGAGACTTATGCAACCAATTACAGATCCATTGTGAAAATGATGCACCCATACATAGATGTACTGAGGCAGTCACACATTTCATTACAGAAGTATTGATAGACTGATGCACCGTCTCACAGATCCCCTCAAATACTTATACAGTGAAGGAAAGACTTAGTGATACCATGATGCATGCAGTCATAGATTACACTGAAAAAGTTATGCACTGTGTTATAGAGATATTAAGGGAGTTGTACATGCTATTATACAGTTGTATAGATAGTAATGTGTTTAGTGTGTTGTTTATAATTCATTTTGCAGTTATAAGTTTTGAAAGTGATGGTTGCTATTGAATGTCTGCATTTGTTTTGTCATTCCGCGACATATTCGCGGTGATCGCTGCTACCGATATCCGACGCCACTGAGAAAACAGAAAATCGGTTTAAATGGTTGTTTTTATACAAAAATCCCTACATAAATATCACTTTAAACAGTGGAGTACTAAACCTCTAGTGCCTAAAATACTGTAAAATGTGTGCATATATGTATGTTGCACCCCCTAAAAAAGGCACAATCGTTGCGGTTATCGGAGTCATCACGACTCTCGGTGTAATTGCAAAAATGGGAAGTAGGGTTCAAATGGGACCCCCTATTTTCTCGGTCCCAGCTTGACGAATCACCCTGAAACTTTTCAGACAGCATCTGAGGTGGCTGGCATATTAGTTTTGAAACGTTTGTGAAGATTCGTCAAACAGCGCAAAAGTTATGAACAAAACATAAAACACGTAGTCAATGGGAATTAGGTCCAAACTATAACTGCCTACTCGCGACCTCCAGGAGGTAATATATATACATTTATAAGTATGTATATATATATATATATATATCCAAGCTCCAAAGTACCCAACGTACAAGGAGCACTCGAACGGCAACATGCTCATGAAAAGCCTTTATGGTATACAATCCGCCGGCACAACGATAACTTTAAGCAGTTCAATTTGCCATGGATGCCTGACGCGTTTCGAAGTGTCCCCACTTCTCTTCAGAGGCTTTGGCAATTGAAGGCGCATAGGACACCGCCCTCATCATTTAAATGCTCCAATGCATGCCCTGGATGGGACGCTCTGCCGCGACTAGCAGAGCATTATGGGCCTTGTAGTGTCCTTTGTCTCCAGATGGAGCGCGCAATGTTGCTGCTGTAACATTCATAGCCCCCAGATGGGCCTCGGTGTGCCGGTGGAAATGCTAAATCCGTTGCTGCCCCACGAAGTCAGCCTGCTCGATAACAGACCGCGTGGCCCCCACATCCTGGGGTGGTGCTCCTTCGCGGCAGGGTGTGCCGCGTGTTTATTCAAGCTCCAAATCCAAGGCTTTCAGTAATTCTACTGCTGCCATCGGATTCATCGTGGATTTCAAATGGAGGCTTGGCGAGGGGACTACAATGCACGGCGCGGTGGTGGTAAAAACAGCGCAAATGCCTTGGATATCATCAGGCATGCCGCATCAGTAAGAACTTTGATTTGTGTAATAAGGACACTTACCTGGTACTAAGGTCGATATGGCCAGGGTGATTATATTTTGGAACATTGCCTTGCTGAGAGGGCGGCTCGGGGAGGTGAATTTCATCGGAGTCCCTCGTCACTTTCCACCATTTGAAAGCGCCAATCACGGAGACATATGTTTAAAAAGACGTGCCGTGCATTATGATATTGACACACCTTTTAGAAGCACTGAAGAAAGCTATTGCTGAAACGCGTCTGCTATTTAATAAAAAGTGTGGTTTCATAGTCCCCGCGAGTGCCTATGCGTGCATTATTTCTCAAGCAGCGGAGCTGGTATTAAATGTGAGTTCCATCCTCACAATTCAAATGGCACCCGCCTTAAGAGTTCGGCAAAACCTGCTGTTGGTGGAATTGGGAGCAGAGATTCGTAGCAGGAGCCAGAACCGTCTCCACATGATGTCTCCGTCGACCAACGGTCGTGGATTATTCAAATCCAAGGCTTTCAGTAATTCTACTGCTGCCATCGGATTCATGGTGGATTTCAAACGGAGGCTTGGCGAGGGGACTACAATGCACGGCGCGGTGGTGGTAAAAACAGCGCAAATGCCTTGGATATCATCAGGCATGCCGCATCAGTAAGAACTTTGATTTGTGTAATAAGGACACTTACCTGGTACTAAGGTCGATATGGCCAGGTTGATTATATTTTGGAACATTGCCTTGCTGAGAGGGCGGCTCGGGGAGGTAAATTTCATCGGAGTCCCTCGTCACTTTCCACCATTTGAAAGCGGCAATCACGGAGACATATGTTTAAAAAGACGCGCCGTGCATTATGATATTGACACACCTTTTAGAAGCACTGAAGAAAGCTATTGCTGAAACGCGTCTGCTATTTAATAAAAAGTGTGGTTTCATAGTCCCCGCGAGTGCCTATGCGTGCATTATTTCTGCAAGCAGCGGAGCTGGTATTAAATGTGAGTTCCATCCTCACAATTCAAATGGCACCCGCCTTAAGAGTTCGGCGAAACCTGCTGTTGGTGGAATTGGGAGCAGAGATTCGTAGCAGGAGCCAGAACCGTCTCCACATGATGTCTCCGTCGACCAACGGTCGTGGATTATTCAAATCCAAGGCTTTCAGTAATTCTACTGCTGCCATCGGATTCATCGTGGATTTCAAACGGAGGCTTGGCGAGGGGACTACAATGCACGGCGCGGTGGTGGTAAAAACAGCGCAAATGCCTTGGATATCATCAGGCATGCCCCATCAGTAAGAACTTTGATTTGTGTAATAAGGACACTTACCTGGTACTAAGGTCGATATGGCCAGGGTGATTATATTTTGGAACATTGCCTTGCTGAGAGGGCGGCTCGGGAGGTGAATTTCATCGGAGTCCCTCGTCACTTTCCACCATTTGAAAGCGCCAATCACGGAGACATATGTTTAAAAAGACGCGCCGTGCATTATAATATTGACACACCTTTTAGAAGCACTGAAGAAAGCTATTGCTGAAACGCGTCTGCTATTTAATAAAAAGTGTGGTTTCATAGTCCCCGCGAGTGCCTATGCGTGCATTATTTCTGCAAGCAGCGGAGCTGGTATTAAATGTGAGTTCCATCCTCACAATTCAAATGGCACCCGCCTTAAGAGTTCGGCGAAACCTGCTGTTGGTGGAATTGGGAGCAGAGATTCGTAGCAGGAGCCAGAACCGTCTCCACATGATGTCTCCGTTGACCAACGGTCGTGGATTATTCAAATCCACGGCTTTCAGTAATTCTACTGCTGCCATCGGATTCATCATGGATTTCAAACGGAGGCTTGGCGAGGGGACTACAATGCACGGCGCGGTGGTGGTAAAAACAGCGCAAATGCCTTGGATATCATCAGGCATGCCGCATCAGTAAGAACTTTGATTTGTGTAATAAGGACACTTACCTGGTACTAAGGTCGATATGGCCATGGTGATTATATTTTGGAACATTGCCTTGCTGAGAGGGCGGCTCGGGAGGTGAATTTCATCGGAGTCCTCGTCACTTTCCACCATTTGAAAGCGCCAATCACGGAGACATATGTTTAAAAAGACGCGCCGTGCATTATGATATTGACACACCTTTAGAAGCACTGAAGAAAGCTATTGCTGAAACGCGTCTGCTATTTAATAAAAAGTGTGGTTTTATAGTCCCCGCGAGTGCCTATGCGTGCATTATTTCTGCAAGCAGCGGAGCTGATATATATATATGAAAAAGGTGTTCACTTACATGAAATATACTAACATTTTTGTTGTTAAGGCTTGCGTGGTAAAGGGTTATGCATGGTAAAGACTTGCGCGGTAAAGGCAATGCGTGGTAAAGCCATTGCGTGGTAAAGGACGCGCGGTAAAGGCATGCATGGTAAAGGCATGCGTTGCAATGACATACATCCAAAAGATTATGCATTGCAAGCAATGCACAGTAATATAACATTTCATTTAACATTGAGCCTTTCAAATCGAGACCTATAGTGACTGTGGCTAACTTAACGTGAGCACACTCTAGCTATGATTAACTGTTAATGCGATAATCACTCATTATGATAATTCGAATGATAAAATCATACAAAAATTTGAGCAAGCAAAGATTATATGTGAAGTATAATAACATGTAGAAAAATGAAAAATGCATCACCACTGTCTCACAGGATTCTAAGGCAGGAACCAACTACCCTGTTCACATACCCTGCCTAACCACTCTGGTGACTGAGAGCAGCAAAACAGGGATGGGACCAATCGGTATAGAAACATAAAACACAATTCTAATAGGGGAAGTTGTAAAAGAGAAAAAAGTTGGAATTAGTATTGAAATAAGCCTGACAGTCGCTTTTCGATGTGGCACTCAGGGGCAGGGATCTGTGTTAGTCTTCATGAGCAGACTCCAAAGGTTGCAGCCTCAGAGAATGATATACGCTTGGCAAACGTATAAGAAAGAGAACACCCAGGTTATACTGCAAGTGATATCAGGCAAACATGAACATTGAGAACAAAATGTGAACAAAGATCAAGACAGGAAGACACATGAAGAGAGAGAGTTTCATACATCCTAGTTGGCAGAGTCTAAAAACAGAGGTCTGCATGTGGATTGCTTTGCTAAGATGTTTACTTCTTGTGATCCTTTGCTATGCGCTTCTCCTATCATTGTTGTGTGTGTTTTATCAACTGCCTTGTGTCATGTTTGGAATCCTTTTAGACTTGATTCCATCGAACTGAGTTGAGGATCACAGGTGGCGGTGGGGAGCTCTGTGTCTCGTCAGTTGCATTGACTTACACTATAATGGCAGAGGATAGATATGCGACCTGCATAGAGACTACTTTCTTTGAGAGAGTCAAGCACAGCAGGTAAGCAAACTGGCATTTTTAGAGATAAGCACCATGTCACATGAGCTCTAAAGACCAGACACATGAGAATAATTTAGCATGCATAACATCCATTGTGGCAATTTTGATTTGGGAAGATTTTGATCAATGTAACCTGAACAGCTCATCTTTGACCAGCTGTTTCTGAGTTGCTACAATGAGAAGACAGAGGAGAAGGTGCTCACTTGCAAGAACCCCCAGTTAGATAAGGCTTTGTTAATAGCACACAGCATATGGAATTTGCAGGTTAAACCCAAAGTGTTGAACAAGGTAAGTGATGAGGCTGTGAGTGCATAGGTCACACTTTCAAGGGAGGGAACAAGTCTGGTTGCAAATAGAATAATGGTAGAGAAGTGGAGTGGCTGAAGCTATTTTAGATGTTGCTCTATTAAGCGAAGGTGAACTTTAAGTTTTGTCCTACTACTAAGAAAGTGTTCAGTAATTGTGTGCTGCTGGGGCAATTTCTGAGGACTTGTCATGTTCCAACAAAAAGAACGGGGGTCAATGCAGGTGTGGATGAATCAGAACTGTGAGTATGGATTACATGGTGGTTACTGTAATAAACAGTAAAATCCAGCTTTTGAACTAATTTTGGATGGCACTGCCACTGTAGCAGAAGAGTTGCACCTGTTCACTGTCTTTCTTGCACAGAATAGTGTCCTCTGATTTAAAAGGACCCTGTTTGACTTTGCATCAGCCATGTCAGTCAACATAAAATGGACATTTTGTTTAAAGTGGTGAAAGGTGTCTTTCCATTCTAAGATGATATCCTTGCCTTTGGAAAGGATATACACAAACATAATCAGAGATTAAACAAAGTAATGTGATAAAATATTTAAAAAATGGTTGATTCTGCAATAAAACAAATGAGTATTTGCAAAGTAAGTGGTTGATTACCTAGGGCATATTTCAGTAGAGTCTAGACCTCGTCTCCCAAACACTTTTGAAAAAACATCTGTACTTAACAGCAAAGAACAAGTGTTGTTTTTCTTCAGCTTAAGTGAATTTTATTTAAAATGTGTCTCAGAGACCAAACACTGAGGGAAGTTACTGGAAAAAGGGGCAGAGTTAAAGGGGTGAAAGAACAAACAGAATTGCTTGTGCTGGTCAAGAAGGCCTTAATAAAAGCACTTGAAATACAAGCATATGTACTAGGAAGACCAGTTGACCTCACTGTTAAAGCTAGTGCACATTGTCCTGCTCACCTCCCACAGTAGGCAGAAGAGTCATAGAGGAATATGTGTCCGGTTTCTTAATACAACAGGAATTACAGTATTCTTTCATTGAGAAAGATATGATTGCACGTGGGCCCTGGAGAAGTTTAAAACAAACAATTGCCACAAAATTCAGGTTGAGGACAGATTACCAATCTCTTATCAATCTCATTGGGGCATGAATGTTCATACATTCAGGGCAACAGCTAGGTTAGCAAGGTTAAGGAGAAAGTTGCCTGAATAGAGCTTTAGGGTGGAGAACATACCAGGAAGATATAAAAGTAAAGCAGTGTTTTTCATTATTGTTACTGGTGGTTGAGGGACAACAAGAAACAGGAATTGATATGGAGGAGCTGTTTGTAGCTTCTGTAAAAGTAGAGCAATTGAATGATATTCCAAATAAGGGGCGGAAAGAAGATGTGGAAGTTGATGAGATTTTGCAACACGAAATGGAGAATATTAGGAAGGGTGCCTTGGGGCCAGGTGTTCAGTAGAGGAATTGCAGATCTTTGCCGTGTTTTCCCATAGCTGTGAATTGAGGGACGATTGCTGATGAGGATAGAGAAATATGTTTGAGGAAAACATGAGAAATTAATGGAACTTAGGAATAAAGTCTACGAAAAAGAGGCTGGGGGAGGCGTACAGGTGGCTGGTAATAGATAGGAGGTTGGGGTCGTAGTCATAAACTGTGGAGTGTGCAGGGTAGGTAGAAAGGGTGCAAAGGGTAGAAATTCTCCAGTGGTACTTGTGGAGCTCCCAGAAGGTCATTGGGTGAAGTTGGGGATTGATTTCTTTGATTTGGCTCAGATAAGAAGTATGTGGTGGCACTGGTAGATTATTGTATTAGTTAGATGGCACTGATAGATTACTGTATTAATTGGATTGAAGTTAAATTTGTCGATTGCCCAGGTACCACAAAGCTGTTACAATTTCTGTTAGAAGGTTTTCACAAGAGGCTTTACTGAAGACATTAGTAACAACAAGGAAATACAGTTTGTTTCAGATGCAATGCCAGAAAGATAAATAATTAATGATTAGATTGGTGCGTCAATGGGATCTTATCATTCAGTCCAATCTGATGAGTTCTCAAACGATATGTCAAAATTGCTTCCTTTGCAAAATAAATCTGTTAACCAGTGAATTTGGTGGTTGAGTCCATTAGATGAAGGAACTTTCACAAATGTGGACAGGGCCGAATGATGAAGCATGCCACAACACATGGGTCAAGGCTCCTGTCCAAAATTACTAGAATTGGTAGTACTGAGCATTTTTCTCGAAGCCTTAATACCTGGTCGGCTAAACCTTTTGTGAATTTGAATATTAAATCTCACCTATGCCTACGTATGATGTCCTTTAACCCAATAGTGGCTGGTGGTGTTGAAGTGTGGTGGGGCAGGGCGGGGGGAAAACAGATTTTTTTTTTAAACTTACCTGCAGCCAGCCATATTGCGCTCTTCTGCTCCAGTCCACTGCAGGCATAGGCTCCCAGAATCACCTGCGACCAATCCTGACGCTGCTCTCATTCATGAGAGCAGCATCAGGATTGGGCTAAGTGCCCTGAATTTGAGCTCCCAGTGAGACTGGGAGCCTGTGCCTGCTGTCGCCAAACAGGCAACGCAGCTTGGGTTGGAGACAGCTTCAGTGCGCATGTCGGTTTGGCCGTCCTAAGACGGCCGGCCAAACCAACATGCACACTGATACCAGTGCATACCACTCCTCCTCCAGTGACTGTCATCCCCCTGGTCCTGCCCCAAAGCCTCTCCTGGGGAAGGAAAAATAAGACGATAATAAAACGTGTGCATTATCATTTTATTTTTCCTTTCCTGCTGTTTCGAGGTAGCTGGCGGGAGGGGGCGATGTTCCTCCGCCATAATGGAGAAGCCGCTGTTGCTTTAACCTTGGGCCACCAACCCAAAAATAGGCAACATATATGAAAGTTATCTAACTGTGCAACCTGATCTATGTAAACTTTGCAACTATGTTCCTGAAATTTATAAGCTATGCACTTCAGAAGCCCTATAAACTCGCTTCAGTTGTCAACATGTTTCTATTTCTTTACCTCTGCGCCTAGAAGCAATGAAGTTTTGGAGTGTGCACTGTACAAGTAAAATGAATACAGATAACAACATAGTACACAATTAATTAAATGTTCAAATATCTATTCCTTGTAATTTCTTCCTTTTCCTAGTGGTAAATATCACCAAAGCATCTCGAATGGAAAGCATTTTTGCTGTGTGTGCCGCTTGGTGTTCTCATGCTTACCCAGCATGCAATAACCACACAACACATCAGACCATTAAAAAGTTGTCTGTGACCATAGTTTAAGACTGAGGGAAAATTACACCTGACTAAGATTAGAGATATATAAGTTACACTGTGATTCACAGGAATCTTTGTCCATCTACAGTTCTCCTTTGTGCGTTTCGTTGGAACTGTCGCTAATTCATCTGCTTGCCCAGGAGAGTTGCCTGAGAGTGCTTCAGGTCTGTTGGCTTTTACTGTTCTTTTAAAAACAAGGTTTAATGACAATAGAGTAGAAGGATATAAGCTTCTCAATTTGTCTTCTTCTGACTCCTGTGCATCAGCTTTGCCAGGACTATGTAGGTTGTGCTTAGTCCAAACCACCAGACCATCTGCACCTGTGAATCCCTAAGGATCCTCAAGGATCCACAAAGCTCACGCTCTATCTATGAAGGCTGTGGAAGCCAGAAACACACTAAAGGTACACTTGGCACATGAGGAGAAAATTAGTTCTGCCCCAGTTTACTTCCTTATAACTGCCCACCCTTCGTTCATTTAAGTCCTATCACCAGTTAATACATTTTGCTTTCAGGCAATCCATTTGTTTATGTAAATCATCTAATAATTTGGCCTTCCCTGCTACCACAAAAATGCAGTGGAATTATTCCCCTTTGTCTCTTAAAAGATGACCCATTTTGATGAACAAATGTCAGTCTTTGGGAGAAGCCATGCCACTCACTGACAAAACTCTAATTAGTCTTGACCCCTGCAATGTGAAAAAGAGAATATCCAGAGGGGAGACTTCTTTATAAAGGTAAACAGACTTTGCAAGAGCATCCCCCTAAGGCTCGGGCATGAACCCTCTCTAAACAGATTTATAAAATAACTAATCTCTTCATACAACATCCACACGCACTGACCTGGTTAACTGAACTCCCAACTGCAGCCAATATAAGGATGGAACATAATGCACCTAGAGTTCTTTTACCCACTCTACCTTATGGCAGTTTCACAATATCTATGCTTGAATCACCCATACTCAAGCTCTCTAATGTAAAAGAGTGTCAACATTTCTATCAGTACTGTCTACCACTGCGTGCCCAAAGGAGGTCTGCACTGTCTATATTCTAAGTTAAAATAGAAACAAGTAGGAGATGTTGCTCGAATGTGAATGTACCTTGAAAAAATAAAAGGCAAGAGGCATTTGGAAAAACAGGAACAGTTGGTTTGATAAAGTGCAGCGACCAGGAGAACAGGCGACAGTCAAATTACATTGGTTTTGGCAGTGATTTTATACATTTCACAAAGTGTCATAAAGCAATTTGTACATTCTTTTAGAACAGGAATCTGGGCCAAGTCACGGGCCATAAATCTGGTCTTTTGATAAGAAGCGCAGGTCTGTCTCAACCTTGCATGGACACAATGTGGGGCCAGTGGGTACATGTCCAGATGTTCGACATGGGGAGCGCGTGATCACTGCGTGTAGTGTGCATGTAGGGTTCTGATTGGCTGAGTGTTCCTAACTTAGTGTGGCATCTGACTTTATGGTGTTTTGTGAACGCGCACCCCTCCAGCCATGTCGTATGTTTCCTGCACAGCCCATTGTTGTTTTCTCTATGTTAACCAAATTGTGCACATTGTAGGCCTTATTTTCCTTTGCAAACGTTACTAGATAAACACGCTTGCTTTTGTGCCACAATGTACTTTCACACGGAACCTGCATATGTTTTTGCGTTCTGTTCTTTTCCTAGGATTTAGTCTGAACACCACTGACAAGGTCAAACAACAATGTCCCTTGTTATTCTTTCTGGCCAAGCACTAGCACCTAGACATAACACAAGAATGCAGATGTTGTTTATGGGCACATATGTCCTTTCATATAGATGAGTCCATGAGCCAAAAACACACACAAGGAATGAGAGTTCTGAGACAAGAGCACTGAGGCTGCTTAGATGTAGAACGTTCCTCTGTGAATGCTAAGGTTCTGGGTCTGCCAGTAATCCCAGAGATCTTTGCTATATAATCATTTAGCCTCACTAGCAAGGAAGGGAAGTTTAAGTTATGCTGTCCTTTAAAACGACAGGGCGTTTTTTATGATATACAGAATATTAACCATGCTAACAGTATTTTTAGTGTGCATTTGCTTTCTAATTGTGGCACATATACTGCATTTCAGAGCACGATAGTTTAAATAAATATTCTAAACTTCCTTCGTGTCTCCTGACTATCTGAATATGGGCAAGTATGAATGAGAGAGAGGAAGGGTCAGGAATCACTAAGGGCTAATACTGAAATAGAGACAGCCAACGTATTCATGTCTCAAGATTGTCGGCGGTTAAAATGGGCAGTTGTGTCAGAAGATGAAAGTATCTTAGATCAGATAAAGCTAACTGTTGAAGACACACTAATAGTTTTCTCCTCTTTAGATACACAAGATGTTTCTCCTTCTGCTTATATGAAGGTACATGAGGACCTGTTTGCAAAACTGAAGGGTTTCTTTACTACCAATAAAAGATCCACTAGGTATCTAAAACAAAAATCAGCTAAATGGTACGATGAGACATGCAGGATTGCATTTAGGCACCTTTCCCAGGCAATTAAGCAGGGAGTTCCACAGGAGATCAAGAATGCCAGAATAGAATATAAAGAAGTCCAACGCAGGGCAAAGAAAAATTTTGATGACAATAGATGGCAGGACCTGATTCATGCTAGCAATGGGAAGAACTGGCGACAATTTTGGCATATAGTCAGATGGGGCAGTGGGAAAATAGGGCCCGTTCCACTTAACAATGTGCCACCTGAACAATGGGTCTCGCACTTTCAGGCCCAATTTGCCTCTTCGGTGGGTATCTCTATACATTTTCCTGAGATCACCACAGATGTTGTTTTATCTTTTGATTTAGGGGAGATAGAAAGAGTCCTGGATGGGGTCCCTGCTGGCAGGGCCCCCGGCCTGGATTGTATTCCAGCCAACATATTCAAGCAAGATAGGAAGAACTGGCTCAGATACATATATATTATTTCTAATGCCTTGGCTAGAGGTGCCTCCATACCAGAAACCTGGCGTGGGGCAGAAATTATTCCAATATATAAAAAGGGGGATCGTGCCAGCCCAAGTAATTATAGGCCAATAAGTCTAATTGATACACTCCAAAAGATTGTGGCCAGATTCGTGTTAGGCAGAGTAAACATGTGGATAATCGATCAGGAAGTTCTGTCTTCCCTTCAAGCGGGCTTTACGCCCTCGTGTCAGCACCATTGATCAAGTGTTTAGATTTATGATGATCTATTGGGGCACTGTGATTTTAGGTGGGGGGACATTATATGCTGCGTTCATAGATCTTAAATCAGCATTTGACCTGGTCCCCGGCACAAATTATGGGACACATTAAAGGACGCAGGGATGCCCCCTGAGCTTTTACTTCTCATCATTAAATTGCATGAGTCTAATTATGCTCAGGTAAGGTGGGGACAACAGGGCGAAGTAACGGGCACGCTTCCCAGTTAATAAGGGTGTGCGACAGGGGTGCGTTCTGGCCCCCACTCTATTCTCCCTGTTTATAAATAAGGTCGTCTCTTACTATGCAACTTACCCAACTGATGCCCCAACTCTTGCTGGTCAGAGGGTGCCACTGTTAATGTTTGCAGACGACACCTTGATCTTGTCCAAAACTCAATCGGGTCTGCAACGTGCCCTCGATAGATTTACTGGTTTTTGCAATGACCAGGAACTAGTAGTAAACGTCGATAAGACTAAGTTCATGGTGCTGCATAAACACAAAGTGGTAAAAGGTAGAGTCAAAATGAACAATCTGTTCTTGGAGCAAACAGATACCTTTACCTATCTGGGAGTAACAATGGGAAAGAGGATGAACTGGAAACCCCAGATAGATCTGCTAGTACTTAGGCACAATCAACTAGCAGGGGCTCTCTCAAAGAACACCGACTCTCTCAAACCAAACCGGTAGGACTGGCACTAACTATTTATCAAGGAAAGGTTAGGGCATCGATAATATATGGCGCTGAGCTTTGTGGATTTGAAAATGTATCTCCCCTAGTCATTGCTCAAAATAAGTTCTTGAGATCGCTAACAGGACTTCCTCAATCGACTCCTCTCAAACCCTTCAGTTAGACTTGGGATACACTTCATTTGAGGAGGCTGCGGGCTTTAGACCCTTAGCCTATTGGAGACGGCTCTGGACAACACCAGAGCTAGCACCCTATGCAGACGCAGTAAAGTATATTAGAGAAGCTGACTTCTCCTCGAACATTAAGTGGCTACAAAAGGTTAAGCACAACTTATGTGATATGGGGTTGAGACACCTGTGGGAAGACCCAGTATGGAACACCTTCCCTAATAAGAGTGTTTTTAAAGCACTTTACAGTGACATGATCAGTCAAAAGTTCATGTCTCTGGTAAGTAGTAGTTCCCTAACAGGTATCTTTATAGATCATAAGGATGAACCAAGATCTGAAGCCTATTGGGATTTTATTACGAGACCATGTGACAGGAAACTATACCATCAATTTAGAGTGGGCACTCTTCCGCTAAAATCTTTTACGTCAAAGTGGCACGACGTTTTAGATTCAAAATGTCCTACGTGTCCAACTATGGAGGAGTCAATAGCCCACTTATTGTTTGTTTGTCCTGCATACAGGGTACCTCGAAACAAGTGGCTTAAGCCGATTTGTGTTAATCTTGGCACAAGATCTGGGAATGTAGCTTTGCGCATTCTGAAAACAGATACCTGTGAAGAAGTAGTCATAGCGATGGCAACATTTCTGAGTTGGGTCTGGGCTCTTAGGAGAACTACTCGGGGGGCTACGACTGCGATTCCTCCTGATAATTAATAAGTTGGTATAATTGATTAAGAGGTGTCCCCCATATGTACTTTATTTCCTTGTAACTGCTAATGCTTAATATCTTAAATCAACTTCATTGGAAGATTTTAACTTATCCATAGATTGGCTGATTTTAAACGGGTAATATTTCAATCGATATTGTTTTTAGGAATTTTTAACCGGATTGATTTTAGTTCATGTTTCTACATGTATTTTACAAGCTATCTATGATATTGTATGTTTGTATTGTGTCTTTTATGATTGGAAATTATCGAATAAAGACTATCTGATGATGAATGAGAGAGTGAAAGGGAGCGTCCTCTTACCACGATCCCTGAGAAGGTCGAGAGTGTTGTGTTTTGGGGTGCCAATTCACTTGTTTCTCAAGTAAGGTTAGAAGGGCAAGTGAGGTACTATAGCTAGTCGGACTTGGGCCTATAGATACTGAGGTGGTATGGTGACTCAGTCCCTACATACTAATGTTCTATAGTTACAAGCATAGTTCTGTTCCAAGAGCAGAATCCCTGCAACAGCCAAACGTGTTCCATTGGGGCCAATCTCCTAAGACCACTGTGGTGTCGCTGCCTATCGTTGAGATCGATCTGGGTTTTCCTGTTGGCACGTTTGTCTAAGGGTTACGTGTCACCCCACCTGTGATCTGTCAATCAGTTGTTTCAGGCCCAGGTCACAGGGCCTGCCTGACTATGTATTTTTGACTCAGAGTTGATGGGTAGATCATTTTGAGTGGATTCAACAACAGTAATGCGAGTTTGTACATATATCATGGCGTACATTGACAACATATTTTTCAATAATAACATTCCCCCCTCTAATTGAATTTTCAACTACATCAATTGCCCCACACTTCATTGCAGTCACATTTTTTGAGGTACAGTGTGCTTCTGTTGTGTCTGTTACTATCTCCCTAGTTACTTGCATTCTACCTAATTTGAGGCGTTTTTCCAGCAGGAAACCCCCACTTCTAGGAAACGACACAAAAACAGCACAAAAATGATAATCGGAAACAATGGCAAGCACAGTCTGGTCACCCACCGGGGGAGCCAGGAAAACAAATCCATAAACCAGTCCTGCTCAGGGGCACCTTCCTCCTTCTTCATGTCAGCTTGTAGATGATGCAGTGCTTGGATGCCAAGAATCAGCGTCCCATTTTCCATGTCATTTCCATGGGTATTGTTGATAATCTTCAGCAATTTCCACCTGGTTCGCCTTTATTTGTAGGGTAAAGAAGGGTATTGTCCCTTGCACATTTACTTGAGTGCCAGAAAACAGTCTATAGTCCTCTGGAATGTCCTTGTACTGAGCCCAGGCAAAATAATCAGCAGTTCTTTTTTCCTCAAGCCTGATGCAATAGAGTTGTTTTCTTCTGTAGCGGATGTTTGACCACCTTGCACAGGTCTTCTCCAGGGATAACCAGGGTCGGGGTGTGTATGGTTACGAGGGCGCAGAGGCCCCGCAATCCAGGGATGAGCTGAGTGTAGGCACACTCCCACATTGCCAGTAGATATCCATCAGCGCAGAGGTGCCCCATTGTATGTCTGGTACATGCAGGATTGCTCCACAATTTTCATTTGTGCCAAGCGGGGTCGTTCCTTTGCATCTGAGACACAAGGAATAGAGTGAAAGTTTCCATACAGTTAGGGGTTGCCCCTTCCCTTCTAGCCATGTGTACCTATCTATCTCAGTGTCCCAGATTTCCTGACATGGGGTATCTATGTGGCTCCCGACCGAAGCTAGGAAACCACATAGCAAGGCCTGATCATAAATCGCATGGATTATGGCAATGCTCTGTTGTCTTCTGTAAATGAATACCTCTTAACCAGGCTCCAAGTCCTGCAGAACATGGCTGCCAGACTGGTGTTGAATCTTCCTCCGAGATCCCCCTCGGCCTCAAACTTAAGACTCCTCCACTGGCTCCCTGTCAGAAAACGAACTCGTTTTAAGATTCTCTGCCTAACTCATAAAAACATTTATGGAAATGGTCCTGGTTACTGGAAAAAGAAACTTAGCTGGTATTGCCCATGCAAGGCTCTAAGATCCAGCAACAAATTTCTTTTAAATTCTATTAAAATCCGTGCAACCAGAATGGGGGGGAGATCTTTCTCCTTCCTCGCACCTGCTTTCTGGAATAAACTGCCCCTATACTTGCGCACCATCTCAAGTCATAATAATTTTCGTGGGGAGCTAAAAACTTGGCTGTTTGACTTCTAACGGCTCTGCTTAAATTAACATCTGAGCTTTTCTGCAAGCGCCATGAGACTTTCAAGTGATATGTTTGCGCTAAATAAATATTCCTGATTTGATTTGATTTGATTATGTTGGCATTCAACCCTTCCTTTCTAGACTCCTTTCCCCTGGTATAATCAAGGTGGATGGCCCTGCAATGGAACTCCATGCCTGGGGTCCATTTGTATAATAAAGTCTGTCTGCGCACATGGCATAGGGTATCGCGAGCAGACATAGCACGACCTAGCTGATGTCTGGGTGCCCATGGCAGTCATGTGCTGGTTCCATGTGTTGTGGAAGAGTGCGCTGTGTAGTACATGTGGAATACTAGTGTCTGGTTCAGTGTAAGTTTAAGTGAGGTGGGAGAGGTCCCTACGTAAGCGCTGTAGAAATATCGAGATAGGCTCCATGTGACCAGACAGATTTCTCACTACGAATGGATATGGCCACACCCATGCTAAGCACATGGCGTACAAAGATGCAATAATACATAACTTTTGGAATGTTGCAGGTCTTGGGATGGTGTCTGGTGGGGTCATATGCAGCTTTCTGGCATCTGGGGGTGTCTTTGCTAGGCACAGTGTAAAGTCTGTTTGTAAAAAATGTCCGTAAAAAATAGTTTGCGATTTTTGTTGGTTTCAGCACTCAACCCTCGTTGGCACTTTGGAGGTTGCTACTGAAGAGGTGGCAGGCCCCAGTAAAGGTGGTGCACTTACGGCTTGATTGCCGGTCTGTTTGATAAGAGCTGTAGGTTGTAGGTTAGCTTATAGAACAACATACATCCTTATTCAGTCTCGGAAATTCCTGTGCCTGTCCTCTTGGGGCATTTCTGTGCATCCATTTTGTGCAATCTTTGGTGAGGTACTGGGGGGCCCAGTTTGGGTGTCATTTTAGGAATCAGTGAGTTTTAAGTCATGGGTCGCCTGAGTTTTATTTTGTGGGTCATTTGATCCTCCCCCCTCGCCATGAAGGAGGTGAGTGTTTTAGCGGGGTGATCTTCGTGGGTGTGTCGATGACTCCTTTTACCTAACTATCAGTTTATGTGCGTTGTCTGCCCTCTAATACCCTACTTTCCCTAACTTGTGTGTGTGTAGTTTTATCGATGCTGATGGTACCTTTTGACCTACACATGCGTGATGTGCTGTGAAAGGAAAGGGGAATGTCATAATTTGGGTTTTTGGGTAATTGCAACGTGTCCTAAGGACATATGTATGCCCCTCTGGTCCCTGCATGTGAGGCTGTAACAAGGTTTTCCCTAATGGAGTTGAGTTTTTTGACTACGCCCTTTTTCTGGAAGCTTCATTTTTGTGCTACTATTGGGCTGGCTCCTGCAGGTCATTGGGCCCCTTTCTAAGGTCTCATGTAGTGTTGGTTTTATTGTGGCCTACTGGTGGGGGTTGAGAAGCTGCTCTGTGGCCCCCGTGCAATTCAGATGTGCCAATGACTGGGATCGGGCCTATTGCTCCCTTGGACAGTGTTTGTGATGCCCTTTGTTATTTGATTCGACAAGCTGGGTGCGATGGTGAGCGTATCAGTCCATCTTGTGTGGGGACTGCGATGTTTATCTACAGAAACCCCTTTCCCTCCCATCGCCCCTCTCTGCCTTGGATCCAGGAGGCTTTGGATCTGCCGCCCTCAGCGGAAATAAGGGACTTCCTACCCGGTGGTATGATACTCCCGCTATTTTGGAGGGACATGATCCGATGAGCAGACTTTGGATGTTTGGAAGCATTAGGGGACAGGAGGAGGCAAGATATCTTGCTTACGACGGGAGTCAGGTGCACGGTTGGGACTTGTCGCACTCCCGGCGCCTGAAAGGTGTCACTGCACTCCTGCAGCACGAGACATGCGTGGGTGCACCCGGGCAAAGCCCAGGCCAAGGGCGGGCTCATCTGCGCCCATCAGAGGCTGGGCTGGGCCCCCCCTCTTGGTCCTCCGACTCAAATTTCTCCACGTTACCCTCTTATACTTCTGTACAGCTACCAAGTAGACGGGTGAGACATCAGTGAGCCTGTGACCTGTATTGGACCCCATCTGCCCCCTCGGAATAAGGTAGGGCCGTTGGGGTATCGTTATTACAGTTCTATTATAGTTCTGGGATTGAGAGGATTGTGGCCACCCCATCCACACCAGGCGTGCCAGCGCATATTGACTCTATTACCTCTTGTTCTAACAGTCTCCTGGGTCAGTCTAGCCAAGCCTAGGCTGCACGGTCCTGAGGCTCTCATCTCATTGCTACGTCACCTTGTCTTTAAAAAGGTACTGTTATCACCCAGCTAGGTCCAATGGGGAAACTAAAGATTGTGGTAGAAGTCCATACGACACCAGCAATAACAACTATGGACTGTTTCCCACAGGGAGCAGTGGGGGTCGCTGATAAGGAAATCGAGCTGGTGGCTCATCGTCTCTCCCGCTCGTCGGCAAATCAGCTTCATCCACGCTCCTCTAGTTCTTCAAGTGGTCGGGCCCCTTTACTGCGTACCCCTGAACTGGTGGAGTTGGAAGACCCTGCAGGGTCAAGACTGATTTGCATATGGCTGGGTCCAAACTGGAATGGCATGGTGAGCAAAAAAACGATGGATTTCGGCCCAGATCTCTGTACTGGGGTGAATGTATGACATTGTTCTGCATTCTGTCCATCAATTGTTCTTTTTGCATTTGTACCCCCCTCTGAGCAGGATCCAGGCCAAGGCAGAGTCGCAGACACACAGGTCAATGGGGGGGGGGCCTGTAGGGTATAGCCAGCCCCAGTGACCGTGCCAGCCAGAGGGATGTTCTCCTTTAAATCGGCAGTAACATGACCTGACACCCAGGGGTGGGGGGAACCTCTCAAGAGGACAGGCTCTGGGGCCAAGCGAAAGTGCTCCTTGTCAGGGGCCAGGGCAAAACGACCCAGAGAGGATATTTTGACATCTACCATCTCGGGAGCAGCACCTCTCTCAAACTGGCAGACAAGTTGGAAGCATGTGTGGGCTCCCTTCTTGACCGTCTGGATTCCAAATTGGAACCGATCAAGCATAGTCTCGCCATCATTGAGAGAGAACTTTCTGATCTGTCCCAGTGGCGTCACTAGGGTTGGTGTCACCCAGTGCGGAAATCGCTACATAAATCAGGAGGATTCCTCCTGATTTATGTAGCGATTTAAAGCAGAGGCTTACGGTGACTCATGGTGTCACCCCCTCGTGAGCCTCTGCTTTAAATCGCTACATAAATCAGGAGGATTCCTCCTGATTTATGTAGCGAGCTCACGGTGACTCATGGTGTCACCCCCTCGTGAGCCTCTGCTTTAAATCGCTACATAAATCAGGAGGATTCCTCCTGATTTATGTAGCAATTTAAAGCAGAGGCTCACGGTGTCACCCCATTTGATGGTGTCACCCGGTGCGGTCCGCACCCCCCGCACCCTCCTAGTGACGCCGCTGATCTGTCCCAGCACAAGAGGATGGCTAGAAGTTAATAACGGTTATGTGGCTCCATTGGCGAGTGGTGGATATAAGGGTCATAGTCAGCCCGTTCCCCCACCCGCAACCTGGGAGGTTCAATAATCCTGCATCCTCCCGCATGAGAGCACCATCCCTTCCACCGTCTGGGCCTCTCCCCCTCGCGCCCCCAAAAGAAGGATCACAGAAGATAGCATCATCCCTGGAGACTTCCAGGATGAAGACCCGCTGTTGTAGCAATAGGATCATCAGGAGGGAGTCTGAGCAAGGAGGGGGTCCCAACGTTGTAAGCAGGGAGCCAGGAATGCAGCCCCAGGGCCCTATCACCATCCATTTACTGCCAGAAGTGACTCCGTTCGTCGTGGTACTGGGAAATGTACCTGTGTTAAAGTCCGGTGCAACCGAAGACTTCCATCAGTTAAAAAATAAAGTGTTGCACTGGCTGAATAGTAATACAACCCTGGGTTTCAGAGTGAAGAGGCATATCAACATGGTCTGGAGGATCACCTGGATAGGTGATTCTGAAAAGAGTAGTGGTGGTGACTGTGTAATAATCAATTTCAATCGGCCACACTTGGCGGAGAGAATTCTTCATGCGGCCCGTCTTCGCACCTCTATGGACCCCGTTATCTCCATCATGGCCCTTCCCTTGGGCTTTTTTTACAGACCCCTGTCCCAAGCCTTAATTTCAAGTTCATGGTTCCCCAGGAGACCAACTGGACCGGTCTTCCAGGAGTGGCAAAAGGTTCCTTCACCCGTCCAAATCTCCAACGCCTTTACACCCCTGGGGTTCCTAGATAACTGTGATTGACTTGAAGGGTCAGCGCCAATGATTCCTATTGTTCCCTCTTTGCAACCTGACCCCATTTTTCATCAGCTGGACCGAGGCAACTTTGGATCTCACTGTTTGGACACTTCCCTTTGTAATCTCATCTCTTGGAATTTAGCCTGTCTGGCAAGCAAGATCATGGTCGCGGAGTGGCGCTGCTTTGTACAAATGTTTGACATTATATGCTTGCAGGAGACCTGGGCTATCAGTAACTCCTTCTCCTTGGAGGGGTACAAGTCCTTCTATGAGCCCACCATCCTCTCGAGGGTTGGTCGACCTAAGGGGGGGCCTTGCTGTTTATGTCTCACTCAGGCTTAAAGGCAGTATTGTTGAACTGAATACAGTTAATTCATGCTTGCAGGCCTTGCTAATTTCCAGCGGGTCTAGCAGATTATTGCTTTTGAATTTTTATAATGCTACCTCATCCCTCCCTGAGGTTTGTAACTTGTCACGACTGAGTTCCTTTTTGACCAATTTTAATGCCACCACTCGCTACACTGTTCATTTTATATTGGTGGGAGATTTTAACATCCATCTATGCGGGAACCCAAGACTACAGGTTGTTGGGGGTGCATCCTGTCCCCGTCTTCCTGGCACACACTTTGAACATAGTGGCCAGGGTGACATCCTGAATCCCCTAGTGTGTGACCTTGACCTCCTATCAGCGATGAGCAAGTTGGACCCAGTCCAGAAGGACATTAATCCCACTTTTAAAGAGCATGGTAGTGATTCTTTTATCGACTTTAGTTTTGTTTCTACCCCCCTTTTTTATCTAATATCTGACTTCTCTATTAAAGCGAGTATCTATAGCGACCACAACCCACCATGCCTCGGAGCCAGTTGGCCCTCATTGGGTTTGAAGAAGGGGGAGGGGAAGGGGGTTCACTGCAGACTACAGATGGGGGTAGAAGGCTCAAATGGGCTCAGATCAACCTTGGTTCATTTTATGAGACTCTCCAAGCCAAATGTCAGAACGAGATCAAGATCTGTCTGGCCGCACAGTCGCCGCCAGATGAGATCATTGTCAATGCTTTTGCATCCATCTCTCGCTCCATTGCTGACCTAATGATGGTCCCTGCTTCCGAAAGGCATTGTGATAGGGCCCCAAGATGGTTCAACTCTGCATGCTCGCGTGCGGCCAGGAAGTTAAAGGAAGCCTTGCATGCCATCTCTCGAGGTAGCTCCCAAGTTAGAACCTGTAGAAAGCAGTATAAAGAAGCCCTGGGTAAGCGTAAGGAGGCCTTGAAGGAGGTTGCTTGGAGTAAGCTTATGGACGCCACTATAATCAAGAGTAGTACTAAGTTCTGGAACATCACTAATAGCCCTTTTCTGGGGCTAGATACAGTAAACGCCCTGGATGCCCATATCACTGAGAATGATTGGGTCAGTCATTTTCAGGATATGTTTGGGGGGCCCTGGCTCAGTGCACTCACGGGTGTTGAAAAATCAGCCTTGACAGTCTCGGAGGGAGAAGTCAGGTTAGGAATAGCTAGACTGGCGCGCCATAAGGCCCCTGGACCGAACGGAATTCCTCCCGATCTCTATATTTCCAGCTCAGAGTTGTGGGCCCCTGTGCTCACCTCCGTTATTAACGCAGCTGTCAGGTCTGGCCCTCCGGCCTCATGGACCACTTCCATCATTGCCCCAGTTTTTAAACAAGGGAACAGAGATAGCATACACTGTTATAGGCCTATTTCCCTGCTGGACACTGTGGTCAAAGTGGTTGGGCGGATTTTATTAGATAGGTTATCCATTTGGGCCCTCGAGAACAACATCCTGTCAGACGTTCAATATGGCTTCTCACCCGGCCGTACCACGATAGATCAATGTTTGAATCTATTTATGATCCTGAATAAGTACACAGTCGCCCGCCCTGCCACCATCTTTGTGGCCTTTATGGACCTTTCTTCCGCGTTAGACTGTGTGAACAGAAGCAAGTTGTGGCAGACCTTGCTCTCTCTGGGGGTGGATAGGAACATAGTTCTCTTTCTACAAGATCTCCATCGAGATATGAAGGCAGTTGTGCGATACTCGGGTGACCTGAGGATTTCACGCCTGTTCCTTATCCAGAGAGGGGTCCGGCAGGACTGCATCCTGGCTCCTTTTTTATTTAATGTTTACATTAACAAGTTAGAGAAGATCCTTTTGGAGACTAAGGCAGATTTTCCTCAGGTGGGATAGCGTGGCCTCCTGGTTCTGTTGTACGCAGATGATGTCATCTTGATGGCCAGGACAGAGCGAGGTCTGCAAATGCTTTTAAACTCTTTTGTTCAGTTTATGGGGGTCAGGCCCTGATGGTTAACTACATTATGCAAGTAGGTTCCCGCTCAAGTAGGCCTTATACTTTCAAGGAAGGGTCTACCCCGGTCCCAAGGTCAAGTGTTTTTTCATATCTGGGGGTATTGTTAGAGGCTAAAATGAAATGGGGACCTCAACTAACTTGTAAGAAAAATAATTTTACCAGGGAGACTGCAGCTATTTTTAACTTTGCCTCTAGATTGGGAAAAAGACCAGTGGGGGCATTATTAAAGATTTATAGGGCCAAGTGTATCTCAAAAGTATTATATGGCAGTGAAATTTGGGGGTTTACCACTACAGATGACCTTCAAATCATGGAAAACACGTTTTTGAGACGACCTTTATCCGTTCCTCAGGGTACCCTCTCTTTCTTTGTACATGAAGAGCTTGGTCTGACTTACATCACTGATCTGATAGCATATCGTCTTGTGTCACTTTGGTTAAAAATCTGGGCAACTAAGGGGACATCGATAAATAAATTGCTTTTAAAAGACTATCTGGCACTTGATTATGCCTCCCGAGTTCCGTGGCTCAAATACATCGAGGACAGTTTAACGAGTCTGGGGAGAGGAGATCTTTTCACTAACCCTGACCTGATTATTAAGGAGGACCTGAATCATATAAAGACGGCTTTCTTTGTGCAGCAGACCATGGCCAGGGAAGGGAAGGAGTCTCTGAAGGCCAGTGTACATCGCTTCATCGTGTTAAAAACCACCCTGACGGTGGAGCCGTACTTACTGGGGTTCGTAAACTCCTATGACTGATTTCTTTTGACCAGGTTCAGGTTCGATCTTTTCCACCTCCTCCTAGCCCATCCAAGGGGTCTGAGTAAGGGCCAAAGCCTGTTGCCCTGTGGCTGCGATGGAAAATCTCCACAGGACACGGTCCATTTTACGATGTTCTGTAGCTTTTATAACATACCCAGAAAGTCCTTTACTAGCCCCGATTCTGAAAAAGGCCAGTTTTAGCCAAGTGCGACCCGCTTTTATCTTTTTACAAATGCTTATGGGCAGCATTGTTTTTTATGTGCTTAACTTTTTAAAATCTGCAGTCAAGCTCAGGTCTAGTTCTGATTAATCACCTTGTTTTCTACACATTATTCATGTCACCACACACTTTGTATCGTTTCGCTCGCATATCTGATCATCAAATAATTTTTTCATGAGATGTGACTTATTGTGTTAATTAGAGCGATTCTTCGTATCTGGTACTGTTTGTAAGATATTGAAGTCTTTGTACTCCTGATTTAACTTAAGCCTAGGTTATTACCCAATTTGGTATGTATTAGTGAGGTATGTCTATTATGTTTTATTATATTTTAACGTGTGCTTTTATGGTTTTTAACACTTGAAACCGAAAAAAGATGATTAAAAATTAAATTCATCAGCACCACAACATCAAGAAAAATGCATCCATTGAAAGCCATAATAGAAGTAAAAGCAAAGAAAAAAACGAACAGAGAGGAAAAAAATTATGACTCTATCCAAAAAATTGTACTCCGCTCCTAGTGCATGCCACTCAATGACGAGGAGAGGCTCTGCGCAGTACACAGGAGTAAGTGAGCTCAATAGTCTGTCAATATTGGCTCTGGGACAAAAATAGCAACAATTTACGTGGAGAAGGAGTTACTCGGAAACTACAGGCCCTCCTTGGCCAAGGACAAGCTGCACCTTACTCTCCAAGGTCCCAATTTTTCCCTAAGATCCAAATTACACCCTATGTCACTCCCAGGGGTCATGCGTACTGGCTGTGTCACACCCAGTAGTCCAAGCAAATAACACCTCTCACTTCTTTCAGATACTTCCAGTGTTAAGAAACTGACAGCACTAAGAAAACTCCTTTAGACTAAAAAATTCAGATTGAGATGCTGGCTCTATATCACACCCAGAGCTATGCGTACCGTCTATGTCACGCCCAGTGGTCCAAGTGGTGAGGCCCCACCCCTGTATCACACCCAGGCATAAAGCGTACCCTCTGTGTCTCGCCAAGTGATCCAAGCTGTCCCTGTATCACACCCAGAGACAAGCGTACCCTTTGTGTCATGCAGAGTGGTCCAAGTGATAAAACAACTCTCACCTTTCCTAGCGTGCTGACTATCGAAGACAGGTGACCTCTGCGGGATTGCCTCCAAGGCTGCCTTACGACTACTCAGCTCGGACACAGAAACTTAGCAATATGTCAGATTTATGTTAGTGGCAGGGCACTCAGGTTAGATTTTTATGCTTCTTCCTAGTTTGCCATACACCAAATGCTGGGACTAAGGATCAGATGCAGTCTCTTACCCACTGACAGCGACTTCAGAATGGACCTCCACCCCGCGGCTTCAGCAGAGCTTCCAATCAATTGCGGTGTCTGCTCACAGTTCTTGCTGCGCAGATGAGAATCCATATGGGGGGGGACTGTTCCTTCAGCTGCAGTCGGGCTCAAAGAACCAATCTCTCCTGGCTGGCTCGCCAAGATGTTGCTCGAATGTAAATTTACCTTGAAAAAATAAAAGGCAAGAGGCATTTGGCAAAAACAGGAACAGCTGGTTTAATTAAATGCAGTGGCCGAGAGAACTGGCAACAGAATCGGGGTCTGAACACTGTCTCAAAGTACATTGGTTTTGACCGTCCTTTTATACATTTCACAAAGTGCCATAAAGCAATTTGTACATTCTTTTAGAACAGGAATCTGGGCCTAGTCATGGGTCCATAAATGCTGATGGGTCTCGACCTTGTGTGGACACAATGTGGGGCCAGTGGGTACGTATCCAGATGTCCAACATGGGGAGCGAGTGATCACTGCATGTAGTGTGCATGTGGGGTTCTGAGTGGCTGAGTGGTCCTAACTTAGTATGGCATCTGACTTTATGGTGCTTTGGGAACGCGCGCCCTTCTGGCCAAACGTGGTTTATTGGGGCCAATCTCCTAAGACCATTGTGGTGTTGCTGCCTATTGGTGGGTTCAATCTGCCTATTCCTGTTTGCGTGTTTGTCTAAGGGTTACGTGTACATTGACATCATATTTTCAATATTAACAGAGGCATGACCAGTCCCAAGAACTGCAGACCACCGCTTCTTTGCTAAATTCAAAGTATATAAACAGCCCCTCCAACCCTCCAGAAAAGTTGCATGTGACTATAGCTTGTGGCTGAGGACAATTCTAACTTCAAACTACTCCACGCTCAAGTGCCTAGAATCATCACTGGGCTGACTTTTGTAACTATATAAACATTGTCTTTCAATTTAATATCGAATGAAGTCAGAAAACACCATGATATTCTTTTTTAAATTTGGGGGCACATTGTTAATACCCCTGTCAGCCTCCTGAAGACATTTTGCCACTGCTGAAAAGTTGCATGTAAAAATGCTATTTGAAATACATTCTTCTGTAGAAAAGTCTTCTTCAAATCCATGCTTTCTATTTCATACAAACACAAGCTGTACTACGTAAAACATTCAGCAGTATAACATAGGTAGGTAAATTGCTCAGAAAACCGTAAAAATGTAAAACGGGGTCTGACTTTAGTGTGGGTTGATTGTACAACTTGAATCATGATAAACAATGTTTCTTTTCCCCCAATTTAAAGGACTTCTTTTGAGAGCTTCTGAGAGCCAGTGGTTCCAAGGAAAGTTCAATGAAAAGTTAACTTCCCGTGTGGTCCCACACCGACCTGGTTTAGCTTACTGCCAGAGCAGATGGGTAGCCACGTAAATCAATGCCACGTTTAAACGTAATCCAATCCCAGGGACAGGATTGTGTACTGCACAACAAAGCCCCCTCTCTCTCGCTCAAATATAATTGTTTTCTTGACTCCAGTGTATATCTTTTTTCCCAGATTCTTCTCTTAATTACGGAAAGCAGGTTTATCTCTGGAAAGAAATGGCCCCCCCAGTTACATTACTTCTCTCTGTTTTTAGGCCACTTGACATTACATATAATTAGATCTTACAATGAACTCGTGGGGAGTAATTAAAAGAGGTGATGGGTTTGCACAGACTGTTTATTTTAAGAAGACCAAAAGAAATTAAACAAACATACAAAACTTTCACAGCTCCAACTATTGCCAGTTTAAAGGGGTTCTTGCGCCTCCTGCAGAGAAGATTTATTCTCTCTGGCCTGGACCTGCTCTTGAAACCCGACTGACAGAAGAAAAATGTACCCCCAGATTCGCTTAAGATTTCACTCCATGCCCAATTCCTTTAGGCACCGGACACTTTATTCTGTGCCAATACGGATCTGTCTTTTGCAAATTACCATTGAAAATAAGTCATTTCTATGCAGAAAACTTCACCTTTTTGGCTCAAACACTAGGACGAGATGTCTTTTTGTGCGGCTAGCTCAGGTTTTTGTATTTTTAGGAACAAAACAGGGAACAAGAAGGAATGTTTAAATTAACCTCAGCCACTGGTAGTTACATGGGGCAACATCCCAGTCTATTGTTTTTTGCCCACCACTCAACCTCAGGCAGGAACCAGTCACATGCAAATCAGCCTTGAACCTGCTCCAAAAAGAACAATGGAGTCTGAACTGCTGAGCTATTTCCCATCTGAACAGACGCACAAGCCCAGGCCTTGTCAGTAAGATATAGCTTGAGTCCCGTACTGCAGTGAGCTTGGGCCCACATTCAGGCATACTTGCCCCACTTAGATGGCTCACTTGGCTCCTGTTTGATGTGGCATGGTGGACAACAGGACGATGGACTGAAATGTGGCCCTAATTATTTACCAGTGGCTTAGATTAATGCAAGCATTACAACCCTCACTTTTTTGTTGTCCTGTTTGTATCTATTAGTCAGTAATTCTACTCTGAAATTATTTTACAGTCAAAATTCCATCCAGGTCAAAAAGTGTCACCTGAAATCCCTTTCTTGTGCGAAATCTTTTGAATCTGGGTGGAAATGCATAATCCAGTCTTTCCAGCTTTGACAGCATTCTGCTAGAAGAAAGAATATTCCACAGGATACAGATGGAGCAGAAAAGCCACATTTATCCCAGAAATCAAACATAGATGTAATTTTCCAGAATGATTCACCTCAAATGTTATCAACACTTTTCAAACGTTTTGCTGTGCCAGTTTAGCAGCACGTATAGGACAGCCTTGGAAGCCTACTAGTTTCCTCTTGTCTGAATGGCCTTCAACAATATATAATTGATGTGAAATGTACTTCCTCCCATCTCCTAGAAAAGACCTTACTACCACTAAACTCCCAAGTGTGTGGGAAAGACCTTAGCTGAGAGATGGGAGAGAGACAGGCCCATCTCTAACTTTCGACAGTCATTGTGATGCTAGACAGCTACCAAGGCTGCTCAGTTGACCAAGCACACCTTTGAAATAAAATGGACTCTTTTTTACTCCAAATGATTTGCTGTGTTTCTTATGTTGAACTGGGATTCAGTATCTTGTCTGCCAGTTGCCTTCTTTGTATCCAACAGAACCAACACCCTGTTACTGTACCCTGTGCCTCACTCCCACAGGTATCTCCTATGTGAGCTGTCAGTAGTACACCTAGTACTGTTTTTTTTCCTTAGTGTTCTCGTACTTGTACTTATGCTTTTTCCATTATAAAGTTGTGTTTAATTTAATAAATAAAAAATCTTGGAGCACATACATGCCAGACCCAGGGCTGCTGAAAAGTCTTTAAATAGTAAAAGAGGAGTTAAAATCCATGCAGTGAGCTAAAATCTAAATTTAGGAACGTCAAAATACGCTCTGCTGTTAACTTCAATTCCCAGGATGAGAGAAGAAGAGGCAAGCAAATGAAAGTAACAATAAGGTAGGGATGGGTGTAACTCGAGTAATTCAGTCTAGCATAATAATGCAACATTACCTAAAAATTCCACAAGATTCTGCATAATTATGCAGGAAGAGTAATTCTGAGTTTAGTGCTATTTCTTAACATAAAAATTCCCCTCACATCCAAAATGGGTGCAAGAAGGCATTTTGCGCTAAGAAAGAGTGCTAAATGTACTGCTGGGATAGAATTTTGTCCCCAACTTACTTCCGGCATCTAGCGCTTTTTTCTTAGCACAAAATGCACCCTGGCGTCCAAAATGGACTCGGGATGCACTTAGAGTTACAAAATAGTGCTAAATGCAGCAGAACACCAAAAGCGAGCATGAGCCAGATCAAGTGGCCGCTCGCTGTAGCTAAATGAGTTCTTGTGGTATGATTATTTTCCTCCTAAATTAGTCTCACTTATGCAAGCCGGCATACATGCGTTATTATCGGTAATTCCGCTTCAAAAGGTAATGCTGAATTACTGAAATTACTCCGACTACGCTGGCGTGATTAAAATTACACCCGGGCCTATAATAAAGCGAGACAATGATAAGCAATTGATGGGCTGCAAACCCCTGTAAATTCTTGGTGAACCAAAAGTAGGTCTTTTGCAAACAGAGAGCTTGTGCTTTCTGGTAGGCTCGACCTAAAATCTAGGATTAGAAAAGCAGTTCACAATTTGCATGGGGCATCTTGACATCTCTGGAGCCATTTCATCTCTGTAGTGAGCTACAGAACTGATGTCCATCTGCTGTTTTTTTTACCTGAATGTGTGTAAAATAAATGACAAGTATTATTATCATCTGGAAGCAATTGAATACCTCTTCTCCTGCGTCTGTCTGTCTCACCTGTTTTCAATGAATCCGTCTATTCTACTGAACATAACGCGGAAGTCATTTTGTCCTTTGAATCTTTCACGATTATTCAATATTTTCACCTTGACACATAGAGTGTCTTAAAAGGCCTATCTGAAGGGGAGGAAACACACAGAAAAAAACAGACCAAATGGTATGCAAATTAAGAGCAAATCGAAGGTAGAACCGGAGCAACAGGTTAACCCACATAAGAAGTTGCAGAAAGGTGTTTATACCGTGCATTGTTTTCAGACTTACAGTGGAAAAAGGCAGGTGCACCTTGTACGGGTGCTTAGTGGTAGAGGTAGCAATTACTACCCCTATGATGCTCGGTCCTAGTTCTGTGTTCTGACTTGCAACCTTTCTGACGAACTACTGAATCTTTGAAAGTATGCATGCACCTAACTTTTGATTGTTTTAGAAGCGTCCGGTTCTTTATGTCTGGTATCAATTAGCTGCACTGTCTAAGAAAAGTTAATAAAGGAACGATCACCTTTCATTAGAGGAAAAGCCCTGAGATGCAACTCTCAGTAAAGGTACTGAGGATAGGGTCTGTGAAGTCACAGAAATGTCATTTGGGAGAGGGTATGCAACGTAACTTCCGCTCTGTCACTGACTTTGGTGAAATTAAGCCACTAGGGTAAGGTACAGGGATATGGTTTCATCCGATCTCGGGACCGTAAAAGTCATAACTTGCTGCTGACCCACTGCAATGTCTTCTGATGCAACTTTAAAGAACAGGAGCAGGTGTAAATATCAAACCCGAAGATGTCTATCTTCTGAGGTGGAGTGAAATACAACTTACCACTTTAATGACCAAAGACAAAGGATGGAGAAAATCTGTTGTTTTCTTGGGATGGTTCCAGAGGATAGCTGGGACAGTGAAACTGTTGCATTAACGCCTTAAAAGAACATACAAAGGAATCAATAGGGGCAACAGATAGGAATTGAGAAAAAAAAATTGTCCTTCAAGTCCAGCATCACCTTCTAGCGCCTCGAGGAAATGGGTGTCCCGCTGGGACCATACATAATTGAAGACCTAGTATGTGCCTGAGTGCTTGCAGTATTACTACAGGCCACTATCCCTTCAACTTTCTCAGAACAAGGAAGATTGAATTTATAAATCACACTTCCTAGTTCCAACAGACAATTGGCCCTTTCTTCGCCATCTCAGAAAACTATTTTTCTATGAACGCACTCTCTTATGAATTGCTCAGGTATCACTGGAAAGTCTATATGATAACCCAAATCTGTCTTGAGGACCCAAGCATAAATTGTAATCTCTAGTCACTGATTGAATAACAGACAATTTCACCTGTCCATCTTTCTTTAGGGAGCAGAAAGGACTGTGTTGTAAATAAGGGAAACATAGAACAAGTGGGAGTATAAGGCCCTTTGTTGGTGTCCTGCAGCTGCTCTCACAGAACCCAGCTAAGGTCCTGTCATGAACATTCTAAACAAACTCCCAAGGGATGGTCTATTAGATGGGGATTGAAAGGGAAGGGCAGAAGGGGGAAATACCAAATACATCAGAGGGGAAGAAGGATCAACTTGCTTTCCTGTTGGCTGGTCCTCAAGAAGGCTAAACCCTGGAAGCATTTTATAGCTGCTCCTTTCTGAGGTCCTTTCAAATCACAGATGGAATAAGAAGATGCTACAGTCTACTCTTGGAGTCTAACGAATATTCAGGGTAATGGTAGAGTCATGATGCATAGGGTCTCATTCAGAGGTTGTTGAGGAAGGGGCGTCTTCTATAAACTGGCAAATGCCCCCATGTGCCACAATTTCTCTTTGTGTTTTTTTCTGAAACAGAGCTGACAATGCCTCCACCATTGGGAAAAAATGTAATTGAGCAAATGCTTCCAAGAATAGCATTGAGGATGCTGCCTTAGGTAGGGAATCTCCTTCCTTTTTATACCCATTGGCATTTTTCTTGTTTGAGACCACCAATAACACCTTTCCGCCAAGATCAGGAAAAATTATCAAATATCCCACACACACACACGGAGAAAACTCCCAGCACACCAAGGATATTTCTATTCAATGTTTTTGGAAAATAATAATGTGCTGACTGGTCTGCCATGCGTCCATGGGACTCTGGACCAGTCATCACACTTTTTGTTACTAAAATGTGGTCCAACTATGTAGGCTGGAGCACTGCCAAATGACTGAAAATAAAGTGGGCCAGCCATTGCTGAGCGTAGCAGAGATAGTGCCTCATCTTCTGCAGGCTAATGGCAGTCAGTCTATATTTGATGGCCCTCAAGCACTCTAACCAAGGGTTTTTCGCAACCAGTAAAATGTATAGCACATTATGCGATGGCATGGGAACTACTATCTGAGAAAAGGGTGATGAATCACTATGTGAACCTACCATACAAAGGTCTAAAACCTATTGGTATTGTCAATGCATATTTTTGTTCTGCCCCCAAATAGTTAAATAGCCTGGTAAAGCAAACCAGCAACAACACATGTGGTTTAAACCAATTCAGGATTGCACTGGTCTGGGTAATAACTCTTTTTTAAAATATGGCTTTGCCATTACATGTATTCTTGGCTTACAGGTGGATTCGACAAATAAGAGCACTTGTCACAATCAGGGCCATGTATCCTCATCCACTTGTAAGCAAATACCCCTTGATACCTTTTGTATATTATTAACATTGTTAATATTTTTTATTTTCACATCACAGTAAGCTAAATAAAAAAGTGAAGCATGAGGAATCCTGGGAAACATTAACAGTAGTTAAGGGGTCTCTGATTGACTGCAGGTGGCCCCATGCATAGGACAATAGACATAAAATACAATATAGTGAAATTAGCATATTAACATATGACAATCTCCAGCTTTCAACATCATCCTCACTTCACAAACCCAGAGCGATCGTGGACATATGGTCCTGTATGTTCTAAGGGAGGTCATTATGTAGTCTACAGTCCCTCCTGGAAGCTCAGATCTTTTCCTATTCTTTGGACAACCGCAGCTCTTCTATACAGGCTGTACATATGTTATGTTAAAATATTTGTAGAGCGCATTGCTGCCCCAGCAACGTGCCATACACCAATCTATGTTCCTTAATCAGGTTTTGATACCTGGGACTCTAGAACTACCACTTTCATAGGCTATGCCTCAACTAGATAATGGCAGTCCCAGAGCACAAAGGAGGAGCATTAACTTGTGTCTAGGCACAAGATGCCCCCATATACCCAAGAAAGCTGCACTCAATTCAATTCAATAGACTTTATTCAGGAGCATCACAGCAACCATAAAAGCATCATACAAGGCAATCAGCATAAAATATACAGTACATTGAGTTAGCAAAAGAATATAAAAAGTGCAAATAGCAGCTTGTAATGTTCATCTGAACATCACGTAATGTGAAACAAACACAAAGTGCAAATCTTGTCATGCTCAGATAGGTATCTATAAAATACTTTGAAACGCGGTCATTATAATGAGTCAGCAATAAAAGCTTAATTTAACATAGAGCTACGAGCTCGAACAGCGGATTTTAAAAACGACCCGACATGTGCAATAGTTTCTTCATTATCACATAGCAATAAAAATCTAAAAGCAGGTCTGCACTGATTAAGATCATAACAATACTTTTTTTAAAAGGAGATTAAAAAGAGTCTGGTATATCTTATATAAAATGTACAAAAAAACATGAAATGAAGCATTGATTGGCCACATACGTCAGAACAGGGAAATGGTTTTGTTTCAAGGATATGCGCAAAACCCATAGGAAAGCAGAGGAGATATTTCATAGTGTCTGACCTAAAACGGAAGAGCAGGGTACGTTCCCAGCGGCTGCGTGCCCACAAGAAGTAATCAGTAGGGTGATCAAATTCATACAGACTAAGATATCTGGTCAAATTTGGCATCCCCTCCAGAGCCCTAAGCCTCTGAAATTCTGAGAATATGTGGAAGGCATGAGCCACCATCTTTTTGCTTGTACTGATACAGGATAATGGGTCAGTAAAAAAAGGATTGCATTCCGATATTAAAATACTCAGTCCTTACCCAAGCAATCCATGGAATTTGTAGCCCTCTGTCCAGAGACTGACAATGTGATATAATGTCTCTGGTCAAGGCAGCCTCATCGTTGCGCAAGATCGAGAGCCAAAGGAGGACTGGGCGTGCCCTAATTAGCTCTGTAATATAGGGGAGCCCTAATTAATTGTGCAGGATAAAATGAGTGGCAGAAATTGGATCAGATAACAACTTTCTGCAAAATCTCTTTTCTTCTTGTTGGATAGCTAAACAGGTAGATGTCCCCCACACCTACGTCCCGTACATAGCAATTGGTAGGTATTGTGATTTATAAACTTGTAGCTGTGGTAAGGGAGAGCCTCCCACGTGGGTTATGGGAGACCTCATAGTGACCCATTAGTCATGGCAAATTTGATCGAACGGTATGATATGTTAAGAGACCATGACCCCCTGAGTGGAAAAAATAATACCTAGGTATGGCAAAGTGTTGGTGCTGGTTGGGCAGTGAGTACCAACTCATATATTTGAGAGGGATCTATGCTTGGGACTGCAGGACATGATATGTGATTTGGCACAGTTGGTCTGCAGGTCAAGTGAACCCATAAAATCAACAAAGGCGTGTACTAGCATACGCAGTGCCCTAGGGCTGCGTCCCATCAACACTGCGTTGTCCACATAGAAGAGTGCAGGGAGCGGATTGCCCTTAATCATAGGTATGTCTGTAGTGGTGTGTGCTAGAGCAAGATGGAGATCATAAATATAAAGAATAAAAATGAGCGGACCAGCACACAGCCTTGTCTTACCCCGCGATCAATACCTATTTTGCCAGCCACCTCTCCCTGAGCACTAATACGGACTCTTGTCCTCATTTCCTTGTGAAGGTATGCAAGGAAGTTGACCAGCGTTGTATCCATCCCCCGTGCAATGAGCAGGTGCCACAGTGTGGCCCTGTTAATGCAATCAAACGCCAATAATAGGTCCATGAGTGCCAGGTACAAGGGGGATTGCTTAGCCATTCTGTATTTCCCCAGGCCCATATTTAAGTTTAGCGATACAAAGGGGATGATGGACGGAACGTTTGAGCCAATCAAACACTCACCCCCAGTCAACTGATCTGGGTTTAATCCATCATCATTCTTTAGCTCACTCCACCACCCCAGTTCAGACATGGCCATATGCAAATCAGTCTGACCCTGTGCCTCATGGGAACAGTCCAGCACGAACTGCCAAGCCATGTCTTCCCTGGACCGGAAACAAGCATCCTAGGACCGGTTTCTGGCATTCCAGCCGTCATCAGCCAGGCTTGCTTGAATCCAGTGGCAAAGTGAGCAAGGGACCCACGTCTGGGCATACCCCCGCCAACTTAGGGCGAACAAAGCGATACAAAAGGGGATGATGGACGGAACGTTTGAGCCAATCAAACACTCACCCCCAGTCAACTGATCTGGGTTTAATCCATCATCATTCTTTAGCTCACTCCACCACCCCAGTTCAGACATGGCCATATGCAAATCAGTCTGACCCTGTGCCTCATGGGAACAGTCCAGCACGAACTGCCAAGCCATGTCTTCCCTGGACCGGAAACAAGCATCCTAGGACCGGTTTCTGGCATTCCAGCCGTCATCAGCCAGGCTTGCTTGAATCCAGTGGCAAAGTGAGCAAGGGACCCACGTCTGGGCATACCCCCGCCAACTTAGGGCGAACAAAGCGATACAAAAGGGGATGATGGACGGAACGTTTGAGCCAATCAAACACTCACCCCCAGTCAACTGATCTGGGTTTAATCCATCATCATTCTTTAGCTCACTCCACCACCCCAGTTCAGACATGGCCATATGCAAATCAGTCTGACCCTGTGCCTCATGGGAACAGTCCAGCACGAACTGCCAAGCCATGTCTTCCCTGGACCGGAAACAAGCATCCTAGGACCGGTTTCTGGCATTCCAGCCGTCATCAGCCAGGCTTGCTTGAATCCAGTGGCAAAGTGAGCAAGGGACCCACGTCTGGGCATACCCCCGCCAACTTAGGGCGAACAAAGCGATACAAAAGGGGATGATGGACGGAACGTTTGAGCCAATCAAACACTCACCCCCAGTCAACTGATCTGGGTTTAATCCATCATCATTCTTTAGCTCACTCCACCACCCCAGTTCAGACATGGCCATATGCAAATCAGTCTGACCCTGTGCCTCATGGGAACAGTCCAGCACGAACTGCCAAGCCATGTCTTCCCTGGACCGGAAACAAGCATCCTAGGACCGGTTTCTGGCATTCCAGCCGTCATCAGCCAGGCTTGCTTGAATCCAGTGGCAAAGTGAGCAAGGGACCCACGTCTGGGCATACCCCGCCAACTTAGGGCGAACAAAGCGATACAAAAGGGGATGATGGACGGAACGTTTGAGCCAATCAAACACTCACCCCCAGTCAACTGATCTGGGTTTAATCCATCATCATTCTTTAGCTCACTCCACCACCCCAGTTCAGACATGGCCATATGCAAATCAGTCTGACCCTGTGCCTCATGGGAACAGTCCAGCACGAACTGCCAAGCCATGTCTTCCCTGGACCGGAAACAAGCATCCTAGGACCGGTTTCTGGCATTCCAGCCGTCATCAGCCAGGCTTGCTTGAATCCAGTGGCAAAGTGAGCAAGGGACCCACGTCTGGGCATACCCCCGCCAACTTAGGGCGAACAAAGCGATACAAAAGGGGATGATGGACGGAACGTTTGAGCCAATCAAACACTCACCCCCAGTCAACTGATCTGGGTTTAATCCATCATCATTCTTTAGCTCACTCCACCACCCCAGTTCAGACATGGCCATATGCAAATCAGTCTGACCCTGTGCCTCATGGGAACAGTCCAGCACGAACTGCCAAGCCATGTCTTCCCTGGACCGGAAACAAGCATCCTAGGACCGGTTTCTGGCATTCCAGCCGTCATCAGCCAGGCTTGCTTGAATCCAGTGGCAAAGTGAGCAAGGGACCCACGTCTGGGCATACCCCGCCAACTTAGGGCGAACAAAGCGATACAAAAGGGGATGATGGACGGAACGTTTGAGCCAATCAAACACTCACCCCCAGTCAACTGATCTGGGTTTAATCCATCATCATTCTTTAGCTCACTCCACCACCCCAGTTCAGACATGGCCATATGCAAATCAGTCTGACCCTGTGCCTCATGGGAACAGTCCAGCACGAACTGCCAAGCCATGTCTTCCCTGGACCGGAAACAAGCATCCTAGGACCGGTTTCTGGCATTCCAGCCGTCATCAGCCAGGCTTGCTTGAATCCAGTGGCAAAGTGAGCAAGGGACCCACGTCTGGGCATACCCCGCCAACTTAGGGCGAACAAAGCGATACAAAAGGGGATGATGGACGGAACGTTTGAGCCAATCAAACACTCACCCCAGTCAACTGATCTGGGTTTAATCCATCATCATTCTTTAGCTCACTCCACCACCCCAGTTCAGACATGGCCATATGCAAATCAGTCTGACCCTGTGCCTCATGGGAACAGTCCAGCACGAACTGCCAAGCCATGTCTTCCCTGGACCGGAAACAAGCATCCTAGGACCGGTTTCTGGCATTCCAGCCGTCATCAGCCAGGCTTGCTTGAATCCAGTGGCAAAGTGAGCAAGGGACCCACGTCTGGGCATACCCCCGCCAACTTAGGGCGAACAAAGCGATACAAAGGGGATGATGGACGGAACGTTTGAGCCAATCAAACACTCACCCCCAGTCAACTGATCTGGGTTTAATCCATCATCATTCTTTAGCTCACTCCACCACCCCAGTTCAGACATGGCCATATGCAGATCAGTCTGACCCTGTGCCTCATGGGAACAGTCCAGCACGAACTGCCAAGCCATGTCTTCCTGAACCGGAAACAAGCATCCTAGGACCGGTTTCTGGCATTCCAGCCGTCATCAGCCAGGCTTGCTTGAATCCAGTGGCAAAGTGAGCAAGGGACCCACGTCTGGGCATACCCCCGCCAACTTAGGGCGAACAAAGCGATACAAAAGGGGATGATGGACGGAACGTTTGAGCCAATCAAACACTCACCCCCAGTCAACTGATCTGGGTTTAATCCATCATCATTCTTTAGCTCACTTCCACCACCCCAGTTCAGACATGGCCATATGCAAATCAGTCTGACCCTGTGCCTCATGGGAACAGTCCAGCACGAACTGCCAAGCCATGTCTTCCCTGGACCGGAAACAAGCATCCTAGGACCGGTTTCTGGCATTCCAGCCGTCATCAGCCAGGCTTGCTTGAATCCAGTGGCAAAGTGAGCAAGGGACCCACGTCTGGGCATACCCCCGCCAACTTAGGGCGAACAAAGCGATACAAAAGGGGATGATGGACGGAACGTTTGAGCCAATCAAACACTCACCCCAGTCAACTGATCTGGGTTTAATCCATCATCATTCTTTAGCTCACTCCACCACCCCAGTTCAGACATGGCCATATGCAAATCAGTCTGACCCTGTGCCTCATGGGAACAGTCCAGCACGAACTGCCAAGCCATGTCTTCCCTGGACCGGAAACAAGCATCCTAGGACCGGTTTCTGGCATTCCAGCCGTCATCAGCCAGGCTTGCTTGAATCCAGTGGCAAAGTGAGCAAGGGACCCACGTCTGGGCATACCCCCGCCAACTTAGGGCGAACAAAGCGATACAAAAGGGGATGATGGACGGAACGTTTGAGCCAATCAAACACTCACCCCCAGTCAACTGATCTGGGTTTAATCCATCATCATTCTTTAGCTCACTCCACCACCCCAGTTCAGACATGGCCATATGCAAATCAGTCTGACCCTGTGCCTCATGGGAACAGTCCAGCACGAACTGCCAAGCCATGTCTTCCCTGGACCGGAAACAAGCATCCTAGGACCGGTTTCTGGCATTCCAGCCGTCATCAGCCAGGCTTGCTTGAATCCAGTGGCAAAGTGAGCAAGGGACCCACGTCTGGGCATACCCCCGCCAACTTAGGGGCGAACAAAGCGATACAAAAGGGGATGATGGACGGAACGTTTGAGCCAATCAAACACTCACCCCCAGTCAACTGATCTGGGTTTAATCCATCATCATTCTTTAGCTCACTCCACCACCCCAGTTCAGACATGGCCATATGCAAATCAGTCTGACCCTGTGCCTCATGGGAACAGTCCAGCACGAACTGCCAAGCCATGTCTTCCTGGACCGGAAACAAGCATCCTAGGACCGGTTTCTGGCATTCCAGCCGTCATCAGCCAGGCTTGCTTGAATCCAGTGGCAAAGTGAGCAAGGGACCCACGTCTGGGCATACCCCGCCAACTTAGGGCGAACAAAGCGATACAAAGGGGGATGATGGACGGAACGTTTGAGCCAATCAAACACTCACCCCAGTCAACTGATCTGGGTTTAATCCATCATCATTCTTTAGCTCACTCCACCACCCCAGTTCAGACATGGCCATATGCATTGGCTCAAACGTTCCGTCCATCATCCCCTTTTGTATCGCTTTGTTCGCCCTAAGTTGGCGGGGGTATGCCCAGACGTGGGTCCCTTGCTCACTTTGCCACTGGATTCAAGCAAGCCTGGCTGATGACGGCTGGAATGCCAGAAACCGGTCCTAGGATGCTTGTTTCCGGTCCAGGGAAGACATGGCTTGGCAGTTCGGGCTGGACTGTTCCCATGAGGCACAAGGTCAGACTGATTTGCATATGGCCATGTCTGAACTGGGGTGGTGGAGTGAGCTAAAGAATGATGATGGATTAAACCCAGATCAGTTGACTGGGGGTGAGTGTTTGATTGGCTCAAACGTTCCGTCCATCATCCCCTTTTGTATCGCTTTGTTCGCCCTAAGTTGGCGGGGGTATGCCCAGACGTGGGTCCCTTGCTCACTTTGCCACTGGATTCAAGCAAGCCTGGCTGATGACGGCTGGAATGCCAGAAACCGGTCCTAGGATGCTTGTTTCCGGTCCAGGGAAGACATGGCTTGGCAGTTCGGGCTGGACTGTTCCCATGAGGCACAGGGTCAGACTGATTTGCATATGGCCATGTCTGAACTGGGGTGGTGGAGTGAGCTAAAGAATGATGATGGATTAAACCCAGATCAGTTGACTGGGGGTGAGTGTTTGATTGGCTCAAACGTTCCGTCCATCATCCCCTTTTGTATCGCCATATTTAAGTTTAGGCATTGCTCAATTGTTCTTATTTTGCGCCTGAATCCGTACTGGCAGCAATGTAACACTGACGCATCATGGACCCAGCCCATTATGCTATTATAAATAATCCTACTCAGAATTTTTACGGTAGTGTCAATTAATGGGATCGGCCAGTAACAGCCTAGATAAGAGCTATCTCCTTTCTTGAAAATTGTCACTATAGTAGATGGCCCCAGGTACTTGTTAGGGGAGAATGGGCAATATTGTTGAAGACGTTTGTAAGAAGGGGCGCCCAGAAAACAATATTATTCTTTAGTAAGTCAATGGGTACCCCATCTAGGGAAGGGGCCTTGCCTCTTACACTTTGATTAATATCATCCTCCACTTCCAATAGAGTTGTCTGAAAACCTGCAGGTAACACAAGGTCTATACTAAAAGTATCATGTGATATAGGTGCAGCATATATTTTGCCAAAGTGCTCCTCCCAAGTATTGCAAGCAATATGGCATGTAATGGGACTAGAGGACCTCGAGTTACAATGCTTTAAGTCAGATACAGTGGTCTAGAATGTTTTACCATGACCCACCTGTGAAGCCTGTACTAACATTTCTCAGTGGAGAGGTGTGGTGCAGCGGCCAGGGCAGCTGACTTCGGAGCACAGGGTTCACGGTTCGATCCCCGGCTCCGGCGGCAGCTCAGCACCATGTGACTCTGGGCAATAGCTCACTTCATTTCCACTACGGCCCCCAGCACCTTGAGACCCGTAAGGGTGAGTAGCTGCGCTATATAAAAATGGACTTACTTACTTAGTGGCCTGTTACTACATCCTGGTGTTGTTTTGCAGTAATGGCCTTATACTGCTTGCGTCGAAGGGCCACTAAAGGTGAATCCCTTGGTCTAGATACCAGGGCTTGTCGAAGTGCCCTATTAGCTGGTGAGCATTCAGCATTAAACCACCTTGGGGTATAAGGTTTAGGCTGAAAGGGTTTTAAAAGTGCATTTCTGATCCCGGCACAAAGATCAGCAAATGCCTCCACTACCTGGCTGCCTCGATCCACCTCACTCAAGCATATAGTTACCAACTCTATATTTGCACGTATCACCTCATTGAACAGCTGTACAGGGTCACTTGATCTCCATGTTAACCTTAAATTGTCAGTGGTGGGTTGCAAGTTACAGGCCCCAATATCCAAAGTTGCACTCATTATGGGGAGTAGGTGGTGGTAGCTCTATCTCCAACTCAAGAGTTGGGTTTCAGATCATTATGTACACTATCCCAAAAGAGTCAGATCTTAGCAGACTCCACAATGTGTGGGCGAAGGTCCCCACAGATGCACACCATTCCCATAGCAAGCATCTATTTTAATCTATTTTATGCAAATTTATGAGTTGCATCTACTTCCGAATAGACTGTATCACCACCTCCCTCAGGTGGATCTGACTACATCCCAATCCTCATGATCAAATGTACCCAAGTTAGTCACCTACCTCTCTCTCAAGCCCTACAGAGTATATACTATTGTGCACTTTAAGATCTTGTGGATCCTGGAAATGGCACTTTCCATGAATTCCTCCATTAATAAACCTATTGTTATCCTAAGTATGATCCTTAATAGCCCCTGGTCCAAAGTTTCTGGGGTAGGCTGGCATACATAATTCAATAGTTCAGTAGGTTAGTAGGTTCAATCCAATCTAATAGCAGCTCTATATATGCTACTATATGCATCAGTGGCTGAACACTAGACCACAGGACTGCCTTCAGCCCAAAGGATCAGTAGCCCTAAGGCATCCTCTGCATGTGTCTCCTGTCTCAATGCGGGAGAGGGATAGGAGCAAATTCCCCACACCCTACCACATTGCTCATCTCACCTTCAAGCACTATGCTGCAGGTGGTCTACACCCTCTTCCACAGAGACTGCTTTAGTTCCCCTACACTGGCATTTGACTGAATCATTTCTGTGCTCGTCAGTTTTCAAGTAGATGGCAACGCGTATTTTACCCTTCACTCCACTGGTGGTTTTTGGGGGCTGGCAGCAAGGCAGGTCCACCATATTTGGGCACAGTGTTGGCAGTCTTCCAACAGAGGCTCTTTTCTGCCAGAACACGAAGTCAGATCTCTGTCCTGGTTCCTTGACTCACAGGTACAGGGTGGCTTTGTGGCCCAACCTGCAATAGGTCTCAGCTACATTGGAACTCACGTCTGCCTCCAATCGCATATAGAAGGGGGTAAATATCAGTGCAGAACCCAGTAATGTCTGACCCACATATTACTGCTTGGCCACCGCTTGTCCACCACTCTAACAGTTCCATGACTACTAGCCAATATAGAGGACCCTCCACCGGACCCCCTCCTCAATTGTGGAAGTTGGTCAGGGGCATCACTGAAATGGTACACCAGACACTCAAAGTCAGGTTTGCGGTCTCTCAACCACAGGATTGGGGTACCTCTGCTTCAGGAGCAGAAATTAGCATGAAGTCCACGTGACACCCATGACTTCTGGTGCATCTTAAAGTCAAGGGTAATTATTTCTGTCAGCAGACCTTAGTTTGATATAGCATACTAGCAGGCGTAGCCCATGCACGTAAGAGTGGTGGGGCGAGGTGTATGGTGGGGTGGGAGTCGACAGACGACGACGACTGAAACTTAAATTTAAAATACCTAAAATCACTTTCCTTGCACTCGCTGCATTGCCCGGCGATGCGGCGAGTGCAAGGTAAGTGGTTTTCTTTTTTTTATTTGTTTCCCTCGTTGTCGTCTTTTGACTCCTGCTATCCCAGCCTCCACCCCACCGCTCTTACCTGCACGGGCCGTGCCTGCATAGTAGTGGTCCTGGAACCCTCTCAAAATATGTTATTACTATCTCTGCCATACACCCTAAAAATCCCTCCCCCATCAGTTTACGCTGAGTGAGTGAGTGAGTAAATACAGATTTATAGTACGGTATGCAGACCGAACTGAATCAAGATGAGGATGGTATTTTCCCCCATGCTGACTTTCTCCAGGAAATAGTCTGCCATTTGTTTTCTTAAAATAGTGACCAGGATTTCAGAACACTGCATGTCACTGTAAGGGAAAAACTGAGCGATGGCCCACAGAAAGACTTCCTTGCAGAAAATGTACAGAATGCTGTGAACTATATCCAGGGCCACTGGAATTATATCATTTTGTGGCCACAACATTTTTCGTATAACACTTGGTTTAACTCATTTGCCACACAATAAACTTTATGATGCATGCTTTACAGATTTCAACGATTGGGAGAGGATATAGCCTTAGGGCTAGAGCAGTTGATCTCGAAGCTAGTGAACCGGTTTCGAGTCTCGGCAACGACGCTCAACATCCTGTGATTCTGGGCAAATCACTTAGGGCCAGATGTACGACCCTTTCATTTAGCGCCTCGCAATTTGCGACATTGCGAGTCGCAAATTGCGAGGCGCTAAATGAAATGTACAACAGTGTTATTACACTGTTTTGCGATTCCCAATGGGGTTGCAAATTGCGAGGCTCATTAATATTAATGAGCCTCTCGCAATTGCAAGCCCATTGAGAATGCCAATCCTCCCAGGGATGGTGGCCTGCTGGGCTCAGTATACCACCATGTCTGGGACTGCTTTTTAATAAAGCAGTTTTTTTTTTTTTAAAGGCAGCCCGTTTTCCTTAAAGGAAAATGGGATGCATTTAAAAAACAAAAAATTAAACGTTTTTGTTTCATTTTTTAAGGGCAGGCAGTGGTCCCTGAGACTTAAAAAATATTTTTAGAGACAGTCCCAAAGTGGAAGGTGTCCCCTGGAGACCCCTTCCAAATTGCGACTGCATTACCACCCTCTTGAAGAGGGTGGTAATTTGCGAGTGTTTTGCGACTGCAATTGCTGTCACAAAACATTCACACATAGCATTGCGGACGCAATCAGGAAGGGAACGCCCCTTCTGAGTGGAGAGGTGTGGTGCTGCGACCAGGGCAGCTGACTTCGGAGCACAGGGCTCAGGGTTCGATCCCCGGCTCTGGCGGCAGCTCAGCTCAGCACCATGTGACTCTGGGCAATAGCTCACTTAATTTCCACGACGGCCCCCAGCGCCTTGAGACCCGTAAGGGTGAGTAGTTCGCGCTTTACAAATACGGATTTACATTTACATTTTACATTTCCTAATTGCAACTCGCAATTCCTAAATAGCGAGTCACAAATAAATTGCGACTCGCTATTTAGGAATTGTACATGGCCAACAGTGATTTTGCATGCGCAAACGGGTTCGCAAACCCGTTTGCGCATGCAAAATCACGTCTTACATCTGGCCATTAATCTCCCTTTGCCTAACAAAAATGAATGTGTCCATTTGTAACGGAACTGGTGCTCATGTAAAGCTGTCTGATACCTGATATATTCTGGTCTAGTTCGTGCTATATAAAACTCTATAAAAAAATTAAAAAAACATCAAAAGTGTATTTGTAGTTCAGACAAAACAAAATTTACTAAAAAAACAAAAGTGACTCCGCAGTGATAGAAAGGGTCACTCTTTAACTGTTTGCACGAGTATTGTATTCAGGTATTAAACTGGCACCAATTATGTGATAGTAACAGGTTTGTTAAATTGCCAAAGTAGCAAATTAATACTACTGTAGGATTTGATGTATTATACCAAATAATTTCACTTTTCTCACTGTTATTTAGTCACCGCTGCTACTTAATTCAGTTCTCCTTTGCCGCATAATTCCATTTGCCATGACTATATCCAAACAGCACTGGTGGAAAGTACATGATTAGAAGCAGAATACAAAGAGAGTGAGACACAGACTCTGGGCGAGTACAGACTAAGGCCCTCATCATGAGTGGCCTGAGGAGGAAGTGATGCATTTCGCAACGTTGAAAAGCGGATACCTCGGGAATAAAATTTTACATGTGATCATCAACTTCCATTACAAGTTTTGCCCTTTAAATTGGAGCATAACATGCAGATTGTGGTGCTTTGTGAACCAAAATCTGAATGTACTGGTCCGTATAGGACATTTCCCCTGGGTAAAATTCAGCAGGTTTCACTGGGGCAAATCTTTGGGACATGAGGTCATTACCATGAAACTTGTCATTCCGATCCTTGTGCAAAGCAGGCGGCCCTGCAAGTATCGATCAGAAGGGGGACCTCACAAGGGAAGCATTGGTAGTGCTAGAGACTAAAAGAACGATTATGAAATCATCATGGAGATCGATTTTACACAGTTTTACCCTGTGCAAAAGTGGCCCCTTTGTGGTATTACACAATCTCTACTGGGTGCAACTGAGCTGGTACAATCCCTGTGTGTGCGCAGTGCACCTAGTGCAGGCAGAAGGCCTCTGGTGCATTAGACATGATAACAAACACACTTACACTGCATATTATGGCGCAGGTGCTTTTGATAACGCAGAGGGGCCTTTTGGGCGGAAGCTTGACTGCGTGCAGAACGGAGGGACACCCTGCACAAATTAATTGCGCACTATTTGATGTGCCAGTTTTGCAGAGCTTGAAGGCATTCATCAGCTTCTTCTTGTCTTTGTTAAGAAGTTGTATCTCTCTTCTCATGTTTGTTTCTCTTGGATAGATGTTACAGACTGCTCTCTCGTTCTTCCTATGGGCCCAGCTCACGAGATCCAGACGCCCGTGTTTCCGGTGCAGTTCACCTGGGTGTGGGCTTGGACAGGAGGCGAGGGGTCGCCTGTAACGCGGTGCCTCTCCCGGAGGCAGGGGAACAATGCACGTTTTCTCTGGATGTCACCTGCAGGGACCTTCAGACATTTGCATTTCTGCTTTTTGTGGCATCGCTGGTGAGAGCTGGAGGGGCAAGGAGAAGAGACGGGAGGACATGAAAGGTGGGATTGTCCAATTGTCACCTGCTCCCCAGCCACCTGGCCGCTGTGATCCTGATGAGTGGAGACAGATAATGGGTCACCTCACGGCACGCTGCCCCTCCACCTTCTGGGGGTCAAGGCCTGAGAGGCTAAAAGAGACTGAACCATGACCTTCCATGCTGCCATTCACTGGGAATTACTCGCCATGCCCGGGGTTAAAACTTTATAAAGGCAGAGGACTTGAAGCCTCAGCTTTGGTTTCGAATTTGTAAGCGAGTCACAGGAAACCTAACTTGGGGAGTATCTCTTTAAGAAAGAATTAAATCAATCCAAGGTATCCCATTTTGTGGGAAATTGAAGGAAAAAATGGTAGGTAAAGCGAGGACATTAGATAAATGGATTAAAAATGTTAATATACACAGAGCGCCTAAAGTGTCACTTACACAGAAGAGCAGCAAGCTTGCTATTGCTAAAGCCCTGGCCTGCTTTTATTAGTTTGTTTTTCGGGGTTTATACTTTGTGCATTAATAATGATGATTAACATGCCTTTTTATGATAGTTTTTCTACATATGGGTTGAATTAACACGATTACAGTTGAAATGAATATTATAACACATTAAACTATGTTTATTAATGTGTTACAGTCATGCCACATTTTCCTGCAAAACGCCATTTTAGACAAGATGGATGACATCTCTGTCGCTCACACTGCTCCTTCACCCCTGCATGCATTTTCTTCCCCAGGCTCCAATGAGCACAGTCACGCTAATGGTTTATTTCCACTTTTATGATTACATTGCTTTTGATGAACTCTCTCCTGTTCCCTATGACTTGAAACATTAGCAAGGTTTCCTCTGATGCCGTTCTATTGGGAATACTAGTCCATTAATTGACGGAAGGTTCCATTGTTTAAATTTTTAATATTTATTTAATTTGCATAGAGGTTGCTGAATTCTTTTTTAAAATGGGTTAGTGCTTGTGTGTTAAGGTAATCATGTGCATTTTCCCCTGTGTTCTGGTTTGCCAAAGAGATGATGATTTTGCTCGGAACATGAAGATTTCACAATTTTTCAGATTTTTTATGTGAGAATTGTGTATAAGAATCTATTGATTTTGGGGATGAGCCAGAAAACTTTCCTGTTCTACTAGGGATCCTGTCCGACTTTTGTTTGATTTTGCTTCTCAATAGGGACTTAGAATAATTCTGATTTTGATACTCTGTATACTTTGCATTTGAGAGCCTCTGTTGAATTTACCATGTATAGCTTATTTTTTTAATTTTGTAATTACACCCTTTTACTTTTTACTGATTTAGATCTCAAATTATTGAGAAGGCCGAATTGCTTTTTTGAACTGTTTTACTTTGCTAATTGATGTTAAAGGGGTGTCTAAATGTACAAACAAACCTGTGGGAGAACCGGATGAGGTAAAATTTGGGATGTCTAAATTTTGGTTACTTTTTGCTTCCACAGGTTCCAACACACAAAGCTGCCTTGTTGATAGCCCCTTCAGACAGAAATAAAAAATGGAAGAAAAAAGAAAGAAAGCAAAAAAAAAAAGAAACAAATAACTAAGAAACTAAGGACGAAAGAAGAGGAAAAGCAGACAAAGAACATTTCACTTATTTAAAACTCATGCAAAATAGTTTTCCTTATCTAAAATGGAGTCTTCCATGTCCCTCAATGTCTGTGATACTGCAAGTAGATCGGAAAATGAGTGCAAGTTAAATTCATATTATGCTGAGTTTGTGCTGACAAACGTCATTATATTCTGAAATGGACCTATGTGGCAACAATAATATGCTGCAGGGCACGTATATATTTGTTTCCTTTTTTCCTCACATTCATTGGAGCCATTGCTTGAGGGGGTACTTATTGAATCAAATTAATTCAACCTTGCGTAGCTTTCTATACCGGGTTTTGGGTGGATTATTTTCAGATGATCGATATTACTAATTTGTATTACATCAGAAGGATCGTAATCAGTGCCTTATGCCTCTATGCCCACCACCTCAGATTCCCTTGCCTCTGCCTCCCATTCTCACAGTTCCCCTTCACAGGCACTCCTCGGCCTCAGATTCCACCCCATAGCTTGTTCCAAACTCTCAGCCCCAACCTCAGCTCACTCAGCACCAGAGCACACACACCAGCAGACGGTATATCAGGATATCGAAGACAAGAATATTGACTGGCCAAAATATTGTGGCCAAAATATCGACTCCCACTATATGGTGAAGATACGGTCTTAAAGGTAAGTGTGCATTTACTTTTGTAACTTCAGATCTATCTAACGTTAATATGTATCATCAAGGTACTCATACATACAGCAAGGTGGAATATAAAGAGCTCTGGAAGATATTTTTCATTTGACCTGTAAACTTTGTGGCATATTCACAAGAAAATGTCGGACCGCTGAGCTGCACCTAATTTGACAGCCCCACGCATTTTCAAAATGCAGGGATGCGCCATATTCACAGGAATACTGTGCACCCCTGTGTTTTCCCTAGCGCAGGCGCTAAATTTAGCTGCCTAGCGCCAACCCAGGCACCCTTGCACAATAGTGCAAGGGTGCCTGCATTGCAGGCAATGATTGTTTATGTGCAGGAAGGTGTCCCTTTCTGCACATAAACAATCACTAATGGCAATTTGTTACTTCTATGTGTGCTGCATTCCTGCAGCACACATATAAGTAGCAAATCGTCGTTATTTAATGATTGTTTATGTGGTAGAAGGTACACCTTCCTGCACATAAACAATCATTAATGGCATTTTGCTCTTTCTATGTGTGCTGCATTCTGCAGCACACATAGAAAAAGCAAAAACAAGGAGAAATAAAAGTTTTAACCTTGTTTCGCCATTCTAACGCCTGCTCTTGCATGGCGTTAGTTTTTGGCGCTGCCTCAGATTACACCTCCTTGTAAATCTGGTGCAGCGTCAAAAGCAATGGATGTTGCGGTAGAACGCCCACAGCAACACACAGTGCATGGCCCTTTCACGCTAAGCGATGCATGTAAGAGGGCCTTATTTACAAGGTGTCATTAAGCCACAAAAAGTGGCTTAACGCTGCTTTGTAAATATGGAGAAGGGCATGATTTCATTACCCCAGGTGAAAAAAACGTATCATTTAAGAAACACGCCTATGTACCCTCCGAAGAGTTTCCAAACAATTCAGGTCATCTTAGCTTCAGATACATTTCTGAGAGCGTGATACCCTTTCTCCTCTTGATCACATCACAGCGTCAATGTGGGAAAAGGAAGAGCGGGGCCCACGACCACAGAGAGCAAAGCCTAGCTAACACTGAATGGAAAGGAGTAAGGAACCTGTTGCACTAAGTTATTATTTAATTACAAGATTTAAAAAGAGCGAGCTACTACCAGTAGCACAAATACACTTGACGTCTGGCTGTTCGTCACAAGATCAATGCAGAGTCAGGGTTAACGATAGGAAAACCTGGAATTTATCCTTGCGTGACAGGTGCAGTTTAAGAAAGGGGCGACTAATACATTGTGCATCCCCAGGACATTTGCTTTCAGCAGCAAATGACCTGGGGATGCACAATGTAAGTAGAGGTGCGAAACAGAAAAAATGAAGTAAACAAATAAATACTGAGAGTAGAATAAAGACCAGAAAAGATATTAATTGATGTTAGGAGTGCATGTAATTTGCTTTTGGTACAGAAAACATATGAGAAGAGCTCCCCTTTTGATAGAGCACATGGACAGTGAAGCCCACTGCACTCAGTACACTGTGAATAAATGGATTAATGTGTCTGGAATAATAATACAGATCCTTATACCCTGATTACAAGTACTCCAGATGGGTGGACGCTATTTATAGCACCAGAGAAAATGTGTCTCTCTGCGGTTTACAATTTATTGGATGCAATAAACTGCACGTATTTAAAGTTCTTGAAATAACGTGGATTTTGGTGCATGTAATAGTAAGTACAATGCACTTTTTCCCTGTTAAATTCTGGCTGGTTTGACCTGTCAAGATGTATTAATGAGTGCGGACTTTGTCGCAAACGGTAATTATTGAGTGCAGTATAACCACTGCACAACTTGGAATTCTGGCTTTGCACAAAAAGGGGTGTGCGCAGGGGTCAGAAGACCCGGCCCACTTATAATCAGGACTTAGAGTGGTGCAGCAGGCCCTATAAAACGATGATCACCTGTATTTTTGGAATAACAAAAATCAAAAGACAAGCCAATCCAATATAAATGATTAGATGAGTACAGTCGGATCAAGCACATGATGGTGCTGCGGAGGGATACTAATGTGTTCAAGCCCCATCCAACTGGAAGAGCAGCGACACAATAATGAACGCTATGGAAGCGCAGCTCTGAAAGCGGATACGTGAGTGATCTAAAGGTCTGAGCAATGGATTTTGTGGTAGAGGGCATCAGATACAGACCAAACTGTTGACATAGTGATGAGGGGTGATTGATATTGCTGTACTTCTAAAGAAGATGCATAATGACTCCAAGGAATGCCATTAGTCTGCAGTCACACTGTACACGCATATGGCAGCACTTAGGCGAGCTGAAGCAAATTCTGGATATCACAGGCTGCATTTCTCCTTAAACCCAGCAACGTTCACAGGAAGCTCAGTGAAAACTATAGAAATTGCTTTGTGTTTTGTCATATTTTTCTGAAGCCCACAATCAATTTTTTTAGATGCTTCATGGAGGATACAAATTTAGTGACTTTTTGGCTTCCCTCACATTACTCGTTTTTTAGAGGGAACACCACTCTGTTGAACTTCAAACTTAATCAAATATTATCAATGGCATACTGGCTTTCCTAGGAATATAATTCACTGGAAAGAAAGCTTTTAACATAATATATTGTCATGTGCATGGTCGCCTAACTGATATGTAATTTGTAACTTGAACTTCTTTCAGCAGCCAAATCCAGCTAACTCAGTAATGAAAATCCCCTGACGTCTGTTTAATGATGATTGATTCAACCAATTTTTATTGCCAAAATTTGGTTTGGGCATTGTAGTTGCATTCATGTTTCTGACACCAGCTAATAAAGAGAGCTTTGGACAGTACATTATCTTACACATCGGGGACACGTCAGGATCAATTGGAAATTTGTTGCTATACATTGGTGAACCAATCAACCAATCCAAATTTATGATGGAGCTAATTGGCCCTGAAGTCAGGGAAAGCGTATTTACTGACTGGGAATTTCCAATTTAGAATAATAGCTCCATAAATGGTCTGTTGCCAATGTCCATATTAAGTGTAATGCATAATTACACTGGTCACAACGTACCTCTTCTACCGCCCAAGCACACTTAGGGGGGAAATCGAAATCCTGGTTCCTTAGGGAGTGTTCAGTAGTCAGGACCAGTATAGAAAACCTTGCTTTCCATAGTCCTCTGTTCATCACTGACCTGGGCCTACACCACCCATCACATGGGTGACTTGTGCATTTACACAATATGCATCAATGTCACCAATGAGGTGGGGATGTGCTCTTGTTTGCACTTTGGCTGAAGTGATCTGTGCATTGCTTCCCATTAAAGAAATTATGCACATGATTAGGGATCAGTGCAAGGTTGCCCACATCTTCAACAACAAGGCTAAGATTGCTTGCTCCATTTAGGGATTGGTGGGTAGATATTTGAAGGAATCTGTATAATAGCACTGTGTGATCACGGTAAGTTCATTGTAAGTGGGTGCTGTGTGTATGATTCGAAGACCTACATTCCAAATGGATGTGCTATGTGTTGTGGAATCATCAGGTCAGTGGTACGCCATTACCATGAAATACACACCACAGTACAAAATCTGCCAGAGATAGATCACCCTGCCATGTCTGCTCTTGTTGACTACGTTAGCGGCCTAGAATATAAATCCTTATTGATGTTGCTTTCACTCTCCAAAAGAGTGTGGGTAATATTCAGATGCTGGTATGAGGGCAGTGAAAGGCATTCACTGTGTTCTGTGACAAGAAGAAATGAATCCTTTATGCCCAGATATCAATGGTAGTTGGAAATATAAACTCCACAACAAATTATACATTGAGTCTAATCTCCTAAAGGGGTTTTCTTCTTTTGCCTATTTGGAAATTACTTTTAATACAATTATTGTTGATCACCACAAATAACAAAGTGATGAAAGCAATGCTTGAATTAATCTCAGCCACTGCCGATCACTCCGCTCGCATCCCAGTCCATTCTTTTTACAGTATTGTTCCTATTGCAGCAGGACCAAGGAAGCTATCAGTTGGCAATAGCAGTGAGCTGGAATGCAAAACTGAACGATCGCTAAGGGACATAATGAATTCAAGCATTCCCGTAGTTCCTTCCATCACTTTGTTGTTTTATGCAATGCTAGTTGATCACTTTAATTATCAAAAGCCAAGACATCTTTGGCAGAGTATGCCCAGGAAACACTGATATTGAGAAGGTGCTAAAAAATCAGACATCATTAGCCCCCAATGAAGCTTATTGAGACAGTCTGTGCACTGCACATTTGATGCTTAGTGGTAGGTCTATGCTAATTGTGATGTTCTCACATGTGACTAAGAATACATTTCAAGGGTGCTTGCTGCACCTTGGTGGTCAGGGCACACCCAGGATGGTGCAAAATCTCGAACTATATGTGAGTGGCATAAAAGTTGTGGCTGTATTTTAAAAACTGCCATATGCCAGTTACTATTGTATGCATTAGTATTTATATAGCACAAACCTAGCTCTGAAGCAACACAGAGCTGTAAATACATGAGGAGTTGGGAGACGATCAGCATGATCATGTACATCAAGTGAGGAGTATACAAATACATTTTGGACACATTACATTTCACATTTTCAGGCCTATGGAGACTAAGTGATTTGCCCAAAACCACTGTGCCGAGGCTGGGATTTGAGCCTAGGTCCCCAGGGTCCAAAGGCAACAGCTTTAGCGGCTATTCCACATCTCCCACCTCTCCACCTTCATTGCTGACACTTGGCAGACTCTTTGAACATAGATATTGCTAATAACTCTGGGACAATTCAGCATGAAGTGCCTGTGGGATGGCAGTGCTTTACCCTGTGGCCACTGGAGATACAACTGCTTTGAATTGCTTTAATGAGTGCTTTAAGTAAAAGGAGTGGTATTCCAGTACTGTTATGCCAATTCAAAGGGAAGCAGTATTTAGAGTCCAAAACACATTAGGGCAGTGAGTCTTACGTGAAATAGTGCCTGTGAAAGCAATTAATCGATCCCAGCAATTAGTCTTGATGGTCTGCCATTTATTATTCCATTACATAAATGAACTAAGAGTGGGGATTCACACAGTTCTGCAAATTTAAATTCATTTCTGACCTGATCATTTTATAGAAAAGCAATACAACACCTGGCTCCGACCAGTCTTCTGGAATGAAGGGATGTGAAGGTTCAAAGAAACCTTAGGATTATTGTGTTTTGCTAAGTGTGTCTCTCACCAATATGTGGCATCTCAGGTTTTGAGTAAAGCCTGAACTAAGTATGCAATTCAGTTATCAATCACAGATGTTGGGGTTTGATTTATCCCACCTCAGAAAAGGTATTCAATTTTACATTACACATTCGACACATTGCGTTGCTTTTACTACTAGTTTTAGGACATTTGTATGTTATGCATTGCATTGAATTGTACAGATGGGCATCTCATTTGAGATAACGTTCCATACCAATGTAGAAAAGTCAATATAAACATTGGGCAATGTTTTTATCTATTCTAAAATGCCTTTTTATTAAAAAGTGATTTCTCTGATCGTACTGGTTTGCCCCCCTCCTAGAATACTTTAGGAATGTACCTTATGGATCATTTTAGATTCTGAGTAACAATTCCCCATCCTTTTCCAAGTTCCTAACAGGTAAATTGCAGTTGGTAGCTTTCCTCTGACAAATGACCAGAAGCAAAGCACCAGACAAAGATTGTGTGAGAGTGTTGAGAGTATTGACTGTAAAGTAAATCAGAATATAAGTGCCAGTTTTACTAATTAAAGATTGGGGGTCGGAGTATTTATTGTGGTTGGCAGACTGTGGCAAAAACACATGGAATCACCCGGGTTCATTAAGTTATAGCTCCCTGACTGATGGTTAAGGCTCACATGCCTTCTCCTCTCTAGTGCTGGGACTGTGAACCGAATATGGTGTCTTGTACATGTGCCAACGTCATCGGACAGATACTAAGGCCATCCTACTCACTGGTGCAAAGGAAACATGCTTGGCTCTGGGATGTGATTTCGTTAATTTTGTGCAGCCAGCAAAATTAATCGATTACATGACCTCAGTGGGACACTATAGATATTTAATAGAAGAAGCTAATATGCTGCTATGAGGTGGTTGGGCAATCAAGGCATGCAACACACTCATTAGACATGGGTTCACCCGCTGTGGCATGGAAGGGGTGTGTGCTCACAATGACTGCTTTGGGTAGGGTTGTGACCATGTCAAATTGGGTAATATCTGAGGTTGTGATCTTTACTGGACTGCTGCATGTTATGCACACACTAAATAATGATACTTCAGTTAAAATGTATGCAGAGTTTATAATGAAGCCTGCATGTAGATTATAGCAGTCATCATCATCACCATATAACTTTATCCGATTTTCTTTATGAAATCATACAAGTATGCATAAAAGCTCAGGGTGCAAGAAAAGAAACAAAAAACATCAGTACTAAAAAAAGGTTTTCATCGGTAAACAGAAGAAAAAAGCAGCACCAACTACAAATCATCTGTAAACATGTGTAGCTAAATATGATGACACTACGGGAGAATCCTTAAAGACAAATGGGATGAGGATAGCAGCGTCATGCGAAGGATACATGTAAAAATGAATTAATACCTAGAACTAAAAACCCCAGAAACCGAGACACATAAAAGCAAATTCTGGGTGTAGATAGAAGATTAAACCAAGAACCTTTTGCAAATAAAAGCTGATTAAATATACCCAGTCTAAAGTATATCAGGAGATGCCAGTGATCATTGGGCATCTCTAACAAGAGGTAAGGTTCTATACCCTCAAATGATTTAACAAACAGTATTTGCGCATCAACTGTTTGGCTAAGGCAGAGGCCTTCCTTGGGCTGCCACCCAACGGGAGAAGGCCTGCTTCAACCAAACGATATCAGCTTTAATAATGCCCTCGGGATTGGTAAATAACTCAGGCCTCCCTAGAGCTTTAAAATGTGACTTTATGTGGTGTAACCAGGGTATATAGGACATATTGTCCAAGGTTAGGCAATCTCGTATAATTAGTCTATATAAACTTAACTCCTTCTTAACCGAAACTGAACACCACAATAAAAGAGGGCGAAGGTGACTAAAATCAGCGATATAGCCCATGCTCAGTTGCTCATGAATAATCTCTGAGGGAGTGCCTTGCCGCACACCTAGGAGGCCCCTCATAAACTTGTTTTCCCCGCCTGGATTGTGGCAATATTTGCATAGCCCCATATCTCACAGCCAAACGTGACCATGGGGATGCGATTAGCTTTAAAATATTTAACATAGTCTGAATTGGTTTGTGCCCCAGCGGAATAGAAAAGTCATTTAGGCCTGCAATGGCCCTCTTAAAACATCCTGTGTTCTTCCTAATCAAGGATTGCCAACAAAGGCCAGAATCAAATGAAATACCTAAATAAGTAACATTATCCACCTTACATAAGGCCTGCCCTTGCACTGAGAAACTGGAGGTTTTTGTGTTCTTTGGGCCCATCACCTTAAAATAAGATTTTTTTTAATTAGTTACCAAATCCATAAATATGTTAAAAAGATCTAAAAGTCTCTGGAGGCTTCTGGCTGTACGTACCATCAGGACTGGACCATCTGCATAGAGAAGAGCAGGGAGCAAACGTCCACCCGCTTTCGGAATGTCAAGACCATGTTCAGTTAGCACCCCCCCTCCAGGCAATTAATGTACATAATAAAAAGAAGGGGTGCCAGGATGCTACCCTGATGCACTCCACACTTGAGGTTAAAGTGCTCCGTGCGTTCTCTATTACTCCCATATCTAACCAAGCCCGTCAGACCATGAAGTAGTTGTTTCAAAAAAGCAACAAGGGCAGAGCTTATCTCTGTTCACCTTATCAAAGGCAGAACTGAGGTCCATGAAAGCCAGATGTTCTGATCCCCCTTTGGCCTTAGTATACTTGGTAAGCAGCAGGTATAGGTTGAGGTTCGGCTCTACCGTACCTCTACCAGGTCTAAACCCGTACTACAGATCCAACAAAATACTATGCTTGTTAGCCTAGTCGGATAATCTCTCCATTATGATCCGGACAATTTTTTTTACCTCAACATCCACTAATGAAATGGGTCTATAAAAAGTGGGGTCTTTTTTGTCTCCCTTCTTAAAAACTGGGACTATCACTAAGTGAATACAGGCCTCTGGGATAGAGCTAGAAATAGTAGCATTAATACGTAGGGTAAGAATGGGGGCCCATAGAGCCACAAAAGATTTAAATAGGTCCCCCGGTACTCCATTAGAGCCTGGCGCCTTACCTACTGGGAGTGATAACATTTCTTTCCTAACTTCTTCCCAATATTTTTAGGTCCTCTGCTACCTTCCGCCGTTTAGCGGGGTTATTTAAGGCACAAATATTTATTGTCGCGATTCGTAAATTAGTCATGGTTCCCTAATGCTATCTTCCAATCATGCCTTCCCCCTTCATTAGATACCCTTGCCACATGTTCTCATGGAGTCCTTGCTACGCTATCATAGAATCGCCTGAATCTCCAATTTCTCTTCATGGCCCATTTTCTCCCCCTAATCCCACCCTTGCCCTTACCCCACTATCCCCAAGAACCCTCCCCACCCCCTTCCCACCCTTCCACCCATATAGTAAAGCAGACAGACCTAAAGAGGTCTGGGTGATGGAGCCTGTGCCATTGCCCCCCGCCACTCGGTGCCCCTACATAATTAAATCAATCTCCTATATAAAGAAGCAGCATCATTAGTGATTACTTTAGGCATTGCACCCCATTGGCCCATAAGTCACGAGTTGTAAGCTCAATTCAAAGTTCTTAATCAGACTGTACTTTCGACTTTCGTCCATGTATTCCTTCGCCTTTATCTCTGATGTGAAAACTCTGACTTTGTTATTGTGTATTATCTTCAGGCGAGCTGAGTTTAATAAATAAGCTTCAGCACCTTGTGCTTGGCATGGCTGGATCAGTTGGCTTAGACACCAACGTCTTTCAACCATTACATGGCAAAAATCAGGGTGTGTAAAAAAAGATTGCCCCTCAAAAGACCGCTTAGAATCCGGTCGGGCCTTGCTAAACACTGCCTCCCGAAGTAGGAAATTACCAAAATAAACTATGATGGCTCTCGGCTGCTGCATACCACCTAAGTGGGCTTGTAGAGGGTTTTTAAGCGTGAATGGGTGGCGATGGACCGTCTGGATTTCAATGTCCCAGTTCCACTGCTGAAGCTCCGGAAAGGCTGTCTTCATCAACTTAAGTACATAGGCTCTGATATTTGCCCCTTCTGCCCCTTCTTCAATACCTAAGATTCCCAAATTGTTGCGTTGAAGCCGATTTTCACAGTCCTCGAGTTTCCACTGCATATCCATGATTTGTGATCCTTGAGCCTCTATCTGGTTCAGGCTTCTTGCGACATCATTTTCCAATCCTGTAGTTTGCTCTTCTGCTGCAGTTAATCTCTTGTTAATTTCGGTACAAGCTTTGGCCACTTTTCTAACAGCCCCTTGGAGTTTCTTTGTCGCCATGCATTTTTTTTTGCCATCCAGTCTCGTCTCTTCTTGGTGTTGTTTAATTGACTCGTATATCAGCTTCAGAGTTGGTTCCTCAGAGTCATGCCCACCTTTACTTCCTTTGGACATCTTGTTGAACTCTACATGTGATTTTTGCGTGGCTGAGTAGTCCAATTTTAGGACGAGATTTGAATGTTTCTTCGTGGCTTCCTTGGTCTGCCCTGTGAGGCCCCCTCTTTACTATGCCTGATGTTTTTCCTCCTCCGAACCACCGTGTCAAACCCATCATATTGGCTGCTAGGACTGGAACTAGAGGTCAGTGAGGCACTTTCCCCCTCAGATTCAGCATGACTTGTATTGGAGCCATCAGTCAGTGAAAATAATTTATCCCCTAACTCCAAAGAATCCTCTGGGGACCTGCACCCCACAGCCCCCTCTATTAGGTCCTTTATTTTCGTTTGTCCCCCTGCATAGGATGGGGGGGTCCCACACCACCAGCTCGTCCTTTCTTCGTTCAATGACCTGCCCCCCTTCTTCTACTGGGGTATCATTCTGTTCCTGCTCAGTCTGCGAGGCCACATGGTTCAGATCTTCCAGGAGTGTCACCACAGGTTCAACATGGCTCAGGAGCCTTGCCCCAGGGGTCTATCTCCTCCAAATGAGACGGACTATTGGGCCACAAACCCCCCCACCTTATTTGAAGGGTAGTGTGCTTTTGACCAGTCTCCCCTTCCCCTCCTGCCTCAATTCTGGGGGTCAACTACAATCGTCCAGCCCCAGCAACCGTGGGCGGAAAGAAGTGTGTGATTGACTGCTGTAAAGGTATATCCACTTTTGGCATCATTACCTCCTCCTCTCCGCTCGCAGTATGTTTACCAGGCACAACCTCTGGGGCCTTCCTCCCCTTCATAGCAGCCTTGCTTCCTGTAGTGATGCCAGCTTAATCCCCTAGTGCGCTGGGGTGGGATAGGACCTGCAACGGGAGCAGTGGTAGCAGCCCACAGCCCCATCTGCCATCTGCATCACCTCCTCGCTTCGATCACGGGAAGAGCGAGCCGACTTGGGCAGCATTCCAAATTTGGTGCAAAGTCGGGCCGCGAGCTACCGGGGCCAACCAGCACGCTCAGTGAGCAATCCAGCAGCAGCGATGAACGAGACCCCCACACAAGCAGCCGGGGAGGATCACAGTGCCATCACAGCCGTGCAGACAGCCAAGAACGCCCTGGCCACGGAGTTAAGAAAGCCAGTCCAAGGCTCCAGGAAAGAAATCAACATATCATCTGGGATGCAGCCGTATTTTCCAATCCTGCGATACAAAAGGGGATGATGGACGGAACGTTTGAGCCAATCAAACACTCACCCCCAGTCAACTGATCTGGGTTTAATCCATCATCATTCTTTAGCTCACTCCACCACCCCAGTTCAGACATGGCCATATGCAAATCAGTCTGACCCTGTGCCTCATGGGAACAGTCCAGCCCGAACTGCCAAGCCATGTCTTCCCTGGACCGGAAACAAGCATCCTAGGACCGGTTTCTGGCATTCCAGCCGTCATCAGCCAGGCTTGCTTGAATCCAGTGGCAAAGTGAGCAAGGGACCCATGTCTGGGCATACCCCCGCCAACTTAGGGCGAACAAAGCGATACAAAAGGGGATGATGGACGGAACGTTTGAGCCAATCAAACACTCACCCCCAGTCAACTGATCTGGGTTTAATCCATCATCATTCTTTAGCTCACTCCACCACCCCAGTTCAGACATGGCCATATGCAAATCAGTCTGACCCTGTGCCTCATGGGAACAGTCCAGCCCGAACTGCCAAGCCATGTCTTCCCTGGACCGGAAACAAGCATCCTAGGACCGGTTTCTGGCATTCCAGCCGTCATCAGCCAGGCTTGCTTGAATCCAGTGGCAAAGTGAGCAAGGGACCCACGTCTGGGCATACCCCCGCCAACTTAGGGCGAACAAAGCGATACAAAAGGGGATGATGGACGGAACGTTTGAGCCAATCAAACACTCACCCCCAGTCAACTGATCTGGGTTTAATCCATCATCATTCTTTAGCTCACTCCACCACCCCAGTTCAGACATGGCCATATGCAAATCAGTCTGACCCTGTGCCTCATGGGAACAGTCCAGCCCGAACTGCCAAGCCATGTCTTCCCTGGACCGGAAACAAGCATCCTAGGACCGGTTTCTGGCATTCCAGCCGTCATCAGCCAGGCTTGCTTGAATCCAGTGGCAAAGTGAGCAAGGGACCCACGTCTGGGCATACCCCCGCCAACTTAGGGCGAACAAAGCGATACAAAAGGGGATGATGGACGGAACGTTTGAGCCAATCAAACACTCACCCCCAGTCAACTGATCTGGGTTTAATCCATCATCATTCTTTAGCTCACTCCACCACCCCAGTTCAGACATGGCCATATGCAAATCAGTCTGACCCTGTGCCTCATGGGAACAGTCCAGCCCGAACTGCCAAGCCATGTCTTCCCTGGACCGGAAACAAGCATCCTAGGACCGGTTTCTGGCATTCCAGCCGTCATCAGCCAGGCTTGCTTGAATCCAGTGGCAAAGTGAGCAAGGGACCCACGTCTGGGCATACCCCCGCCAACTTAGGGCGAACAAAGCGATACAAAAGGGGATGATGGACGGAACGTTTGAGCCAATCAAACACTCACCCCCAGTCAACTGATCTGGGTTTAATCCATCATCATTCTTTAGCTCACTCCACCACCCCAGTTCAGACATGGCCATATGCAAATCAGTCTGACCCTGTGCCTCATGGGAACAGTCCAGCCCGAACTGCCAAGCCATGTCTTCCCTGGACCGGAAACAAGCATCCTAGGACCGGTTTCTGGCATTCCAGCCGTCATCAGCCAGGCTTGCTTGAATCCAGTGGCAAAGTGAGCAAGGGACCCACGTCTGGGCATACCCCCGCCAACTTAGGGCGAACAAAGCGATACAAAAGGGGATGATGGACGGAACGTTTGAGCCAATCAAACACTCACCCCCAGTCAACTGATCTGGGTTTAATCCATCATCATTCTTTAGCTCACTCCACCACCCCAGTTCAGACATGGCCATATGCAAATCAGTCTGACCCTGTGCCTCATGGGAACAGTCCAGCCCGAACTGCCAAGCCATGTCTTCCCTGGACCGGAAACAAGCATCCTAGGACCGGTTTCTGGCATTCCAGCCGTCATCAGCCAGGCTTGCTTGAATCCAGTGGCAAAGTGAGCAAGGGACCCACGTCTGGGCATACCCCCGCCAACTTAGGGCGAACAAAGCGATACAAAAGGGGATGATGGACGGAACGTTTGAGCCAATCAAACACTCACCCCCAGTCAACTGATCTGGGTTTAATCCATCATCATTCTTTAGCTCACTCCACCACCCCAGTTCAGACATGGCCATATGCAAATCAGTCTGACCCTGTGCCTCATGGGAACAGTCCAGCCCGAACTGCCAAGCCATGTCTTCCCTGGACCGGAAACAAGCATCCTAGGACCGGTTTCTGGCATTCCAGCCGTCATCAGCCAGGCTTGCTTGAATCCAGTGGCAAAGTGAATTTCGTTGCGCGCGCTGCATCGAAATTCGTTTTATTTATTTATATGTCTACTTACCTCTATACGGCCGTATTCCGTACTTTACTACCCCCCACCCTGCCCCTCCCCCGCCCCACGTCACCGCCCGGCAGCACTCCCACCACGGGCCGCTACTGGCTGGGTATATGACATATAGCACATTGTAGCTGGGTATAAGCCATATAGCACATTGTAGCTGGGTATAAGCCATATAGCACATTGTAGCTGGATATAAGCCATATAGCACATTGTAGTTTAGTATATGCCATATAGCACATTATAGCAGGGTATATGCCATATAGCACATTGTAGCTGCTTCTCCCTTTAGGTGCAGAAGTTACAAGAACCTGAGTTTCAAGTGAATCAGACCGTTTATAGGTTCCTTTGCTTTCAGGGGTGCTGTACCCTACCGAAGCTTCACAGAAGTACAGTGATGCTCCCCCTCTTTCTTCCAAAGGCGTGAGGGGGTTTGACAAGTACAAGTAACAGTAATTGCAGTTTGCAATGATTTGGGGGCCTGTCCCAGACCGTGCCTGCCAGTTGCCCTAGCTGTAATCTTTCCCGGAGCAAAGCACCCGATTAAGGCCTATTCAGTGCTCTAAGTGGGCCAGGGTCAGAGGAGTAGCTTAGCCAGTGGGATTCACAGGGTGTGAGTCTGATATTTATCAACAAGTACCCAACAAAAAAGATGTCATAAACATGCTCCAATCTCATTGTTACATCTGGCCCACCCCTGAAAAAGCATTACGGAAACCTCAGAGCTCAAGTAGACACATGCTGCACGCTCACAATGCCATCTTCAGAATGAGCATGAAAAGCAGGAACATTGTATTAACACAAAAACGTTCTTGATCATAGAAGGCAAAATAACTTTTGAGAAAGTGATAGGCCCAAAATACGTGTTCCATCATCAATTTTTCTGCATCTGCTCCAATGTCCAGTTTGGTGCCTCGATTATGTGTGCCTGGGTGTTGATCAAGATGTCCATATTTGAGTGGATTTCATTGTCTTCTCTGCAGCATTCCAGATTGTGTTAGTATAGACAAGGTCAAAGCTCACATTATGAGAGTTTTACATCTTGTCACTTTTATGTTCAGTAGTGGCCGTTCTCGCTTTTGCTCCTGCACCTTCTTGTGATCTCTGCGTAAAGCACCAGCCAGGTACCTGCTTTACAGAACACTTCGACATGTCTCTTTAATTTCTGAAACTCATTTGTGTGGGATAATGTTGTGAAGCCTGGACGAACATGTTGATTTCAGAAACTAGTCATTGTAAAGTAATTACCAACAGGATTCTCTTTCAAAGTGGCAAAATGTTATCGCTGTACCCAGCAACTCTCTGTATTTCTTTATCTGTTTATTTTATGTAACACGCAGCGTGTTATTCTCCACTGTTTGCAGGACCTACGTCTGTGGTCTAATCTTCAGCACTTCCACTCCTGCAGATCTCCCTCTGAGCTCCTTGGCAGGTGTGAGCATGCACAAAACAAAATACACTCAGCAGCGCGTCAAATCCAAGCCAAGGGTAATGTTTTCTTTTTGGTGTGAGCTGAGGAGGTTTGGTCGACATTCTGAGAATCCACCACTGTTAAGATAACTACTACATGTACACCCAAGGGGGCCTCCCAGAAAGTGACTTTCAGCATTTTATAGGGTGATGAAACACCCCACAAACCTCCTATAAAGCGACGCCTCTATTTCTGTTATTGTTATTCACTGGCTGAAGTAAAAAAAATAAAAAAAAGTCTTTCCTGTGTCACATGTTAGTGCTGCAATGCAAAGTCACCAGAAGACCTTTTGTGAAACAGGGCGGAAACCAGAGTGTACTCGCTTGTCCTGTGTGAAGAATTTTGACGCTGTACCGAACTAGGGTACGCACAGAAAAGGATAAAGCAGTCCAAGCAGGAATACGCTGCAGTCTGAAGTGCAGGCGATTTTACACGATGTCATAGATATGCAAGCCGGGACGGAAGTATAACCGGCAGAAAGATACACAGTATTTAACAAGTCAGCAGCCCTGATGAAGTCGTGGGACTGATTCTCTGAGGCGACGAAACACGTGTTGGCTAAAGATCTAAGAACCAATTAAAGAACGCAAGAACAAAGAATTTTGTGGAAATGTTTTACACCAGTGTAGTTAATGTATGATGATATTAGTGTGTGCTGGAGGATAAGAATCATTTGTACTATTGACTTAGGTCACATCTTGGGGTGTGGGGTGCTCTCCCTACCTCATAGCACTGCAGGATACTACGGGACATATAAACAAAGGTGTACATGTCTTTAGAGCGCCATATCCCTTGGTGTTCCAGGCCCTAAAGCATTATTTAATTTCCAGTAAAATATTAATTGCCTCTTTTTAACACTGTCAAGTTTTTTATGGCTTTGCCCTGGATGAATGTGCTATATAAACTGTAAAAAAAAATATCCTACTGATTTTGATTATGTGTTGTCCAGTGAGACCCTATTTGTGAAATTGTGTTAAGTTAATATACTGGGCAGTTTAGGTTCAGGATCTTTATTCCACCAACAGCAGGCACAACCTTCTTACTTCTCCTTCCAACTCCTGCTGACCCGCTTCCCCCAACATTCCAAAGTTACTATGGTATTGTACCATCACTGATACAACAGTAGGTTAGTGATATTCTGAGATCAAGTCAAAACACACCTCACCCTCATAGAAAATAAGTATAAGCCCTACAATACAAAGCAGGTAAAACAAAAACAAATAACAATATGGAAAGAAAAGAACAACTAGAGCAACAACAATAAAAAAGGAGTCTTAAACCAAATATATGCATGTTACAACTTATTCTAAACAATAAACTAACAATGAAAAATGCTATGAAATCTTCCTATGCTACTATGAAATACCAAATTGCAAAAGATACACCATTGATTTACCAGATTGCAATAGATATAGCATTGATTTGAAATTGGAACACATAAAGCAGTTCAAGTTTATAATCTCTACCACTTACCACCCAAGCCATAATCTATCAGGTAGGGTGGTGCTTTCCTAGTACGGAGACTGCAATAGTTCTCTTCAGCACCAGCATTATCCCCATCACCGGCTGTGTTAAAATTTTCACTCAACCTTCCACTTGTCGGTGACAATAGATTTAGGGATCCCTTCTGAAGCAAACACATCCCTTAAAATTTCCAAAACACTTCTGGTCGTCATGGTACTTACACAACAAGCTGAAACCCATTTCGAAGTGCAGTCTGCCAAAACCAGAACAAACCTTTCTTCTTGAGACATCAAGTCAAAAGGACCAACAATGTCCAATCCCAATTTAACCCAGGGTTCCCCTGGGAAAACAACTGGTGACAATGGAGCCGTCCTGGTTACCTTAGATTTATCATTTGCCGCACACAGGATGCAATCCCTCATTACACCATCAACCTGGCTATCCAATCTCGGACACCTGTACCACTCCTTGACGCTCGCCTTGGTCAAATTCCTTCCCAAATGCACCTCGTGTGTAAGATTCACAATTTTGTTCCACAATTCAACTGGAGGAATCATCATTCCCAAGGAAAAGATTACCATCCTCAATACATAACTTTCCGCAGACATTCCAAAATGCCCTTGCTTCTGCCTCAAGATACTTAAAATTTGACCATCCTGACACCATCAGATTTTTGATAAGTCCTCTTACTTCATCTTTGGCAGCCTCAGAGTTTTACTCAACCTTAGTAATTGGAGATTTCTTAACCCACATTACAGGGTCTGCCACCGTATCCTCCCTGACAGACTTACTAGAAGGCAACCGTGGCAGACAATACGCAGAAATGTTCTTAACCCCTAATGTTCTTAACCCCTGGAAAATACTTAACCTGGAAGTTACATTCAATCAAACCTCCTACTCATCTTTTTCATCCGCCGGAAGGTGTTGTCCACACTCCTGCACCCCAACAACTGCATACGGGGTCTGTGACCTGTCTTAAGTATAAATAGTAGACCCCACAAAATAACTTGAAGTGATGTATTGCCCAGGTTCAGGCCAGCTCCTCATGCTCAATCACTGAGTATCTTTCATCAGCAACCTTGAGAGAGCGCAGGGCGAAAGCCACAACCTTCTCTTCACCATCCTTCACCTGGGACAATACTGCACCCAATTTCTTCAAACTTGCATCCGTTGTTAGGAATGTTTTCTTAGTAACATCGAAATGACCAAGGCAATTTTCTCCTTTATGGTTTTAAAAGCCTTCTCAGCTTCATCAGTCCATTCAAACAGTACATCCTTTTTGAGTTGCACCCTGATAAGGCTGCACAACACTGGCAAAGTTCCTGACAAAATTAGAGTAATACTCTGCCATGCCCAGAAAATAATCTGATTTGGTCTTTGTTCCAAGGAGATGGTGCCTCTATGATGGAATTCGCCAATTCAATTTTAGGACTAATCCCTTCTCCAGAAATAGTGTGTCCAAGGTAAGCAACTGACCTTTTTCAAGGTAAGACCTCTGTCCTTCTTCATATTGCTACCTACCCTTCCCGTACACCAGGATATCATCTTGAAAATACATTACAGATCCAATGCCCTCTAGCACCAATTTCATCAGCCTTTGGAAGCATGCTGTCACTGAGGCTAATCCATATGGTAGCCTCCTAAATCTATATGCACCCAAAGGTGTGACAAGAGAGGTGAGGGCCCTAGAGTGCTCATGCAATATAACCTGGTGGTAATAGGCAGACAAATCCAACACACTAAACACTGTAGCCCTTTTAAGAGTGGTGAGAGCCTCGGTGATGTTTGGTAGTGGTGTGTGATCCACCCAGATGCATTGATTAAGATCTCTGAGATCAACTCACATCCAAATCTTGGCCCCATTGTATTTTGGGGCAAGTACTACTGGAGTTAACCACTCCAATGACTCTATTTCCTCAGTGGCTTCAATTTGCAAAAACTTGTTCAATTCCTCCTGCAAGGGTTTCATCATAAGATTTGGCATCTTCCTTGCCTTGTGCATCACTCGGTTTGCATTTTTTTAAAGGTGATTTTGTACTCAAATCCTTTGAGAAGACCTAATTGATCCTTGAATACTTCAGGAAATTCATTTACCAAGCCAATGTCTTCCCTGATGGTGGCTGATGGTGTAGTTCCTATTTCCCTAATAGGCTCTGCACATTGGAATAATATAACCTATAGGTTTGACATAGGACTAAGGTCGGTATGTCCCTATCGATTATATTAAACTTAATTACCTGTGCCAGCTAGCTCAGAGGCCACTAGAACCTCCTTGAGAACAAGAAGGGAGTAGTTTCTGGCAACCGAAAAACATGACAACTTTGTTTCCCTTTAGAAGCGGAACATGTCTCAGAATCGTGGAAACAATAGATAACAGTTTCACTCATTCAATCGTGCATGCTTAGTCTCTACAGAGTTACACAGAAAGGAAAGACGGGCGTTTCAATAAAAGGGTTTTATTGAACAGTCTTGTTTCTCGTGTAAGAGATATGTGCTGTTATGATCACAAGACAGTATGCAAGATAAATAATGTACAGCGTAAGCAGTAGAAATAAATAATACTGCGCTAGCATTATCTTTTAGCATATATTCACGTACATAAATAACATGAGCTAAGAATGCGGGTACTCATTCGATGCGTCTCTAAGCTAGTTCTACCCCAATGTACCTAACCTAGTCTAGGTGTAGGGAAAGGTAGAAGTAGGTGGAGTATTCTCTAGTATGGTAGATTAAGAGTATGTTAAGTCTATTATGCCAAGAGTCCCTCTAGGATCTAGTCAGCTCCATACCTTGAGAATGAGAGAGGTGGGAATCTCCTGCCGGATCTGAAACTCTAACACCCCGCGAAGGGAGTCAGAACACTGGAAGCTGGATTCGTCTGCGTGCAGGAATGATAGCGTCTTCTCAGTGCGTCAGGCCGGGATACGGGCTCCTCTGAAGTCGAGGTCTCCTCTAAATTGCTTGGGCAAGGGAAGGCATATTTATACCTGGTAGGTGTCGTGGAATGTTAGCATTGACGTGAAGTCGGACAGAGGAAGACGTCAGGAATGAACCCTTAAGGTATAACGGTTCATACATAATAGATGAGTTCTTGGAGAAATCAATAGTCCTGTGCTAGGGGAACTCCCGAAGCTTAAGGGTCTGGTTTCTAAGAACTCGTTGTGACGTTAGGGTGGACGGATGTCGGTGACCATGCCTGTATTTGGAGTGCACGGTTAATGCCTAAATAAGGACTGGGATTTTATGCCTATATAAGGGCAAGGCGAATTGTGCCTATATAAGGACATGATTCAGGAAAACCTATATACGGACCCCTAAAGCGGAATACAACACCCACTCCATATTCGATTGAATGATAATACTAAATGCTAAACATTTTAAATGCTAAAACTGTTGAAATGTCATAGGTACTGTACATTAAAGCATTGTTTTCATTCTAAGCATATAACGGAAGTAGAATGCAACGTGAATGAAACAGTAATATATACATATGATGAAATGGTCGATAAGTTCTTACAATCAAAGCCATTTGCATTTCATGGAAATAAATGAAATGCTAGACAAGTAAGGTGACAATGTGTCCCTGGAAGTATTCAAAGAAGTCCGTTTTATAAGACTAGTTCTACTGTAAGCAGATTGTACATTTGCCATGTCATTTCAAACATTTAAAAAAGAAAAAGTTCAATTCTGGGAAATGTTCCAAGTTTGAAAAATATGAAGGCCAAATTTCATTGTTGCCCTGGTACACTGTGAGCCGAATCAAAGTCAGTGTAGGGGTCTGGCGTAAACATTAGATCATCTATGTCCGTAGCCAAAATATCATCCACAGAAGTCGGTGACATTTGGAACACCTCGTTCAGAAGGTTAATTGCACAGAGATGAGAAACATCGCCTTCAGCAGAAGATGCAATGTTCGCGTCCGTTGTTACCTGTGTGCCCGTTGATCCATCTCGTACCTCAGCAGCAGCCGGAAGCGTCTGTGAGATCTCAATGAATGCCGCCATCAGGATTGGAAGCCTTTGGGGACAACACACAGCATGGGCCGTTATCGGGTCCAGCAGAGTATCGATATCCGTTGGCATGACTGATGGGAGTGTTAGACAGATGTCTAGCACGCATTCTTCACCGCAAAACAGGCAGCGTAGAACAGGTAAGATGCAATCTTGCCAGATTGGTCTGAATGACAGGAACCACATTGTATTAAGTTCCCGTAGACGAGGCATGCCCAAAAGCTGTACTATTCGCTCACGGCATTTCCGTTCAAGGAGGGCTCTCTCCACATCGCTCGGAGTGATGTTGGCGAAGAAGCTTGCAATAGCGTAGTAGGAGGAATAGAAACAGAATTCCTGCAACAAGTGCTAGAATTAACGGCACACCACCAAACACCGAATGTGCTAAGTTTGGGATGATTCCGAGGACCGCCTGGAAAGGTGCTAATAGTCCGGAACAGATGGTCTTAAATACATGTACAATTCCGCTTGTATCTGACATGTTAAAGATATGTCCTATCATTTCTACGAAATGTATAGGGCAGTTTGTACGAATTAAAGCTTGCATCTCAGCCGAAGTCCTTGCAACTTGTAGATCATAGGTTTCTTTGGCCGAGGTCAAAGGCACTGATTGTTGTATAAGCATGGCTTTCATTCTGCTTAAAGTATCAAATCGAATAAAAGAGACATTCAATGAAGGCCATAGAGGCGACTCCCTGAGTGTGTCTATTGGGGCAAACAATACTTGCATACAGCAAGTGACCCTGGAGTTGACCGTTACTAGATATGGGATGCCTGGGAACATGCCACGGCAACTCTGATCATTCAACATGAGGTAACTCCCATTAGAAAGTTGTCCAAACGTTGGATTAATCACAGCAGCTGGTGTACCCTGCTGGTGGCAGGACAAGTTTGCCACAGAACCATTACAAGCCCCGTGCAAAGAAATGTCCTGACAAATCAGTGAACCGCTTAGTGCACTTTCACAGTGTGTACCGCTTAGAAACACTTCACGATCCCCACTCCAACATCTATAGGTGTAAGGTAAATTCCAGGATGTCTTAATGTATTCTTTACCCAACCTTTCATATTTGCCTGCTTGCATCTGTTTAAGGCAATACTGAAACTGGAAAGTAGTCACAGGTAGACTGATTTTGCCGTGAATAAGCCATTCTGTAGCTGGTTTTTCTGCCACTGTGAATGGTAATTTTTCAAGTTTTTCAATGCTCAGTACTGTATACTTTGCTCCCCTTTGTGCCAGTTTGATCTGTTTATCAGTTAGATTATATTCTGCAAACAGAGCCGTCGTGTTGATAAAACGCCAAGGCACATAGCCCGCACCCAAAGATTGCAGCGTCCAGCTTAATAACATAATAGAACGTAACTGAGACTGGCCTTGCTGTAACATGGCTAAATCTTGTTCCAGTATGTCGATAGCAGAGGATACAATACTGTCCAATGAATAAATTCTGGAGGACAAAGTTGTTAACCCATTGTCGACCACAGAGAGAGTTTTCTCTAAATTAATACGATCAAGTTCACGTATTCGTTCTGCGGCCTCCATCTGTGACACCTTCCATGCTTCATTATAAGCAGCATAAATGCCGGCATATATGAAACGTTTTTGACGTGGTTTTCTTGGTCCAAGCAAGAATTCCCTACGGTCTGCGTCTTCTTTAAGTAAAGATAAGTGTTGTTTCACATCCTTAAGTGTAGATTTTTGCAGCCAATCGAGGCATAATTTTCCTACACTATATGTTGTCACTACCCCCGGATGCTGTCTTTGGACGTATCGTGGGTCTGGCCTATGAATAGTAAACCCCTGTGTTTTATTCAGGAATCTTGCTTGACAGTTGTTTGTGTCTGTGGGACAGATCAACCATATTCTCCAATCAGGATTTGTTCTGTTGAGTTGTAATATGGTGTCAACTGTAACTGCTGCTTGTGTATTGTTATCACTTGCAGGTGTTGGTACAGAAGGATTTTTCATGTCTTTGACCTTGGCTAACCCAAGGCAAGACGTTTGTTGGACCGTGTCATTCAAAAACATTATTTGCTGAGGGATGATACAGGCTCTAAATAAAGCTTCTATCCCCTGCACTTGCCAATCTTTAGTACCCCAGACAGATTTTGTGTCTATTGTGTCTTTCCATAAGTCGAAACCCTGTCTAGACAGTTGGGCAATAAAAGCTGCAGAGTAAATCTGTTTTGTATTTGTTAACATAATTTTCAGTCCTGTTTTGTTTATATTTCTATAATAAAATGTTTCTGGATCAGATGTATTGTATCCTGAAAAATATGGAAACTTCTTAGAAAATGTTTTTGAACTACCTTTTGGTGGTGTAGGACAATGCTCCCATTGGTTAAACATAAACACATTTCTAGGTGTTGCAGATTTATGCAAAAAATGATGACCATAGTGGTTATAGCAATACAGCTGTTCATAGTCTGATGAACCCTCTAAATATTCATTATTAGGAAATGCAGCAGATTTTTGTAGGTCAAACATCATATTATTTACAGTTTCAAAGTCCCAATCATCAGAATAGGTACTGGATGAAACAAAAATCACTTAGTGAAATCTTAAATAAATGTGGAATGTTCAAATGTTCCGTCGGGCCAAAAATATCGAAATCTGTTTTGTCCCACACTATACCATCCTGTATAGGAACGGCTGTGATGTTCACTGCAGACAAGTCTCTTGTTTCACGATGGGATGATTTGTGAGTGTTAGAAGGTGGTTCTGACACTCTGGGCCGCCCGGATTTTTCGCTTTTTGAGCACCTATTTGTTGAGCTTTTACTGTGGGAGAGCCTCATGAGTTGGGACTCCCCCACAGTGAACTCATGATGAAAGAGACTGCATGTGGATTTTACTGGTGTCCCCCTAGCTTGACTAGGCCGCTGCGCAGCAGCTGGAGTAAGGGGCACCGGGCTGGTTACATGCAGACACCTGTGTACATGCGTGTGCACATGTGTAGGGGCTGCGCAGGGGAGATTCCTGGCGTGCGCAGTCCAGGAGCAGCAACAAAGTGAATGGTGTGGCGGGACTTATGCAGAAGTGGGTGGTGACACGGAATAGGCCTTATACACTGGGAAGGAACATGCCAGGGAAAGTCAGTGTGTTTTACTGTGTTTTTCACTTCATTATTCCCCTATGGGGATGTGGAGCCCATGTGCTAGATTAACTTTCATAAGGCCTACAGATTCCAGACACGCACTAAAGTCCACTGTAGCGGATGTGAAAAGGAGTATTCTGCAGGGTCCAAAGTCATATTTGTACTGCTTTTGGGTCATCCAGAAATGTCACATTTCTCTGAGTCAGTCATAACCAGGGCCAGGCTGAGGGCTGACCTCAACTGGATGGATTGATAACCTTTCTTCCACAAGCTAAGGCCTCCTCTCCACGAAGAGAAGATGGGTGGGGCTACAGGCTCATCCATCAGCAGCCATCACTGGGTGCCAGGCACCAGGCTGCACCAAGGAGGGAAGGCAGCGAGGAGGGAAGGACTCGTGTTTCAGAGACCATGTGGCCAGAGACCCTGGACGACGCCATTTTGAACAAACCCAGAGGCTGGACAAGAAGGAGGGGGCAGGGGCAGGGAAGTGATGTGTCGCTGTTTGATAGGACAAACAGAGACTTCCTGCCAGCCCCCTACTCAGCTTTTAAAAAGTACTGGAACAAGAAGAGAACTCTCTCTGGGGTGTGGTCTGCGGAGGCGGAAGGTGCTGGAGCCTGGCAATGGGCAGTTGTAAGGAGGTACCCTCTGACTGCCCCCCAGACCCCTAACAGCACCAGAAGAAGAGCCCAGGACCGGTGCGCAGAAGCAGGGGCCTCTGCGCAGGGAGAAGAGAGGCCCAGGAGGAGAGCCAGGCGAAAGGCTGGCGCAGGGAGCCAGTAAAGACCGCTCCCTGCAGAATGCACCCTCTGGGAGACCCGGAGGGCAAAGGAGAGTGCTCCCAGGGGCTGTGGCCCGCCGCCAGGAGCAAGAAGACACGAAAATGGGGCTGATCGGACCCCCAGGGGCTGAGATATGGCCGCCGGAAGGTAGGCAACCTTTGACCCCTAATCGGACCGACGACAAAGCGTGTGGGGCTCCGCCGGCGGTCTCCAAGATGCCCCCGGGGTGGGTCAGGTCCCGGGGGCTGCCCCCCAAAGAGAAGTAAAGACGGGGAGCGCCGTCGCGCTCCCCACGAAGGTGCCCAGCTGGGGGTCAGAAGCCCCACCTGGCCCCCTGTACGAAGACGGGAGGCGGGGGAGCGCCATCGCGCCCCCGTGAAAAGTGGCCAAAGGGGGCCCGGGACCCCATCCCCGGACCCCGAAGTCAAGTCGGGGAGCGCCATCGCGCTCCCCGTGAAGATTTCCCCTGCGGGGGGCCAGGAGCCCACCCTGGCCCCCACCGAAGCCAAGCAGCCGGGGAACGCCGTCGCGCTCCCCGTGACGAGGAGGCGGGGCCCGGGACCCCATCTCCGGGCCCCGAAGACAGCACGATGGAGGTGTAGAAATAAAAACCTTCTTAGGGGTTCACTGATACATCTGGTCCTTAAGACCAACAAAGAAGAGATTGGCACAGAAGCTGTAATATCAAAAAACATGTTTTATTAACCTCAGATGAGGGAGATTGCATCTTACGGTACCCGCAGGCCACTGTAGGAGGCATTCTAATGAGTGCAGAGAACAGGGTCCTTATATATGTATTTGTTACATAGTCAGCATAAAATCAAGGGGAGGTCCTAGCACATACAAGCATGCTTATTGACTAATATGGGTATACAAAATTTGCTTGCTCCACAAAGTGGGAGGGGAGACTAAACTGCTTACATGAGTAAGAATAGCCTGACAGTTCTATACTAGGAGCAGGTGCATTCTACCAGCTAGGCCTCTCTGAGCATGTGCAAGACTCTGGAAGAGGGAGAAAGCACATGGCGAGCAAATGGCTAACTAAAATGGCTGCCAAGTACAAAATGGCTTTCAGCTCATGCTAACAGCGATTCCTGCAATCTTTAACAGATGATCCTTTTAGCATGAGCTAAAGACATTCCCATGATCTAGTAGAGACATAGAAAATATTTTGCACATTTTCTTCTCATAAATTCATCAATATCCTATGCTAGGTGGGCATTTACATTCTAAACATTTCATTAAGCAGGTATATACAAGGTATAAGCAGGAGTACAAAGTGAACAGAGCATTGGGTCATACAGGTAGCAAGAGAGAATAATGACTATTATCTCAAACAGAAATCTCAATATTTTCCAATCCTAAGCAGAAAGCAAATACCAAAACCATCTAGTCTAATTTTAAGTTTCAGGGCTCTGATGTATTTCAATGACTATTTATGTCAATTTCAAAATAGCCAACAGCACATACCTAATAAAAACATTTTCAATAGACTTCTCAGTATTTTTTATGAGGGCTAAATTATCAATTAATATACTTAAGGAAAGAGTAAAGTAACATGCTCAGATGAACTTTTCTCGTGCAGAATAAACATTACTCTTAAAAAATATTAAAGCAATCAGACATATTATTACAAAAACAATCCTGGCTCCGGGGACCAGGAGGACCACACAGGGCCATAGGAATTAGGACAAGGAGCCGCAAAGGGCAGCTCCTCCAAAAAAAAAATGGGACGACCAAAGGGGTACATTACTAACAAAAAAAAGAGTCCTTGGGAATTTCTAGAACCACCAGCCAGAGGGGAGTCTTCTCCCTGTGTCTGTTTGAGCCTCACAGGCAGGCTCTTGTTGTTCCCACGGTGGAGCTGCACAACTCGCAACTCAAGAATCACGGAGAAGGAAAAGTCTTTCTTTCAGGATAGGGCAATCACCCCCCAGGGCAAATACCCTCAATGATCCTGTCCAGTGTCTCAGGCAGTGCACCAGTTTTCTTCACTTTAATCTAACAGGCACCAAGGGCACAGCACCTGTACCCTAAACTCAAGTCCTTCCCTAACTCCTGTATTGCATCTCTGGCGCACTGCTCTTTTGTTAGGGCCACAAATTGTACCCAGTGTGCTCGGGCATCTCTTGATCAACAAACAAAGGCGTAGACTTGCATTCACTTGGGACCAGGACTCAAAGGCCTGAAGCAACCCTTGTTTCAAAGGGGGTCACCTCAAGCAAAAGCCTCCTTGCCGTCCTTGTCGTTCTGTGACTCTCTCAGCTGGGCATCAAAAACTGCATCCACACAAAGATTTCTCCATCCTGATTTGTAACCCCGTCTTTCGCCCAAGACAGTGGCAGGGGTACACACTTCACGTCCCAGTGCTTCCGCTTTCACTGAGGTCCTAGTTGCCAGCAAGGCCTATGCTGGTTCCTTTCGTTTTGACTGTAGGCTGGACTGGTGCTGACTCCCAGGCTGGATCTGATGTCCGGGCCCCTCTGGCAATGGTTGTAAGGCAGCAAATATCTATTGGTGGACAGAACAAGAGGTCTTTAGACAAGGCACAGAAATAAACTAACAACAGAGAGGATAGTCTCAGAATACTTCCTTAGTCTCGGGCGCCCCATACATTAGCAAGGCACCCAAGAGCCACTTCATCTATCTGAGAGTAGAAAACCCTGGACCTATTGGCAAGTATAAAAGGAACGTTTTGGTGAACTGACAAGAGTAATACATCACCCAATCCCAAACAGCCAAGGAAGTCTGTGTTCATTTACTAAATTCTGAGAAAAAGAGAAAAACAATACAGACATACTCCAAATACTTACATTGGTGTATTCCTATATTACCAATCTGAAGAACCCTCAAGAAAAAGGAAATGTTCTACACTTTTACTCATAGATTTTACATTACTTGTACAGGACTGCAGACACTTGTAAAATAATTTCTCTTACATGTTATGCTTAGGACCATGCTCTCATGTTATAGGTGCAGCAGGAAAATCTAAAACTGCTAATTTAACAGGGATTCTTATTGCAAAAAGAACTAAACTTCAACATAGTGAGTACATTTTCTCCAGCAGAACATGTTATGACAAACAAACTCCTATAAAACAATATTTTCCTTCAAAATGTTTGCTAAGGATCACATGAGCGTCTTTCCTGCATTGTACTTTTCACGATCTGGACTATGCAACATCATTTTCAAAAGGAAAAAAAAACCCTATCTCCAGCTCTAATAAGGGCTGTCAGCTTATTGACAGAGACTAGCTAATAAAAAACTAGCAATGCCCTTGCAAAACTGTATAGAACATGAGAATAACATAAACAATAATAGTGTTGCCACCTGAGATTTTTGAACAGAAACCACCACTATACAGTTCTCCTTAAAGATCAAATAAGGGAACATCAATCTGTTCTACTCATTCTTTCATACAGGATGGGCAGTAACATAGCATAGATTTTATCATTTTATTAATGCTAACAATTTTTAAAACAGTATTACTGAATAGCCAATAACTATCACATGGCCATTTCCTAGACAGCTTAGACAGACTAAAAAAAAGTGAGAAAAAGAAGAGAGAAAACATAATTTTGCCTACCCTTAATTTGTAGAGGAGCTAGCCTCCTTCCCCCATTTTGACAGTAGGAAAACCTGAAACAGGTTTTACTTCTGTCAACACTTTCAACCCCTATTTGTAGCAACTGGGCACAAACAAACTTGTAGGAGATATCTTAGAAAGTGGCTATTCTCTGATTCAAGCACATCGAGTACTGTAGAAAGCGTCAGCAACAAATGTATCAATTCCTTGAGCAATTGTACTAGATTAACATGAGGGTGCATGAATGCAAACTAAAATCCATTTCCTCCTTATCGTAGCCCCTACACAGTATTCTTTAAACTAAAACCATTATTTTGATATACATGGCAGATCAATGCTCAACTGAGGGTTGTCTTCCTTCGTTTCATATGACTGCGCAAAACGTGTGTTTGCCAAAAATAGGAAGCAAAGCTTCTCTTTCTCTCTTTGCGCTATCATCTCGTCTTTCAAAAACTTTTCGAAGGTCGAAGTGTCCCAGCAAACATTACCCTTCACCCTGCTAAGTTGCTAAATGCAGAACTCCGACCTTTGACCCGTTCAGCAGCTGTTCATTTTGTTTGTGCAAGGCTTGCCATGCGGTTTTCGTAATGCAAAGCAACTCTGGAGAATCACAGCTAAAAGGCAGTCCTGTCCGATCCGTTTGCCAGTAATTTAAAGGTAGGATAATAACGTCTGCTGGTTTCTGTATACTTATTTTCATTTATGTACAGTATGTGGTGTGTAGTCTAGTAATACAGAGGTCAGCTGTTTGTTTTATACTTGCATATACTTTATTGAAGCCTGAGAGCACGTTAAAACTGCCTTGAGTGGTAGAACTGCTTGTAAAATTGTGAATTTAGCTCAATTTCGACTTTGGTGGTAGGGGCACTTAAAAATGAATATCCTACAATATTTTTGCATAATAGGAACCCCCAGAGTGTTCTCTAGATAGCCCAGGAATGGGAAATTAGAAATGTATAAGATATACCCTTATAAAAATGAGTTTTGTACGGCTGGGTAAAGTGACATTTCACATTTAAGTTCCCTTCTTATTGCGGTACAGCACTGCTTAAATTCAACTTTGATACTAGGAATTCACAGTATGATGATTAGGTTTTATAAAGATGAAAAAACGAATTTAAAGCATTTATGTTTAACAATATATTTTTTTTTCATATAATTTTTTTTTTATTTTTTTAATCAAAACCAACCATTTTGATGATTCCACATTGGAAAAGCAAGCTTCATTCGTAGCCTATCATATTTAAACGCATTCATTCATAACCCTAAGCACAGAAGCCTTACTTGAAACAGGAAAAGTCTGCGCCACTTTTTAAAAGGACAGTTATCATTTAACATCAGAACCACAGATGTACTTATGTAAAAAAGGCATTAAGAAAGGAAATCCCTACTTTCAATTTTGTTCTCTGTTATCCAAAATAATTAAACTGGTTTTTTGAAACTTTTAAAATAATGCAGGCCCTTATACCAGTTTTACACTGACTTAAAATTTCGCTGACTCAGCATTCCTGTCTGTGGCCGTGATCAGGAATAGCCATATGCTATTTATGCAGCTGTTGTTTGTCAGCAGGCGTCGAATTTTCACGCCTTTCTCAGGAAAAACCCCTTTATTATTTGAAATACCCTGACAGAGTTAAATCCCCATTTGCTGTGTCAAACAGTTTCTTTTCAGTTAGTCAGTTTAAACACAGCTGTTGGAAAGCTTTTTCCTCGGGTGCTGAAAGAAAAGCATGTCACAGTCTATTTAAAAACTGAGGCATTTCAATGCAGTCAAATCTATCTTTCTATAATGTGTATTTAGTTCAGCAACGACCAAATTCACTCATATGATGTGCATGCCTTTTAATATCTAATACAATGTATTTAAGGAAAATGCTGTAACATGTATTTTAGTCTATTGATTACAAAACACATAATTTCGTTTTTTTTTCCTCTGTATGAGGCCTATTTTAATCCTATTGAATACGAATTCTAATTTTATCTTTAGCATTGTGGCAATTTGCACACATGTACAGTGTCGTACTCTGTCAATTTAATAGTAACATGCAGCTGTTTAGCGTATGTTATATAATTCATTTCTGGATTTTTATTTAATATGTAAGTAACTAAATGACATTTTGCATAACAGAATGATGACAGCAAAAAAACATAAACAAACTCATTGGGCTCATTCAGACATTTACAGAAGGGGGGTCACATACTCAGAGCACACAACACAGCGCGCTTAAAGCTAGCCATTCTTTCACAAAGAGTACTCACACAAGTATTACCAATGTCAAACCACAAACCCCACATAGACATTGAAACACATATTTAACCCACAAATCAATACTTAGGACAGCTTACAAAGTGTACGCAAGACCAACCTATTTGTAAATACTAATTGTAAGTCATATTTACAAGAAGAGCTCTCAAAAGTAGCCCAAAAAACTGTTCCATGGTCAAGAAGCCAAAATACACCAAATTCGCCAGTTTTGGCTGGTAGAACACTCAAAAAGTGCTCTGCATATCACCACTTATGAATGTTACTAAGTGCGCAGATCCGGATCCTTTTTATGTACATATTTAGTTCCATGGGGTACTTAGTCACCAAGGAAGAAATATCTTTTACTATACCTAAACCTATTTAGGTATCCCCTCTGAGGGGAGTCAACTAAGTACTTACTAAATCCATATCGGTACTCTCCAAAACAGCAACACTTTCTACGAAGTGTGCTAGAAGCAGGCATGTCAAGAATATTATAGCATATATAATATTATACTCCAAGTGACACTTAACACAATGTGTGCCGTTCAAGTTTTCAAAGTTAGAGAAAATCTCCTCATTACCTGCCTATATGAATTGCAATGCATATATAACTTACAAAACAAATTCCAAAATTGGCCAATCATACAAACAAAGCCACAGTAAGTGTTACTAAAACTACCTTACCAATCAAAGGCATCAAACCAACAGCAAGTGCCGCAAAACGGCTCTTACCAATCAAATGGTGTCCAGGTTCCAACTGCCAAGTTCTGAGTGACCTAACGGTCGTTTTAAAATACTCACGCCAAAGAAGTTCTCAGTCGGGAGCGGCAAACACTTGGAGGATCAGATCAGGAAGACCAGAAATATACTGGGCTGGAAGACAAACAATCTCCGTGCGCAGGGTACCTCCTCAGTAGATTCCTGTCCTGTACTCCTCAGTAGATTCCTGTCTCCCTTCAAGACCACTCCCTTGGATAGCCGCTGCACCGATGAGGTCCACTTTCGGGCACCATTTGTAGAAATAAAAACCTTCTTAGGGGTTCACTGATACATCTGGTCCTTAAGACCAACAAAGAAGAGATTGGCACAGAAGCTGTAATATCAAAAAACATGTTTTATTAACCTCAGATGAGGGAGATTGCATCTTACGGTACCCGCAGTCCACTGTAGGAGGCATTCTAATGAGTGCAGAGAACAGGGTCCTTATATATGTATTTGTTACATAGTCAGCATAAAATCAAGGGGAGGTCCTAGCACATACAAGCATGCTTATTGACTAATATGGGTATACAAAATGTGCTTGCTCCACAAAGGGGGAGGGGAGACTAAACTGCTTACATGAGTAAGAATAGCCTGACAGTTCTATACTAGGAGCAGGTGCATTCTACCAGCTAGGCCTCTCTGAGCATGTGCAAGACTCTGGAAGAGGGAGAAAGCACATGGCGAGCACATGGCTAACTAAAATGGCTGCCAAGTACAAAATGGCTTTCAGCTCATGCTAACAGCGATTCCTGCAATCTTTAACAGAGGGGAGCGCCGTTGCGCCCCCCCGAAGAGACCGGGATGAGGGGGAGCGCTGACGCGCCCCCCCGAAGATGGACAGGGGCCCGGGACCCCATCCCTGGGCCCCGAGTGCCGCCAGAGGAGTCTGGCGCGTCTGCCCGCCGGAGCGGGCAGACCAGAAGTGCGGAGCCGGCTCCCGCGGCAGCACGCGAGGGTGCTGGCCGCGCGGGGAGCCGGCGGGAGCCACCGGGGGTGGGCTCCCCAGGTGGCTCTCCATCCCGATGGCCATGTGGGGTCCGGGTGGGACCGGGCCCCGTGAAATGAGGCGGAAGGGGCCCGGGTGGGACCGGGCCCCCGAAAATTGGCGGATCGGCCGGGGGTGGGCTCCCCGAGCCGAAACACTCACCTGGGGGTCCGGGTGGGACCGGACCCTCCAACTGGCAGCACATGCGGCTGGAGGCCCACTTTGCGGCTCTCCCCGAAGCAGCGGGAGAGCCGCTGCTCTAATATGCATGAAAAGGAGCATGAAGCGCCCCATAATGCCTTCCCAGGCATTTGGAAATCAGCTATTTTGGTGCTTGTGGTGGCCCCAGGAGGACGGGGTCACCACCAACTTGGTACAAGGGTGCTGGGGGAGCTGCTGGAGAAGCGCAGTCTCCCCCCAGCACGAAGTTAAGTCCCACCCTAAGTCTCCTAGGGATTTTAAAAGGATAACCCCTCAAGGGCTCAGCGTGCATTCAACACCTTCTAGGCTGGAACTTTTGGTTCTACAGCTGAGGGTGTCGTGAGAAGTGCTTCCTGGAGTGAAGGGCTGAGTTGGGGATGTCTGGAGAAGGGCATCCCCTGGAGGTGAAGAGGTGTAGAGGTATAATTGCACCAGAACTGCATTTACTAACAGTTATTCCTTTTTAGAGGGACTGAAGGTCACATATGTAATGTGAGGTACCTGTGTAAGGTGATGTCATAAGCAAAATGGGTTATGTTGCCAGACATTCCTGCTAGGGTGTCTGGCTGTATAGGCGTAATCCTGTGATTTCATCTGTGATGCCTTTAGGGGCTGTAATTGCAACGCATTCTAATGTCCAACAAATGTGATGAGTACTGTCATTCTAAGGTAATGCGTAAACATGTATTCTTGCTGCTGCGCTTAAGTGAGGAACAACCCAGACTGTTAGCCCTGAATATGTAGGGGTGCCTACTGTATGGTCAATATAAGATGCTCAGTCAGGGTTATGTGTCACTAGGGCAGGTGAACCTACTTTTAATGCGTGTTGAGGTAATGGGGTGGGTCGCCACTGGGATGGTACCAGTGCGCAAGGCCCTCGCTCCAGGTTATGTTCAACTAACTGCATTAGGGGGCAAGATGATGTGCATACATGGGAGTGGTGGTATTAGACCCCACCCCCCCTTTGGGAGGGGTGGAGATGTTACGCAATGTAACAAAGTAATTCCAACAGCTTATGTATATTTGTAAATTGGTGCATAGTATTGAGTAGTGTGTGTGTTTAATAAATGTACTCTTACTTTTATAAAGCAAAGTACAGACTGGACAATCAATTATTGAGTGTTATTTCTGCGCACCTGCAAATGGTGATTACTAGCCCACACCACCTCCCTTGAGTAAGCCTCAGACTGCTCTGCAACGCTACCCTCTGAGAGTCAGGAGCTACAATTGGGTGTTTGGTTCCCAGTGAAGGACAAATGTAGTCATGTTATTTGTGCAGGCCTCACAGATGCTGCCTCGTTTTCCAACATTGGTGTCTAGCGGCGGGAAACATAGTATCCCATTCTGGTGCGCACTTATAGCATTTGATAAGTCCCGTTTTGCCACACATTACCTATGCAGTAATGAGTAAATGGAAGAGCGCAAGGCTCTGAGAAGGGTTCAAAGTTTTGGTTATGTGAACTAAAGGTATGGGAAAGGAAAGCCCCACGCACATATGTGTCATGTGAAGATATTATGGTTTAAATGTAAACTGTATTGATATGACCGAGCTATGTTGATTATCATGTGCTAGCGGGATGGTGCTTTCCAGGAAATTATTGCATACAAATGTTCTAATCCATATTGTACAACTTTGAACCCTAACACTACATGCACTACACCTGCATGAGGAGGGTGTCTCCTCAAGAGATAGGGACAGCAACTGATACCTATATCACAGGTGGGAGTGAAGGGGTGGATTGACCTTAGTGGGGGACAGGAGAGAGAGGGGGTCCTGGGAGATTCCCGCGCTTTTTAAGGGCAGGGAGGGTTTCCACAGAAGGGGCCCCAGGTATCCTTCCCCGCGGAAAGTTTACTTGCCATTGGCGCAGGCCAAAACCACTGGAAGGGTGGGGCAGGAGGTTTCTTTACCCTGGGTAGTAACGTGCCAGGGTTCCCATGGTGGGGGACCCCAAGAAGCTTTTCCCACGGTGGGAGGAGGGTGTGGTAGAGTTGAGTGTCCGGCAGGCCCCCCAGGTTAAATGGTGGGGAGGTGAGCAGCCCAGGGGTGGCCCCTGGTAGAGGGTGGCCCCAAAGGGAGGGTAGTTCTTGAGTGATGGTGTGTAGTGGTAGCCCCTATGTACCCTAGGTGGGCTAGGTAACTGACCCAGTGGAGATCTGAGTGGGGGTGATGTACTCCCCAGATTCCAGGTGAAGGGTTAGTGGTAGACCCTGAGGTGTCAGGGTCGGGTAAGTGGTTACCCAAGGAAGCAACAGGATGTCATTCTGGAGCTGGTGTGGTGAACCTGAAGTGGTGGCTGGGGCGACGCCTAGCCGGTGACCAGTCAGGTAGGTCCTGTGGGACTTGAACCCAAGGGCCAGGAGCATGGAGGTGTTCCCCTAGCTCGAGGCAGGAGGTGGACTTCTGCAAGGTAGTACCACCCTGAACACAGGTGGGGCCTATCTTAAGTGAAGGGACCCTGTGTTTCGCAAAGGGGTGGTGCAGGCCTAGCCGGGATCTTTAGGGTCCCTGGCTTGGTGTGGTAGTACTACCCTGAAGGCAGGTGGGGCCTATCTTAAGTGAAGGGACCCTGCTCTTCATAAGGGGTGGTGCAGGCCATCCAGGGACCATATGGTCCCTGGACGGTCTCCCAAGGTGCTGCCGGGAGACCGGGGAGAGCCATGAGAGGTGGGCCTGGGTCTAGCTAACCTCGGGGCCCACAGGCCTCTAAGGGTACTCTGGGAGGAGAGCGCGCTTTCGGAGGGAAGGGTGCATAGGCCCTGTTCTCGCAGCGGAGAACAAGGAAGGGGTCTAGGTTCCCGGGGTAGTTTCCGGGTGGAGCTACTGACGGGGGGAATGAGCTGTAGGATGTCTGATGAGGCACCCTCAGTGTTCCTCCCTGGCACTGCCAGTGTGGTGGTGAGGCCGGTCTGAGGTCCTATCAGGGAGCCAGGCCAGTGGCCAAAGGTGCTTTTCTGTGTGGGGAAAGCATGAGTGGCTGTGCTTTCTTTAGGGAAGCCAGTCTTCCCAAAAGGGTGGTGGCAGCAGAATGACCTCAGCGGCAGGCTGAGGGTGAGGGTCCAGAGAGGTTGCATCTTTGGGGTGCAAGGACCAAACGGAGAGAGGGTACTGGTTGGAACAAACTCCGGAAGGGAGACCAGCTAGGGACCCCGGGGATGGGAGGTAGACCTATCCCAGAAGACCGCATCAGTGCTGAGGCACTGTACCCTTGTCCAGAGAAGGGGTAGGCACTAAGGTTGCATGCCCAAGGGCAAAGGTGGGCATAGTTAGGCTGAGTCCATGTAGACCATGAGTGACCTAGAGGTATCTAACCTAGAGCCCGGAGGGTTCTTAGGGTAGTCTGGGATCCCTGTCATGGGTGGAGATTTCATGGATGGGAGGAGTAGGTGCTCTGAGCGGATAACTGGTGAGTAAGGGGGGTCTGGTCAGAACCCCTTATAACTAGTTATCGCTGACTACGGGAAGGGTACCCATGTAGAGTGGCTATTTCTTCCCTGTAGTAATCAGCTGGGCGCGGCGTGTGTTAGAAGGTGGTTCTGACACTCTGGGCCGCCCGGATTTTTCGCTTTTTGAGCACCTATTTGTTGAGCTTTTACTGTGGGAGAGCCTCATAAGTTGGGACTCCCCCACAGTGAACTCATGATGAAAGAGACTGCATGTGGATTTTACTGGTGTCCCCCTAGCTTGACTAGGCCGCTGCGCAGCAGCTGGAGTAAGGGGCACCAGGCTGGTTACATGCAGACACCTGTGTACATGCGTGTGCACATGTGTAGGGGCTGCGCAGGGGAGATTCCTGGCGTGCGCAGTCCAGGAGCAGCTACAAAGTGAATGGTGTGGCGGGACTTATGCAGAAGTGGGTGGTGACACGGAATAGGCCTTATACACTGGGAAGGAACATGCCAGGGAAAGTCAGTGTGTTTTACTGTGTTTTTCACTTCATTATTCCCCTATGGGGATGTGGAGCCCATGTGCTAGATTAACTTTCATAAGGCCTACAGATTCCAGACACGCACTAAAGTCCACTGTAGCGGATGTGAAAAGGAGTATTCTGCAGAGTCCAAAGTCATATTTGTACTGCTTTTGGGTCATCCAGAAATGTCACATTTCTCTGAGTCAGTCATAACCAGGGCCAGGCTGAGGGCTGACCTCAGCTGGATGGATTGATAACCTTTCTTCCACAAGCTAAGGCCTCCTCTCCACGAAGAGAAGATGGGTGGGGCTACAGGCTCATCCATCAGCAGCCATCACTGGGTGCCAGGCACCAGGCTGCACCAAGGAGGGAAGGCAGGGAGGAGGGAAGGGCTCGTGTTTCAGAGACCATGTGGCCAGAGACCCTGGACGCCGCCATTTTGAACAAACCCAGAGGCTGGACAAGAAGAAGGAGGGGGCAGGGGCAGGGGCAGGGAAGTGATGTGTCGCTGTTTGATAGAACAAACAGACTTCCTGCCAGCCCCCTACTCAGCTTTTAAAAAGTACTGGAAGAAGAAGAGAACTCTCTCTGGGGTGTGGTCTGCGGAGGCGGAAGGTGCTGGAGCCTGGCACAGGGTCAGACTGATTTGCATATGGCCATGTCTGAACTGGGGTGGTGGAGTGAGCTAAAGAATGATGATGGATTAGACCCAGATCAGTTGACTGGGGGTGAGTGTTTGATTTGCTCTAACGCTCCGTCCATCATCCCCTTTGGTATCGCTTTGTTCGCACTAAGTTGGCAGGGTATGCCCAGACGTGGGTCCCTTGCTCACTTTGCCACTGGATTCAAGATAGCCTGGCTGATGAGGGTTTTGAACCCGAAACCGGTCCCAGTATGCTTGTTTCCGGTCCAGGGAAGATATGGCTTGGCAGTTCGGGCTGGACTGTTCCCTTGAGGCACAGGGTCAGACTGATTTGCATATGGCCATGTCTGAACTGGGGTGGTGGAGTGAGCTAAAGAATGATGATGGATTAGACCCAGATCAGTTGACTGGGGGTGAGTGTTTGATTTGCTCTAACGCTCCGTCCATCATCCCCTTTGGTATCGGAGCCTGGCAATGGGCAGTTGGAAGGAGGTACCCCCTGACTGCCCCCCAGGCCCCTAACAGCGCCAGAAGAAGAGCCCAGGACCGGTGCGCAGAAGCAGGGGCCCCTGCGCAGGGAGAGGAGAGGCCCAGGAGGAGAGCCAGGCGAGAGTCTGGCGCAGGGAGCCAGTGAAGACCGCTCCCTGCAGAATGCACCCTCTGGGACACCCGGAGGGCAAAGGAGAGTGCTCCCAGGGGCTGGGGCCCGCCGCCAGGAGCAAGAAGACACGAAAATGGGGCAGATCGGACCCCCAGGGGCTGAGATATGGCCCCCGGAAGGTAGGCGACTTTCGACCCCTAATCGGACCGACGACGAAGCGCGTGGGGCTCCGCCGCCGGTCTTCAAGATGCCCCCGGGGTGGGTCAGGTCCCGGGGGCTGCCCCCCAAAGAGAAGTAAAGACGGGGAGCGCCGTCGCGCTCCCCGCGAAGGTGCCCAGCTGGGGGCCAGGAGCCCACCCTGGCCCCCCCACGAAGACGGGAGGCGGGGGAGCGCTGTCGCGCCCCCGCGAAAAGTGGCCAAAGGGGGCCCGGGACCCCATCCCCGGGCCCCGAAGTCAAGTCGGGGAGCGCCGTCGCGCTCCCCGTGAAGATTTCCCCTGCGGGGGGCCAGGAGCCCACCCTGGCCCCCACCGAAGCCAAGCAGTCGGGGAGCGCCGTCGCGCTCCCCATGACGAGGAGGCGGGGCACGGGACCCCATCTCCGGGCCCCAAAGACAGCAGCCCCGAATACAGCACGATGGAGGGGCGTGCCGTCGCACCCCCCCCCGAAGAGACCGGGATGAGGGCGAGCGCCGTCGCGCCCCCCGAAGATGGACAGGGGCCCGGGACCCCATCCCCGGGCCCCGAGTGCCGCCAGAGGAGCCGGAGGAGTCTGGCGTGTCTGCCCGCCGGAGCCGGCAGACCAGAAGTGCGGAGCCGGCTCCCGCGGCAGCACGCGAAGGTGCTGGCCGCACGGGGAGCCGGCGGGAGCCACTGGGGGTGGGCTCCCCAGGTGGCTCTCCATCCCGATGGCCATGCGGGGTCCGGGTGGGACCGGGCCCCGTGAAATGAGGCAGAAGGGGCCCGGGTGGGATTGGGCCCCTGAAAATTGGCGGATCGGCTGGGGGTGGGCTCCCCGAGCCGAATCACTCACCTGGGGGTCCGGGTGGGACCGGACCCTCCAACGGGCGGCACATGCGGCCGGAGGCCCACTTCGCGGCTCTCCCCGAAGCAGCGGGAGAGCCGCTGCTCTAATATGCATGAAAAGGAGCATGAAGCGCCCCATAATGCCTTGCCAGGCATTTGGAAATCAGCTATTTTGGTGCTGGTGGTGGCCCCAGAAGGACGGGGTCACCACCAACTTGGTACAAGGGTGCTGGGGGAGCTGCTGGAGAAGCGCAGTCTCCCCCCAGCACGAAGTTAAGTCCCACCCTAAGTCTCCTAGGGATTTTAAAAGGATAACCCCTCAAGGGCTCAGCGTGCGTTCAACACCTTCTAGGCTGGAACTTTTGGTTCTACAGCTGAGGGTGTCGTGAGAAGTGCTTCCTGGAGTGAAGGGCTGAGTTGGGGATGTCTGGAGAAGGGCATCCCCTGGAGGTGAAGAGGTGTAATTGCACCAGAACTGCATTTACTAACGGTTATTCCTTTTTAGAGGGACTGAAGGTCACATATGTAATGTGAAGTACCTGTGTAAGGTGATGTCATAAGCAAAGAGGGTTATGTTGCCAGACATTCCTGCTAGGGTGTCTGGCTGTATAGGCGTATTCCTGTGATTTCATCTGTGATGCCTTTAGGGGCTGTAATTGCAACGCATTCTAATGTCCAACAAATGTGATGAGTACTGTCATTCTAAGGTAATGCGTAAACATGTATTCTTGCTGCTGCGCTTAAGTGAGGAACAACCCAGACTGCTAGCCCTGAATATGTAGGGGTGGTCAATATAAGATACTCAGTCAGGGTTATGTGTCACTAGGGCAGGTGAACCTACTTTTAATGCGTGTTGAGGTAATGGGGTGGGTCGCCACTGGGATGGTGCCAGTGCGCAAGGCCCTCGCTCCAGGTTATGTTCAACTAACTGCATTAGGGGGCAAGATGATGTGCATACATGGGAGTGGTGGTACTAGACCCCACCCCCCCTTTTGGGAGGGGTGGAGATGTTACACAATGTCACAAAGTAATTCCAACAGCTTATGTATATTTGTAAATTGGTGCCTAGTATTGAGTAGTGTGTGTGTTTAATAAATGTACTCTTACTTTTATAAAGCAAAGTACAGACTGGACAATCAATTATTGAGTGTTATTTCTGCGCACCTGCAAATGGCGATTACTAGCCCACACCACCTCCCTTGAGTAAGCCTCAGACTGCTCTGCAACGCTACCCTCTGAGAGTCAGGCGCTACAATTGGGTGTTTGGTTCCCAGTGAAGGACAAATGTAGTCGTGTTATTTGTGCAGGCCTCACAGATGCTGCCTCGTTTTCCAACAGTGAGGTTTCAAAAGTAAGTTCAGTTCTTTTCTTTCAATGTCCAAATGGATGTATCTCCCATTTATAAGCACGCTCATAGTCAAAACCAAAGCTAGCCAAAGCAGGAAGAAAAATATTCCAGAAATAACCCAAAGTTCAATCCATGGTGAAACTAGATAAGTCTTTTTCCAAAAATGTAAAAAGTCTTGTACTTGCTGTTTAAAAGTTCTTGATGCTGGCGACGGCTCGGGCTCACTCGGATCCTCAGAAAACGTATCAAAGTTAATGAAGTAGCCAGAAGCAGTTTTGTCAATCGTTGGAATTGCATCAGGATTTGTAGAAATCGCTGGAATCAGTTGATCACTTGTTACATTGGTGTAGACAGGTGTATTTGGACGAACTGTTACTTGTGTTTCAAGAGGGATGAGTTCCATAGCACTGTTGCTCAGTCCTTCATCTGTTACTGCTGAATTCTCGATGGTTATCAGTCTTTCAGTCTGAACCTCTTGAATAGTAGCGAGAGGAGTGTGTCTGCTACTAGGTCAGAGTCCACGAGGCCTACTATTTAGTATTGGCCACATACTGTGGTTTGATGAGGGCGATGGACACAAATCTTTTCTCCTTTCTTCCACCAAGGGGCGGCAGAAGTACTGTTCTTGTTCCGTGTACGGCTAGGACAGGTACTGGTTGTCTGTAAGAAGGTCCAAATTCCTTCTTGTCCGCAATCTTCTCTCTGACTAGATCCCCAACTTTTGGAATCCAGACAGGCCTTGCTGGGACCGCCGGTTTTTCCCCAGTGGTGGTTGGCTGCAGGAATACGTTGCTTTGTTTCAATCTTAGTTCATTTAAGTCCTGTAAAACAGCCAAACGATCTTTGATATCAAAGGGTTTATTTTCCACCACTGTGCCACTACTTTCCAGATCTGGCACCCACATTCTTGTCCCAAATAGGACATTATATGGAGTGACCCCCCCTAGAGAACTTCTTGGCAAATTGTTTAATGAGCGTTGGACCCCATATAGATGTTTGACCCACCCATCACCCGAACCTAATACCCTAGCTGTTATAGACTGCTTTATGTCCCGGTTTTTCCTTTCCACAACAGAATTTCCCTCAGGATGAAACGGAGAGGAGTACCGCAATGCAACGCCCAGACTGGCCATGGCATCTTTGTAAGCCCGAGAGCTAAACGAAGGGCCCTGGTCAGAATGTAGCGTGCCTATTGCATATGTGCCGACTCGCAAATCTTTTGTAACAGTTCGAGCGTCAGCCGAGCGCTGAGGCCATATCCATAGGAACCTAGAGCAAGAATCCACTGCGACCATTATATATTTATAGTTACCGTCCCTTTGCAAGGGACCGCAGTGGTCCAGGTAAACACAAGCTAATGGTTTGTCTGAAATTAACAGGGGTGTCTGCGCAGGATGTTTCACTGTGGAGACTTTCATCTGTTGGCAAATTTCACATTCCAGAACATAGTTCTTGGTCTGCTTCCTAATGCCAGGCCACCAATATCTTTGTGTTAATAAAGATACCGTTGCAGAAATGCCTGCATGGGCAGAAGCTATCCCTTCGTGTGCTGCTAGGATTAGTCCTAATCTGCGTTCCTTGTTTGGAATTACCCTATCCCCCACTCCAGGGATTCGAGCAAAAGGAACGTTGTTCGCATCAATTACATAAGAGTACTTGAGTGGAAACTTTTTGGTAACGCTGCACCACTGCCTTTGCTCGTAGCATTGACAGCCAACATTATCTCACTGTCTATTTTTGTTTTTGAACGAGTGATCGCAGCTACGGAAGCCGCCTGAACAGCCCCCTTTGCGGCTTCGTCAGCCAATGAATTCCCTGCAACGTGAACGCCATCACGTTGATGACTCAGTGTATGGATCACGTGAGCCTTTGGTAGTTCGCTTTTAACTGAACTACTTGTTCCCAAAGCGTTTTATGCTTTATTGTGCCACCTTTTGCATCTTTGAACCCGTTTTCAAGCCAAGTTTGTATATATTCATTATACGACTGCACACAGTAGGAAGAATCGCACACTATTAGTGTGGCGAATTCTCGATCTGTACTTTCAAGTGCCAGTTTGAATGCTTGTAGTTCAGCTCGCTGAGCTGTGCAATCTCCTAGAGACTGGGTTTTTGTGACCATAGGTCTGAATTTGCTATCGCGCATGCGACCTTTAACGATTGCACACGCTGCACTGTAAGCTTGCTTACTCCCTGTTGCGGGTTGTGCGGATCCATCAGTGTAAATTATGAATTCGTACTGATCGAGAGGCAGAATCTCAGTGGGCAGAGGACATTCATGTTCATATTGCAGGAACACTTGTGTTTTTAGATCGGGATTAAAAACATATTCAACATCTGTTGCAGCAAGAGAATTAACCCATTGTATCCATCTAGGATGTAATGCTTTAGCATTTGGAATGCTTGCTTTTGTTACCGCCTCTAAGGCCGGTACAGGGGTTACGACAATAATGCGTTTCCCTTGGGCTAGAGCTCTTTCTTTTGCTACAGCGGTTTGAACTGCTGTCAGAATTTTTTCTGTTGAAGTGAAGCGCATTTCTGCTGGTGTATACAATCGTGATTTGTATGCAATTGGTACTTTCTCACCCTCATTAAATGTTAAGTAGGTGAATCTGCATTGACCCGAAATTATTCGGATCACTAAATTGCGTTGACTTACGCGTGTTTGTAAGTGATTTGTTGCTAACATGTTAGCTTGGAGTGAACGCAAGATTTCTGTGTGTACTTGTGTCCAATTTTTGATTGAAAAATCAGGTTTGATTAATGCGTAGAGAGGTGTAACCCTTTCTGCGTAATTTAGAATGTAAGTTCTTCCAAAATTTAGGAAACCCAGGATGGATTGTAAATTTTTCAGCGTCTTTGGAGGTTGGAGCAGCGCACACCTTTCTAAAAAGTTGGCTGCCAAGCTCTTGCCTTCACTTGAAAGCTCATATCCTAGAAACAGGACATTGAGATGGGCAATTCTGGACTTTTTGAAGTTGAATTTGCAGCCCTCAGAGGCGAAGCCCAGTATAATGATGCTCACCTTGTTCAAGTGTTTATCCAGGTCATCGTCTGTCAGAAAGATGTCATCGACATATGACAATGCCTCATTATCATAAATTTGTAGTAACTCCGTTACTCTCGCTGAGAATAACCCCGGGCTGTTCTTGAACCCTTGTGGGAGTCGACAAAATTGACGCTGGGTCCCCATTATTGAGAAAGCTGTTAAGTACCTGCTTCCAGGTGCTATGTTTTGACAAAAGAAACCATTTGAGATATCCAATGTGGTTTTGTATTTTTTACGCACAATGTTATTCATTAATGCTGTACTATGTGCATTTTGCACTGCAAATGTTTTAGAACAAGTGTTTAAGTGTCTGTAATCCAAAACTAGACGATATGTATTGTCTGGTTTGGAGACAGGAAACAAAGGATTGTTCATTGAAGAGGTGCATGTTTCAATCACCCCCTGGTATTCAAGTTGATCTAAGATCTCCCTGACCTGTTTTTTAGCTTCTTGCTTTAATGGGTACTGCCTTTGTGCAGTAGGTTCATTTTTCAGATGTATTTTATGGTGAGGTGAATCCTCGTCCCATCCTACATGATTTTTGTATATGCTGGGGCCTGGGCAACTGCCCATTTCCTGGCATAAGTATATTTTAGATGAATTGGAATATGGTTAGAGAAGGCAGGCATAATAATGTCCTCGCCATGTGGGCACTCCCTGACAAATTGTGGTGGCCAGTCTTTTTCTGCTAGAAGTATGTCATAGCCCCTTGAAAGTTTTTCCCAAAAAAGTGCTTTCAACTGTCTAGGTATGTCTCCCTCCATCCGGAGTGTTATTTCATATGACTTTTGTGGAGTACTAACCCTGGTGTCTACAGTCTCAACTGTAATGTACTCATTCAAGTCCACTATCTCCAGAAGTTCCTTCAGGTTCTGGCGAGCTATTGTGACTTCTGCTGCACTGTCCAGCATTGTCTGAGCCCATTCTCCGTTCTTGAGTTGTGTTCTCAGTATCCTCGGCATGTCTGACCTTCAGACCTGCTACCTTCTTTTTTGAGAATTGAGGTTTAGATTTGTTTTTCGGAACGTGTTTGTCGTCTTTCGATTTCACGCGTTCTTCTCTATGTTCTGACCGACCTCTTCTTCCCGGTGTCTGTGACGAGATCTGAAAGGTACGAGAGGAACGTGTATCAGTATCTTGATACCTGTCAGGCTTTTTCAAATTATCCCTATTCCTGAGGTTATACCTCCTTTCAGAGGGCTCCTTTTGAGGAGACCTACCTCGGGATTGAGAACGTTTCTCTGAATTATTTTTATTAGTTTCCCACTTCTTTTAGAAGATGTAGGAGTTTGTTTAATAGAGTCCTTCTCAGGACTTTCAGATAGTTTTGGCTTCACTGGTCTTCCACCCAAACTATCTCTGCCTAATTCTGCATATGATTGTTCTATTATTCTGGGTAGCTCAGTTTGATGTTCTGTAACATCGAATTCTCTTAATCGTTGGCGGATCGCCACTGCTGCTGCCTCCCCTTTAATATTAGATAATATTATTGTTGAGACCTGGTCGAAATTTTTCAGTAATTTCATACCTAAATTTAGAGCAGGCTCTGCCCCGTATTCATTTTGAATTTGTTTCAGGACATCAGGTATTACTGCAATTGATGGAATACCATGTGTTTTAGTATAGATGGCAGCAAAGACTGAGCCCCAAGTGGTGCAGTCTTCCAGTTGTGGTGTGATCCCCATCGGTAAACAGATGGTTAGGATTCTTTGTTTCTCATACGGGCTAGTATTTGGAAATACTGCTTCGATTTGAGTAATTTTTTGAGCTATCCAAAATGGAATTTGCTCACGTTTTGTGGGCATTTTACCCATGACTGCGTATAGAGTCTGTGGTGTAATTTTTAGTGTATTCCCCTGTTGAGGAGTTTGATTTGGAAGTGTCAATGGTGGTTGGACTGTAAAAGTCTGCATGACATATTGGACTAGTTGTCTGTAGATTTTTATTAACTCTGTAAGTTGAGTAAGTAGTTCCTCATCTGACATTATATCGAGTTCAGGATGAGGAGTGTAGCCGGCTAGAATCGGCCATGTTGCTCCTGGTCTACCTAGTGGACCGAGCCTGGTTATGTTTCTGTGATGTTTTAGGGCGCCTTTAAACCAGAGCTGATGCTCCTGGTATGTCAGTGGAATTTCAATATCCTCGAAAGGAATATATTCCTCTGGTGGATCATCTTCTTTGTAGAAGTGAAACAGTCTTGTTACTGAATTTGATTCAGGAAATATGACCAATGAATAGAATACCTCTGTCTGAAAGGATTCGTGTGCCTCTATCACGAAAACTGCTCTACCGCCTCTCGGTGGTAGGCCGTGTTTTATAAGTTTTAGAGTGATGGCTCTTCTTAAGTTTGGATTGATGTCTATGACACCCTCCTCGGTTTCAATAAAACCTGTGATGTTATAAGCTGTTAAAGCTGGTTGACCCGCAACGTCACCGTTGTCGGAGTCAGGCATTTTGTTTTTTGAAAATGTAGAACAAGTTTCAAGGAAACAAAAAGATAAGGTGCACAATATTTTGGAACACTGTATCCTTCAACGTTGAACAAACCAAACAACTAATTTATAGGGTGCTTCCCTATTTAGTTATGGCGGATATTTAGCCCTACCCACTCCGGACGTCTTATGGAGTATGTGAGTATGTGAGTAGGGGTCTCTGAGAAAAGCACGAATGAGTTACTCAGTATCTAGCGTTAAATTACTGCCTTACCCAACCGTTGGGCGCCATGTAGTGTAGTTCCTATTTCCCTAATAGGCTCTGCGCATTGGAATTATATAACCTATAGGTTTGACATAGGACTAAGGTCGGTATGTCCCTATCGATTATATTAAACTTAATTACCTGTGCCAGCTAGCTCAGAGGCCACTAGAAACTCCTTGAGAACAAGAAGGGAGTAGTTTCTGGCAACCGAAAAACATGACAACTTTGTTTCCCTTTAGAAGCGGAACATGTCTCAGAATCGTGGAAACAATAGATAACAGTTTCACTCATTCAATCGTGCATGCTTAGTTTCTACAGAGTTACACAGAAAGGAAAGACGGGCGTTTCAATAAAAAGGGTTTTATTGAACAGTCTTGTTTCTCGTGTAAGAGATATGTGCTGTTATGATCACAAGACAGTATGCAAGATAAATAATGTACAGCGTAAGCAGTAGAAATAAATAATACTGCACTAGCATTATCTTTTAGCATATATTCATGTACATAAATAACATGAGCTAAGAATGCGGGTACTCATTCGATGCGTCTCTAAGCTAGTTCTACCCCAATGTACCTAACCTAGTCTAGGTGTAGGGAAAGGTAGAAGTAGGTGGAGTATTCTCTAGTATGGTAGATTAAGAGTATGTTAAGTCTAGTATGCCAAGAGTCCCTCTAGGATCTAGTCAGCTACATACCTTGAGAATGAGAGAGGTGGGAATCTCCTGCCAGATCTGAAACTCTAACACCCCGCGAAGGGAGTCAGAACACTGGAAGCTGGATTCGTCTGCGTGCAGGAATGACAGCGTCTTCTCAGTGCGTCAGGCCAGGATACGGGCTCCTCTGAAGTCGAGGTCTCCTCTAACTTGCTTGGGCAAGGGAAGGTATATTTATACCTGGTAGGTGTCGTGGAATGTTAGCATTGACGTGACAGAGGAAGACGTCAGGAATGAACCCTTAAGGTATAATGGTTCATACATAATAGATGAGTTCTTGGAGAAATCAATAGTCCTGTGCTAGGGGAACTCCCGAAGCTTAAGGGTCTGGTTTCTAAGAACTCGTTGTGACGTTAGGGTGGACGGATGTCGGTGACCATGCCTGTATTTGGAGTGCACGGTTAATGCCCAAATAAGGACTGGGATTCTATGCCTATATAAGGGCAAGGCGAATTGTGCCTATATAAAGACATGATTCAGGAAAACCTATATACGGACCCCTAAAGTGGAATACAACACCATCATGACCTGATTGGGAGAAGTAGGGTCCAACACAATTCCCAAATCTCTTTGATGCCTCTAACCTAACAAATTGTCTACCCTCTTGGCCACATATATTTTCCCTGCTGTCTCTCTTCCTTTGAAGTTTATTACCTTCACATTGTAGCCTATGATGCCTATCTTCAACCTTCCATACCCTTCCAGTCTAATATCAGGGGTAAGTAACATAATGCCACTCTTGCCATAAACTGCATCCCAAATCTTGTCTCCTACCAACGTGAACGGAGACCCAGAATCCGCCAAAACCGTGAGGTTTTTCCTTCCAATTTTCACTTCACACTCAGGCAACATTAAACGTTCACTGTCAACTGCATCATCCACTTGCATGACATCAGAAGAGGAAGACAACACACACAAAATCACATTCTGACCCTCCTCAGGCACATCCAGCACCTCATGCACCTTTGCACTCTTACCTACTCAGAGAAAGTGCCCTCTTTTGCCCCAATTGCGACAGACGGCATTCAAGGCAATAGAGTTAGAAATGTTTGACAAATGATAAGAACTGCCAAATTTAAAGCATTTGAATTTAGAGTCTTCCCCTGCATTAGAACTAGTTTTGCTAGAACCAGCACATTTACTACTCATTATTTTTAGGGGAATGTTCCTTTGATTGCTACCAGGAACCTTATCAGCTGATGCCTTGTCAGCAGTCACCTTGTCAGGAATGGTAAACACTCTGTCCAATGAGTGAGGAATGTTCCCAAGCATTTCCTTAATCCAACAGGGAGCATGCTCCATACCCTCCACTATCTTGAACATTTGTTTGAGTGAAAGATTCTTCGCCAGCAGTTTCTCTTGCACTCTTTGGTCACTAGTACACCGCACCAACTGATCCCTGATAAGGGAATCAGTTAACTCACCAAACTCATATGTCCATGCAAGATTTTTCAGAGTAGCCACTCAGTTGGCTGCCCGTTCTTCTTTTTTCTCGGCCCTCAAAAAAAAGCATGCCTTTCTATTGCCACATTTATACGTGGGCCAAAATGTCTTTTTTGTTGGACCTATCCCCTTTTGTAGGGTTATCCCCAAAAGTTTTACCTTCCTCCACCTGTTTTTCTGACCTTCTTTTTGTTGACTTTAGGACTCTGGGCACTTTACCAATGCTAATCGGTGCTAAAGTGCATGTGCTCTCTCCTCTAAACAAGGTATGATTGGTTTACACCTGTTTGGCATATTTGATTTACTCATAAGCAGGGCCACTGGAATTATGCGATTTTGCGTCCGTGGCGATTTTCACATAATCATAGATTCACCACATTTGCCATATAATCCACCATCTGCCACATAATCTGCAGATTTTAACAAAAAAAATTGTTTCTAGCTCAAACGGTTCATAAGTTACTAGAAATGCAGTAACACGTGTTGGAGCACAACGGAAGGCCTTTTCCAAAGCTGGACTGGTAACCTTTCTGTTGCTCATTGCTATATATGGGTATTAAACTGGTACTGATGAGGTGCAACCAATGCCCAGACAGTGTTACAAAGTTTAAAAATGATGAAGTGATGAAGTGATACTATTAAAAATGTGCCTCATCATGCTGCATAATTTGCCTTTTCTGGCCACATAATTTACTCAACCCTGCCGCATAATTTAGCCCTCTCTTGCTGTATAATTCCAGTGGCCCTGATCATAAGCCCCTTGTACAGTGGTATGCCATATACCCAGGGCCTGTAAATTAAACGCTACTAGTGGGCCTGTTGCACTGCTTGTGCCACCCACAGAAGTAGCTGTTCAAACCTGTCTCAGGCCTGCCACAGCAGGGCCTGTGCGCGCAGTTTACTGCCACTTTAACTTGTCATTTAAAACTACTTGCCAAGCCTTAAAGTCCCCTTTTATTACACACAGGTCACCCCTAAAGTAGGCCCTAGGTAGCCCTGGGGACAGGGTGCTGTGTTAGTAAAAGGTCGACATGTGCCTGTATGTGTGGCATGTCCTGGTAGTGACAAACAGCCTATTTTGTTTCTCACTGCTGTGAGGCCTACTCCTCTCATAGGCTAGCATTGGGAATTCCCTTACATATTTTTAAGTGGTAATTCCTAATCAGAAAGAAGTGGCGTTGCCATGTTTGGTATGGTTAGAATAGTGGTGATAAATCCTGCTTATGGTGTAGTTGGATTTTACATTACTATTTTAGAAATGCCACTTTTAGAAAGTGGCCATTTCTCTGTGCCTATGACTCTTTTTGCTTTGCAGCCTGACTCCAAAACATGTCTAGGGCTGGGTGACAGCTACACTTGGTGCATACTTTCCAGACAGCCACAACACAGGAAGGGCTGGGTGTGACAAGGGATACATCTGCATTCATTGGCATACTGATAGTCTTCCTGGGCTGGAAGAGGGAGAGGTTCTTCACACTTTACATTTGTATAGGTTCTGTCCTGCCCTCACACAAAGGGCTGATTTTCCCCCTACTGATCGTCTGGAGACAGGGCTGGATTGAAAGGGATTGTTGCACTCTTCTGAGGGTTCCTTTGAAGTCACCCCTTGAATAAAGACAATTTTGAGTATAAGTACCAGGGCTCTGATCCCATGTTCTTTGACACTGCATGGGACTTTTAACCAGACGCTGCTGGCTCTAAATGCTGCACATTGCCAGAGAACTGCTGTGCTGCCAGGAGAAACTGCCATTAGAAATACTTGCTTTGCTGTGTTGGCTTGCTGATTGCTGGGCTGCAGGAGAGACTGCCACTTTGCATCTGGCCTGATTGTACTGGCCTGCCTGCTTGCCTACCTGCTCTTTGTGCCCCCCAGTGCTCTACAGGGGTGTATGGGCTTGTCCCCTCCCCCTGTTCTTTTGGGACGTCAGGGATTCTGCGAAACAGCCTTGAACTGGCCGTGGGACTCTGAGTCTGGCCATTTTTAATTCCCAAAGAGACAGCACATGGTGAGCGCTCTCCTACTCAGTCGGCATGTGGTGAGCCCTATCCCAGATAGGATGATGGAGCGCTTTCACCTTTAAAAACAAGAAGTATTGGCCAAGCGCATGTCGAGCGCTATCTTGTCTGCCCAAGGTTCTCCTGTTCACCCACCGTGCTCCCTGCACCGGCCTCTCCAGTAGGAGAGAGAGAGTCACCACAGACATGAGGGAAACCCCAGGGAGGGGCGAGAGCGGGGCGGGGGAACTCTGCTGATGTCGTGTGGTGGACAGGGCCTAGCGCAGTGGTTCCCAAACTTTTTCGACCCGTGGCTCCCTTGACCCATTGGCCATTGCCCATGGCTCCCCCACTGTAACTTTGTTTGGAGGGTGGGGGGGATGTAAGCCCGGCCTCAGGAGTACTTGCATTTTTCTCCCTGAAAATAATTGGGTTGAAGCTGATGAAGGTATTATAATGATATACGCAGGGTGTTTCGTATTACTAAGGCGGCGCCTCTAATAAAATATTCCTAGTTACACTTCTCTGCCAATGCCTTTTTATCCCACTTACATTGCTAGATAGCACCCCTATGCATGTAGGCCCCATTGCCAAAGTGTTTCTGCACTTGAAGAATATTTGTATGCACTTCCATGTCTACCCATGTCATACGTGCCAACACACCTGTCTCAGCAGGGTGACTCACAATTTTTCAAACCACATACAGCTTTTTTTGTTACTGTCTCCTCCTTACAATTGCCTCCAAATCAATGCAAGTAAAATAAATTACTCTGATTTTTTTTTTAAACGTCCCTCTTTCTTGCTTCCAAATGTTGTCATTATGCCCTGTATGGTGTTTTACTTCCCTGTGCTCAAGGATAGAGCAGGCCTGTCTGGAAATGTGTGTGTACTGAAAGAAATGTGTACTGGAAGTACCTATGATTCAAGTACAAATGTCAATACTTAATAATACTAAGTGTGTTTAATAGACAGGACAACTGTACTTTCCTGATAACTTGCATTGGTGTAAAATGCATTTGGGAAAAAACTAAACTATTAACAAGTCTAACAAAATAAAACAGGCATCTCAAAACTTACTTTGGGAGTGTTGGAACGTGGGGATCCAGTGAAATATGGAGGTCATCTTCCTCGACATGCCATCAATTAAGCACTACGTTTATAGCTTTAGGCATGTCACTTACAAATCATCGACATCATGTGTTTAAGTCTAATTAGTTTAACTGAAGCCAACAGACCCTTCAACATTAAATGCATTAAAGTGCTTGGTGCGCGGCTCCCCTGGCTAGGTTTGAAGGCACCCCAGGGAGCCACGGCGCACAGTTTGGGAACCACTGGCCTAGCGGATCAATGAAGACACACTGGTCTTACTTCCACAGGGACCTCTGGAGAAGAGAGGCCCCCGGTCCTGCAGTGGAGCTGACATCCCACTCTCCTACACGGGTGGCACTGTGATAACAAAGGAGGACCGCAGCCTCAAGAGCCCAATAACAGCTGCTTTCTCCACTTGCCGTGAGGCACTGCCGCCCACGCTCCTTCTCGGGCTGCTCTGTATTTACAAAGGGAGCCACACTGTGGTTTTGGCAGCTGCACCGACCGCTGGCGGGAAGCTGCATTTCCCTTCTCTGCACGAGGGGGACCCAGCGAGATTGCCCTGCTGATCCCTGCAGTTGGTTCCTCCCCCTTTACTTGACAGAATGTACCTTGGGGGCCCTCATTATATGCTTCAGCCTCACGGGGAAGATTCGCGACGGAGGCTCCGGCTGCCACAGGGAGATTGTTGTATTTGGAACTCTGTAAATTACCATATTACCAGGTAGTAGACACACAGGGGCTTCTGTGCTCTGCGCTTGGATGCCAGATGACCATATAAAACATAGGAGGATTGCAGGAGTGCTGCACCCTATATGTTTATAATGTGATTTAGTGATCCATGTACTTATGGTGACACCTGGTGATTCATGTGTTTACCTCTAATCTAACTGGCATTACATGCACTGATGTTACAGTGTATGTCATTTTGGTTCTTGCATTGTTCAGGATAATGAGTACTATCTCAGGATTTGCATAGTATGCACAGTATTTATGATTTATGTCGGTTTGGACTTGATTTGTGTATAATATACTATATATTTTTATGTAATCTTGTGTGGGGTCTCTTTTGTGGTGTGTTCATTGTGTTTGTGTGTGAGTGTGTTGCACAAACGCTTTACACATTGCCTCTGATGATAAGCCTTTCTGCTCTGTGCCAAGCTACTAGAGGGTGAGCACAGGTTATCTTTGTTGGGTAACTTACTTGCCATGACTAGAGTGGTGGGTTCTGCCTGGCTTAGGTGCATACCCCAGCCAACCAAAAACCCAATTTCTATCACTTTCCAACATGGTGACAGACATCTCAAAATCATCCGTTGGCTCACCTTCCCCAGTGCTAGTCTCAATCTCATTCAGGCTTTCATAGATATTGCGTCCCTCTATGCCCAAATTATGTGGTAGCCCAGCCTGTTCCCTTGCTACTGAGAATTCACCCCCATTGCTATTAAATATGAGTCAAAAAGGTGCTTCCACCGCTTCCAAGGTAAAATGGGCTTGCCAGATTCCTATAGAAACTGCCACAGTCATGTTGTGGTTCCTCCAAGACTAATCTAATGCAACAAACTAAAATATTTAGTTAACACAACAACTTTAGAAAAACTAGCCAAATGAACAAACTAATACAATAAACTAAATAATGAAATTGATGCTTTCACCTGTCTCTCAGTGTTTTGATTTCACCACAGTAATCCTTCTTCCTGCACGTTGTAATTTGATCCACTGTTGCTTATATTTGCCGGGCAGTCACCTCGTATCCTCACACATCCACTTTGATTCTGTAAGCGGCGTAAGCAGGATTCATTTCCTGATTGCTGCTATCCCAGCAATCATCACAGTCTGAACTGAAATCGCTGTTGGTGTTATCCACTCTAGTTGCTGACCTCCCAGTAATCACAGCGGCATAAACGCTTGCACCTGCACGGGCAATATTCTGCCTCTTCAGCAATGCTGTGGCATGGACATGTGCACTAGACAACGCAACGCAAGCACCCACTCGCGGATGCCTCCTTCAATGCTCTGTTGTCACAGCAACGTCTGGAGCTCGGACATGTGCAGCTATGGTTAGATAACAGCAGGCAATGCCAACCGTCTCTGATGGAGACACCCTCGTGCCCAACAATCTTGCGGTGAGTGTCCACAGAATCACGCGCTGCCTTCTCCCTTTGAAAGATGCTGCATGCCTGTATAACGGTAGCGCTCGCTCCAGCACTGACCACAGCCCAATAACGATAGCGTATTAAATGCAGTACTCAGCAAAATCGTGGAAAAAAAGAAAGAATCAAAGAATGAAAGAGAGAAAAAGGAAAAAGGAAAGGAAGAGGAATGCAAGAAAGAAAGAGGTAAGAAGAAAGAAAGATACAAAGATAGAAAGTGAGAAAAGAAAAGAAAGAATCAAAGAAAAAATTACAGACAGACAGTTTGGGTTTCAAAGGTAGAGCATCCTCATGAGCTTATATTCAGAGTTCATGTGAACTGCTGGGATGGTGTGAAAAAGCAGCAGTCAAATAAAAAAGGCCGCTTCAAAAGGAATTTACAACAGCAGTGGCAGGATACAAAAACTGATAATGCTGTAATGTTCTCTGTGATTTAATCAAGTAGAAAGCATCCTGCTATCACATCAGGCTCTACAAACAAAGGCAACAATAAAGTGATAATAAAATAAAAATAAAAACACTGACACTGAAGGGAACTACCTTGTGTGTGGATGTGCTCCTTGACAAATGGCTAAATGCAGTCACTCATAGTGAAGTTAGCCAGTGGCTAAACTAGACTGACCCATTGCCCCATGCTGTATTCTGTAACAGGCAGAAGCAAAATGTGAACGACACAACAGACCAATAGATGAAGAGAGGTAGCTGAAAGCCCTTTTAAGTAAGTATATTATAATTATCATTTTTGTAAAATCAAAATATATTGGCTAACATCAGATCTAATAAGTAGGAAGTTTACTCTTGTAGGCTTACACATATGTGTGGAGCAAATTCCCACATTTTATGAAATTTGCAAAGAGTTCCAGAATGCTTCCGGCAGTTTGTGAAAGTTTCAAATTTCCAGCAGTTCTCGCATGCACAGGTATTTTGCAAATACATACATATAACATGTATGATTACATATACAAATAATGCACAGGTTAATTTGTGCTTGCTACTATTGCCTTTACTTCTGCGTTCGGAAAATTATGTTTTTATGGAGAAATACTTTTCCTGAAACGAGCCCTGAAGAAGTTCCATCCTAATTTGAATTTGGGACAGAGATTACTTCTGCACTTGACAGGGGCAAGTTTCCAATCATACGTTGTGTGGGAATGTGTCTGCCTTTGTTAATACCCCAAAACTCACAGATGTGTGATTGTTTACCCACTTAGGCATCCCTTCTGTGCAAAGACTACAGCCTGCCCTATTGAGAACATTTACTCACACACAATATTACTCAATATAGTGATGTAATTTTACATCTGAGAAGATCAGTTTAGCGGTGTACAATTATGTTTTATGACTAACAGACATGGGTAGACTCAAAAATGAAGGTACAGGCCTATATTTATTATTGGAATAATATTATACAGTTCTAGCAGAGTGAAATCAGTTGAATTCCATTAATTCCTTTACTGACTAGGTACTCTGTATGGGGTCAGCTGAAAATCAGGAGCCAAAGAGATGCAATTGCAACTTAAAATTTGAACGGAGTGTAGTTGATTATCCATATAAATCTTCATTAAGATTGTTTAGGTGTACAAATCAAGTTTGAACTGATGATGTACATAAAATACGTCAATCACACTGAAACCCAACAGTAGAAGGAAATTTATAAGACCAATATTTAATGATTCAGTAGTAGTCTCAAACTAAACACGCTAAGCGGGTGATTCACCTATCTTTTCAAGGAAAGCCAGTCCTCATCCTTCTTGACATATCAGCAGCTTTTGACACTGTCTCCCACCCCATCCTATTCCAATGACTCCACGAAGCAGGCATCCAGGGACTTACCCTCAAATGGATCTGCTCCTGACTAACTGGAAGAACCCAAACTATCAACATGCCGCCCCCTATGCCTCTGAAGCACGAGATCTTACTTGTGGAGTCCTGCACGTCTTCTTGTTCAGCCCAATGCTCTTCAATGTCTACATGACCCTTTTGGCCGACGACATACAAGCTCACAATATAAACATCCTCAATTATGCTGATGACTTAACTGATACTATTCCTCTCAGACAAAACACCCAACACCAGGAACAAGTTCACCAAATGCATGACAAACGTAGCCACCTGGATGAAATCCAATTGCCTGAAATTGAACATGAACAACACCTTTCCATGGGACTCCACATGGTGGGCCAAGGACCTTTAGCCTACCCCCATGCCCTGCTCTTAAGTAAGAAATCTCAGATTTGTCATAGACAACAAACTGGGCATGACCGCCCAAGTCAACGCAGTGGTCTCAACTGCTTCAACACACTAAAGATGCTGAAGAAAATTTTCAAGTGGCAAGCCAACAATGGCAGGGAAATGATCACCCAAGTTCTCATCACCTGCAGACTAGACTATGGAAACTCCCTGCTCGCAGGAATTGCCAACCAACTCACAAGACGACTGCAGACAGTTCAAATCACAGCAGTGAGACTAGTCCTCAACCTCCCATGCCAAGACCACATCACTCGACTCCTTAAGGAACTCCACTGGCTCCGCCACAGCTACAAAGCCCTCCAAAACACAAGCCCTGCCTACCTGAACAGGTCCTAGGATGCTTGTTTCCAGTCCAGGGAGGACCTGGCCTGGCAGTTCGGGCTGGACTGTTCCCATTGAGCGCAGGATCAAGACTGATTTGCATATGGCTGGGTCCAAACTGGAATGGCAGGGTGAGCAAAAAAAGATGGATTTAGGCCCAGATCTCTGTACTGGGGTGAATGTATGACATTGTTCTGCATTCTGTCCATCAATTGTTCTTTTTGCATTTGTCACCCCGAGTGGGACGGGTATGCCCAGACCTGGGTCCCGTGCGCTCCATGCCACTGGAGTCAAGCTATCCTGGCTGATGAGGGCTGAAAGCCCAAAACCGGTCCTAGGATGCTTGTTTCCAGTCCAGGGAGGAACTGGCCTGGCAGTTCGGGCTGGACTGTTCCCATTGGGCGCAGGGTCAAGACTGATTTGCATATGGCTGGGTCCAAACTGGAATGGCGAGCAAAAAACGATGGATTTAGGCCCAGATCTCTCTACTTGGGTGAATGTATGACATTGTTCTGCATTCTGTCCATCAATTGTTCTTTTTGCATTTGTCACCCCGAGTGGGACGGGTATGCCCAGACGTGGGTCCCGTGCTCTCCATGCCACTGGAGTCAAGCTATCCTGGCTGATGAGGACTGAAAGCCCGAAACCGGTCCTAGGATGCTTGTTTCCAGTCCAGGGAGGACCTGGCCTGTCAGTTCGGGCTGGACTGTTCCCATTGGGTGCAGGGTCAAGACTGATTTGCATATGGCTGGGTCCAAACTGGAATGGCATGGTGAGAAAATAAACGATGGATTTAGGCCCAGATCTCTGTACTGGGGTGAATGTATGACATTGTTCTGCATTCTGTCCATCAATTGTTCTTTTTGCATTTGTCACCCCGAGTGGGACGGGTTTGCCCAGACGTGGGTCCCGTGCTCTCCATGCTACTGGAGTCAAGCTATCCTGGCTGATGAGGGCTGAAAGCCCGAAACTGGTCCTAGGATGCTTGTTTCCAGTCCAGGGAGGACGTGGCCTGGCAGTTGGAGCTGGACTTTTCCCATTGGGCGCAGGGTCAAGACTGATTTGCATATGGCTGGGTCCAAACTGGAATGGCATGGTGAGAAAAAAAACGATGGATTTAGGCCCAGATCTCTGTACTGGGGTGAATGTATGACATTGTTCTGCATTCTGTCCATCAATTGTTCTTTTTGCATTTGTCACCCCGAGTGGGACGGGTATGCCAAGACATGGGTCCCGTGCTCTCCATGCCACTGGAGTCAAGCTATCCTGGCTGATGAGGGCTGAAAGCCCGAAACCGGTCCTAGGATGCTTGTTTCCAGTCCAGGGAGGACCTGGCCTGGCAGTTCGGGCTGGACTGTTCCCATTGGGCGCAGGGTCAAGACTGATTTGCATATGGCTGGGTCCAAACTGGAATGGCATGGTGAGCAAAAAAATGATGGATTTAGGCCCAGATCTCTGTACTGGGGTGAATGTATGACATAGTTCTGCATTCTGTCCATCAATTGTTCTTTTTGCATTTGTCACCCCGAGTGGGACGGGTATTCCCAGACATGGGTCCCATGCTCTCCATGCCACTGGAGTCAAGCTATCCTGGCTGATGAGGGCTGAAAGCCCAAAACCGGTCCTAGGATGCTTGTTTCCAGTCCAGGGAGGACCTGGCCTGGCAGTTCGGGCAAAAAAAACGATGGATTTAGGCCCAGATCTCTGTACTGGGGTGAATGTATGACATTGTTCTGCATTCTGTCCATCAATTGTTCTTTTTGCATCTGCCTACCTGAACAGCAGCATTCATTTCCATCAACCTTCCAGACACCTCTACTCTGCCGGTATCTCAACACCACACACTACATGCATAGATGAAAGCAGAGCAGGAGGCTGCGCGTTCTCATACCTGGCCCCTATGGCCTTGAAAGGCCTCCCACAACCCATCAGAGCCTCCTCCTCTCTTCTTGACTTTCGCAAGAAGCCGAAGACCTGAGTTTTTGAGTAAGCTCCCAGGGTTGGCCTCACACACCTGCTACAGAGCGCCTGGATACACTCATGGGTAATTAGTGCGCTATAAAAACACTGATAACATAACATAAAATACATAACATAACATAGCATAACATAACATTGCTTATTAGTTAAATGCAAAAAAAACAAAGAGTGCAATATAGGAGATCTTTATTCACAAAATGCACCTGCTTGTGTGTAGATTGCATAGCACACATTTAGGTGTGCTAAGCACAAGGCTTGGACATTTGCATTCATAAGGGCCTCGTTCACAGTCGGATGCAAACGCAGATGTGGTGGGCCTAGTAAGTCTTGCCTTATGTCAGAAACATCCAGGTTTAGCACAAGAGCAGGTGGGAAGTGCAAGGGAAAGCTGGGTCAAATCTCACCTCCACCTGCCTTGCAGAGCCTTTTATTGCTACTCCAAAAGACTGCACATGGGTGATGTGAACCAATAAAATTTGTAAACATCAAACTAAGGCATTATACTTGATTGGTTAAGCGTGGCTGGGAAGCAAAACCATTGCGTTCGCCCACTTGTCTGTGAACGAATACATAGCTGCACTTGAGTAACTACTTATAGCTGATGGTAAATTAGCATATTATACTGTATAAAGACATTAAAAATTGTGAGTGCATTACTTTCAGAATGCTCCAGAAAAAATTAGGTTATAAAAGTTTCCAATACCCATAGAAAATATACAGTAATGCTCCAAGATTCATCCACCTGATAAGCCCTAATCATAGTGAAACTGGTCTTGGGTTGCTTGTGTTCCAGTTCAGTGATGACTTGGTCTGGCAGTTCCGGCAGGACTGTTCCTACTGGAGCAAGGTCAAGGCTGATTTGCATATGACTGCGTCAAAACTGAGGTGGCATGGTGGACAAAAGAACAATGGGTTGGACTGTTATCCCGAGAGATTGACAGTGGTTAGACTTATAGCAAGCGTCCTCACATCACCTATTGTGTTTTTGATGTACCACTCCAAGTGGTCGAAGGTGTCCCCAGACGTAGGTTCCTTGCTCTCTTTTATATTTACATTTTGTTATTATTTTTTAAGGTGTAATGCATATATGTTTATTCTTTATCACTGATCAAGTTACAATAAACACACCTGTATTAACACTTAAAAAAAAGAAAAATATTGGTTTATTTGGTGCAAGTGTCCATTATCGTGATGAATGCTTGCACCAAAATTTTCATGTCTATCACAAAATGTTTATCACTAGTGTTTGGACTGTACAAATGAGTAATTTAAAAGGCCCTTTTGTATTTTCTGTCATAAATGTAAGTAAGAATATCTTTTTCATATTTTCGTAATTAAAATTTTAAATAATCAATGACGTGTAATGAATAATAATGTTAGGACAAATTTTGGAAAATTAAAAAAATATGTTCATAAATGAGATATTTCTCTCAAAGTTTTATTTAAAAAAATAACATAAAAGGAGAGCAAAAGGGTTTACAAGTCCAACAGGCTGTGGTTTTGTAGCCCATAACCTGAATCCTAAACATACTGCCAAAGGGTAACCTCCTTGGGAAGAGGCATCTATTGGGCACAGAGCAGGCACCTTAAGGATCTTTCTTTGAAGGGGTGGGTTTGGGTTAAGAACAGATAGGAGGTGAATTCAGGAGGAGGAAAAAAGGTAGGAAGTGGGAGAGGATTGGGTTTTGGAGGTAGAGGGAGCTGGAGTGTGTGATCTGTGATTTTCTGTATGTTTGGCAGTTGCTTGTGGGTCTGGTGTATGTTGTGTATGTTTGGATATGTTTTCTTGGCAGGTGTTTGGTATTTGGGTGAATATGTGTGTTTGGTTTAGGTTGGTGGTGTTTTGAGTGTAGGTATGCTTTTGTGTGAGTGTGTTTGTTTTGATGAGTGTGCTGTTGAGGTGGTTGGTGTGACTGTGATGCATGTGGGTGTGGTGGTGGTTCTGGTGCTTGTGGGTGTGGTGGTGCTTGTGGGTGTGCTGGTGGTTGTGGGTGTGCTGGTGGTTATGGTGGTTATGGATGTGGTGGAGGCTGTGGTGATTGTGGGTGTGGTGGTGGTTGTCGTGGTAGTGGGTGTGGTGGTGATTGTGGTGGTTGTGTCAATAGTATATGTATGTTGTTTGTGTTTCTTTGTGTGTTTGCGTTTATGTGTGTCTGTTGGAGTAGGTGCCTGCAAAGAAGTGAGTGTGCTTTGGCTTGGGGTGGGAGTTGTGATTTGGGTTGAGGAAGGGACCTGAGTTGGGGCAGAAGGTTCTGCTGGATTGGGAGGCTGAGGTGAGTGAGAAGGCTATTTTTGGAAGCGATCTCTGCATGCCAGACATTGAACTGTGAATGGCATCCAGAAATGCAACCATTTGTTGCATTTGGCAGCTAAGGCCCTGAATGCCTTTCACTATCATAGTCTAGCCTACAGTGATGCTGTGTAAGAGGTCAATAGACTCCTCACTCAGTGCAGCCAGGGTGACAGGGGCAGGGAGTGAGGTGCCTGCAGCGAATGAGAGTCCAGCCCTTTTAGGGGGTCGGGTTTGGCCAACTGGGAAGGGAACAAAAGGGAGGGTGGAGGTGGGTCTCTGGGTGGCAGACAAGGATACAGTTGGTACTGTTTCTGTAGGGTCCACCACCATTAGGGAGTGGTTGCTTGTTGATGCCTCCGAAGATGATGACGAAGTGGTGGCCACTAGAACAGCGCCAGCACAACTGTGAAAACTAAATATGCTCGGTACAATCCCGCCACCCTGATGGCGATGGAGTAATGCTAGCCAGCAGAGAAGTCTGCTGCGTTGACACGGCGAACAGTTTACGCAATGGAAACCATCCTGTCAATGCGGATGGCAGATCAGCCAGCTCACATCTAACATGGCGTGCGGGAATCTGTCAGCTCAATGAAGTACTTGTAAACTCCACCTCGGAGGGACAACAGGAGCCTCACCAAGATCTAAATCAGGCCCTAAATCTGCCCAAGCTAATATCACTCTTCTTAATTATCTTTGTATGTTTTCAATAGCTTGAGTCAGGGAAGCAGAGGAACTGGCTGTTGCTTCATGGTTGGTTTATCATGACCATTTATCTCAAAGGACAGTGCAAGCAGATATTCCTGATTCCTCCAAGAAGTCTAGAAAAAGCATTACTTATATGGGAACAAGTATTGAGTATTGAGTACAATAGGGGAAACTGTTGTAGGAGAGATATAGATTCCGAATTCCCCAGCAGAACTGGTTCGGGCGTTCAAGCTATTTTGACGTGATGTAGAGCAGAGGCTGACCAGAAGGTCACCCAAAAGCAATCGCTCGAGGCGTGATGGTTTAATACAGAATGCTCCAAAACCCACAAGGAATTTAAAAGTGCACTATGTAATACCCCCTGTGATAGGGAGCTAATTAAAGCCACAAGGAATAAATACAAAAAGGTGATTGAAGATAGGAAAAAGGAATTAAGTAGTATGGCGTGGGAGGATCTGGAACAAGCTGGCTCACTCAAAGATTCCCAAAAATTCTGGGAAATCATTAACCGCCCATTGTTTACAGAAGAGGTGAGGCAGATGGACTCACTGATCCTAGGTGAAACATGGGAAGCTCATTTTGTAGGCATTTTTAATCCTTTACATAGGGGCCAATGGACGAACCAGGGTAAATAGTCATTGACCTAACTTTAGCCTTCGAACTAAGTCTATCCATCACAGTGGACGAAGTGAAGGTTGCTCTATCGCACTGCATTTGTCCCAAAGCCCCTGGCCCCAATAGGGTGCCGCTTGAACTTTAAAAAAAATAATCTTAAGCTGTGGGCTCCCTTGCTTATGAATGTCTTCAAAGCAGCCATTACTGGACCATTGCCCTAATCAATGGAAGGAAGCAATAGTGGTCCCAGTCTTCAAAAAAGGTGCAAAAAGTGACCTGGCATGCTGTAGGCCCATTTAATTGATAGATGCCACGGCTAAGGTTCTGGGCAGGGTTCTCCTTGCATGCTTAGAAGATTGGGCATCAGAAAATGGGATCATGGCCAATCCTCAATATAGCTTTAGGCGAGGGCAGGGTACAACTGAGAAAATGTCTTAATTTATCTCTAATTATCAACAAGCACGTTAGGTCCATGAAGAGCTCTATCCATCTGGCCTTCATGGACCTATCTAGCGCTTTTGATACTGTCAACCGAGATAGATTATGGGCTATGTTGGAAGGCCAGTACCACAGTCACAATAAGATATGGCAGTATTTGGGAAAAACTCTTCCAATTATTTCTAGGGAGGGAGTCAAGCAAGGATCTACCCTAACCCCCTTCCTGTTTTTAATTTATACAAATGGGCTGGAGGCTTTCTTATTAAGTAAGAAACTTGACTTTCCCAAAATCAGCAATAAACCTGTCCTGCTTTTATCTTATGCAGATGACACGGTTTTATTAGCTAGGACAGCTATGAGTTTGCAGAAATCTCTTGATGCTTTTACTGATTTTCTGACCTCTCTTAATTTAAAAGTAAATTTTATCAAATCATACACAATGGTATGTGGGCCTCAAACCACTGAAACTAAAACCTTTATTGTGCAGGGTAAGAAAATACAAAAGGTCAGTAATTTCTCATACCTGGGCAATCTTTTTAACAATCAGTTGACATGGGAACCACTTTAAACTTTAAAAGTGCAGCGGATAAGTAGGGCGGTGGATGCACTATTCTGTTTTGCTTGTAAATTGGGGCATAAGCCTGTGAAGGAATTAATTACCCTTTATAGAGCCAAAAGTCTTTCTATTGCCACGGATGGAGCTGCGGTTGGGGCTACGCTAAAAGTCAACAGCTTGTAGTAATGGAAAACAAATTTAGGAAAAGATTACTGATACTCCCGAAAAGCGCACCTACCCTATTCTGCCCTATGGAACTTGGTTTAGAATTTATTGAACACCACATAGGCAGTGCCCCTTTGCTTCTGTGGGCCAGGATATGGACCTCAGATGATTTAATGTTTTTGCGTGATGTTATCAAAGACTGCCTAAAATCAGACAATGTTTTAAAGAATCCATGTTTTCAATATTTAAGGAGGAAATACCATGTGATTGGTTTGGAACATTTTTTTGAAAACCCTGAAGGAATTCCCCTGAATGCCAAAAGTATTATCAAGGAGGTGTACTGCTCCAGGGACAATAGGCTTATTAGTCACCAACATGGCGATATGGGAGACCCCCGCTTGCTTCCTGCCCTTGCACAATTTTATCTGTCATTCTCTATTAAGTTCCTTTGAAAACAAGGAGAGGGGGCTCTATATACCAAAGAGATGGAGCTCCCAATAACCATAAAGTTAAAAAAAGGGTTCCCTTTGGTCAGGACCTATATCACACCATTCGTGTCCCAGAAATACTCATGCTCACCAACACACATCGTTCCTCATGCTGAATGTATTAAAGCACTTATATAACACCAAATTATACAAAATATATATGTGTTTAATCAATAAAAGCCATACTATATGTACAATTTATATCATGACAAAATATAAAATACACCTTTAAAAAAACATATATCAAAAATACAGTTGATAATAATTACAATATCGCTATAGGAGAATGAACACAGACAATCTACTCTGTCATGTAAGCGTTAATTTGGATCCGTTATAAACAGCAGAGGGCATGGGTCTTGATTCCCTGTCTCTGTTAGACTGCTGAGTTCTCCAAATTTAACAATAAAACTGGGCGTCAACGCGTTTCAGTGGTATATTCTCAATAAGACCACCTTCATCAGGACATTTAAAACTTATTTTCTCCTTAAGGTAGCGTTATACATTGGTCTATGATCTCACCTAGTATGGAATAGAAACAAAAATAATAATCTTTTAAAAAAAAAAAAAATCTTTACATCATTGCAATTAATCCTAAATGTAACTTTAAAAACTCTCCTCATGTGGGTACGAACTACAATGACCTTATTAATACATATCACCATTCCTACTCTTTCACATATATATCCTACACAATGTTTTAATGTAAATGTATTTTGATATAAATCACAATTATAAAAAATATACTCAGAAACCCAATTCTATTTATAAGTGCTCCAATCATTCATTAATAAAATTCATCATCATGACATACAACCGACATGCTACTCTCATGCATCCAATATAACTGCAATCTTTTACTCACCAGTGCATCTGCACTTCAGTGAGCGAAACTCCCAATTTGTTATGGAAAAAGTGATCCTATTACTGGGATCTACTGAAATTAAAAAAGGACTCATTAGGGAAATGATTTACTAATGATGTCATTAGTCAAAGCTATCACAAGACGAAATCTGTCTTTGATGAGTTATACATACATTAATTAAATTAAAACAAGGAGAAGGCCGACTCTCCACGATAACGAAACGACCCTCTCTTCTCCTTACTTCTCAGGTCATATGACTCTGTTCCCTATGAGGTAAATGTAAAATTAATATTCGAAGTCTAAACCATAGATATAATCACAGCCCTTTATTTGTTAATACTTCACCTAAAGATTTGTAGTGGAATATTAAAATCAGGGTCTCTCACAGTGTAACTCCCCTGTGGTTTTTCTTGGAGGTCTCAAGCTTCCTTGTTTCTAAAGATGTAAAGCAACATTTATATAGTACCAATTTTTTATCTCGGGTTATCTTTTTGCGTTAAAAAATCACAAAGTATTTATCTCACCATTTACTTATCAGAAGCGCGTTTCACCAATCACGTCCTTCTGATAGCAGGGTGGCGTTATTCGTGGCTGAATAAACAAAATAGAAACAATGTCTAGGTAATATCTATAAGGGATACTACTATCCTCATGGTTCTCTCTATTCAGCATGGGGCCGGGATTACATCCCCCTGTACATTCGTCACCTATATCTAACCACAGTTCTCTTTTAGCACTTTGGGCAACTAAATGTTTATTGATTTACTGATATCCTACATAACCCACGTATGGCACACATATTCCTGCAAGATGTGACTGCTCTAGGATTCCTATATTAAAATCAATCACCGTCGTGATTAAACATAATACTACTTATTATAGTAATACATTAATCCTCACCGTACAAATAAACGTTCAACCGGTTTGTTTTAAGGCAAACCAAAAAATGTTTTACCATTCTAAACCCTTCCTATACATTAATCCTCACCGTACAAATAAACGTTCAACCGGTTCGTTTTTAAGGCAAACCAAAAAATGTTTTACCATTCTCAACCCTTCCTATCCAAACAGCTATCGGGCTACTCCCCTGTTTAGCTCGCTCCCTTCACGATGGTTACCTCATTTAAAAGTCTGATACAGCCGTATCAAACCTGTCAGTTCAAAATTACCACATCGTTCGTAATATGCTACTGAGCCTACCGCCGCGAGCTCCTCACCTTATTGCTTCAACGACTCGCTACCCCTGGTATGTGACCTGGATCTCGGTGGATGCGATTCATGGACGCATCGCGTACTAACTCTCATTTTATTTACGCTGCCACATGCGTGATCGCGTCACTACGTCCGATCACGTGGTTAGGTGTCAAATATACAAAACTTTATTGACACACTCACGCTCGGTCAACAATAGTTTAAAGGATGCTATCGAGGCGCATAAGTGCACAGATCTTATTTATTGGCCGTCATACTTTATATATTTACAAATATTTAGATCATCTTACGTTTTTTTTAAAAAACTCCTGCATAGATCCACCAATACATATATTAGGTCCTATATATCAAATTCATATTGCTCACATGTAGCGTCACGTGTATCCTACATCTAGTCACAATCTATCCTCACCCTTGCCCCTATTACTTCCCACTCTATTAACACCAAATATTTGGGTCATAAATCGATAATTGAATTTATCACGTAGCCCCAATATTGTACTACAACAGGAAGGCCCAGCTCAATGCATCGTGTTCCCGCCCCAACTTCTACTTCTATCTTATCCCCCTATGCATGATAGAGGTGTAGTTTATCTTGGCCAAACCGTTCAGTATACTAATCCAATCACTCAGATACATATAAATTCTTTGAGAAAACAGTTCACCATAAAAAAGATTTTTATATAGCAATCCTCATCCAGTCCTCCTTGGTATTCAATCCCCTAAGTATAGTATCAAGGGTTGAAATGTACCATTGTTCCCTGTTTTTTCTCTTAATTTCTACATTCCCCCCTCTTCTCGAGGACGTAATTTTTTCAATGATGAACCACTCAAATTCCATATGTTTGTGGTTCATCGTCATGTAGTGATCAACCAACGGAGCATTCTGTTTCATAGTTTTCAGTGCTGACCTGTGTTCTAGCAATCTCAATCTGAGCTCCCTCCCGGTCTCACCTACATATGCCAGACCACATGGGCAGCGTAAAAAATATACTACATTACTACTCCTACAGTTATTTAGGCTCCTGGACTCGATCGTATGCTCATTGTAAGTCAATGTTTTTGTAACCATACAGTTTTCACATATGGAGCAGTTCCCACATTTGTGGTTTCCAATGGCTTTGCCTCCTTGTATAGTGCTTTGGCCATTTATACCTACTTCCCGGTACGTGTGCACTAAATTTTTCCGTAGGTTATCATTGCGTTTAAATGCAAATATAGGTTTCGGAAGTTTCACATCGTTGCCCTCATTCAAGATATTCCAATTTGAATTAATTACATTTTTTAATCTGTTGCTGACGTTTGAAAATTGACTAGATGTAGGATACACGTGACGCTACATGTGAGCAATATGAATTTGATATATAGGACCTAATATATGTATTGGTGGATCTATGCAGGAGTTTTTTTTTTTAAAACGTAAGATGATCTAAATATTTGTAAATATATAAAGTATGACGACCAATAAATAAGATCTGTGCACTTATGCGCCTCGATAGCATCCTTTGAACTATTGTTGACCGAGCGTGAGTGTGTCAATAAAGTTTTGTATATTTGACACCTAACCACGTGATCGGACGTAGTGACGCGATCACGCATGTGGCAGCGTAAATAAAATGAGAGTTAGTACGCGATGCGTCCATGAATCGCATCCACCGAGATCCAGGTCACATACCAGGGGTAGCAAGTCGTTGAAGCAATAAGGTGAGGAGCTCGCGGAGGTAGGCTCAGTAGCATATTACGAACGATGTGGTAATTTTGAACTGACAGGTTTGATACGGCTGTATCAGACTTTTAAATGAGGTAACCATCGTGAAGGGAGCGAGCTAAACAGGGGAGTAGCCCGATAGCTGTTTGGATAGGAAGGGTTGAGAATGGTAAAACATTTTTTGGTTTGCCTTAAAAACGAACCGGTTGAACGTTTATTTGTACGGTGAGGATTAATGTATAGGAAGGGTTTAGAATGGTAAAAATTTTTTGGTTTGCCTTAAAAACGAACCGGTTGAACGTTTATTTGTGCGGTGAGGATTAATGTATTACTATAATAAGTAGTATTATGTTTAATCACGACGGTGATTGATTTTAATATAGGAATCCTAGAGCAGTCACATCTTGCAGGAATATGTGTGCCATACGTGGGTTATGTAGGATATCAGTAAATCAATAAACATTTAGTTGCCCAAAGTGCTAAAAGAGAACTGTGGTTAGATATAGGTGACGAATGTACAGGGGGATGTAATCCCGGCCCCATGCTGAATAGAGAGAACCATGAGGATAGTAGTATCCCTTATAGATATTACCTAGACATTGTTTCTATTTTGTTTATTCAGCCACGAATAACGCCACCCTGCTATCAGAAGGACGTGATTGGTGAAGCGCGCTTCTGATAAGTAAATGGTGCGATAAATACTTTGTGATTTTTTAACGCAAAAAGATAACCCGAGATAAAAAATTGGTACTATATAAATGTTGCTTTACATCTTTAGAAACAAGGAAGCTTGAGACCTCCAAGAAAAACCACGGGGGAGTTACACTGTGAGAGACCCTGATTTTAATATTCCACTACAAATCTTTAGGTGAGGTATTAACAAAATAAAGGGCTGTGATTATATCTATGGTTTAGACTTCGAATATTAATTTTACATTTACCTCATAGGGAACAGAGTCATATGACCTGAGAAGTAAGGAGAAGAGAGGGTCGTTTCGTTATCGTGGAGAGTCGGCCTTCTCCTTGTTTTAATTTAATTAAAGTATGTATAACTCATCAAAGACAGATTTCAGTCTTGTGATAGCTTTGACTAATGACATCATTAGTAAATCATTTCCCTAATGAGTCCTTTTTAATTTCAGTAGATCCCAGTAATAGGATCACTTTTTCCATAACAAATTGGGAGTTTCGCTCACTGAAGTGCAGATGCACTGGTGAGTAAAAGATTGCAGTTATATTGGATGCATGAGAGTAGCATGTCGGTTGTATGTCATGATGATGAATTTTAATAATGAATGATTGGAGCACTTATAAATAGAATTGGGTTTCTGAGTATATTTTTTATAATTGTGATTTATATCAAAATACATTTACATTAAAACATTGTGTAGGATATATATGTGAAAGAGTAGGAATGGTGATATGTATTAATAAGGTCATTGTAGTTCGTACCCACATGAGGAGAGTTTTTAAAGTTATATTTAGGATTAATTGCAATGATGTAAAGAATTTTTTTTTTTTTAAAAGATTATTATTTTTGTTTCTATTCCATACTAGGTGAGATCATAGACCAATGTATAACGCTACCTTAAGGAGAAAATAAGTTTTAAATGTCCTGATGAAGGTGGTCTTATTGAGAATATACCACTGAAACCCGTCGACGCCCAGTTTTATTGTTAAATTTGGAGAACTCAGCAGTCTAACAGAGACAGGGAATCAAGACCCATGCCCTCTGCTGTTTATAACGGATCCAAATTAACGCTTACATGACAGAGTAGATTGTCTGTGTCCATTCTCCTATAGCGATATTGTAATTATTGTCAACTGTATTTTTGATATATGTTTTTTTAAAGGTGTATTTTATATTTTGTCATGATATAAATTGTACATATAGTATGGCTTTTATTGATTAAACACATATATATTTTGTATCATTTGGTGTTATATAAGTGCTTTAATACATTCAGCATGAGGAACGATGTGTGTTGGTGAGCATGAGTATTTCTGGGACACGAATTGTGTGATATAGGTCCTGACCAAAGGGAACCCTTTTTTAACATTCTCTATTAAGTCCCAGTTCCGATTTTATTTAACCAGATTTCGTTTATTCACCGTGCACTTTTTGCTGGCAGTTCCTCGCCAAGGAGGGTGGTCAAACAAGCTTATACCATGCCCATGTGACAATGCCTCCGCTCAAAGCACTATGCACTTTGTATTATTTTGCACATTGTATAAATCAGAGAGAACTAAATTTCTGCTCCCATTATTAAGGAATATTCGCCCTTGTTCGTATATTGATGGTTTTAACTTTTTACTGTCACTGGCTACGGCTGAAATCTGTACTGCAGTAGCTAATTACATAGGAGGTGCCATTGCAATCAGAAAGCGTTATGAGTAAAATCTGTATAGAAACTACTAGGGTTACAGTCAGTTGTTTACATTGTTCTTCTGTAAAAGCTTAATATGATATAGTTGCAGCTTACAAAGTGCTACTCTTAAATCTTTTGTGATTTTTGTATGCATTGCATTTTAAACTTTTTAATCTGTAAATCTTTTTTTGGTTCTCTGAGCCAAAATAAAGTTATTCTTGACTTGAGGTGACTTGCCTCCAAATTGCAGGATTCTATAAATAATAACTGTATACCATGTAGACAGCACAGTCTGTCTGAAAAGTAAATAAAGATGCATAAGATGCACAGATAGCACTCACAATCTTTCAGACTGAGGAAATCAGAACGTTGAATATGCGATGTTACATTGTTAGATTTGAAAATCCCATTCTTGTTATATATTTGTTTTACGCTATATTAGGTTAGCAGTGTGCGGCTAAATGAGACACCATTCGTATTCACGTTATGTAACCCACTGAGTTATCCCCGCCATGTCCGAGCTTCAGTTAGCGAGTGTGACTCCATTTTGTATTTCGTAATCCCTATTAGGCTGTGTCTGTACTAGGCCTCACTTTTCGTATTGCTTGCCTCAGCAGAACGCTGTATTCAGTTATTATTTACTTTTCTGTTCAAGGTTGGATTCCGACTCACTAATGAATAGGCCATTCTGCCCTTGCATACCTATCCCTGTGTGTAGTTCTGCTCCCACGTTAGGAGACGCCGAGCCCCAGCACGGCAACCTTGAGAGAATGATAGCATGTACCCATCTAGCAGGTGGTAGCTCATCTCAGCAGTGCCTCCTTTGTTCATGTTTGGCCTGAGCCGGTAACTTTCCACTGTGGGCGTGGTTGAGGGTTGTTGGAGGAATGATTATGTGTTGCAGACTGTTAGGGGGCCAGTCCCTCGGCAGACATCTTAGGGTGCAGGTCAGATTGGACTCCTCTGCAGAGTATTGCTAATAAACAACTGTTTGTATTCTCCACTGTCTGACCGACTCTTCATTTTGGGGAAGGCTACAAGGAGGTTGTAGAAAACCCGGGTGACTCTTTTCGGGCCACTTCCTTCAGTTGGCGCCCGAACAGGGACTCCGCAAGGTGACCCGACTCGTCTGTAATCGGGTTGTGGGGTCGGGGTGGTGTCTGGTCGGTCGGGCGGATCGGGGATCCCCACACGATAAGAGCCCTGTTCTCTTGGCTGCCCTGCCCGTCTGATCGGGCGATTCCTCGTCTAGTGGTCACCGGCCGGAGTCCTGAGAAGGCGGAACCTTGGATCTGACCGTTTGGTCCGAAGAGTCGGCAGTGGAGAATAATATTGCTCGACCTGAGTGCACCAGGTGAGTGACTTGAATTCTTGGTAAATGTGGCGCGATGGTTGAACGGCACGAGCCCACGGGCTGTGTCTGGTACAGTCTCCGGACTATCTTGTCTTGAACTTGGTGGGTTTGTGAACCCTTGAAGACGCGGAGTGTTTGTGAGCAGTCTACCAGGCCAACTGGAAATTCGGCCCATTCTTGAAAAGATTTGGGGCTGTTTGCGAACAATCTGCCAGGCCAACTGGAAATTCGGCTTACTCTTGAAAAGGTCTCGGGCTAGAGCCCGTCTTCCTGTCTTGGTACAGTCTGCAGACTGTCTTGTGCGGTTTTGGACCGCTTGGATTTGGTTCTTGGATCATTTGTTGGTTGGTGTCCTATTTGTCCATTGGGGACAGTGTATGTGTCTTATATTAAGATGCCTTGTCTAAGTAAGTTAGGCTGTTTTTGGAAATCGGTGGTGTTCCACTGAAGCTCGATTGGAAGAAAGGCAGCCAGCGCCTCCAGAGGGTACCCCAAATTTTGATGTATACGTCAAGCATGGCATTGACCCTATTATGTTTAGCAGGCTGTGGAATAAATATACGAGGGACAATGTCAATCTACAGTGGCCGCTTACTGGCACATTTGATGAGCAAAAGTTGAATTACTTGCAGGACAAATTATTCGCCAAAAAGAGCAGACAGTCGATGTTTGATTCTTTGAGAACATGGCAGAAGGAAGTGAAGCAGCGACGTATGAGAGCAGAGAAGCAAGCCCGGAAGGGGCAGATGCAAACGATAACGCAGAAGGCAATAGCTTATGATAGAGAAAAGATCGAGAAAGGCATAGAGTGTGCAGACAGGAAGTTCCGATTACAGAGTGATAAGTGTTATGTGGCTAGGGAGGAAGGTGATGCCTTTGTTGAGGAGTTGTTGGATTCTCGACCCCCACCTCCTTATGCCCCCGAACAGCTATATCCCGTGATTCCGACACCTCAGTCTTCGGCTTCTGGTTCTATTATTCCCATTCTTTCTGTTCCTAGCTCTACTGCTTCAGCCTCGGCCCCGCCCGCTTCTTCCCCACTCTCGCCAGTTACAGGGGCGGGTGCCATCCGTTCCTCTATTCTGTCTCCCGACCCCGTGCCTGTGGTCACACCTCCTCTTACTCCTGAGGCACAGTCTTTGAGCGCAATGGTACCTGTTTCTTCATCTGCTCTTTCCCCTTTGGGTGTGTTACCTCAGACATCGCGAAATGCCGAGATGCCTGTGCGTGGAGCGCATGAAGTGAATTGGGCAGCGGCACGTGAACGCATGGATAAAGTGTTGGTGCGCTCTGCTGTGGGTGATGAGGAAAAAAGAATGGTGGCTGACCAGGCTGCACATTGTGCCTGGAATCTGATTTATAGTGTGCAAGATGTGTGGAGCGTGATGAAAGATTACGAGCCGTTTATACAGCAACATGCTCTTAAGCATATGTCGGCCAGGGTATATACTACAGATATGGCCCCAAATGAGGTTTTCAGTAATGTGACGACATTGGTGGGTTATCGGGGAAGATTGCTCCAGAAGGTCCCGACAACAGTGTCACAGTTCCCCATGAGGGAAGTTCAACCCATTTACCACCCCGAAATACCAGAGTTGCGAGATGGGAATAATATTGTTACTCGCCCACGAGTGGCGGCCCATTTCCAGGAACAGTGGATCTACACTCCTTGGAAGAGGAGTGAGGTAATATCCCTAAAAGGACAGTTGCCGGACCCTCGGAAAAATCCAACAGCGTACTATAACGAATTGACGGAGGCGTCCTCCTCCACAGTGATGACCTTAGCTGATATAGAGTTGTTTTTCGGCCTTTTTAGTACCAGTAGATATATGGAGGCAAGTGCATATGCAGGATCATGTGGTGGAATTGGGTGGAACATGGGATGAGATGAGGGCATGGGATAAGGAGCGCAAGCCTGGTGAGAAGCCGAAAGCGGAGCTATTAGCTTTGCCGGGACGTATTATCACTTACATGCACTCCCTTATCCCGCCAAGATGAGTGGATTGGGACAAGTTGACTGCATGTCATCAGAAGAAGGATGAAAGTGTGTCCAATTTCTTTACTAGGTTCGAAGGGGTGTTTCTGGATTTTAGTGGTCAGGATCTATCGCTGGAGGGTGGTGTTCGTCTGTTCGTCAACAGGTTTGTCACTAATTAGCTTCCTGAGATTGTGACTAGGTTGCAGGCATCAGAAAGTACTTGGACCACCTCCTCCCAGTCAGTGATATTGAGTATGGCACAGTACTACGAGCATAGGGAGAATGAGGACAAAGAGAAGGCGGAGAAAAATTCAAAGGAGTTGAAGACGAGGGTGTTGATGCAGCAGGTGTCAAGGGGGAATGGTAGAGGAAGGGGTGCGGGTCCCGCTCAGCGGGGATCCTGGTCTGAACAGTACATCGGGTGAGCCAGTAGGGTACAACCAATGTGCGTAGTGTAAAAAGGAGGGGCATTGGCAAAGTGAGTGTCCGGAGTTGCTGCAGAAAGTTGAGGCCCCGAGAGGTAGGGGTTTTAGAGGATGTGGTAGAGGAGGAGGAGGCCGAAGAGAGGGACAGTTTGAGGATACATCGTATGCTCAGCAGAACCAGAACTATTTCGACGAACATCGGGGAAGGCAGTACTATCATGACGACTATGACATGGACGAAGTGACGGGGATATCCCACAGCTAGGACAGCCAGGGTCAGGGTAGGGGACCAGTTCCAGTGCCTGTAGATCAGTGGGGACCTTATGTCACTGCGTATTTCAAGGCACGCCCAAGACGTTCTTACTTGACACGGGTGCTATGAATAGCTCTGTTTCTCGTTCGCTGGTCCCAGGGGAAGCTCTGTCTGGCCAAAACAATGTTTTGGTAGGTTTCTCAGGCATGCCGGTTGTTAGCCCCATTTCCAAACCTCTTGCTTTGACTATTGGTCCCTTTACGGTGGACTCGCCATTTCTGTTAATGACAAACTGTGGGGAGAATTTGATGGGATTGGATTTGTTGAAGAGATTACATGCCACCATTTTTTGTTCTCCAGATGGTGTTTACATGACTGTTGGGCCACAAGTGGCACGCGCAAAACAATGCTTTGCAAAAGATGCACCCCTCCCCGCAGAGTTCAAGGAGGTGCCCCGTAGTTTATGGGCAGCAGGAGACACGGATGTGGGGTTACTCCAGATCCAGCCGGTCTCTATTATGATTAAGGACAATGCTGTATTACCACGTACTCCCCAGTATAAGATTTCACAAGCAGGAGAAAGGGCTTTGTTGCAAATAATACAGGATTTGATTAAGTCGGTGTGGTTGAGGAGACAGTAGCGAATGTGCGTAACAGCCCTATCCTTCCGATTCTCAAGAAGGCCCCCTTGGACTCTTCTGATGCTCACCCGGATGTTTATCGCTTTGTAATTGACCTCAGAGAGGTCAATAAAATAGTTGTGCCCCAATATCCTGTAGTCCCAGACATTACCACAATATTGACAATGATTCCCGCGTCAGCAAGGTTCTTTTCCGTCATTGATCTGAAAAATGCTTTCTTTAGCATTCCGATTCATACAGATAGCAGATATCTGTTTGGATTCGCCTTAGCCGGCAGGAGTTTTAGATTCTGTCGTGCTCCTCAAGGCTATACCGAAAGTCCTAGTATCTATAGTCAAGCTTTAAAAAGTCAATTGGATTCTTTGGTGCTTCCCACTGGTAATGTGCTATTGCAGTACGTTGACGACCTCCTTGTGGCCTCTGATACTGAGGATGGTTGCAGAGATTCAACTGTTAGATTGCTGTTGCATTTGGCACGTCATGGCCATAAGGTGTCCCTTTCCAAATTTCAATATTGTCGACATGAGGTCACCTACTTAGGTCACCTACTGTTGAAGGAGGGTCGCAAGCTAACACCTGAGCACATAGCTGCTATCACTAATATGCCGGTTCCTAAGACTCAACGTGAAGTACGCGCATATATTGGCATTACCTCGTAATGTCGACACTGGATCCCCAATTATTCCTTACTAACAAAACCCCTCCTTTACCTGACCACCAAAGAAGTGCATGAACCCCTGCCGTGGACATCTGCATGCCAGCAAGCTTTTGAGCAATTAAAGGCTGCGCTTTGCTCTGCTCCTGTGCTTGGTACTCCTGATTACCAGAAGCCTTTTGTGCTTTACGTACATGAGGCAGACGGTTGCGCGCTTTCTGTACTAACACAGGGCTTTGGTGGTAAGCAAAGACCATGCGCTTATTTTTCTGCGATGTTGGATAACGTAGCCAGAGCGCTCCTGAGCTGCCTGAGAGCTGCTGCGGCAGTGGCAGTTTCTATCAGACAATCGGCGGGGCTCGTTCTCGATACTGAACTCACAGTAATGGTACCTCATGCTGTAGATACGCTTTTGAATAAGACAAAGACACAGCACCTTACTAGTGCACGTCTGACTGGATATGAACTAACCTTGTTTGCTCCACACATTACCATCAAAAGATGTGCCACTCTGAACCCAGCCATGTTACTACCCCTCCCTTCGACGGGCAATGACACAGATGCACATAATTGTGTATACAGAACGGAAGAGGAGACGAAAGGACGGGTAGACCTGACTGATGTTCCCCTATCTGAACCTCAAGGGGAACTATATGTCGATGGCTCTTGCTTCAAACTACCAGATGGCACCACCACTGCAGCATTTGCAATTACAACGTTTCACACTATAGTTGAGACATCCTGTGTCCCATACCAATCAGCCCTAGCTGCGGAGCTGGTTGCTCTTCTTAGGGCTTGTGAGTTGAGCGAGGGACTGACTGTCAATATTTATACTGACATCCAGTACGCCTTTGAGGTCGCCCATAACTTTGGACGCCTCTGGGCGGAGAGAGGATTCTTAACATCACATGGATTACGAATACAGAATGGCCCATTGATACATAGACTCTTGTCAGCCCTAACACTTCCCAAAAGATTAGCGATAATAAAATGTAGTGGCCACAAAGCAATAACAGATGATGTTGGTAGAGGAAATGCATTTGCAGATCAAACAGCTAAAGAGACAGCGAGATCGAAGATGAAAAAGATGTTTGTGGCAGGTCCGACTAGGTGGGTCCCAGATAATGGAATGTTCGAGGATACAGTAGAGAGTGTCAAAGAGATACAAAGAGAGGCAACCCTAGACGAATTGGCAATATGGAAGGAGAGTATGGGGCGTCTGGATGAGGATGGGTGCTGGACTGATAAGTCCGAGAAACAGCAATGGATGTTACCTAATGCCTATGTACTTCCTGTGGTTACCATGGCCCATGGCCCAGCCCACACTAGCGCCAAGGGAATATGTAAGGTGTTGGACCCAGTGTGGCAGAACGACAATATTTCCAAGGTAGCCACTCATTTAGTGAAACACTGTATGATTTGTATGATACATAATCCTGGGAAAGGTACTTCTACACCCTCTGGTAATTTTGCACCGCCTTCCTTCCCTTTCGAAGTCCTCCAGATGGATTTCATCGAAATGGAACGAGTCAACAATTTGAAGTATGTGCTGGTAGTGATTTGTGCATTCAGTAAATGGATTGAAGCTTACCCCACTAAAGAGAATACGGCTATGGCGACGGCGAAGGCATTCCTAAAAGATTTCTTCCCGCGCTTCGGATTGCCACGTGCGATTTGGAGTGACAATGGAAGTCACTTCAATTCCAAGGTCATCCAACTGGTGTGCAAAGGTCTACACATTAAAGCAGAAGTTTCATGCAGCCAACCACCCCCAGTCAGCAGGTCTGGTTGAGAAGTACAATGGTACTCTCAAACTGAAGTTAGCAAAGATACAGGAAAGCAAAGGATTGCGATGGCCAGATGTGTTGCCCCTGGCCTTGTTATCCACCAGGGCGCTGGCACATTCTAGGATAGGGTTGTCACTGTATGAGGTAGTGTTTGGTCACCCTGCCAATATCTAGGACGTTCCAAGGCCAAAGCGCTTCTCTGAGATAGAGCACCCTTTGCTTGTAGACTATCTATATGAGTTAACTAAAGATCTTTGTTCTCTTCATCAACAGATTCAGGAGACACTGCAGCCGGTACCAGAGGGGCCCGGGCATCAGCTACAGCCCGGAAATTACGTCCTAGTCAAGAACTTCCAGAGGAAGAACTGCCTGGAGCTCCGCTGGAAGGGCCCTCTGTTGGTCCTACTAGCCACCAGAACAGCAGTGAAACTCGACGGCCGGAAAAATTGGGTGCATGGTACTCATTGCAAAAAGATTCCTCTCCCACTCCCTTACGACAAGTGGGTGCTTGACGGCATTGCTGATCAAGGAGGGGAAAGGGCGCCCCGCTTCGTTCCTTTCTCTGACACCCATCTAAGGGGGGTGCAGACGGAAGCAGAGAGTGACGTCGCCCTGCTTGAGGCGGTCCCTCCGGAGATAAGGGCAGCCCCAGCTTCTCCCCATCTGATTCACAGGCACCTGAGTCCTACTGCCTTTCTGAGCCTGAGTTTCAACCCCTTTTTGTTGATGAAACAGTGCCTGAAGTTGATAGGGACAACTTGCGCCCACGAAAGAAGGACAGTGCGCCAGAGGGACAGTTTAGGAGTGAGGGAAGGACTTGAGATGAGGGTATAGGTACTACGTCTGCGGTGCCTGCGTCAGCTTAGGGTAAATAACACTGGTGCACTGCCTGAGACACTGGACAGGATCGTTGAGGGTACTTGCCCAGGAGGGAGGGTGCCCTATCCTGCGAGAAGAAGGATCTGTTTCCAGAAAGGGCCGCAATCGTGCAACCCCCACGAGGGAGTGATTCAAAGCACCATTGTTGATGAACGATAGGAGCTTGCCAGCGAGGCTCTAAAAAGGACGCTGGGTGACTTGTGCCCCTCTGGTCGGTTGTATTTTTTTTTTTTTTGCGGCTCCAGTTCTTAAGGCTTTACTTTATGTTCCTATTTGGCCGTGCGGTCATGGAAGAAGAACAGCCCCTAGGGGCACCACCTCCAGGGCAGAGTGGTCCTGTGTGGTCTAGCTGGTCTATTAAGAGTAAGATAGTAGTGGTAGTGTTCATCCTCATAGTAATGATAACACTGTTTGGAGTAGTATGGTATTTAGAAGAACAGCATCCTGCGCACACTTTGATAGGGACTACCCCAGCTTCACCTGAGCATCTGTTCGTTACGTTGCCCCCACATAAACAGAGGCATAGACAGACATATGTCGAAGATGCCTTCCTGCAAATGCTTCACCAAGTACACAATACAACGAATGCTACGAATTGTTGGGTATGTGGATTACTCCCCTCAGTTATGCACCAGAATGATTTGCTGGTGTCTTTACCACTGTCCTATCTAAGTAGTTGTGAGGCATGGTTCCTGTTGCTTTGCATGGTGTATATACATTATCATACTGATGCTATGAATATAACGGAGTCTGATTATGAGACAGTTTTGGAATATATAGTAGTACACCAAGGTTATACACCTGGGACAGGAGGAAAGGAGGGTACCTTACATCCACATGCTTGCATGAATGTTTATGAGGGAAACAAGAATGCCACATGGCTGCAAAATGAAATGTTGGATTTTCAGGGGTTCAATGTTACCGAATATTTTAAATGTTTCCATACACGAGATATCACTGAAGATAAAGCCATGCCTGTACCTGTGGTTCCTACAGCAGCTAGTTTCTGTGTCGAAGGTTCTGGGAACATTCCAGTGGGACAGAGCAGTTGCAACTATACCTATCGATTAAACACTACTAGTAGCCCACCTTTGCTCACCCCCCCTAATGTATACTTCGTTTGTGGGGAGCAGGCTTACACCTGGCTCCCTAGGGGATGGTCTGGCTGATGTTATGTCTCTTTCCTTCTACCTCCTGTTTACATTGCACCGTCCAACTACCACAAAGACCATAGGCTGCAGCGGAGAAGTGTATACCTGTCCCGAGTAAGGAGAATAATAGACACAGCAGATATTGATCAAACCGATACTACTCTACAGCAATTTATGGATGCCATGAAGGGTATTGTGCCTTTCTGGTGACCTATGTATAATAGTGTCAGCATTTGTCGCCTCACCAGGGTTGTTGAAGGGGTCATCAACACTACAGCAGGCATACTCACTAACATCACAGCTGAGCTTCAGGCTACAAGACTTGTTGCTCTTCAAAATCGTATGGTTTTAGACGTCATCCTTGCAGATAGGGGTGGAGCTTGTCGTGTCATAGGCAGCAGTTGCTGCGTTTACATCCCAGACCACACCCCTAACGTATACTCCGCTATCCAGAAGTTACACAGGCTTGCATCCGATATTCATCAGGAGAATGGCTCATGGTCCTTGACAGGGTGGTTTTGGGGCCTGATGTCATCCTGGGGTTGGAAGATACTTCTCTCCCCAGTAGCCATTGCAGGTGTCAACTTCACGTGCTGCCTATGTGTCAATTGTCTTCCGGCATGCTGTACCTATTGTGTGAGTAAACTCACCCCTGCCCCTAAATTGCCAGACCGTAATGATAAAGTCTCTAATATGATGATGCAGGAAATACAGGATATGATGCAGATCGATGAGGGTATTTTTGAGTATTAGAGGTATATTGCAATACATATATTGCTTATCTCCTTTGGATATTACAGTCTTAGGCATTTTCTATTTTCCCTGTTTAGCATTGTAAAGACCCTACCTGCTAGCCAATAAAGCATTTAGCCTCCCCTGCTAAAAGGAGGGTCTGTTAGTTTTGAAAATCCCATTCTGGTTATATATTTGTTTTACGCTATATTAGGTTAGCAGTGTGTGGCTAAATGAGACACCATTCGTATTCACGTTATGTAACCCACTGAGTTATCCCCGCCATGTCTGAGCTTCAGTTAGCGAGTGTGACTCCATTTTGTCTTTCGTAATCCCTATTAGGCTGTGTCTGTACTAGGCCTCACTTTTCGTTTTGCTTGCCTCAGCAGAACGCTGTATTCAGTTATTATTTACTTTTCTGTTCAAGGTTGGATTCCGACTCACTAATGAATAGGCCATTCTGCCCTCGCATACCTATCCCTATGTGTAGTTCTGCTCCCACGTTAGGAGACGCCGAGCCCCAGCACGGCAACCTTGAGAGAATGATAACATGTACCCATCTAGCAGGTGGTAGCTCATCTCATCAGTGCCTCCTTTGTTCATGTTCGGCCTGAGCCGGTAACTTTCCACTGTGGGCGTGGTTGGGGGTTGTTGGAGGAATGATTATGCATTGCAGACTGTTGGGGGGCCAGTCCCTTGGCAGACATCTTAGGGTGCAGGTCAGATTGGACTCCTCTGCAGAGTATTGCTAATAAACAACTGTTTGTATTCTCCACTGTCTGACCGACTCTTCATTTTGGGGAAGGCTACAAGGAGGTTGTAGAAAACCCGGGTGACCCTTTTTGGGCCACTTCCTTCAACATTGCATGCGCTACAACGCATGCGATTACAACGCGGTCGTTACAATGACCGCGTTGTTACAATGCAAGCCATTACATCGCAAGTCGTTTCTATGACTTGCTGTAGGGGGCGCGCTGGATTTAGGAATAGAATAATTTACTATTCCAACTCCAGCGTGTGCAACAGTAGGGAAGGTGTTGGAATAGTAAATTATACTATTCCTTAGTTTAGCGCACCCCCTACAGCAAGTCATAGAAACAACTTGCGATGTAATGGCTTGCGTTGTAACAACGCGGTCGTTGTAACGACCACGTTGTAATCGCATGCGTTGTAGCGCATGCGATGTAAACGCTGTTTCCCAGAACGTTCTGGAGGAATCAACTGGAATGGTATCCGGCTAGTAACTTACATGCACAGAGGTATGAAACTTTCAGCAACAAAGAGAAAAGGTCCTAAGGAAAGGGAGGGCTGGTTACAGAGAGTAGCGGAGAAAAATAACAAAGGTGCCCAAAGAGTTGAGGACAGGCGTGACCTAGGTTGAAGCACAAAAGTTCACAAACAGGCAAAGTTGCCTGGAAAATTCAGCATGTCTGTGAAGCTACCTTATTCTGGCACTGTTCATGAGGGCCCTTAGGCAGAATTACCATTATTCCTGTAATGTTGGATGTGCCTGTTTATATTGCGTATAATGGATGCATGTGCCCTCCTAGATTGTACTGGATGCTCAACTGCTTGACATTCTCCTTAGTGGTCCCTCCAGCCACCATTGCAGTTCTGGCCACCACCACCACCACCATGTTGCTTCTCAGCATTGGAATTGGAGTTCCACAGCCAAAGTGGGCCTTTGTCACTGAACGTAGCGCCAGATCACCACATCATCAGGAACTGCAAAGAGCCTAAACCCCTGCCCATGGAGTTGTCTGGGAGGATTCAATGGGCATGTCTAGATCGCTTCATAGTGTGTAAACGTAGGCATGAGTATGCAGGTGCATTCTTACTGAGGCACTTTAGGAGGCTGCTGGTTGGTGCTGACATGGACAGATATTGGAATTGAGAGTGCGGGGCTGCACCGCTGTTTGGATGTTTTGCTTTATTGTCCATCTATTCAGTTTGCACATGTTGGGGGCTCTCTCACCATGCATGGGAGACATTCCACATGCTGGTGCAGCATCAAGAGAACATGGTGCTGAATGCAGATACAGAGGCTTTCTTCTGTCTGGCACTCGGTCATGTTGGTTTGGTCAGCTGGTGAACGGGGGTTGAGCATTAAAGAGTGCAGGCTGCAATTTCTGTGTGTGGTTATCTGAGTGTGGTGTCTCTGTGTGGAGATGCTGTCTTCTTGTGTAGTGGACAGGAAAGGTAAAAGTTTATATTATTATTTCATAGATATGTTTATATGTTTGATGTTTTTGTCTGTTTAATGTTGGTCCTGGGTGTAGAGAAAGGGTATGATGTAGTTACTTGACGGGTCTGTGTATGTATGCTCTGTGTATGTGCTTAGAATGTTGAATGTGGATGCTGTGTGCACGGAGGTACACTAGTAGTTAGTTACATTTGTAGTGATGTTGGAGCTCTGTCCAAGCTATGATACTTTGGGTGTAACTTATCCTGTTCTGTCCTCCTGCTAAAACACATAGATTATTAATAGAGGTAAGGTTAGAAATAGGGCTAGTGTAAAGATTTACTATACATTTTAATTTATATTAAAACAACTTTTTAATGCTAAAATGCAGAAAAATTATTATCCATAAAGGACAAGATTAGAACTATGGTTAGACATTAATAATAAAATAAAAGTCATGAGATGGTGCTGCATTACTGTAAATTTTAATGTTAACTAGTGATAATGGAAGACTTGTTAAAAGTCACCATGTTATGGTAAAAGGTGATATCAGTAGGAGGTTTGGTATGTATTTGAAACATTTGGCCTGACTCACAGAGATTCATGAAAATGTAGTAACTTTCATCATTTTTTTGTTTTTCTTTATCCAACTTATGGCACATTTTTTGTTAAATTACAAATATTCCCCATTGTTACGTGAGAAAGCTACACAGTGTAAGATGATCATGAAAAGATATGTGATTCATCATTACTTCCTGCTATGTTCCTGTAATAAATTCAACTCAACCTTAAACCAGATTGGGGTCCCTCTGGTGTGCAGGTGAGGGAGAGGAGGGGAGATAGGGGAGAGGTAGAAGGAGACAAGCCCTGGCTTAATCATTGTACTACATCAAACATCTGATACAATCCTATTCTAGGCCTACATCCACCCCCACATCAATAATCCTGCTTCATCTTTACCGTAATGCTTACAATCTCTGGTTCAACCTTCATATACGCTTCCCTAGCAACTATTCTAAGCTTGCCTCAGTCATCTTCAGTATTTTCATGTCCAACAAACTGGTGTGTTGTATCCAATGTTTTTGCGTATTCCTGGTTTCTCTTTCCAATTTTGATCTCCATGGGTAATAATCTAATCTAGTATTCCAACTATTTAATGACTTCTCTTTATAAATTGTTAGTTTTGGCTCTGTTTGTGGCTTCCAATTGATATCCAGGTGCTGCTTTGCTAATAATGCTATGTTCACCACCTTGCTGGTATAATTTTTTCCTTTAGGATGGGCAAAGTAATTGAATACACAAGTGTCTGGGGCATTCCCTTTATCTCTATCCTTCGATTTGTTGATAATTTGTGTTACAATTGCCCATTATACTTCAGTTGTCTAACACCCCACACCATGTGGAATCAATCAATCAGTCAATCAATCAATCAATCAGGGAATTTTAAGCGCGCTACTCACCCATGAGGGTCTCAAGGCGCTGAGGGGGGGGGGGGGGAGGTCCGCAGACCTGTTTAGCCGAAGAGCCAGGTCTTGAGGGTCTTCCTGAAGGTGTTCAGGGAGGGGGCGCGTCTGATGTCTGCCGGTAACTCGTTCCAGGTCTTGGCTGCAATGTGAGAGAAGGATCTTCCGCCTGCTCTGGCTCTGTCGATGCGCGGGGTTTCGGCCAGTGCGAGGTTGGAAGATCGGAGGTTTCTTTTGGGTACATGGAAGTTGATTCTGTCATTGAGGTATTTGGGTCCGTTGTTGTGTAGGCATTTGTAGGCGTGAGTGAGGATTTTGAAAGTGACTCTTTTCTCCACGGGGAGCCAGTGGAGACTTCGTAGGTGTTGGCTGATGTGTTCGTGTCGGGGGATGCCGAGGACGAGTCTGGCGGCGGTGTTCTGTATTGTCTGGAGTTTGCGGAGTAGGGACTTGTTGATGCCGGCGTAAAGTACGTTTCCATAGTCCAGTCTGCTGGTTATGAGTGCGTGGGTGACTGTCTTCCTTGACTCAGGGGGGATCCACTTGAAGGTCTTGCGGAGAATGCGGAGGGTGTTGAAGCAGCTGGAGGTGACGGCGTTGACCTGTCGGTTCATGGTGAGTGATGAGTCGAGTAAGATGCTGAGGTTCTTGGCGTGGTCTGAGGGGGTAGGTGGGCTTCCGAGGGCAGTCGGCCACCAGGTGCTGTCCCATGCAGAAGGGGTGGTACTGAGGACGAGGACTTCTGTCTTCTCGGCGTTGAGCTTCTGGCAGCTGTTGGTCATCCAGACTGCGACGTCTTGCATTCCTTTCTGGAAGTTGAGTTTGGCAGTGGTGTGGTCTTTGGTGAGGGAGAGGATGAGCTGGGTGTCGTCGGCGTAGGATACGATGTTGAGGCCGTGTTGTCGGACGATGGCTGCGAGGGGGGCCATGTAGATGTTGAAGAGGGTGGGGCTCAGTGATGAGCCCTGTGGGACTCCGCAGGTGATTTTCGTGGGGTCGGAGAGGAAGGGTGGGAGTCTGATCCTTTGGCTTCTTCCAGTGAGGAGTGATCGGATCCAGTCCAGGGCTGTTCCTTGTATGCCTGCGTCGTGTAGTCTGGCGACTAGTGTGCAGTGGGAGATGGTGTCGAAGGCCGCTGATAGGTCGAGTAGGATGAAGGCTGCAGAGTGGCCTTGGTCCAGGAGGGTGCGGATGTCGTCTGTGGCGGCGAGTAGGGCGGTCTCTGTGCTGTGGTTGCTTCGGAATCCGGATTGGGATGGGTCGAGGACGGCGTTCTCTTCAATGAATCGTGTCAGTTTCCTGTTGACTGTTTTCTCTGCAACTTTGGCTGCGAAGGGGAGGAGCGAGATGGGCCGATAGTTCTTGAGGTCGGTGGGGTCAGCTGTGGGCTTCTTGAGCAGGGGTCTGACTTCTGCGCGCTTCCAGTCGTCTGGGAAGGTGCCTGTTTTGAAGGTGGTGTTGATGGTGCGTTGTAGTTCGGGTGCGATGGCGGCCGCGGCTCTGTGGTAGATGTGAGGGGGGCAGGGGTCGGTGGGGGCCCCCGAGTGGATGCTTTTCATGGTCGAGGCGGTGTCTTCGGCCGTGATCGGTGTCCAGTTGGAGATGGTGGGCTGGCTGGTGTTTCTGGGGGGCGGGGGGCCGTCAGTGGCGCCTGGTGGATGGTCAATGAAGTTGTCGTAGAGGTTTTTGATCTTGAGGTGGAAATAGGTTCCAAGCTTGTCGCAGAGGTCTTGGGATGGAGTGATGTCTGTGGCTTTGCTGCGTGGGTTGGTGAATTCTTGAATGACACTGAAAAGTTCCATGGAGTTGGTGGAGTTGGCCAGGATTTTGTTGTGGATGAAGCTCCTCTTGGTGGCTCTGATCTGGTTGTGGTAGTCCGTCATGGCGTCCTTGTAGGTGGTGTGGTTTTCGGTTGTCTTGGTGTTTCTCCAGTTCTTCTCCAGGCGTCTGCAGGTGCGTCTGGCTTCTTGGAGAGCGGTGGTGAACCAGGCGGCTTTCCTGGGGCGTTGTCTGTCGGGGTTGCGTAGCGGGGCGAGCTCGTCTGCGCAGTTGGAGATCCAGGTGTGGAGTTCTCTGGCTGCGTCGTTTGCGTCGGGTGCCCAGGTGTGGTTGTCTCGGGTGAGGGTGGAGTTAAGTTGCTCATCGGTAACCTTGCTCCAGTTCCTTCGAGGTGGGCGTGGGGCTGGTTTGGGTGCCTTGGGTTTGTTGATGGCGAAGTGTACGCAGTGGTGGTCGGTCCATGGCGGCTGCGTTGTGTGGCTGAATTGGACGCTGGTTCCTGCCGCGAAGATGGGGTCGAGGGTTTGTCCTGCTCTGTGGATCGGTGTGTTGACGAGTTGTTTAAGTCCGATGCTGGCGAGGTTGTCACAAAGGATTGTGGAGTTGGGGTCGCTGGGGTTGTCGAGGTGGAAGTTCAGGTCTCCAATGAGTATGTAGTTTGTTGAGGCGATGGCGTGGGGTGCGATGAAGTCGGTGATGGTGGTGGCGAAGGGTGTTCGGGGGCCGGGGGGTCTGTAGCTGAGGGTTCCTCGGAGTGTGGCTTTGGGGGTGGTCTGGATCTGGAAGTGCAGGTGTTCGGCGGAGGGGAAGGTTTCGCTGGAGGTGGTGAGGCGGAGGGTGCTCTTGTGGGCGATGGCGAGGCCCCCTCCTGGGTGGTTGGGGCGGTTTTTCCTCTGGATCTTGTATCGATGGCGGTGCTGATGTCGGGGGTGGAGGATGCATTGGTCCAGGTCTCTGTGAAGAAGGCGATGTCGGCCGGGAGAGAGTCCAGTAGGTTCCAGATTTCCATGGCGTGTTTGTGTACGGAGCATACGTTGACAAGCATGCATTTTAGGGTGTCAGCGGTGCTGGTGTCGGCGGTGTTGGAGGCTGGGGTGGCGGTGAGGGTCTGGCAGCAGTGGAGGCAGGAGAACTGGCCGTGGGTCGTGTTTGGCGAGGCCTGTTGGCATTCTCTAAGTCTTCCAGGGTTGAGTGCGAAGAGGGTGGTGGTGTCGTAGCGATTGGTAGTGGGAGGTCCAGGGTTCCTGGGTTCCTGGCGCTGGCCGCGGTCTGATCGCGGACTGGCGCAGACGGGCTTGCATTTGGCGCGCCGGCGGCGCGACCGTGCAGCGGCCGCCATTAAGTAGGGGAGGTGCGAGGGAGGAGAGGCTGGGAGGCGGGAGTGGGGGAATTCAGGCGGGGAATTCTGGGGAGGAGGGGCCGCAGGGGCAGCAGCGGCGAAGGGCAAAAGGAACAGGCAGACACGAGAAAATAAAAACAGTGGTGGAATTAGAGCAAGACACAGATGGGCACAATAACAGTGGCACAACAGGGAAAAATTAAGAAGAAAAAAACGGCTGAGAAAGGTTACGGTGGTTGCAGGCAGTCTGGTCCCAGTTGGAGCGGGCAGCAGGCGCAAGAGCGGGCAGCAGCCTCGAACCTCCCAAGGAGGAGGTCAGGGTCTGGAGGCAAGAGACGGCACAGTCTCTTGCATCTTCTTTATAACTTGGACATTTGGCCTGGGCCCCTTTAAAGCACTTATTTATTCTTTTGGGCATGAGGTAACTCCAGTGCAAATAGTTCAAATGGATTAATTTTATACTGTCCTTAATTATCCTGCCCAATCTTCATCCACAATCCATATGCCTATAACAGATTCCCATTTCTCTTTCAGATCTACCAAGTGCTCTTTAGCTTGGTCCAGCATTGTTCAGTGTAGTAGAGTAACTGCTGTATGTTTCCCATCTATTGCACAGTGTTTCCAGACCTTTTATATGTTGAAGCTCATTTTGACCATTATTCTATTCTCTTCAAGTACCAGCACTTATCGCACCATATAACAGAAAGAGGTGTTCTGGTATTCTATATTCTCTACTTCCTGAAAGTCTTTAACCGTTCCTCAGTATAAAAGGTCCCCTTTTGTGACTATGCCCTTTCCTCCATTTTCCTCCCATCACCCTTCTGCTGTGGTATACTCAAAGTCTTCAGTGGTATCTCCAGATGGTATTTTTGTGGTTGTTCTTTATAGGCTGTGGGCCCAGGCATACTTAACTGTTTGAAATAAACTCAGTGGTAAGGTCATCCATTTTGTAGGCCTTAGTACTAGCCTTTTTTGGTTGGAGTATCCCTAGGGTATCTCTCCCTTAGTCATCCATGTCTCCTAGCTATTCTACTACTCATCTTTCCCAGCTCCCATCTAATGGTGCTGCAAAGCAATATACTCTGAGATGGCCACTGCTAGTCTGCCCTCTTCAACCGGGAGTCAGAGTTTCACTAGTGCCACCTTTCGCCTACCTCCTCCCCATATCAGGTCTAGCAAAATGGAATCCGATTGTCGAACTATGTCTTTTGTAATTCTGACCTGTAAAGGAGAGCTAAAATATAGTAGTTGCAGCACGGTCACCATCTTTGAAAGGGTGATTCTGCCCATCATTGATATTGGTTGTGCTCTCAGGAAATGCACCATTCCTCCAAATGTTGCTATTGCTGGTCTAACTATTCCAGCTATGAAAATGTGCCATTGTTCTATACACCCTCATATCTAGATATTTTATGATGTCAGGCTTCCATTTGAACATACATCCCTGTAGGGGCAAGTAATCTTGCTCTAGGCCCCGATAGATGGAGCAAGCACCAGATTTATTCCAATTGAGTTTTAATCCAAATCTTTCCAGTGCAGTGATAGCTCTTTCCAAATCTAGCCAAGAAACAAATATAGTGAGGTGTGCCTCAGACAACTTTGCCCCCTCTCACTGCTCTCTTCCTTAGTGTGTTTGCTAGTGGTTCTGCAGCTAAAGCAAACAGCTAATGGGGGCAGAGGGCATCCTTGCTGTGTTCCGCTGTCACCCCCTATATGTTTCTGAAATTACCTGTTCTGTTTGAATTCTTACAGTAGGGCCAGTATACAGCTGTCACACTGCTTCATTAACATTTTTCCAGTTGAATGAGTCAAAGGCTTTTTCTATATCAATGCCCAATACCAAAGCCCCTGGAAATTTGGCGTGATATTTCACAGTATATTTATTAGTCTCTTAATATTTGCTGCTGTAGTTGGGCCAGGAAGCAATCAACTTTGGTTTGTGCGTGAGATTCTGCACATTAATGAGAGAAGCCTATTTGCACTGACTTTATATAGAATCCACATTGAGCATTGAGAGGGATCTATATGAGGACATGTCTTAGGGTTTCTTCATTGCTTCAGTAGGGAGGCCAATGTGCCCTCTCTGAGTGTGGTGGAGGTGCCCTTCCGCTTTGGCTATGCACAATATTTCAGTAAATTAAAGGTAAGTTTACCTTCGTGAACCAGACTTCTAGAGTTTTGAGAGGGGGAGCGTTTCTTTTATAGGAATTAAAGCTGTACAATAAATTCCAAATTGCTTCGTCTGATGTGCTCAGATAACGTTTGGCTAGGTTGAAGAAGTTGTGCTTTACCACAAGGAAAAACTGGAGCAAACGTTCTCGTTTTCTAAATTGGAGAACCTGGTTTTCAATTTCCTCCTTTTTGGGATTAGATCATTGTTTATATTACTTACTATTAGCCATGCCTAGAGCCCACCCCTGAGTACTCCTACTTCGTACCATTTTAAGAATTAGATGCCCATGCTACAAGTTATTTGCATGCTCATGTACTTTTGTGAATCAGTGTATATGCAATTACTCATTTATAGTGGGTTTCAGTACTTATAGGATCACATTTTGTTTTATTATTTCCTTTAGTAATAAATACGGGAGGTTTTTAAAAAATTGCAAGAATCTTTGGCACATCAGCAATACATTTTTTAACTTGACCATGTACCCAGAATTAACTTAATTTATTTAATCACCTTTAACGATGGCCTATAGCCTTCCTATTTTGCTGATGGGTGTAAAACCGAATTCTACGGCTCTTTAGATGGCACATGGATTTTACAGTTGGGAGCAATGCACAATTTGCTATCACACCCTAAAATAACTAAATAATATGTATAGTTGTGATGAGCCTTTGTGGTGTATGTGCTGTTATGTCTATGTATACAAATCTATGTAGGAACTTCAATGAACTCATTAAGTAAGGAACTTTGGATCATATGAGGGAATCAAATTTCATTTTAGCCTCCATTAGTTTACTTTTGGGAGACCTACATTGTTAATCACTGAGAATCTGGAATAAAGAATTGCAATTGAGTAGCCTGTAGATTAAATAGAAACTGTGACTTTATATTAATATGTCACCTAGTCATCATTTGCGTAAAGATTTTTTTGCCTTCTGGATGAAAACTGTTCAGTCACATGATTGCGAAAAAATTTATGACATGTTTTCAGTACTGCAGGATTTTTGTTTCACAGTTCTGTACATAACAAGTGTTAGTATAACCCAATTTAATGGAATCAAATGTACTGTTGGTTGAAGTGTCAAAGGCGGAGTCCACTGGGGGACACTTTGATAGCTAATACATGGACTAAATGTATCTGGACATCAGTATGCTGTTGAAACCAAATTATTCCTAAAAGTAATATGCATGAATGGCACTAGCATCAAATTTTGTGTCTAACCACCGTCAAGGGCTGATAAAATCTCATTGCTTCAAAGTAAGGCATAGCTATACTAAGGGCTTGCATTTCCCTTGTGCCACTTGTGTTGCATTCTGCAGCACACATAGAAAGAGGAAAAAGCCTCAGAGGATTGTTTTTGTACAGGAAGGTATCCCTTCCTGCACAAAAACAATTCTGCCTGCAATGCAGGCACCCTTTCACCATAGTGCAAGAGTGCCTGCATTTGCGCTTGGCAGCCACTACTGTGCCAGCGCAGAGGTAGAGCAGGAATGCACTATATTTTAGTAGATATGGCACATTTCTGCCCTCTCAATTTGATGAAGCACTGCAAGTTGTCTCGCTGCGTTGCGCTGCATCAAATGTTAGTAAACGTGACCCTAGACCTCTCCATTGTTTATTCTCAAGATCTGTCAACGATCTAGCCTTATCTGGATCACTGACTGTTCCATGAACATAACCCTACACACAGCACAACAGCCTCGTGTTCAAATTATGTATTCTTTAACAAGGGGATTGAGGTCAAAGCCCCCTTATTTATTTATTTGAAGTTTTATATAATGGGGACCATGACATTGTTGACATCAGTACACTTTACACATGTGCCACATATATAAAATATATACATACAAACAACAAATTGTAGCTGTAAAGAGCATAAGATAAGATTCATGGTGACATTTGAATAAGTTGCTTCTTCAGAGTGTTTCTTTACATCTTGGATAATTATCACGGAGAGTGACTGTTGTGGGAAGAAGGTTTTTTTTAACTCATCTTTCACTGTTCTAGTTGAGATTAGATAGGAGTAGCTAAATGCTATTCCAGATTCTTGGTGCAGCACCAGAGAAGGATTGACTGAGAGTTTTTTAATTCAATTTCAAGATTTTTAAAGTGAGCAATTCTTTCTTCCTTGAATTTCAGCTTTTACTTCGCATGTTGTTCAAGGTATTTCAGAGATTCATGGTGTAGATCATATTGCCCTATTACTTACCGGTATTCTTCATTACTCCTGGTCCCGTTGTACTCGTCCAATTCCTATACAAAGTGGAGATGACCATCTCCGCAACAGAAAAAAAGAACAGGAGCATGCTGGGATACTTAACCCACCCCCTCCCACTGGGGGTACATAAGCGGTACCAGCCCAGCATGCAGCCTGAAAACACCAAGCCAACAACCGGAAGGCCGGCCGCTCGGGAGGGAGGGAGGGGCGTAAGGAATGGGACGAGGACAACGGGACCAGGAGTAATGAAGATTACCGGTAAGTAATAGGGCATTACCCCTGGTCCCTCCTGTCCTCGTCCCATTCCTATACAAAGTGGAGAATACCAAAGCAAACAACCCGGCCTTCCGGACCCCCACCAACGCCAGGGGCACCACACCGAAAGCGGCACCCAACAGAAGCAAAAGGGAGCCCACAAGAAAGAAGAAAACGCAAGCAGGAGCACACAACAAGCCACGCCCCCAATCAAGCCAACAGAGCCGAAACCTCAAAACCAGCAGGGGATGACAGGAAAGACCGCGAAAGAGCACAAGAACCCCCGGGCAAGCCAGAAGGAGGCCCGGCACCCAGAACCAAGCCCAAAGGGAACACCCAGAGGGGCCGAAACAAACGCCCCCCACCCCCAAACGACCAGGGGAAGGGGGCCCAGGAGAAGCGGAAGCGCCCCCACGGTGCAAACAAGCCAGGAAGGGCAACCGACCAGGGAGAATACCGCCAAGAGCGAAGCCCACAGCACAAGGCACCACCAGGTAGCCGCCCAACCAGGGACAAACCAAGCCAACCCGACCGAACGCCGGAGAGCAGACGAGAGCAGGCCGAGCAGGGAGGCATGGCCGAAGGCCCAAAAACACCACAAGCCAACAGGAACACGGCAGGGGCAAAGACAGAGAACGAACCACCCAGAACAGGGAAGAAGGTGACCCACAGCCGCACTAACCCACAAACGACCACACCAAAATTCGAGGGGAAGGAAGACGAAACCGAAGCGGCACGCCCAAGCAAGAGACTAAGGAAAAAACACGACCAACCACAGGACCAACACACCAGGGGAAGCCACCAGCAGAGCCGCAAAGACCGAAGAGGACGGAACCCGACAAGAACGCAGGCACCGACCCAGAGGAACAACCAGGAAGAAAGGGGGCAGCGAACACAAGCAAGGCCCCCCCCCACAGCTGACAACACAAGCAACAGAGAACCCAGAGGCACAGAAACCCCACAGGAGGCCCAGGCCACAGGGCAGAAACGCCTAGCGGCCAACCCCAGCAGAGATACCGGAGAGCCGCAGAAAGGCCGCCACACCCGGAGAAGAACCCGGGGCACAGGGACCGGCCAACCGACCAGGCCCGAGGCACACACCCCGAAAGCAGGAGACACCGGGACACGAACCCAGCAACCCGCCCAATGGAGGTCAGGGAGAGCCCCGAAGCGCAACGCGCAGCAGTCCCCGCACAAGACCAGGGCACAACCAAGAGAGACAACAACAGAGGGCCGAACACGGAACCGGGGAAGACCAAACCCAGAACCGGGAAGGAAGAACCCCCACCAACCATGAGCCGTCCCACCGGCCAGGACGACAAAGGAGGGCACCAAGGAACCACCCAAGGCGAACCCCAAGAGAAGCCGCAGAAGGGCCAAACAGGAGAGACAAACAGGGAGGCCAACAGCCTAACCCCGCAGGCGTCCCCACAAACTCCCAAGAAGCCAGCTGGCCAAACCGACAGGCCAGCCAGCCAGGAGGCCTCCAACACGGCGCCCCCAGGGGCTGGAAGGAGAGGCAAAGGGCCAACCGACCCAACCCCAAAACCCCCCAACCAAGAAGGGGCACAGGGAAAGGCACAGGAGCCAGCCATAGCCAGGCCACCCAGAGAGGAGAAGCAGCAGGAAGACAGAGAGGGAGCCCGGCAGCCCACACTAGCCAACCCACACAGCGGACCCTGCGCAACAGCCAGGCATACAGGAGCGGCACAGAAAAACAACAGAAGACCAGCCCAGGACCCAGGAACACCAGGCCCAGAACCACCGGCCACCAAGAGACCGAAAAGAGCCCCACCGAACAAGGAGCCAAGGCACCAGAGAAAGAACGGCCAGGAAAGGACCCAGGCAGGGACCCAAAGGGGACCCCGAAGCAACCAAGGGCCCCATAGCCAAAAGCCGGACACACCCAAGCAGAGAAGGCACCAGCGACTCATCCGCACAGGCAAACGAGCAGCCAAACACAGGGACAGCAAGGCCAAAACCCAACAGAGGCAAAGCCCAGGCCCCAACAGCACACCGGAACACCCCAGGCACCACGAAAACCAAAGGAGAGGCGCCCGGAGAATCCAAAGGAGCACAACCCACCGAGGAGCGCGGGAGCGGAAAGAAAAAGGGAAGACCGAACACCGGCCGACCCAAGCACCACAGAGCCAACAAAAGAGCAAGGACCACAGACACCACAGGTCAAAAACCAGCCCCGCACTGGAGCGAAAAAAAGGCCCAAGCTCAAAAGACAGGCCCCAAGGGGAAAAGGCACAGCCCCAGAGCCGAGGCAAAGCCAGCCGGAACCACACGGTCGACAAGGAGGAGCGGGAAAGCCCCAACGCGGCCCACACACCAGGGGAGGCCGACACCAGACCCAAAACCGGCCGTCCCACCAACACACCCACCGGCCACGGACAAGACCAGGCCCAGCGAGGAGGACACACAGACAGGCACCGAGAGCAGCGGGGAACCAGAACAGGCAGGAAAAAGACCGCAGGGCAGACAGAACCGGCAGCCCCACCAGCACACCCACCTGCCACGACCAAGACCAGGCACGGTGAGGAGGACACCCAGACCAGCACCCAGAGAGCAGGGAAAGCGCGCAGGGCAGACCGAACCAGCAGACAGGGCGGGGCACAGGAGCCGCGCACCCGAGGAACAAGGAGCCACCCAAGGCAGAAGCCAAGGAAGACCCACGACACCCAGCCACGACAGGCGGCAAAGGGAGCGGCAGGCGAGAGGCAAATGACCCCAAAAAGCGCACCAAGCCACAAAAAGAAAAACAAGAGGGAAGAAGGAAACCACAACAGGAAACCAAACCCCACCAACCAACCAAGCGCAACACAACCCAGCACCAGGCAAGAGGTAACAGCAACGCCAGACATAAAGCCCACCAGGGGCACCACCAGCACAGCCCCGGAGCCAACAGCCAACCCAAGCCAAGGGCCCGCCAGGACAGGGGAAGGGCACAACAGCCCCCCCCCCGGAAAACAACGGAACCCAAGAAACAGGGAGGCCGGAAACCCCACGGGCCCCGACGCAGGACGCAAGAAGCGACCCAGCCACAGCCGAGCAGGGGCCAAGCAAACAGCCCCGGAAGGAACCAAGTATCGCACAGCAACCAGAAGCCCCAGGCAGGCAACCAGACAGGCCAGAACCCGCCCAAGGAGCGAGAGCAGACACGACCAGGCGCCAGTAGGGAGGAAAGGCCGCAGGCCAGGAAAACACATACTGCGAAGCCCACAGCACCCGACAGGCACAGGTTGGCAGGAAGAAACAAGGCACCCGAGCAGAGGCCAAGCAAACACCCCCGGAAGGACGCAAGGAGCGCCCAACACCGGAAGCCGCAGGCAGGCACCCAGACAGGCACGCACCAGGCCCGAACCCACAAGAGAGGGCAGGAACCAAACAGGGCGGACAGGCAGCAGGCGTCCGAAGGAAAGAGAAAGGCAGAGCAACAGGCAAACCCAGGCAGACACCCAACCAGGCACCAACCAGGCCCGATCAGGGAAAACAGAAGCATGCAGGGCAGGACGGCCGGAGGACCAGAGGCCAGAGGCAACGAACCAGGCCGGACTCGCCCAAAAAGAAAAGCCCACAAGAGCAGACGCGTGCGCAGGGGCATGGGCGCTAGCCCACAGCACCCGCCCATCCCCAGAACACCCCCAGCAGGGGGAAACAGGGAGCCAAGGCCGCAGGCTAGCACAGCAGCAGAGCACAGCACAGGGAAGAAAGAAACCGCTACGCGGTACTTACCAGGGGGACAGGCCCAAAACCACCACACAGAGACCGACTCCCAACTCCCAGCCCAGACGCCATCCATCAACAAGCGCCGAGCAAGCGGAAAGCCAGGAGGCCCGGGAACCCATAACCTGTGGAGGAAGCCCCCGAAGGATCCCCCCCGCAGTACCGGAAAACAAGCGCACAGCGCAGAAAACCACGCAATGCCCCCAACCCAGCACGCAGGGACAGGGAGCGCCACGAGCCAGCACAGAAAGGCCCCAACAGGAACCAACCAGCCCAGGGAGAGACCCGTGGACGCCGGGACCCCGAGCACCAGCAACAAACCCAGGGAACCAACGTGGCAAGGAAGAAGAAAACTGAACCGCTACGCGGTACTCACCACAGGGGCAGGAAGAGTGCACCACAAGCTCACCACCCCCAAGAGCCAGCCCAGGCGCCCTCCAGGACACCAGCGCCGGGCGGAGGAGACTGCAGCAATCGGCCACCGAAGCCACACAAGGCCCGCCCCTGCACCGACTCCACGAACAGCAGGGGCGGCAGGGAGGAAAGAAGGCAAGCAGGACTCCAAATGCCAGGCAGGGAGTCCAGGAGCACCGCCAGGCGCAGCCCCTGGATCCACCAAACAGCAGCAGCAGCGCGTCTTCCAGACCGGCCAAGCCACAGGAAGACGCGCCCAGGAACCCGGAAGAGACCAGGAGGAACGTTGCCCCAGCCCCAAAGGGCCAGTCGCCAAGCAACGCGGCTCCTGGCAAGCCAGGAGAACGCGGAACAGGATGCCGAGGACAGCCCAGCAGCCCGACGAGACATCCACCGAAGAACCCATCAGGTAAGAACCAGCAAACCACGTCCTATTCTGTCGGAAGACAGAAAAAAAGAACAGGCTGCATGCTGGGCTGGTACCGCTTATGTACCCCCAGTGGGAGGGGGTGGGTTAGGTATCCCAGCATGCTCCTGTTCTTTTTTTCTGTCGCAGAGATGGTCATCTCCACTTTGTATAGGAATGGGACGAGGACAGGACGGACCGGGGGGTAATAGGTGATTCATGCAGTTCTATTAATCTATTGTCTGTAAATGGGAAGCCAGTTTCGTGATTCTTTTACATGGGTACTTCTGTGGCCCGGCCTCCGGTTACTCGGCCCCTGGTTCACATTCTGGTACTCTTACAAGATAAAAACCTGTTATTCATGTGAATGCAATTACAAAATGAGTCTTTTATCACTTGTGGCTACTGCAAGGGTTGCCGCTTTCCTACAGATGCCCAAATGGATGACTTTAATTTACGCAGTTAGTTTTGCAATGGGAAATCTGCTGGGCTATCAGCTAAACATAAAAGAATTGTAAAGGGTCCAAAACTATTCTGTCCACATACTCTTCATCTCAAAGAATTGAAATTACATCTCCGAGGCTTTGAGACCACTGCATTGACTGCAGATTAACAATGCATTGGTTTGACAATCCTGACCCTTCCCCTGGAACCAAAAACAAAAAAATCAGCAAATTTTGCCGCAGTCACTCGGAAGCCCCATGCGATCGTGAAAAAAATGGCGGCCGGGGCTGTTTTTTTTCATTAAGAGGAGGGGAGCGTGCACCCCCTCCCCTCGCCAAGCCATTATAGGATCCAGATAGGCCACTCCTAAGGCTGAATTCAATAACAGGGGCCACGTGGCACCCTCCCATATCCATTATAGGCCCCAGAAGCCCACCCCGGGGTCAGAATTGACAAAAAAAGGGAAGGGGGCTGTGTTGTCCCCCTCCCTGCGCCATCACAGGCCCCAGGGAGCCCACCCCTGGGGCCACAATGTCATCAAAAAGAGGAGGGGGTGCAGAGCGACCCCCCTCACAGAGCCTCTAAAGGCCCCAGGGACCCCATCCCTTGGGCCACCAAAGTTTTTAAAAGGGAGACGTGCTGCTCCCCCCTTCCTGAGCCTTCTATGGTCCCGGGACCCCATCCCAAGGGCCAGCTCACATGCTGTGTCCTGGGGAGCCCACCACTGGGAGAGAGCAGTTTCCCTGCCCGTACAGGCGTGCGCAGGGAAACCTATGTTTGCTCCCCCCTGGGAGCATTTTTTTTCCCCACCATGTGGAAGCAAGCAAAAGTCTACTCCCAGCAGGCGGGATCTTTGAAAATGCTCCCGCCAGCTGGGAGCAGTGTTGTTCGTTTCCCTGCCCGCACTGATGCAGGCAGGGAAACAGATCAAGAGATTGCTCCCGCCCGGACAGTGCAGCAGATACAGTTGCTCCCTCCATGTGGGAGCAACACTAGCTCCGAGAGAATGCGGGAAGCCGGCAGGGTCGGGGGGGCCCTGGGGTTTCCCTCATGGCCCACAAAAAGTGTATGTGGATGCCCTGGGTGGGCAGCAGGGCACCCACCTTTAATTAATGCGGTCCGGAGCCAAAAACCTGGGGGGGGGGAGGGGGAGCACACATCATACTTCATTAAATATAACTCACGACTCTACCATGCACTGTGTTCTGCAAAAGAGCTCAATTGAGATGTCATAAGTGTTGTTATGAAAGCTATGATTTCAGATGGTATAAGTAATGTCATATGTAAGGGTATAACCAGTGCATTGAGAAGGTGTGAGTTGTAATTAATGTGGTATGACGAGTGAGGTGAGAACACTGTGTTCGAAACTGCGCGACTTATAGTAATTTCGTGGTGTTGTGTTAAGTTAAAATGCAAGTTATTAGTAACACTATGTACGTAGGTGGGCAAATTATATTAATGTGAAGGTGGTGTGTACATTGTAAATTAAAGTTATAACTATAACTATACAATTTCTAATGTTTGCGTAGTTTAAGTATGGTGTGTATGGAAAGAATACAATTTTTATTCTAACTATAACTTATCTGTAACCTTTGGTTTTTCCATGGCATTGGCTAGACACTGGCACCTCATACATACCGATCCAGTCATTGGGAAAGATTTTCTAAAGAAACCCCAGGTTCCCTTTGAGAAAGCAAGATCCTTGAGAGATATGTTAGTCAGAAATGAGGTAGTAACCACTCCGTCGACATGGCTTAAACCACAACCAGGTTTCAGAAAATGTAGCAAGTGCTAGGCATGTGCAAATGGGTTGAAGCTTATAGACCTAGAAAGCCCTTTAGGCAAAACAATACGCATTAAACAGAATTTAACGTGTAAAACAGAATTTGCAATATATACTTTGACATGTCCTTGCTCTAAGTACTATGTTGGAAGTACTGTACTACCGGCTCTCAAATACATTTTGCAACATTTGAGAGCTATCAAAAATAATGATACCAGCTATCCGGTGGCAAGACACTTCCACAAAGCACATGGAGGAGATCACACTCTCCTAAAAGGGACACAGCCTTTACAACAAGGTTTTTACCACATTGTACCTTTACCACACATTTTTTTCCACGTTTGGTTTTAAAACGCATATGCTTTTACAAACTATGCCTTTACAACACATTTAAGATAAGTTCGGGGGTGTGGGGCTCTCCCTCACCAAATACATATATATATATATATATATATATATATATATATATATATATATATATATATATATATATATATATATATATATATATATATATATACAATGCGTGGTAAAGGCATACGTTGTAAAAGCATATGCAATCTAAAAAGATGCGGGGTAAAAAATGTGTGGTAAAGGCATGCAGAGTATTTCCCTGCGTTGTTCCGTCATACAATCCTCCTAAAATACAGTGTGATAGACAGTGTCCCTAAAAAGAGAAGAGATGGAGACAGAGGAAAAGAGCTCAGAAGGCTTGAATCCAAGTACATCTTGGAAATGGATAGCAAGGAGCCACAGGGCTTGTACATAGATTATGAGCTCGTTATCCAAATTGCTGCTTACTCAGTGACCATGAGTTTTTAATACATTTACATTAGATTTTGAATTGCTGTTGTGTTTTGTGTTTTGTAGAAGATTTTAATCGTGAACACTATTGTTTTTGTTTTCAGGTAGGACTTTACATTAGAGAAACAGGAGGGAGCTACCAGGTGGTGGTTCAACTTTAGTCAAGAGCTGCCAGAAAATCTACACGACAAGAAACCTCTATTGGTATCGAGGGAGACAGCTGAGTAAAGTTTTGTTATTCAAATCCTTATTGGTCTTTAGAGTGAGAAGGACAAAGCCCTCTGGAACACTACTCTGAAACGTTTGAAAGAAGAGATGCATAGAGATGTTTTTTGTGAACAGCTGTAAACTAGCACGAGACCTATGTTTTTATTCTATGCTGTCCTGTTGAGGATTGAAATGCAGTTTCTCCATGCAACAGTTTATTTTGTCACACAGCATGCCAAGTTGGTCATCACTCTGAGATATAAACCGATAGATTTATTATTACATGGACAGTTGTCAAAAAGTATTAGATATATGTTTTATTCTGTGCTGCCCTGTTAATGATTTATAATGCAGTGACTTTTTGCAACAGAGATTTATAACATGTTTATGAGTGCACAGCTACGAGTCACTGAGGGCAAGATCAGTAATACGATCCCTCGTGACTAGATATGTAAACTTTTGCATTAAATTGCCTGTTTTTTGCAATTATTATTTGGTATAGCGCGTTTTAAGATGAATTTAAGTGACACAGATTGAAATTTAACTCGGTGAGTCCATAAGGGATGATTTATGTTGAAATACGAGTGAACACTGCCACTTCAAAATGGCCACTACTATCGGTGTGATAGTAACAGTCCTATTTTTATGTATATCTTAATTAGAGTAATGACGAGAAAAGCACATACAAAAATACTGTTGATCTCCAGGTCAATGTCGTGACCAAGGTGCGGGCTCGCACCGAAACGCGTTGGCATTAGTGCTTCTGCCTAAGTACTAATAAAAACTTTTGAACTGCGTCGGAGTGCTGGAGGTTTCTTACAGACCACGAGGGGAAACAGTGGGGGGGGGGGGGGGGGGAGAGAAAGAGAGAGTGTGTGTGTGTGTTCCTTGGAGATTAAAGCCTTTATACATCTTATCCAATATTTATGTACATTTCTCCCTCTTTCCCGCATTAGTGTTCTTTTATGCAGCCTGCATGATATGTGTCTACTTTCTCATTCAGATTTGTTGTATATTCGTTGGCCAATTAGTGACCTTTGCAGCGCCTCTTAGTGCATGTTCGCTCTGTGAAAGAATTGCATTAGAAAGAAGGAATGTTAGTATCATCGTTGCATACCGTTACCACCCGTCTCCACTATGTAAATTGTCAACATAGCTCGGTGGGTTATTGCCAATGCTATAGATTTGGGTTAAAATGCAGATTCTAGATTTAGACTGACGTTACAAGGTCCCGATACTGCAAGTTTCACTCGGCTTTTCATCTTTCTTCGGTAGAAATACAATATCATTAGTATCGTCGCCCCTTTCTTGTTAATCAGGCACTGTGCATCACGTTTCCTATTTCATCCACTTTTCCTCTCAGTTGGGCGGCGCTCGGGGTGACTGATAGCAAACTTAGCGCTCTTCAAGACGAAGTCCACAGCTATAATTACACTAAAACTTCAGGATTTACCGAACGCTTCTGAGATCGGTTCAGGTACAGCAGGTGTCTCTGCTTCGGCAAGTGGACATGCAATTACTGGTCGCTGCTTTGAGCTCCATCGAGTAGTGCTGGACGCCTCACTTGAGCCCTCCAAAAGCTACAAACGCGCACTCCTCTTGTCCAGCAGGCGCTGGGCCAGCGGCTGTCATGGAAACCGCTTTTCAAAGCGCTAATGGGGTGAGATCATCTGTCATTAGCATTCCTGCGATCCCCAAACTACTCTTTATGTAACTGTTCGACACCCGTAGTAATTCCTTTCAGAGCCAGATATAGTTAGAATATTCGTGTGAGGAAAGGCCTCCTATTTTTTTTTATTTGTGCTTCCTACTTGTATTTGCAATTCTTAATTGTAGAACATCTATTGTCGAACTTTGGTTTTTGACAAAGTGCAAATTATCTTTGTGACTAAGAATAAAGGTCCTCGTGCACTCAAAATGCAACATTTTTAAAAGACAGCACATGGAATCACTGCATTTTTGTCTATGCTGTCCTTAAGACCAGACCTACCCATGCAAGAGACTTGGGGCCACATGTACGACCCGGTTTAGCAGTCGTAAATGGAGAATCGGGGTGTTGGCGACAGCTAAAGAGCCTTTTCACATGTACTAACCCTATTTTGTAAAATAGCGTTGGCGAGTCGATATTAGGAAGGGGCTTGTTGAGGGAGAGCCTTCCTAAAAGCGAGTCGCAGGGGAATGTATGAATGTTTTGCGACAGAAATGCAGTTGCAAAACATTCATATTTTACCCACTCTGTGAAGGAGGTGGTAACCCATTTGCAAACAGGAAGGTGTCACCAAGGGACTCCTTCCCCTTTCTGAATGTGGGCATCAACATTTTTGAAGAGTACACCAACTACGCTTAAAAAATGAAAAATAAACTTTTCATTTTCTCTTTTATATGCATCCTATTTTCCTTTAAGGAAAATGGGCTGCATTAAAAAATGCTTTATTTAAAAAGCAATCACATATATGGTGGTCTTCTAACCACAGCAGGTCACCATCCCTGTGAAAACAGGCTATTCGCAATGGGTCGCAAATTGCGATCTGCCTCATGAATTTTGATGAGGCAGATCAATTGCGATCCCATTGGGAGTTTCTAAATGTGCCTGGACACATTGATACTTTGCATTTTGTGACTTCCTAATTATGTGTTGCAAAAAGACGCAATTAGAAACTCGCAAAATGTTTCAGTCTTACATGTGGCCCTAGATCTCTAAAGCAAGGCACATGGAGAAACTGCAGAAATGCAAACTCCAAACGAACAATGCTTACGTTGCATTCTTGGAGGTTCTAAGCAATAGCCTTTTATAAGTTAGATGCTGTGCCACTTTAAAAGCGACTTTTGTCAGCAAAAGACAGACAAATCTTAAAGGCATATGCATAGTTTTCAATTGGATCCATGGCATTGCTCCAGAATGTTCATGAGACTTAAGTGAGGTATGACCACTGCGTCTAGTAGAAGAGTGTTTACAGTGGTGTAAAAAGGACTCAGAAGGTGCAATAGCAGTGGTACTTCAGTGACTTGATTCCTGATTAATACGCAGTAAAAGGGGCATTCACACTCTCCTGTGTGTGAGTTATGTTGCGGGCACCATAATATTCCTTAATTAAGTAGCGCCTTCTTCAGAACAGGTTCCCAGACTTGAGCATCAATCATTTATTCGGCCCTCCTTTTGCAGTGATACGGTATCAGTGAAACTAAGGGAAGGAGACTTCCGTACTTAAGATTCAATTGTATGCAATCATTGTCCTTTCACCGTTGCCAGTCACCTGAATTGTGAGTTTAATTACAATATAAGGCCAGGTAAATTGTTCATTCTTTTAATTTTGCCAGTAGAAAATATTCCATAGCCACTTTTTAAGTATTGATGTTTTCACAGCAGGAAGCACGGAAATGGGACTGCAGACTCCTGGCCTCACAATGGTTAAAAAGGAATTTCCATTTGCGGTATGTAAGATCTTACCTGCATTTAATGCCTCCTGAATAGCACAACAGTGCCAGCTGGAGATAGATAGAGCATATTTGAGAGTTCAGACAACATTTTGAGTTGTTTGCAATTGCCTCTAGGCCTCTAGGCACCCACTGATTTTATATAAACGATCTTTTGGCAAACAGCTATGTTGTGTACACATACTTAAGATATATGAAATAAGAGGGGCAATACTTACATTTGTAGTCTCTCCCTTTTCTTAAAAAAAACCCTTAAAAAAAACCCTTCTGTTTCAGGGACCTACTTTGAAAAAGATTGGCCTAGTCTCTTTAGGTGTTAACAAATGTCAGAAATTGGACTCTTTCTTTTCTCTAGGAGAGAAATGTATGCACTTTCAATTGAAACTCCTTTCTCCATCACAAATTTACAGACCGCTGAACAATTTTCAGACTCACATTTCATGCAGCAAATCTGGATTTTTCAGCCACACTTCCAGGTTTGGCATCCAAAAATATGAGAAAAAGAATTTTCTGTCCTTCAGATTTTTTTCTGAAAAATCTAACCTGGCAATTGTACATTGAAATGGCTTTTGCTTTCTATTACAGCCAATCAGAACCTATCAGCATTATAAGACTTTGCTGGTAAATGCTAACACTCACCCTTTCAGTCTCTCTCATAGAATCAGGAAATCAACACAATAAACATAAGTGGCATCATCTTCAGCCCTAGACGCCAGAATCTTTCTCAAGCGGTCTGAATGTCTTAGCTCCTGGAATTGGTCAGGAGTTCTGGGTCTTTGTCATGTGACCTTGAGCCCAGGTTGCTGGTCGGGTTGGAGACTTGCCTGTTTTGAATAGCAGGACAGAGCTATTGAGTTAATTGGCTTGTCCATTTTAAACTCCACATTTCCAAAATGTGTCACCCAAAATTTTGAATGATTATTGTGAAAATCAGCATAGAAGGATTCGAACAAAACTGCAGTCTCATTATTCCCAATTTAGTGTGGTGAACATTTTTGCCTAATTTTCCCTTCTCATTAATGCTTAATTTATACAGGTGGTGGTCACTGGTAATCATTTTTTGGGACCAGGACCTATTTTCCATCATTAGACTTTGACCACAGTGCAAGAGAAAGAAAGACAGAAAAGGGTAAAAGGTAGAAGAGAAAGACAGGAAAACGTCTACTAAATAAGAAGTCTGAAAAAGTGAGATGAAATGGCAGCAAGTGTATGGTGGTAGAAGAAAGAGGCATGAGGTGGAATCAAGACCAGCTAGAATTGGTATGCATCTGCCCAGCATTAGGCAGCAATTGTAAGTTGGGCTCCTCAGAAAAACTTTAGCACCATTCACTAATGTTATTTTTTTAGTTAAGCATGGTGTTTCATTCCTCGCCCATGAGCCTTTGTGCTTTCATTTTAGTTTTTCTACTGCATCGACTATTAATGGGTGCAAACTCTGAACTGTCATCTCGCCATCTAGCACTGGCCCTTCCAGAGGTGAGCAAAAGGAACATAATGCCACTGATGTATTGACTCTGCTGATTGGCTATACATCTAGCCCCGCCCACATGTTCTGAAGTAAATAACACAAAGAAGACCATTTTCAAGCAACAGAAATTCTTAGTGCGCACCAAATAATGGGTGCTGCCATGCGAGTGCACACTTACACATTCTCTGTGGCTGTTACTTCGTAGCAGCACAGACAGTTCTACCTGCCTATGGAGTCTGCCCCTGCACTGAGCGCGTATTACAGGAGCATCTTCGAGTACTTCCATCATTCTGATCTTGAGAGTAATCCCTGTGGTCCTCAGCTGCTAGGCCTTCGCCCCAGCAAAGTGGTCAGCAGGGATTCCGGCCCTTAATGACGCTGTATGTTTGTTTTGGGCCTCTCCCAGTTCCATTCAAGCCCCAGGGCCGACGGTTGGCGGGTGAAAGACCGGCTGTCACCTGAAGCATCTCCTTTGTCTGCCTCTTCAAACCCACTCCAGGCATAAAGAGCGACAACGGGGTGCTTGTTGGAGACATCTTATGATCACTCAACCCTCGTTTGATGCCGGGCTCGAGGGCCGGCCGGGAGAGTGGCTTACATGGCGTTTGGAGTGGCGGGAAGAGGACAGTGCGCCCTTGGACTGTCCTGCGCGCGGCTTTCAAAAAGCACATCTCAGGGCAACTGCCATTCTTTCTACTAAGATGTGGCCGGAAATATGGCCTGGCTTCATTCTCCAGCCAGTGCTTGAAATGGAAAAATAGAAGTACGGGTACTCTGTATTAGAGTACCTGCTCGTTTCTGAGAAGTGCCGGTACATTACATTTCTCTTGCAAAGTGCTGGTACTCTGCCTATCAAAATAAAAAAAAGTGCCGGTACTCAGTACGGTACAGTACCGGCCCATTTAAAGCACTGGTCTCGGCAAAGAGCAGACTGGAGTCTCAAGAGAAAAAACACAAGAGAAAACATGACGGAAATATCAGGGTTTTAAGTTTAGGATTCCAGCCTAGTCCAGAAGTAATTAAAATGTTTTGAAAAGGGTCCCTATCGGCCTCTATAGTCATGTCCTTAAATGTTCAGGCCAAAACACTGATCGATTTACCAACAATGACTCGAAAATCCCTTTTGGCAATCCATGACAGTGCAGTCCATGTTTTCATCTCACGTCTTACTCCATCTTGTATTTCCTAAGAGTATTTGTTTATTCCAGATGTTGTGTTTCTGTTGTCTTTTTTCATGAGAAATAGGAAATGTGAACTGAGCTACTTCTGAGTATATGGGTGACTTCATGTCATGGGTGGCGTGGAGTCCTGACCTTACAGGACTCTCGCTGCGCGAGGTTAGGCCTCAGGCTTTGGGCTGCAGCAATAAAGGACGCACACACAGTTAGATGATTACTGGGCCAAGACCCCGAGCGGTCCTGACCCCCTTTATTTCAACCCTCGGGCGAGCCCGCCCTTGGAGTGCGTGCGTGCATGTGCAGCGTACGTGAGCAGGCCGGGTGGCACCGTCACTACATCCCTCCAATCTTTTAGATACAGAGACCCTTTTGGGTTTCGTTCAGTCTTTCTTTGTGCACCACGCAAAGTCTCTCAGTCTCTGGCTGGGGGTTGGGATCGGCCGGAGACCATACCTCTGGCTCCGGGAGTTCTTCTCTGCCTCAGACCACTCCGTGTCCCTCTCTGGCTTGGAGGACACGGCTCCAGAATTCTGCGGCTCTTCCGCCACCCCCGACTCTCTTCCTGCTTGGTATTGCGTAGGTTTCGGGCTGCCAAGAGGGGTGTCCATGGTGACTACGCCTTCCCCTTTCTCCAGGTCTTCTGTGGCTTGGTCTGTAGGTGGCGGCCCGCTCACAACTTTCTTGAACCACGAGGTATTCCTTGTGACTATGCGAGTCCCTCGCATAGCTGATACCATGGTGCCGTGCACATTGATGACCTCCCACACCTCGGGCTCATACGGGGTGCGATACTTCCAGCCAGGGTGGCGGTCCTTCACAATGACTCGATCCCCAACGTGAATGTTCATCGGCTGCGCCCTTCGAGCCTGGCTCGCCTTGTCATTAGACGCTCTCCTTCGGGCCTGGGCAGGCCCTTGATCCAACGCCGGGGGACTCCACGAGGAGTCCGCGGGAACACTGTCTCTTGGTGCCTTTTGAAATACTAGGTGAGCCGGCGCACACTGGGTGGTGCAGTGCGGGGTTCGACGATAGGCACTGAGAAATTGCAGAAGGCACTGCTCGGCGTCTTCTTCCTTCTCCACTCCAATTCTGAGAGCTCGGTTCATTGTTCGCATGAACCGCTCCACCTCTCTGTTTGCCTGGGGCCACTGTGGCGTGATTTTTCGGTGTCGAATGCCCCTGGAGGCCAGGTACTCTTGGAAGTCCCTTCCATGAAACGGCAGCCCATTATCTGACTTGATCTCCTCAGGCAGTCCCATCATGGCGAAGGTGCGCTCAAGAGCGGTCTTGACGTGGTGGAAAGCTGTCGACAACACTACCTCCACCACCGGGAACATTGAGTGAGAGTTGACGAGCACCAGGGTGCTCCGTCCGTCAGGAAACGACCCAAAATCGAGGCTCACTTTGGACCACGGCTCCAGGCATGGATCTTCCGTAATCACCGGGTGGGGTGCAGGATCACCACCCGTGATGTTGCAGGCGTGGCATGTGCGGACGACTTCCTCGACCATGGCGTCCATCCCCGGGAACCAGACCTTACTCCGCAGCCTGGCCTTGGTCTTCGACACCCCTTGATGCCCTTGGTGCGCCAGACGGACCACTTCCTCTTGAAGGCTCCTCGGAATCACAAGGGTGGTCCCACGCAGTACGACTCCATGAAGGCCCTCGCTGAGTTCGCTCTGGACCTTCCACACTTGTTGTCGGAACAACCTTTCGTCCTCGGTCAGGGATCTGATACCATCGAGAAAGTGACGCCAGTTCCTGTTGGCTAGCGTGGTCTTGACCTTGACGAGGCACTCATCAGATTCGGTTGCCTTTCCGATGTCCTCTAGCGTGAGGGCGACTGGGCATGCGTCGAGGTAGACCATCCGGACAAACTCTTCGGTGTAGTCTTCATCGGACAGTGTCTTGGATGGCACTGGCGGGCCGGGGTGCCGCGACAGGAAGTCGGCGGGGTTGTTGACTCCCGGACGGAAGACTACTTCAAAGCGGTAGGCCTGTAGCTGAACTGCCCACCTCTCGATCTGGGGAGGAGCGAGCCGAGATGTGCCAGTGAAGAGGGGAACGAGAGGCTTGTGGTCCGTGACCACTCGGAATTCATGCCCATACAAGTAGAGATGGAAGTGCTGGCACGCCCATTTGATGGCCAGGGCTTCGCGCTCTATCTGGGCGTATCGCATTTCTGTTCCAGTTAACGCCCTGCTGGCGTACGCGGTTGGGACCCATTCCTTGGACTTTGTCTCCTGCATCAGGACCGCGCCCAGTCCTACGGGGCTTGCATCCACCACTACTTCAGTGCGCCGATGTGGGCAAAAGTATGCCATGACTTTGTCATCGATGAGGGCTTCATTGACGGCATGGAATGCCAGATCTTCCTTTGCAGACAAGGCCCACGGTTGACCAGACTTTGTGAGGGTACGGAGTGGCTCGGACAGGGACGCCAGGTTAGGAATGAACCGGCCACAGTACGTGGCCATTCCAAGGAAACTCCGGACTTCAGTGGCTGACGTGGGTCTCGGGGCAGATCGTATGGCCGCCGCCTTCTTCGGGTCAACGCGCAGCCCTTCCCTGGAGAAGATATATCCAAAGAAGTCCACCGACTCCTGGTAGAATGAGCACTTGGCTCTATGCAGGGTGAGTCCACTGTCCGCTAGCCGTTGAAGGGTGGCCCAGAGATGTTCGTGGTGCTCCTCTAGTGTCTTGGAGAATACGAGGATGTCATCGCTCAAATTTATTACACCCTGCAGTCCCGTGAGAGTCTCCCTTATTGCATTCTGGAACACCTCCGCGGCCGAGGAGACGCCGAAACTCAGTCTCTTGTAGCGACGCAGTCCCAAATGAGTGGAGAATGTTGTGATGTTCCTACTGTCAGGGTGGAGCTCCAGCTGATGATAGCCGGCATTGAGGTCGAGCTTGGTGAACCACTTGGCGCCGTTCAGGTCAGCCACAATGTCATCCATGGTGGGTGTGAGATGACGTTCTCTCTTCACGGCCTTGTTTGGTAGGCACATGTCGACGCAGAGTCGAATGGCTCCTGGCTGTTTTGGTTTCGGGGCTACGACCAGAGGGGACACCCACGGTGTGGGGCCAGACACCTTCTCTACCACATCCAAATCTTCCAACTTCTTCAGCTCCTCCTCCACTTGCGGCCACAAGTGAAACGGCACCCGCCGATGCCTCAGGGCCATGGGTCGGACCGTCGGATTGACGTGCAGCTTGAACGTTTTCCCTTTCAGGTGACCGAGGCCCTCAAACAGCATAGGGAAGTCTCTGAGCATCTCTCGAGCATGTAGATCATGCACCTGGTTTGCAAAGAACACTAACTCCAGGTCCTCTGCCGTGTGGCAACTGAGGAGGGTGCCTCGTTTTCCTTCCGTGACGTGAAACTTCGTGTTGAGACAATAGCCCTCGTTGGCAACCTCGACCTCCATGACTCCTCGTAAGGGAAGTGGCTCATTTCCGTCGTACGTGTATATCCTTGGCTTGGATGGGAGGAGTGGTGGGCGTGGTGATAATTTCTCATACTGGTCACTATCCATCACGTTTACTGATGCTCCGGTGTCTATGAGGGCACTCACGGGAGAACCAGCTACGGTGATGGTGCACATGGGCGGTGGTCGGCGCTTCGATCCTTCCCGGCCGACGAACGACACAAAGAACACATCGTCGTCTTCGGCTCCTAGGCCAAATCTGGTGGGGTGTTGTCCACTTGCTCCGCCGGGTCCTCCAGCGTCAGCTGCCTTACCGCGGTTGAGAGTCCACGTGGGCCAGGGGCGTTGCATCTTCCTTTGCCGCTCCTGCAGACCTTCGCAAAATGGTTAAGTTTTCCGCACTGGGAGCATGTTCCTCTCGCAAAACACCTCCCTGCCGGAGGGTGATCCAAACCACAGTTCCCGCATGTACTTCTCTGGGGAGGTCTTGCGGGTCCTCTCAATTGAGTTGGCCGTCTCTGAATCGCATCCACTCTCTCCTCTTTGATCGTGGGTGACAGTGCCGATGCAGGCTGCGGTGTAGACCGGTTGAGGCCGCCTCCATTTCGTCCGCGCGAGCGTTGGACAGCTCGTGAGACCTGGCGAGCACGAGAATCTCGTCCAGACTGATGCCGGGTTGCCGGAGTATCAGGCGGCGCAGCGTGACTGACCGACACCCCTGAATGACCTGTTCCCTTATCTCCTCCCTCTGGTCCGGCAGTGTGCAGGAGCTCGCTAACTTCCTTAGGCGAGCATAGAAGACATCAATGGTCTCGGCCTCCCCTTGCCGTGCCTGCCGGAGCTTGAACCGCTCGAAATCGGGGTTTATCTGGGGATCAAAGTGTCGGTTTAGGGCCGCTATCGCCCCGTTGTAGTCATCGTCCGCCCCTCTGTCCGGCAAGGTCTCAAAAAGGTCATACAGTTCGCCTCCCCCGTAGCACATGAAGAGCGATCTTTTCACTCTTCCGTCGGTCTCTCGCACGCCTACGAAGTAGTGGTCCAGGCGGCCAATCCAAGATTTCCAGTGCGCCGCGGCTGTGGACGGGTCGGAAAGCTCACTGAAGGGCGGTAAAGGGGCAGCTGTGGCCTGGCCAGGCCGAGCGTGGGTAGGTGGGTCCACCCGCTAAGGAGGCGGCGGCTGCGCCACCGGGGGAGCGCCTCCTCCATTAGCATCTTGGCCGCTCATCTTCGGCTGTCCGCGTGCCTGGCGAAATGCATGGGCGGAGACGTCCGTTTATGCTGATGGGCTCGGGCCTCTTCTCAGAGTTGATGCCTCGCCGCTGTGGGGCGTGTGTGACAAACATGCGGTGTCTGTGCTGTGTTCTGTGTCTCTGTATGCACCGCGGGGTGTGCTCTCGCTGCTAGCGCTGGACAGGGGTGTCCTTGAATGGTTGGCAGGGCTGGCTGTGGGTCGTGTCAGTCCCAGATGCAGGCTCTCGTGATGGGAGAAGTGTCCTCTTCCTAGAGGACCAAGCAGCAGGGCTTTGTGCACCTCCTTCGTTTCTCCGTGATGCAGGCCTCCCCCTCCTTTTACTCTGATGGCCGCTGTGGATATATGGCGGGTGCTGCATGTCCCGCGATGTCTGCCAGTCTTGGACACTGCAGCCTGTTGTCAGGGATCGGGCCGGTGAGAGCGCGCGTGTGGAGACAGCACGCTGCAGGGCCCAGACGTCTAGCACGCTGTAATGGGCGTGCACTTCGCCCGCCGGCTCGACCACGTGATTGTGGGAGCGCGGCCGGGCCGTGACACCGCAGGGGCGTCGGTGAGATTCCGCAGGGGCCGGGGCTGCAGTCCCGGGCAGCGCTGACGCGCGCGGGAAGGGTTGGCCTCACCTTGTGGCGCTGCTCCACGTGCCGATGACGGCAGGCCGGCTGCAACGTACAGCGGGGTAGGCACCCGCCGAGGATGCACGCGCCGGTGCACCTCTTTTCCAGAGGCAACCAGAGCTGCACGGTGTTGGCACCCGCTGGGCAGTACGCGCGGCGCTGGCTGCGCGGACCGCGCACGCCCCTCAGGATCTTCAGCGGCGGCAGCCAGCCGCAACCACGGGCACCGGGGAGCACTCCAGGTGAGGCACACACAAGGCGTGGGTGGGTCCCGCCTCGTCGCCAATGTGGTGTCCTAACCTTACAGGACTCTCGCTGCGCGAGGTTAGGCCTCAGGCTTTGGGCTGCAGCAATAAAGGACGCACACACAGTTAGATGATTACTGGGCCAAGACCCCAAGCGGTCCTGAGCCCCTTTATTTCAACCCTTGGGCGAGCCCGCCCTCGGGGTGCGTGCGTGCATGTGCAGCGTACGTGAACAGGCCGGGTGGCACCATCACTACAGGTGGGAGTTCATGACAGAGCAAGATTGAGAGCTGTGCAGTTGAGGCTGATGGCAGTGAGAGCTTCTCACTATGGACCTTTAAGGTGTTCAGACTACATGCTTATCCAGTCTTTTGCAGCCTGCACAGAGGGGCAGTAACACACGTCCCAAATGTAATTATCGTTTTGTGTGAAAGTGTGTGAAAAGGTGCATACACTGCAGCTGAAATTTTGACAGCACTAAAGGAAATGAAATGCTCTGTTTATAGGTGAGGAGAGAGAGAGCGTGTGTGTGAGAAAGAGAGGGGAGGTGGTGACGAGGAGGTGATGCAAGGATGTACATGTAGAAGGACAGAGTGAAAAGGCAGTGATGATGAGGAAGGAGTTGGCGTGTGAGAAATGCAGATGGATAATTTTAGAAATATGCTGTGAGGAAAACGGGATAATTGTCTAACAGAGCCAAGTGGTGTGAAGAGGAGAACAGGAGTGATTAAGACACTCCGTAGATCACTAGACCTTCCACAGAGCTTAGTAATTTTTAATTCACAGTCTAATTTCAGAATTGAAACATATCAGTTCAAATTATTCACACCAAAATTATTTTTGTTACTCAGTTTTCTTATACAGGTAACAAGTAGTGTCAATGCCAATAGTTCTGACTTGTTTTAGTTGTATGTTAATTGTTGTATGGTATGTCATTTGCAATTAAAAAAAAAACTCAGAGAAGGACCCAAATACTGGTCAAATGGCATGCTGTATGAAGCACACTATTTTTGTTTTTATGTTGTAAAGCATTCCCTTAGCTATAAATGCCACTCCTCTTGAAAAGGATTCCTAGTAACAGTTCTTTAGCAATGGCCCTTCCATAGACCTACTCCATCTTTTTCATCAAACTTAAAGCACTGAGAAAGTTGCTTAAGTAGCTCAAAGAGACTAATTGACAGTTCTGCTAAAGTATAGTCTGTTATGTCAAGAATAGTTTATGTTTATATGCACATGCAACTTATGGCATTCTGATGATTCATGTATATAACAGTATGACTCCAGAGCAACATACACATTCAGTGCTTGAAATAAATATATAGAAGTAAAGATACTCAACTGTCCAGAGTATCTGTTTGCTGCTGAGTAGTGCCGGTTCTCTCCCACTACAAGTATCACAGAAGTTCAAAAGCACTGTACACATTACCTATGTTTAATACACATATGATCATACTCCTTTAAAGTGGTGGCTCAGGCTCATTTCTATAACCCAACCCAATGAAATGATTTTTTTGATTTTTCTTGAATGTATTTATTTATTGGCACATTGTTGGGATTATAGTGGAGTAGGGTGAGAACTTTGCTAATGTAAATGGTATAGTTGTTTATAAATAGTGTATTTATTTTATATATTTTACTTAGTTAATTTGATTATTAACTATGTAAATTATTTAATCTATAAATAATTTACTAGATAATTCAAAATGGTATTTAATTGTTTAAACTGTTAATTAGTTAATTAGATTAATGATTATGTAAAGTATTTAATTTGTTTAATACTTTTAAAATAATTGTATTATGGTTTAGTATTTTTATATAATATTTAATTTTATGTTATTATTATTTTTGTAAACTCATGTGTACTTTTTTTCCTTATATCAGCTTATTTGTTTTTGTAGAGTGTTGGGGATATTAAAGAAATATGTGTTTTAAATATACATATATATATTACTTAATTTAATTGCAAAATATGTCTTAATATTATTTTATTTCTAGCCGTAATTTTTAATCTTGTAATCTTAATGTAAAAATATTTAATATTGTTAACATATTTGTTCAAATGTTATTTATGTTTATTTGGTAGATATATATATATATATCTATCAAATAAACATAAATAAAATTTGAGCAAATATGTTAAAAATATGAAATACTTTTACATTCCTACTGGCGGTTGCCAGTAGGGAGTTATAGTTAGGACCATGTTTCCATAGGAAAAGCGCTTTTTTGACTTGCCTATATCTTTGGCGCCATTTAACGAATCATCTGGAAATTAAACAAAAAAGTGTGCCAGTGATTCTGGTTGTGCATTGAAAGTTTCGGGGTGATCCGTCAAGTGGGGGCCGAGAAAAAGAAGGGGTCAAAAAAAGTGCGTTCCCCGTGTTAATTCCCATAGGAGTTTTAAACATGACTACAGCCCAGACAGAATTACACCAAATTTGACAGAAAGGTAGATTTTGTTCCATAGATCACGCTTTTGGTTATTTGGTGCTAATACATTCAGTAGTTTTTGGAGATATTAAAGGAAATCCAAATTTGGATGTCTAGAGGCTCTGAGGATCTGACAATCCTCGTGCAGCCATCTGAATGGCTGCAAACACTTCAACCAGGAAGTGTTTGCAGCCATCTTGGGATGCAGCTTCAGCTGAGTCCCAAACAAAACATAAAAAAAGAAAATGGGGCAGGGTAGGAACACCCTGACCCCTTAGCTCCAGTTCTAGGGTCGCAGAGGATCCCGCCAGGGCAAAAAAAACACTTTTAGAAAAAACAAAATTGCTGTAAAACCACGGCTGATTCATGAATTTGCAGCAATGTGTTTTTACAAAAACAAGCTTGGTCTCCTGTGCTTGTTTACATTATAGCCCACGGGTGGGCCAGGTCCCGAGGGCATGCAGGCATTAAAAAAAAAGAGGGAGGCACACGGGCCCTCCTGAGGCTCTTTGACCCTCGGGAACCACCACCTCCCCAGGACTTTATTTACAAAAGGAGGGGGGCCGCATGGACCATCCCCTCAATGGGCTCTTTTGAGCCTCGAGGACCACCACCTCCCTGGAGCTTTGCTGTATTAATTAGCAGGGGCCCACATGGACCCCCACACCCTGGGGACCACCACCTCACTGGGGCCACCTATGAAAATATATGTGGGAGGGGGCCGTGCGGTCCTCCTCCTGGGCCATATACGGCCCAGGGACCACCACTTCCCCGGGGTACGACCGTGAAAACAGAAGGGGGGCATGCTGCCCCCCCCTGGAGCCATTAATGGCCCTGGGGACCACCACTCCCCAGGGCCAGCTCCTGCTATGTCTCGAGGTGATCATCCCCAGGACATAGCTGTTCACGTTTGCTTGGAGGGAGCTGACAGCTACCACCAAGTGCGGGAGCTGTCTCCCACCAAGCAAAAGCAAACACTGCACTTTCAGCAAGCGGGAGCTGTCAAAGTGCTCCCGCTTGCTGGAGGCAGATGTTTTATCTCTTTCCCTGCCCGCAAACATGCGGGCAGGGAAAGAGATGAAACTATTGCTCTTGCACACAGGGAACTGCATTTCCAGCAGCTCCCTGTGTGCGATAGCAATGCCGGCTCCTGCTGGAGGCGGGGAGCCGGCTGGGACAATGGGGGCCTTGAGGCTCCCCCGTGGTTCCCAAGATGCCCACTGGGTGCCCTGGGTAGGCTCCAGGGCACACAGGTAAACATGGCTGGGCCCTGGGATCCCAGGGCCAAAATTGGCCCGGGGAGGGGGGCTGTGTGGCCCCTCCCCCATTGATTAATGGCCAGGCCCTGGGGGGTGGGATCACGGGCTGAAATTGTCCTGGGAGGGGGGCTGCGCGCCCCCACTCCCTCATTGCATAATGGCGGGCCCCAAGGGATGGGGTTCCCGGGGCCAAAATTGGCCCAGGGAGCGTGGTCACATGGCCCCCCACCCCATTAGGTTTTGGTGGTCCGTTTTGGCCCTAATGCACTTGTCACAGAAATTAAATCTCAACGGGAGGTACTTGCAAATATAAACATAGCAGGTGCCCCCGGTGAAGCTCCACTTCTGTAAAAGACAAATTATCCTAACTTCTTGGGGTTGGCGAAGGCAAAGCAAGTTTGTTTTCTCTGCAATTCCACTTTGAACATCCATCTGAAATCCTGGATGGTGGTGAATGTGTCGTTAATGTATCAGAGTGCAATCTCTTCTCTAGTGACTGTGACAAGTGGGTTCTTTCTTGTTTTCTCCTGGTAAGAGCAGAGTCCATGGTTCTCCCTTTTAAATACCCTAAATATGCAAATGTACAACATCGATAGCACCACTCACACACCCACTCACAGACACACAAAGGCACTCACACACCCACTCACAGACCCACACAGCCACTCACATACCCATTCACAGACCAATAGCGCCACTCACACACCTAGTCACAGACCCACACAGGCACTCACACAACCAATTACAGACCCACACAGGCACTCACAGACCCACTCAAAGACCCACACAGGCACTCACATACCCACTCAGACACTGCTACACTCACAGACCCACTCAGATACACACATCCACTCACAGACCCACTCACACATCTACTCGAGACCTACTCAGACACTCACACACACTCATAGTCCCACTCAAACACTCATGCACCCACTCACAGATGCACACAGACACTCTCATACCAACTCTCACACCCACTCACAAACCCTCTCAGGCACTCATGCACCCACTCACAGAACCACTCAGACACTGTCACAGCCACTCACAGACCCATTGAGACACTCATGCACCCACTCACAGACCAACTCAGACACTCATGCACCCATTCACAGAACCAATCAGACACTCATGCACCCACTCACAGAATCACGCATGCTCTCTCACACCTACTCACAGATTCATGTACTGACTCACAGGCCCACTCAAAGACTCACACACCCACTCACAGTCCCACTCAGTGACTCATACACCTACCCAGAGACCCACACAGACACTCATGCACCCACTCACAGACTGACTCACACACACATGGAGGCACTCACAAACCCATTCAGACACTCTCACATCCACTTACAGACCCACTCAGACACTCGCTCAGACCCTCGTGCACCCACTCAGACACCCACCCAGACACTCACAAAGCCACTCACAAACCCACTTCAGCACTCATGCACCCACTCACACACCCAGTGAGATGCTTATGCAGCCATTCCCAGGCCCACTCAGACACTCACACACACACACTCACAAACCCATTGAGACACTAAAGGACTCACTCACACACTCACTGTCAAAGGTTACAGGTTACAGTTAGCAAATAACATTAAAAAAAAGTAGAAACTCACTGAAAAAACCAAAGGTTACAGGGACGTTTTAGTTAGGAAATAGAATTAAAAAACCTTAGAAAGTCACTGAAAAAAACCAAAGGTTACAGTGACGTTATAGTTAGGAAATAGAATTTTAAAAAACCTTAGAAATTCACTGGAAAAAACAAAGGTTACAGGGATGTTAGAGTTAGGCTCAGATTTCACTCGTACAAAACCATAGAAATTCAGCAGTTATAGTTATGTGAGCTAACTATGACTTACGCCCCCTCAATGCACTGCTTATGACCTCACATATTACATCACTCATGACATGGTCAGTGACATCACTGATGACATCATTGATGACATGTCAAATGACATCACTGATGACATCATCCTGTGAGTGTAAGTGTTTTGTAAACCTTTTGGAGATATTAATATTAAATATTTTATGTTCACTATACATATCTTTTTAATAATTATATTTTGGTCCAATATATTTTTATATTCCATTTTTTGTACTTTACATATAAAGTATGTAAAGTTAATGTTTGTGACCTAGATATTTGCTGGTGATATTTAGTAGCGCAATATTTTTGTGGGTGCTATGTCATAGAAGCATTTCAGGGTTAGGTTTGCATTGCTAGGCTTCTGGATTCTCTAGCAGAAAACATATCCGATGCCCATAAATGACTACTCTGTGTCTCAATCCAACCAGCACCACAAGAGAACACTCTACAATCACCAATCATTCTCTCACACAGCCAACTAAAGGTGGGTGATCCACTGAAAGCTCAAACCAGGCTCGAGCCTGAAGCCTGGCTCTGGCTCAGCTCGAGGTCCTGTTGGAATCTCGAGCCCATGACAAGCAGAGCTTTTATATGCCTTGTGCCTATTTACCTCCCTGTGCCTGGATACTGCGTTACAGTCAGAGTGTGTACTTTGGAACTGGAGACCCAGGTTCGAGTCTCAGCATCCTCTCAACATCCTGTGATTCTGGGCAAATTATTTAACCTCCCAATCCCTATAAACAATGAATGGTGGTCTTGTATAATGTAAGTGGTGCTAATGGAAAGTGTTCCAAACCCTGAGGGTTGAGGTCTCGCTAAATAGAAACTGCAGAAAAATGCCTCAGGTAAAAACAAAGCCTCACCACAAGGGAAGACAATAACCATTTACTGACTGTTTGGTACAAAGTGAAACCAGAAAACGTGGAAAATCACAGCTTCCTCTCTTAAATTGTGTGATCTTAGGCAAATATTTTATTTCACCAAAACTCTTTTCCCTTCATCATCACGTGTGAAAACACTTTCCAATATGAGCGTTCAGAATTGCATTTGTACAAAAGTCTATTGTGTCTGATTTAATACGTTATAATGCTGTTCCATAATAATCTGGGCCACGTTCAGTGTTTACATGACAACTGTCTTGCTTCTTAGTTCACTAATGAATCATGTTTTAAACCATCACTTGTTATATTGTGACCTATTAATGTCAAAATATCTACAAGATAAAGAATACGCTTTTTTGAAGAGACTACATCATATTTTACATGATGTTTGTTGTATGATTTACATTGCAAACATTTTCAGGGCTTGGCTCGTGCATTGGCTCGAAGATCCGAGCCAGGCCCTTGGCTCGGCTCTGGCTCAGCTTTCCCTGTTAATATATTGGCTTACTCACCTCTAAAGCCAACACATCACCAAATAAAGATAGCTAGCAATAGATTGCCAGTAAATGTAAGAAGAATGCTGAACATACTCAGTATGAAAGACAGATTCACACCACACCTCACCACACATCATAAGCATCATACCTGATGCATCAGCACCACACTCCCACCCACAAACACAGCAGCAAAAGGTTTTCTAAGAGCACTACACAGCTACTTGAAAAGCATTTTGCTCAGAACACAGCACTCATACCACATCAAATCCGCAAAACAACACAAATACAGCTATCACATACATGGAACACTATAATAAATACCATATATATCACTCTCAGAGCTTTAAAATGCTTTCCGATAGCACGATCCTCAAAGACACCCTCTCAGTGCATGCATGGGTTGATATTCTAGGCCGCTGTCACATAACCAATATAACTCCAAAGCATAAGTGACAACAACAGACATTGTAACCAACCAAAACATCACACTCGAAGTCCACAGTTCCTGCAGCATATAGTAGGCATTCCATGCCATAGCCAGAATAAAAGACATAGCATAGAAGCTACTTAGACTCTAATTACGAGTCTGGCGGTCCGAGGAGCACCAGACTTGCGGGGGTGTGGCTGTGGCGGTCTAGCCACGGACGTACCGGCGGTCCAGCCATGACATTATGAGTTGGGCGGTCTGACCGCCCTGGGACCGCCGCCAGGTAAACGTGGTTCCCTGGAGGTGGTGTGGTGGTCAGGAGGCCGAAATATGCATGGCAGGACTGCCACGGTTCCGCCAAGCATATTACGAGTTTCCTCTCTGCCAGGGTTTACATGGAGGTTTTTCCTCCATGTAAACCCTAGAGGAGAGAACTAAAATGCGGCCCTGCAGAGCCCCCTGTGCCTCCTATGCGTGTGGATGCACACAGGGGTGCATAACATGTGCCTCCCTGTGTGCATGCACAGCAGTTCCTGCACGGCATGGACTTTCAAGTCCATGCCGTGCAGGAACCTTGTGAGGCGCTCCCATTGCAGTGCCTTTTTCAAAGGCATAGCTGCCTTTGAATGGAGCACGCCCTGGGACTGCCGAGCGGCCCACCTGCCAGACCACTTTAAAGTCAAAATCTGGCGGGCGGCGCGAGTCTCGGCAGTGTGGGGGCGTGGCAGTGGCATACCACCGGCTCCCGCAATGCTGAAACTCGTATTCGGGCCCGGAACCAGAGGAAGATCCTTCTCCTATCTCACCGCCAAGACCTGGATCAGCCTGCCCCTCTACCACAGGCAATCCCCGTCGCTGACTGAATTCAGGAAGGATCTAAAGACCTGGCTCTTCGATTGAACCCAGATGGATCAGCAGCACTCCTCCCCCTAAGTGCCTTGAGACCCTCACGGGTGAGTAGCTGCACTATACAAACCCCTGATTGATTGATCGAGTTGTCAGAGTGTTGTGCTCCAATAGTACAATACACTCACACAAAATCAACTCAACATATCCAACAAAAAACATTAGATAAATATTTCCACACCCTCACAGACAATATGATGCTCCCCAGCAGTTAATCCCATTCTTCATACAACTAACGCTCATGCATCTAACAGAACGCATTGGACAGTCCATGCCATACATCAGTAAAACAGCAGAGTGTAGCAGTCACAAAATTGTAAATATGATGCTCCCCAGCAGTACACCCTAATCTTTACAAAATGATTTCTCTTCCAGTTGGATGCACCATGATGTGAAGGTTTTCATTTTAATCAGTTTTGTCAATCACCGAGTGTCATTCTAAAGTGACAGAGCCTGATGCTATGCTCAATATGTTGCTCCTAATTGGCGGGTTTTAATGTTATTATACCATTGCACAATTCACCTTAGGGAACAGTAATTATGTTGGATTATTTTTATGTTTTAGTAAATACCAGCCTGGAAACCTAAAGACCGTGCTCTTTAGTCATAAAGTTAAGTGTACTTAAGATTTACAGCTTACATAGTGCACTCGTTTGTCACAAATGACTTCACCAAGCAGAGTTAAGCTCTTAATAAGTGATCCTCAGAAAAGCATGTCTCAGAAATAAATGGATTATGATCTCAGGTATATAATGTGTGTTTTCCTTTGCTCCAATCAAAGACAGTTTATATTCGTTCCCTGACATTTTATGTTTGTAGAAGAGTGCACAGTGTACACAAAACTGCTAAATATTAAGAGCAAGAGCAACATCATTGAAGACAACAGTTCGATCAATATCCCAAAGGGATTTTTGCATTAAAAGTAACTTCTATAAAAGGTGCAAATACATTAAGTTTTTAACATTTTTTAGAACTAAGAAAATTGTATACAAGAATGAGATTTCATTTTTTTTTTAAACAAATATTATTACGTTTTATAGACATCGGAATCAACATTTCGGTTCTTTCACATAAACATCACAAGTAATCTTGAATCTCAAATATTAATTCTCAGTAGTCTCGCAATGTGAGAATATCCAGGCTCACAACATTACTGCCACTCGAACAAGCTAACATTACTAACAGTCTACTTTACCTACTTCCCAACCCCACGAGTCTAACGCCCAGTGTAAGAATCAATTTAATATACTATTCGAGTCCTCCACTAACACTATTATTAGGATAAATATTCCTAAACTCATTTGCAGGGGGACTACCCTGCAGCAGGCCAACCCTGGACACCAGACACCTAATGCGATCATGCAGAATTTGTGCATGAAATCTCTATGGAGTAGGGAGTGCACCGGGAATGTGTATTTGTGGGGGTACAGGGAAGGTCAGCCCTGAATCATGTAAACTAGTCACAATAATTCCCCATGCCTGCGCAAAGTCCAATGATCGCAGTCCTCGCCTAGCCTCTTGAAGAAGTGTTTCCTCCTCATATCCCACCCATCTCTCAAGTTCTCTGCACCATGAAACGAGTTGGGGGCCTCAGGGCCCTTCCAGTGCCTTGTAATTTCATGTTTCGCTAGTAAGAACCCCAGGTCCTGGAAGTGGCTAGTGTCTATATTCTTGGGGGTGGGGTAAAGCCAACATAGTAAACAATGCATGGGGTGCAGTGGACCTCACCAGAGATGGCCTCCACCTCAGCCACTGCTCTCCAATATACAAGTAGGTGGGGGGGGGGGGGTGCAGCCCCATAACATATGTTTGAGCTCAGCGCCTACAAGCCCACAGCCCGGGCAAGCCGCTTCCTCTGTGTTGAAATATTTATCAATATGCCTGGGGGTAAGATAAGCCCTGTGCAGTTTATAGTAATTAATCAGCTTAAACTGGGCATTTCTCAAGACCTTCGGTATTCTACCCAGTATATGTGCCCAGTCTGCCTCAGGGATAGGTGATCCCAAACCATTTTCCCATTTCATCTTAAGTGCATCCAAAGGCCATAACATGTCCCCTCTTATAGCCTGAAACAGGCATGTTACCACTTTAAAGGTCCCAGCCGATTGGACAATGCATTCAAAGGCTTTGTGTAGTGTAGGTTCTGCTGAGACTCGCCTCCAGTGCCTTCGGCTAGCCTCCGTCACTGCCTGATGGAGCAAGAAATGTCCCTGTGGGAGTCCAAATTCCTCCCGGAATTCCTCAAACAGGAAGAGCTTGCCTGTGCGGAACAAGTCTCCCATCGCTGTTGTTTCTGCTTCCTTCCATTCATTTAGACCGGCCGATCCCCAACATGAGGCAGCACTTTCAGCATTAATATAGGCATCTCTGGGGCATAAGGGATCTGCACCCTTGCCTTTTGCAGGCAATACAACCAGCATAGACCTATGACCCCCCAGCTCCTGCGAATCTGAAGACAAGGGGTGACCCACGCACAGCAGTAATCTCGTCACTTGATTCAGTTCTGGACTGAAGGACCCCAGGCTACCCTCAGGGGACATTTGGCTGGCCACCCATTGCTCCAACCACTGAAGCTGGGCGGCCAGATAAGAGGCTTCATAATCCAGCACTGTGAGTCCCCCATCCTGTGATGGCCACTGCATCTTAGTTAGTGCCACTCTCCTATGGCCTGATCCCCACAAAAATTGTAACACCAAGGAGTCCAACTCCAGAAAGACAACTCTAGTTACCCACACAGGAAGGACCGAAAAGAAATATAGTCGAGGGAGGGTGATCATCTTGAGTAGGGCTATTCTCACTGCCACCGATAAAGGGAGAATTTTCCAAAAGTCAGCATGGAGAGTAAAGATCGAATAGCCAGTCCCACATTCCCCTCTAAGACATCCTGTCTGTCATGGTAGATTTTAACCCCCAGATAGGAAAGACAACGAGGTTCCCACTGCAGTAGTCCCAGAGCCGTAGGTTGGACCATGTTCGGTCCCAAGAGGAACAATTGGAACTTAACCCAATTCACTCTGAGCCCTGACCTTGAGCCGAACTCCTACAACATATCTTGGGCCCCTGTCAAATCTGTTGTGGTGTTTCTACGGAATAATAGGAGATCATCAGTATGAAGCGCTATGCGTTGAAGATGGCAACCAATACAGAGACCAGTGTTTTTATTCCCTTCTTGTGCCAAGAAGGCTAATGGTTCCATTGCTACTGCAAACAGCAGGGGTGACAATGGGCATCCCTGCCGCGTGCCCCTACCTACTGAGTAGGGGTCTGAAATGGTTTGACCCGTTCCTACCCTTGCTAGTGGGTCAGTGTATAATAAATACGTCCATGCAGGAAATCCCCTTCCTAGGATCATTCGATTCATGACCCCATAAAGAAATTTCCATTCTAAAATGTGGAATGCCTTCTCTATGTTGACTAGAAATACTGCAGCTTCTTCTATATCATGGGAGTCAGCATCCATTACTGCCAAGAGTCGCTGAATATTCGAGGCAGTACTGCGACCAGGGATAAATCCAGTCTGGTAGAAATGGATTAGTTTTGGGAGTAGCGGGAGAAGCCTAGAAGCCTGGATTTTGCTAAGTATCTTGTAGTCAAGATCTAGCATTGAAAGTGGCTGACAAGCTTTACTATAATTTGCAGGTTTCCCAGGTTTTAATAGTGGAATCACTAGCCCCTTCTGGGTGGAAGAGGGCAATCTTCCCAAGTCCTTAGCTACTTTAGGAGCCAGCTTGTTTGAATACGTTGTAAAAAATTCTACAGGAAGCCCATCTATTCCAGGTGTTTTTCTTCCCGGACAACCACTTTACGTTCGCTCTGACCTCCAGCAGTGTGACATCCTGTTCCAACTCCTCTGCCTTCTCAGCCAAGATAGATAGGAGAGGTAGTGGTGACAGGAAGTCATCTAGTGCCATCTCGTCATAGTGCAAGGCACTGGAGTAAAGCTCCTGATAGTATTGCAGGAACTGTTTGTTAATTTCATCCTGCCTAAAAGCATATGTCTTTCCTCTGTCCTAATTTCTAGCATGGGTGATCCTCTTTTAGCCGGGTTTGCTGGCCAAGCCAGCAATGTCCCAGTCTTATCCCTTTCCGCATGTGCTCTCAACATATAATTATGGTAATCGAAATACCTAAGTCTCTCTATCTGGACTGCCAGATCCTCTTTTGCTTCTCGCAGAGTGGCTGTAAGTTGGGGTGGTCAGGTCTATGCTTTTCTACCTCCCTCAGTAACCGTTCTGATTCCTGAACCTCGCGCATCAAGGTACCTCTGATCCCCACTGTTGTTGCTATACATCTTCCTCGTATCACTGTCCTTCAATGCGTCCCATTCAGTAAGTAGGGACAAAGAGAAACCCGTACCCTCATTGATCTAAAAAAAATTCTTAATATGGTCTCCAATTGTGACCCGGTACACAGGGTCCTAAAGTGATTCCAGCTTAAGCCGCCATGTAGGTATGCAGGGCAGATTTTCCCCCAGTTCAGATGCAGTAACACCTGATTGTGGTCCGAAATCGTGCACACTAGATATTCTACCTCATGTATTGTTGTATGAATATCAGGAGTGCAGAGGAAGGTATCTAATCTAACATGGAGTTCATGTAAGCTGGAGAAAAAACAGTAGCCCCTCGCTTGCTGATGTAGGTGTCTCCATGTGTTTACTGGGCCCCATCGTGTCTGCCCGTCTGAAAAAATCCTGGCAGTTCTCTGTATTGGGTAGTCCCCTAGGGAAAGGTGTGATCAGTCCGCGTCAGGGTTGGCTACACAGTTAAAATTGCCCCCCATAGTCACTGAGTGGAGCTATAGGGCCAGATAATGTAGTAAGAAACTCTCCCTGATCTGAGTTAGGTGCATATATATTAACCAGGGTTGTATCACAACCCTCCAGATGGCCAGTGACCACCACATACCTACCTGCAGGGTCCAATAAGCCCCCTGTGTGCTGCAAAGGGACCCCAGCTCTGATCCATATCAATAATTCCCTGGCATAGGCAGAGTGCATGGCATAGTATGCCTGACCTCTCCAACATCTTTGTAATGCAGCCCCTTCTTTGGCAGTGATGTGTGTCTCTTAAATAAATGCTACCTATATACCCCTCCTATTTAAATACGCAAACACCTTATATCTTTTAGTCATAGTGTGCATTCTTCTGACGTTTCATGAGAGTATTTTGTAGTTTAGAGTGGTAGGCATTGTCCTATTTGAGTATCATGCCATGGTCCAACCTGACACCACAGTGTCCCCCCTCGCAATTTTACCTCCCGAAAGTTGATTCCTCATCATAATAGTGAAAGGGTATAACTGGTGGATCCCCTCATATTTAACAAACGACAAACATCTCAACTCCCGCACCCAAGGACAAACAGGCAAGAACCCCTCATCCAACCCAGTAATCAACACACAAAACGTCTTGTAGGAGAACCCACGCACTAAACAAAATTTGTGTCTTGGCCAATGCGTGTTTCCCCTCTAAGCCCCTCACATCCAATTTACTGTGTAGGTGACAAGGTTGTTAGACAGCTCAAGGGGCCCATTCCACCCAACTGTAGTGCTTATGCTCAGTACCACATAATTACAAGAAAGACCCCCAAGGGAGTCAGTGGACAATACAGGCAATTAGTGTCAAATTATCTCGTCTGAAGTTCCAGGGGTCACCACAGGAAGACCAACACTTGACTCCTCCGAAGAACGAGAACCACGGTCAAGGTCCTAGTTCAGAGCATCTTCTGCTTCTCTCACTGTCACAGGGCTCAGTTCTCCTCCACTCAGCGATGCCACCGCCACCATCACTTTTTGGCATTCTCGTGAGCTTTCTCACCGGAGGGTGCCGCCCCGATGTGAATCCGAGGCTGCATGTCTTGATACATTGAAGACTCACCGCTGTTAACTATTTTATTTGCTCCTCGTTGAACCTTAATGCTTTTCACAATCTGAAGCCAGTTCCTTCTTCCCAGTTGTCTTTGAAAAGAAAAATGTGTAAAACTGTTAGAAAAACCTTCTTAAAAAACAACAGTACTTTTTAGAACCATTTCATCTGGTCAAAGAAAGACCTAACTATGTGTTTTATGTTTATGTTCAATTCTCTGTTAAAGTTTTTGTATGTGTATATGTCACACACCCATATAAGTAAAATAAAATAGCACACATGAGTACTTTAATATTCTTGAAAGGAAATAAACCTATAAAGTATTAAACAACATACTAGAAAATGTTTTCGAATCTCATCTACAATACTAAAATGAAAATGAATGTACAAGTGAGTGTATGGGTGTGTAAGTGAGTATGTCTGTAGGTGCATCAGTGTATAAGTCAGTGTGTAAGTGGCTGTATGGTGTTCTAAATAGGTATGTGAGTGGCTGTGTAGGTGGGAGACTAGGTGTTTCACTGGGTGTATGGGTCTGCAAGTGCATCTGTAAGTGACTGAAACTTAAAAGTGCATGAGTTACCTTTTAACTAAACAGCACCCTGCCATTTGGGTTACAGAAGACCTACCGTAGGGATGACCTATGTGTAATAAAAGGATAGTATCAGGCTTGGCAAGGGGTTTTCTATGCCAAATCAACATGGTAGTAAAACCGCACACACAGTCTCAGAAGTGGTATGCCTCAGACAGGTTTAAAGGGTTACTTACATGCATGGCATAATTAGTGCTGCAGGCCCACTCCCACTATTTAATTTACAGGCACTGGTAATGTACTCTACTAGAGACGTACAGATGAATTAAATATCCTAATTGTGGTTAAGTCAATCAAACCATGTTTGGTGGAGAAGCACATACCTTTTACCACTATCTATCAGTGGTAAACTGTTCAGATTCCTAAGGCAAAATGGGTGTCTCAGTATGTGACTAGGTGTCTTAGTGACTGTATGGGTGTTCAAATGGATATGTAAGTAGCTGCATGGATTACTAACTGGCTGTGTTTGTCAGTGTTTGACTCTGTAACTGTGTGTGCAAGTGGCTCTGGTAGTGGTGGATACATAAGTGCTGTGTGGGTTTGCGAATGTATGTGTAAGTGCCTCTGTCACTCTCTCACTGGGTGTGTGAGTGGCTGTATGGTTTTGTAGATAGGTAGGTGAGTAGCTGTATGGGTAGGTGACTGGGTGTATAACTGGGTGTATAGGTGTGTAAGTGCATGTGTAACTGACTGCATGAATACCGGGTACATGAATCGCTGTACAGGTGTGCGTGAGTGGGTGTGCCAGTACCTGTATGAGTATGTAAATAATTAGGTAAGTGCTTTTATAGGTGACTAAATGGGTGTGTGAATGGTTTTATGGGTGTGTGACTGAGTGTGGCAGTTACTGTCTGACCATATGAGTGGTGGGCACATAAGTGCTTTTGTGGGAGTGTAACTGGATGTGCGAGTGCCAGCCTGACTGTGTGAGTGGGTAGAAATTACATACTATTAAGTTACATATTATAAGCAAAAACCCACATCTAATTTCAAACACAATCATTCATACTGGCTTAATAAAATTATTGTATTTGCAGTATACCAATTCCTCTTTCTCCTTTCCTTCTCACTCTATTTTTAGTTAATGTTCTCATTTAAGTTCCCTTCCGCCTTCTAGTATAGTGTCTAGAAACTACACATTTTCTTTCATCTTATATACACTCACAATTTCTTATCTAAATATACTTTTTATACTACAACCTAATTAACATAGCAGTAAAAGCTCTTTGCTGTTCTCCAACTTTAATTTCTGTTAACATCTGTTTTCATTGGAAATCTCAAATAAGAACTATGGCAGTCCTCCTACATTCTCAGTACAAAAGCAGCTAAAAAGGATACCCTTCACCATGTGCTCTTACTTATACTCCTATAGATAACAAATCACATGCTTCCTTACATCTTTTATTTTTGTTATACCACTTCTAAATGGTCATTATTATGTTTTAACCCTTTACATGATTCCTGGGAGAAAGCCCAATTTGGTTGTTTTTTTCTGCGAATCCGCCGATCCACTGCAACGCTCAGCTCGGCTCCCTGTGTAACTTCGCAGTGGATCCGTAGAGCCACACGGCAGCCCGTAGAACCATTTTACAATCTACTATTAATAGTTTGCATTTATGGTTTACTTTGTAAAAACTACTCAATTAAAAGTCAAACACTCCCTAATTACCATTGTATCCATACCACTATTTTTGAGTTTCACAGTGCAGTTGTTTTTGTTCCCTCCCCCCATATTATTTTCGCTCTGTGTTCATGGTGACCATGCTAGCATTACACTCTACCTACCAATAGGTCAAAAGTACACATTACTTTCTGTAAGCAGCATACCAGCTTCAAATTAAATTGTAGCAGGTGTGGTTGACTGATTGCAATTTCAAGCATATCCCTAACAACATAATTGTTTTTTATTTTTCAAAAACAATCACAGATGTTGTTACTTTTTCTCCAAATCACTACCTAATTTTAGTTCCATACACATCCCCACCATCCAATCAAATATGTTCTTTTATGTTCTAATTGCTGTCATCCATTTTAGCTCCCTTTCATCTTCAAAACTGCCTCATTCTACTGTAGCCTTCTCCTCTGTGCTACTCCTCCTTCCCTCCAAAATGGTCATAGTGCAGATTGTGCATCATAGTTTAGTGTTCTGAGCATTGTGTATCCCAAACCAAAAGCATACATTCAACACATAATAGCAACAGGTTTTCCTCAACCAAAACCATTTATGTAAAATAACAAGACATTTAATACAGTAGGCATATAACTGGCTACATGGGTATTTAATAGAGTGTGGGAGTGTCTGTATAGGTCTGTGAGTAGGTGTGTCAGTGGTTTTGGTGTTGTGTGAGTGGGTGTATAAAAGGCTGTATGGGTCTCTAACTGGGTGTGTGAGTGGTGGTATGGGTCACTGAGTGAGTTTGTGAGTGTGCGACAGGGTGAGTGAGTAGATGTTTGGCTGTGTGGGTGTGTGAGTAGGTGTGTCACAGACTAGATAGATGTGTGAGTGTGTGACTGGAAGTGTCAATGGCTGTGTGAGTGTTAATTTGGGGATATGAGTCTCTGTGTTAGTGGTTGTATGGATGTGTGAGTGGGGTGTAGTGATTGTATGGGTGTGAGTGGCTGTCAGTGGTTGTATGCATGTGTGAGTGAGTATGTGAGTAGCTCTGTGGGTATATGAGTGGGGGTGACTGGTTATATGGGTGTGGTAGTACGTCTTTGAGTAACTGAGTGGGTGTGTGAGTGTATGTGTGAGTGCTTCTCTCAGTGTGTCAGTGGCTCTGTGAGTACCTGTGTGGGTATGTGAGTAGTTGTATGGGTATGTGAGTTGGTGTGTGACTGTATGTGCAGGTCTGTGAGCGCCTGTGTGGATCTGTGAGTTGGTGTGTGAGAGACTGTGTGGGTCTGTGAGTGGTTGTGTGAGTGTGTGGTCTGTAAGTGGGTGTGTGAGTGGGTCTGTTTGAGTGTCTGTATGCATCTGTGAGTGGGTGCAGGAGTGCCTGTGTGGATCTGTGAGTGGGTGTGAAAGTGCCTCTGTGGGGCTCTGAGTGGTTCTGTGAATACCTTCATAGCTCTCTGAATGAGTGCCTGGATCTGCGAGTGGGTGTGTGAGTGGATGTGTGGGTCTATGAGTGCCTGTTTAGTTCTCTGGGTGGCTGTGTGGGTCTGTGAGTGGGTGTGAAAATGCCTCTGTGTGGGTGTCTGAAAGTTTTTTCCAAAGTGCGCCAAGATTCTTGAATAAAACGTGGACTTACAGCATGGCGTTCTGAGCCCAGCGGTAAACCCACGGATTCCCAAAGTGGAAAAAAGAAATGTTTTAACTCATTTTCAAACCCAACATAGATCCCTCTGACACTCTTCTAACACACCCATGGGGCCAGGGTACCTCTACCCTGACCCCTTTAATCATTTTGTAGATAAATGTTAAGGTCCCGGGACTGTTACTTGATCCTTAAAATGGCAGCCGCAACCTTCCAGTCAGGTTATGGTCAGCCAATCACAGCCTTGCTGGTGGTTCATGACTTCAAGGATCCACCGCTGGGGATCCACGGCGGGTATGCATCCCTAGATATGCAATTTTGTTTTTGCTTTAATAACTTTGCAACTACTAAATGGATTTACACCAAATCACAAAAAGGGCTCTTTCTGGACCAAGAGCTACCTCTTTGCCAAATGGGGTGTAATTCTGGCCAGCAGGTCAGGCTTAGGTCGTGTTTAAAATCCCTATGGCAAACTGTATGGGAAACACTCATTTTTTGACCACCCATTTTTCTCGGCCCCCGTTGACGGATCACTCAGAAACTTTCCATACAGAACTAACTACAACGACGCCGCGATCACCTCAGCGGCCCCAGTGTACCATCGCGGGGACATTGCGAATATTGCAACGTCATTGAGAATATTGGTGAAAATATAAAACAATATATATTTGTACACACTCGCCGGTCACTGTCACACACTCATGTATGCGATCACAAACACGCTCAGACACTTATACACCCATTCACATACCCACTCTCACATTTATACATTCAGTCACATACCCACTCAGATACTCATGCACCCACTCACATACCCATTCAGGTACTCATGCACCCACTTACAGACTCACTCAGAGAGTGATGCACCCATGTACAGACCCTCTCAGAGACTCATGCACCTACTTAGAGACCCACTCATAAACTCATGCATACAGTCTCATACCCACTTAGAGACTTTTATACCTACTCACAGACCCACATGGGCATTCATGCACCCACTCACAGACCCACTCAGATACTTATGCACCCACTTACAGACTCACTCGAAGAGTCACACACCCATTTACAAACCCACTCAGAGACTCATGCACCCCCTTACAGACCCACTCACATATGTACTCACAGACCCACTGAGACACTCATACACCCACTTACAGGTCCACTCAGACACTCTTACACCCACTCACACACCCATACAGTCACTCCCACATTCAGTCACAGACCCTCTCAGAGACTTATGGACTCAGTCACTCACTCATACACTCAGAAACTCACACACCCACTCACAAACACACTCAGATATACACATACCCACCCACTCACCCACTCAAGGCTCATGCATCCACTCATAGACCCACCAAGTCACTCACCCTCCCAGTCACAGACCACCTGAGATACTCATGCATGTACCCATTCACTCACCCACTCAGAGACTTATGCTCTCACTCACAGACCCATTGAGACACTCATACACCTACTCACAGATCCACTCAGACACTCACACACCCATACAGTCACTCACACATTCACTCAGAGACTTATGCACCCAGTCAGTTATACACTCAGAGACTCATGTATCCACTCACAGTCACACTCAGAGACCCACGCACCCACTGACAGAACCACTCAGACATTCACACTGCCAGTGATAGACCCATTGAGATACTTATGCACTCACTCACAGACCCACTCAGACACTCATGCACCCACTCACTCACCCACTCAGACACCCACTTAGACACTCACCGATCCAGTCAGATAGTTATATACTTACTTACAAATGCAGAAAGGCACTCATGCACCTACTCACAGATTGAGGGAGAGACTTATGCAACCAATCACAGACTCATTGTGACACTGATGTACCCACTCATAGATGCACTGAGGCTGTCACGCAGTTCATTACAGAAGCATTGATAGACTGATGCACCCTCTTACAGATTCACTGAAATACTTATTCAGTGAATGAGAGACTTACTGATACAGCGATGCATGCAGTTATAGATTACACTGAAAAAGTTATGCATTGTGTTATAGAGATATTAAGGGAGTTGCACATGTTATTATACAGCCATTTAGATAGTAATGTGTTTAGTCTGTTTGTTATAATCCATTTTGCAGTTATAAGTTTTAAATGTGGTGGTGGCTATTGAATGTCTGCATTTGTTTTGTCATTTCGTGACGTATTTACGGCAATTGCGGCAACCAATATCATCGGACGCCCGGTGTCACTGCGAAAATGGAAAATCAGTTTAAATGATTGCTTTTATACAAACACCCTACAAAAATATGACTTTAAACAGTGCAGTAATAAACCCGTAGTGTCTAAAATACTGTAAAATATGTGCATATATGTGTTTTACACCTCTTAAAAAAGGCATGATCTTCGCGGTTAGCAAAGTCCTCATGAAAACATGAAGTAGGGTTCAAACACAGTTTTTAAAAACGTTACTACAAATATATGTGTACAAACATGTTCTTTAAGTTAGTAATGTGTACAGTGTAATAGTTAGAATTAATTTTTTAAGTTATCATTTTTTAATGTGGTGGTGGTCGTTGAATGTTCGCCTTTGTTTTGCGATTTCACGACGTGATTGCGATCATCGACTGATATTAAACCCCAAATGTGTATCGTACAATGTAATATGTATAAATATGTGTTAGACACTTCGCCAAACACAAGCGTTCATCGCGGTTACGGACGTCATCACGACTTCCGGCATCGCCGCGATCACGCAAAACACCAAGTAAAAGGCTTTTAATTGAAAAATTCTTACAAAAGTTAGGTTTAAAGAGTATATCAATAAACAACTTGTGTCAAATATTAATTAAAATATGTCTAAGTATGTGATCCTGAGATTTAAAAAAACATGCGCACTTCACGACTACCGATGACGCAGCGGTCTACAGAGTCACCACAAATATAAAGCACCACATTGAAGAGGTTTTTTCACAAAACCATCACATAAACTCAAATAAAAGTCTACAATACTAAACAACTAGTGTCTGCTATTAAGTAAAATCTGTCTATGTATATGTTTAAGACTTCCTCAAAAACATGCACCTTTTGCGATGCCACCACGGGTATTGCGACGTTGCCGCGAATATAAAAAATGTAAAGGAAAAAAAACTACGCTTATCAATCCACTGAAGAAAATACAAGGTTATAAAAATACAAGTTATAGAGCCATTATAGATAGAAAATACAGTTTCAAGACCTTAAAAAATCAATTAAAAAATCATAGGTGACATGAACTTTATAGTTAGGAAATCGAATTTAAAAAACCAAAGAAATACACTAAAAAATAGGTGAGTTGTTGTGAATGTATGCATGTATCTTCAAGTGTTTATGAGAGTGTGCCAACAATTATATCATTGCCTTAATTGCGGGGGTGTAGTTAGATCTCAGATACTTTTACAGTCTTCGCTGGGAGATGTATGTAAATGTACCTTTTCAACAGTTACCCACATTGGTGGACAAGTATATTGAGGTGTCCTGTATGCCAGTTGTGAGAGTTTCTGCGGTAAGTGATACAGGTGCATGGCAGGGAGTCGTAAACCTCTCTCTGCGATGGCAGCATGTAGTGTGGACATTTTTAACCTAGGTTTTCACTTGCGCAAACAAAGCTTTTTATGCCAATACACACATTTTTCAGTATGGACTGAGAGATTGCGATATGCAACATCCCTAGCAGATAATTGCACCCATGAGCAACCACTATTTTTATCACCTGTATTCAACTCCTTAAGGATAGCTGCTGTGCTGACCAATGGTTATAGTCATTCTCCATTTTGGTTATGAGTGGCAGTAGGTTGTCCAGTAGTCCTCTATTGATCAACTGCCCTTAGTATTTCATTTTTAAAGTCAGCCATTAGAAACCATCTTCCCCTACTGATGCCATTAAAATATTTCAGAACATAGGTAACATTTCGCACTTATGCCAGTTGATTTTGTATCCTGAGAACATTGAGAATGCATCATTTAAGGAGACCGCCGCTGGTATGGATGTTACGGGGTTTTAAGGCTGAGTATTATGTCGTCCAAATACAACATGATTTTTGTAGGACCCGCTGCAGTGTCTATTCCCTTGATCGTGTCTAATTGTATGATGACTGAAGCTAGGAGTTCTAATGCAATGATAAATAACAGAGGGATATGTATCATTTCTAAAAACATGTATAATTTCTGACATAAACCCACACTATCAATCAGAGTGACAATGTCATCACCTCCTCTATGAAGTTGCGGTCGATTCCTGCTCTCTCCATTGGTGTAATAAATATCCCCATTCAAACGTGTTAAATGCCTTTTTGGTGGCTAGCGAAACTGCTACTTTGTCATCATGGTCATCTCTAATTTGGCATTAGCTAATAATTATAGGTGATTCCTAGATGATCTGTCTGGCACAAAGCCAATCTGCAGGCCATAAATTAAGCATGGAAGCACTTTACTTAGTCATGCATCCAGAATCTTTGCCAGTATTTTTGTATCAATTTAATCAATTAAATAAGTCTATAGTTTGAATGGAGAATGGGAACTCTGCAAAGTTTGGAGAGGACTGTTATGATCGCTCTACAGTGATCCTGTCTAAGGCCACAAGTTGTTTCTACCTTCTTATAAACATCATGCAAGAGTGCTATGGTCTTTGTTTTATTTAACCTATACAACTCTCCTGGCAGTCCACCAATTCCAGGTGGTTTATTGTATGGGAGTTTCAGCATCAATGTCTTTATTTTCTCTGATTAAATTCCCCCCCTTAAGAGTGCTCTGCCCTCATTAGAGTCAGTAGTTTAACACTCACTAGGAAGGCTCAGCCAGCCTCCTGTGTGTCAAGGTTTCAGGAGTCATACAAGTTTCAGTGCTATTTGGCAAAGACTTTAAGTATGTCCATGGGGTCTGTGACTGTTGTGGGAGAACTTTTGTAGAGGTTCTGGAGAGCAAGCTGGGATTCTTGCTGTTTAATTTGTGCCACTAAAAGGCACCCCTCCTTTTCTCCCTATTCATATTGGAGCCAATTAACCCTTGCCAGTGCATGCTCAACTTTGCTCGTAAATGATGCATTTGTCATGTTTTTTTGGTTCTAATTTACACTGTATATCTGATGTTGCACAGATGTAATAATTGCCAGTGAAATCTCTTATTTCCATTTTTTTAAGGATGTTTGGAGTAGCTCTGTCTTGTGCCAGTAAGTGACTGAGTCTCTTATCATGTGGTCCTGCAATACAGCCTTCCCTACTGCCCACAATGTCTCGACAGCGGGCCCTGAATGTTATGTTATGTTATGTTAGCTGGATTTGTAAAGTGCATTACTGCCCAAATGCGTCTAAGCGCTGTTCAATTCCAGCTGCAAGTGTCAAAGGACTGCAAAGAATTACCAAGTCCTGAATAACCAGGTCTTTACAGCTTTCCTAAAAGAGAGGAGACTAAGGGGCCGATTCCGGTCTTGGTCGGAAGCTCTCCGAACGGGATCCGGCCAGAAAAAGTACGAGCCGTACGCGTTTTTTCCGACCGACTCGTACAGCTGTCTGACCGAGCGAGTACGATGCGAATGTACGCGTGTGTTCCGACCGAACCGTTTCCGGATCCGAACCGCTCCGACCGGCTCGTACGGAAACGAATCGCACCACGCAATGGAGATGTAATCCGACCGAGCGAGTACGATGGACGCGTCGGACAGCCGGATCGTGTCGGAGCGTCCGGCTCGAAAAAGCTCCCGGAGCTGGACTTGGGGGGGTTCGTGCCGGACCCCCCTTCACCCGTAGCCGTACGAGTCGAACACAGGGGGGACCCAAGGGTCCCCCCTAAACATGCATGTACGGTGCGAGTTGCACCGACGCGTACACACTGTAGGGGGCGCACTTGTTTGCGACGTACCCATTCAGTCACTGGGAGCCCATGTCCGCGTTGTACGACCGGCTCCCATTGACTTCAATGGGAGTCCGACCGAATCGAGTCCGGCAGCATGCGGCCGCATCGTACTCGCTCGTTCGGACTGCAGGAGTCCGGCTCGGTCGGAAATCTCTCTGGATCCGGCTCGGTCGGAGAGTTTTCCGACCCAGATCGGAATCGGCCCCTATGTGCTGTTTTTATACAGAAAGGGAGTACGTTCCATGTTTTGGATGCTTCAAGTACAATGCTCTTTCCACCCCATCGTACTTGTTCAAAACTTGCAAGTACTAATAGTTTTGTATTTGCTGAGCGAAGATTTCTGGTGGGGAGATAGTGTTTGAAACTCTGGTCCAATAAATTAGGACCGAGATCATGAAATGCCTTGTGAGCTAGACATAGCACCTTAAAGGTGATTCTTTGTTTAATAGGTAGCCAAGTCAGATTTTTTAATTCTTGGGACAGTAGGCAAAATTTAGGAATTTTCAACAAAAGTCTAGCTGCAGCGTTTTGCAGGACCTGAAGTTTATTTATATTGTACTTGTGAGTAGTCAGAAGCAGACTATTGCAATTGTCTATTTTAGACAAAATTAAAAAGGTAACTAATGTCTTTTGCAAGTTAGTGGGTATAAAAGGCTGAACATTTTAACTCATGAAATCTAATTTCTGGGTCAACATCATTTTTTCCTATGGAGACAACAATTTGGGTGTCGTCAGCATAGGATGTAAGGGAGAATCCAAAGCTTCTTATCAAATCAGCTAGTCGGGAGACATAGATGTTAAAAAGAGTAGGGCTCAATGTGGATGCCTGCGGGACTCCTCATGCAAGGGAAAAAGGACAAGAAGCAAATTTCTCCAATTTTACTACTTGCTCTCGATTTGTGAGGTATGATTTTATCAGATTCCAGGCCCTGCCTGTGACCCCGCAGATTGCTAACCGGCTTAGTAATAATTCATGATTAACAGTATCAAAATCCGCCAAGAGATCAAGCAGGATAAGGGCTACCCCTTTTCCTTGATCTAGAACCTGCCTGATCTCTTCGGTTTCCTTGAATAAGGCTGTCTCCGTGCTGTGGCCCTTACGCAAGCCAAATTGGGTCGCATCGAAGAGATTGTTGGATTCAATAAAGGTTACCAGCTGGTCATTCAGAAATGTTTCAGCTATTTTAGCTGGTAGTGGGAGACGGGATATTGGGCGATAATTGCTTGGTTCATTCTGGTCAAGTGAAGTTTTTTTAAAAAGAGAAATCAAGGCTGCTTTTTTCCAGCTATTTGGGAAAATGCCTGTTTCACACATGGCTTCGTAGATAGGCGTTAGTTTAGATGCAATGACTTCTGCTGCCAGTTTAGTTATATTAGGCGGGCAGGGGTCATATGGCAAGCCCGAGGTAGCAGTTTCCAGTAGCTTTCTAGTGTTTACAATTGATGGAGCAAGAAAATCTGTCATAAATTTGGTTGCATCGAGGGACTGATTGCTGATATTGTCAGATATTGTAGTAGTTGATGGTTTAGAATTTGTGAATTTTTTAAAGATTATTTCTACTTTTTCTATGAAAAAATATGACATCGCATCACAAAAAGATTGATTAGCAACCAGGGATTTTTTATTGCAATTGCTTGTTAGCTCCGTGATTGTTCGGAAAAGTTCTTTAATTGAGTCTTTGGCTTCCTCAATCTTCTTTGTGAAATATGCTGCCTTGGTTTTCAAAATAAGATCTTTATATATGACTATATGTTGTTTGTAATTTTCCTTCTTTTCTTCTTTCTTGTTTTCTGCAGTTTTGCTTACATTTCCTAAGTTCCAAAGAGAACCAAGTTGTTTTATTTTAACTGTTTTGACTGTGGCTTCTTGATTCGATGCAGTTTCAAACTATTTATTATGTTGTTTGGCTGCTACCTCAACATCATTTACAAAAACTAAAGGTGGGTTCTCCAATATTTCAATAAGGTGATCAGACTGCACATTTTGCCAATTTCGTGAAAGGAGAGTAGGAATCCCTTTTAGCATCAAGGTATGAATGAAGATGGTTTCTCAGTTTAGATTTTTTCACTGGTATTTTATATCTAGGGACAGTCATATGCCATATCTTTAATGTCAGAGCTATATGCCACTGATTATGATAAAAGTGTATCGGGGAGTAGTCAGTTTGCCCCTTCCAGTATCAAGCAGTCAGACACCTTTTAAAGCAATGTATTAGACATAAGAAAGGAGTCTATCCTGGAGCACATGCCACGCACACATGATGTGCAAGTATATTCTCTATCCCTCGGGTGGAAAAAGCACCAAGGATCTAATACGCCATGGTCCTGTATAACATCACCCAATACAGCCCTGTCGTGGGCATTGTGTTCGTCAATAGGACCATTTCTCTTTGTAATTGGGTTTCTTGCTAGGGTCCAATACCCTCCCACAACTGTACTAGTATTTCCCATTCCAGTAAGGATTTGAAAGAGGGACGAGAGAAATTTGATTATGGCAGTATTCGGTGGGTAGTCCACCAAAATATTGTATTAAAAATATTGTGAGGCAGAAATGTTCTGTCAAAAAAATTGTGATGGGAAGAATATTGTCGAATAGAATATTGATGGATATAATTTTTTACTATTATTTTATATTGTTGAAAATATCATTGTGTTTTATGTGTATTTGGTATATGTTTTTATTATACTTAAATATAGTTTGATTTTTTAAATGTATGCTATAATTTGTAATATAAATTTAGAAGTGGAATGTTGTGTTCATAGGGGAACAGGGTGGGAAGTAGATATTATGAATTTTTGTAAACTTTTTTTGTTTTTCCAACACAATTTGATTTTTATTGTGTTTTTGTAAATATGTTCATTGGTTTAAATTTGTTAAAATGTTTGTGATTTTTTTCTGAAATTAGAAAAATAAATTTACGTTGTGTACATTCTTAGTTATTGTTTGTTATATTTTTTTGCGATAAAGTATATTTTTTATATTGTTAGTATATAAATAAATACTAAATATCTGATGTCATTTTTTCAATTTGTTTTACTGTTGCATTTATCATTTAACTTTTCCTTTTGTATTTTTTTAAAACAATTTACTTATTTATTTTTTATGAAAACTGTTTTGCTATTGTTTGTTAGTGGTCTTTTCAAAAATATTTAATGCTAACATTTTGTTAAAAAAAATTATTTCTACTTTTTTTTAACATTATTATTGTTTAAAGTACGGGCAAATATATTTTATATGTTGTTTTTTATTATACAATATGATGTATGCATGGTTTTTATTTATGTGTTTTGAATGTTTTGCATTTCTATTTTTGTCTTATTTTTATAGTTATTGTTATTTATTTATATATTATGTTTTTGTTCGTTTTATTTATTTTGAGAATTGTTCTTTTGATGACACTTTCCCCAATGTTTGTAAGTTTGCAGTGGGAATAGTGCATCTGCACCCTCCCTCCCATAGTGCAATGTTTTTACCAACGTGGCCATGTTTGGACTGGTAATTTTAAATGTAACCCTCTCAAAGTGCAACACTTTTCCCAATTTAGTTAATTTAGGTTTTAGAGTAGTAATTCTGCCCCGTCTAATAATTTCCCCAATACGGTTCGATGGGAGTAGGAATAGTAAATGTGACCCCTCCCAACCCCCAAAGTCCAATACTTTCCCAATGTGGTTTGATTTGGACTGGGTATAGTCAATATGATCCTCCCAAAGTCTAACATTTTACCCAACATGACTATGGGCCTGATTATGATGTCGGTGGTACCGCCACTGACAGACCATCGGTGGCGGTCCCACCGACATTCAGCATAGCGGTCCGACCGCCACGGTATGATGCGGTCAGTTGGGCCACAGCGGTCAGATGGACCAACCGACGCTTCCGACAGGCTCAGCGAGCCCTTTGGGGCATCGGTCAGATCGAAATCCCTACAATGAAGGTGGTGCCTGCACACGCACCGCCATAGGAATTAGGATGTCCCTCTCTGACAGACTTTCCAAGGCGGTCCGACCGCCATGGAAAGGCTGTCAGAAAGGGACATTGGGGCTAGTGGCAGGGCCCGTCCTCCGTGAGCCTCCACTATGTGGCCCTGGGGGCACCTGTGGTTTTCCCACAAACATCCATGCACCGTGTGCCAGGCATGTGGTGCCTGGCACACGGTGAATGGATGTTTGAGAAATGCTCTTTACCATTACGGCTTGCGCCTCGGCCCTTTTCCTGGGCTGCTGCTCAAGCGGCAATGATAAACAGCATTTTATGACCACCTCCACGGTGGTCACATCGTTATTACGCTGTCGGGATCGCCTACTCCTTGTCGGACAGTCCTGTGCCCGAAACGATGGCAGTCGGAAGCTCGTCCGACTCCCATCGTAATGAGGCCCTATATTTGGAGTGCCAATAGTGAATCAAACCCCCTCAAAGTCCAACATTTTCCCCAATGTGTCAAAGATTGACTTGGGAATTGTAAATCTGACCCTCTCCAACCCACAAAGTCCAACACTTTCCTCACTGCACTTAAGTTTGGAGTGAAAATAGTAAATATGAGTCCTCCAAACACTTCCCCAATGTGGCTATGCTTGTATTGGGAATAGTATATTTGACCACACTAGAGTCTAACATTTTCCCCAATGTGGTTTGGTTTGGGGTGGGAGTAGGAAGTTTGTTCCCCAACCAACCCCAAGGTCCAACACTTTCCCCAATTTGGCTATGTTTGGGGTGGGAATAGTAAATCACAGGCCCTGAAAGTCCTTGATTTTTCCCAATGTGGCAAAGGTTAGAGTAGGAATGGGAAACCACTTCCTCAAATATGGTTAAATTTGGGGTGTGATTAATAAATCTGCCCCTTGAAAGTCCAATATTTTTCTCAATGTTATTAAATTTAAGTATGGAGTGCGTTAGTAAATTTGATCCCTCTAAAGACTAACTCTCTCCCCAATGTGGTTAAGGTTGGAGTTGGATAGTATATCTAGCTCTCCCCAAGCTTCAACACATTCCCCATTTTGGCTAAGTTTGGAGTGGGAATAATAAATCTCCCCAAGGTCCTACACTTTCCCCAATGTAGTTGAATTTGGATCAGGAATAATAAATCTGATCTCCTTAACCCTTTTGCTGCGTGCGTCGGCCAACGGCCGTCGCGAGCACTACCTCGGTAGTGCTGCGCACGTCCGTTGGCCGACACGGCCCCGCCCGCTTAATAGAACGTTCCGCACTGGCGCGGAACGTTCGAAGCAGTTAAGGTGTTATAGTGTTACATTTTCTTTATATTGTTGATTTTGTAGTTTATAGGTATAGTAACATTTACTGTAAAAAGTTGAATAATCTTTTAATGTATTTCTATTAAGCATCAGTTTTATAGTTTTTTTGTTATACACATTTTCTAAACATGCCTTTTTATATACCCATGTTTTAATTAGAATATCTTTGAATAATCGCAACTGTACTGGAACTTTTTTTATTATCAACAAAAACAATTTTTGGTGTAAATAAATTAACATTTACATATGTTGCAGGTTTAGTGCATATACATTTTTGTTAACATGTCAAATAGTCATTTTTAAAATGTAAGTTATTTTTCAAATTGTTTCTTATTAATTATAATATATTAAAAAGTACTGTGCAAAATGTTAGCATTTGTTTTTCAGTATTTGTACTATATATAGTTTACATTTTATACATTGCTTTTAACAGAAAATAAATTGTTACATTGTTATCATGTTTTTGGTTAATTTACATTTACATGAGTTTTTTTTCATTCACCTATTCCACCTTTTCCTATGGGATGCAAACTATCTGCTATTTTTTTCAGGTTTCTTTAACTTTGTAGTCTGCATTCATACTTTTTGTGCTTTTTGTGCTCTACTTACTAAACAAAATATCCTCTATAACTTAATAGAGATTTGATGTATGTTGGTGATGCCAGTGTTTTATTCCTGGGTTTTAGAGTATACAAATATATAATAAGTATTTTTAAATATAATGCGTCAATAATATTTATTTTATAATTTTACATTGTAGCTTCATATTTTATGTTATTTGTTAGAACAATATTTAAATTTTATTTGTAGATTTTTGTTTTGCAGGGCTTTTTGCTACAGTTTTTTATGAGAGTTTTCATTTGTTGAAGTCTGTTGAGAGAAAAAGATTTTTTGGTAGCCTTCAAGTTTGTCTTTCTTGCACTTCTAAAGGTATGTGTCATTATTTTCTTTTTTCGTTTTTGGAGATTCTCATCTTGTAGAGGATTTATATGTATTTTGGAGAAAAATATATTGGACAGTTTTAGTAATTTATCATATTTATTTAATTATGAATTATTCTCCGGGGATATTTATTGTAAAGCTTACTTTTTTCTTGTTTTAGTGATCTTTTGCTGTGTAGATTTCTTTTTATCAATCAATCAATCAATCAGGGAATTGTAAGCGCGCTACTCACCCGTGAGGGTCTAAAGGCGCTGAGGGGGGGGGGTCCGCAGATCTGTTTAGCCGAAGAGCCAGGTATTGAGGGTCTTCCTGAAGGTGTTCTGGGAGGGGGCGCGTCTGATGTCTGCCGGTAACTCGTTCCAGGTCTTGGCTGCAATGTGAGAGAAGGATCTTCCGCCTGCTCTGGCTCTGTGGATGCGTGGGTTTTCGGCCAGTGCGAGGTTGGAAGATCGGAGGTTTCTTTTGGGTACGTGGAAGTTGATTCTGTTGTTGAGGTATTTGGGTCCGTTGTTGTGTAGGCATTTGTAGGCGTGAGTGAGGATTTTGAAAGTGACTCTTTTCTCCACAGGGAGCCAGTGGAGACTTCGTAGGTGTTGGCTGATGTGTTCATGTCGGGGGATGCAGAGGACGAGTCTGGTGGCGGTGTTCTGTATTGTCTGGAATTTGCGGAGTAGGGACTTGTTGATGCCGGCGTAGAGTGCGTTTCCATAGTCCAGTCTGCTGGTGATGAGTGAGTGGGTGACTGTCTTCCTTGACTCAGGGGGGATCCACTTGAAGGTCTTGCGGAGGATGCGGAGGGTGTTGAAGCAGCTGGAGGTGACGGCGTTGACCTGTCGGTTCATGGTGAGTGATGAGTCGAGTACGATGCTGAGGTTTTTGGCGTGGTCTGTGGGGGTAGGTGGGCTTCTGAGGGCGGTCATCCACCAGGTGCTGTCCCATGCAGAAGGGGTGGTACCGAGGACTTCTGTCTTCTTGGCGTTGAGCTTCAGGCAGCTGTTGGTCATCCAGACTGCGACGTCTTGCATTCATTTCTGTAAGTTGAGTTTGGCAGTGGTGGGGTCTTTGGTGAGGGAGAGGATGAGCTGGGTGTCGTCGGCGTAGGATACGATGTTGAGGCCGTGTTGTCAGACGATGGCTGCGAGGGGGGCCATGTAGATGTTGAAGAGGGTGGGGCTCAGTGATGAACCCTGTGGGACTCCGCAGGTGATTTTCGTGGGGTCGGAGAGGAAGGGTGGGAGTCTAATCCTTTGGCTTCTTCCGGTGAGGAATGAACGGATCTCTGTGCTGTGGTTGCTTCGGAATCCGGATTGGGACGGGTCGAGGACGGCGTTCTCTTCAATGAATCGTGTCAGTTTCCTGTTGACTGTTTTCTCTGCAACTTTGGCTGTGAAGGGGAGGAGCGAGATGGGCCGATAGTTCTTGAGGTCGGTGGGGTCAGCTGTGGGCTTCTTGAGCAGGGGTCTGACTTCTGCGCGCTTCCAGTCGTCTGGGAAGGTGCCTGTTTTGAAGGTGGTGTTGATGGTGCGCTGTAGTTCTGGTGCGATGGCGGCCATGGCTCTGTGGTAGATGTGAGGGGGCAGGGGTCGGTGGGGGCCCCTGAGTGGATGCTTTTCATGGTCGAGGCGGTGTCTTCGGCCGTGATCGGTGTCCCGTTGGAGATGGTAGGTTGGCTGGTGTTTCTGGGGGTGCGGGGGGCCGTCTGTGGCGCCTGGTGGATGGTCGATGAAGTTGTCGTAAAGGTTTTTGATCTTGAGGTGGAAATCGGTTCCAAGTTTGTTGCAGAGGTCTTGGGATGGGGTGATGTCTGTGGCTTCGCTGCGTGGGTTGGTGCATTCTTGAATGACACTGAAAAGTTCCTTGGAGTTGGTGGAGTTGGCCAGGATTTTGTTGTGGATGAAGTTCCTCTTGGTGGCTCTGATCTGGTTGTGGTAGCCCGTCATGGCGTCCTTGTAGGTGGTGTGGTTTTTGGTTGTCTTGGTTTTTCTCCAGTTCTTCTCCAGGCATCTGCAGGTGCGTCTGGCTTCTTGGAGAGTGGTGGTGAACCAGGCGGCTTTCCTGGGGCGTTGTCTGTCGGGGTTGTGTAGCGGGGCGAGCTCGTCTGCGCAGTTGGAGATCCAGGTGTGGAGTTCTCTGGCTGCTTCATTTGCGTTGGGTGCCCAGGTGTGGTTGTCTTGGGTGAGGGTGGAGTTAAATTGCACGTCGGTAACCTTGCTCCAGTTCCTTCGAGGTGGGCGTGGGGCTGGTTTGGGTGCCTTGGGTTTGTTGATGGTGAAGGGTACGCAGTGGTGGTCGGTCCATGGCGGCTGCGTTGTGTGGCTGAATTGGATGCTGTTTCCTGCCGCAAAGATGGGGTCGAGGGAGTGTCCTGCTCTGTGGGTCGGTGTGTTGACGAGTTGTTTAAGTCCGATGCTGGCGAGGTTGTCACGAAGGATAGTAGAGTTGGGGTCGCTGGGGTTGTCGAGGTGGATGTTCAGGTCTCCAATGAGTATGTAGTTTATTGAGGCGATGGCGTGGGGTGCGATGAAGTGGGTGATGGTGGTGGCGAAGGGTGTTCGGGGGCTGGGGGGTCCGTAGATGAGGGTTCCTCGGAGTGTGGCTTTGGGGGTGGTCTGGATCTGGAAGTGCAGGTGTTCGGCAGAGGGGAAGGTTTCGCTGGAGGTGGTGAGGCGGAGGGTGCTCTTGTGGGCGATGGCGAGGCCCCCTCCTGGGTGGTTGGGGCGGTCTTTCCTCTGGATCTTGTATCCGTCAGGATGGCGGTGCTGATGTCAGGGGCAGAGGATGCGTTGGTCCAGGTCTCTGTGAAGAAGGCGATGTCGGGCGAGAGAGAGTTGAGAAGGTTCCAGATTTCCATGGCGTGTTTGTGTACAGAGCGTACGTTGAGGAGGATGCATTTTAGGGTGTCGCCGGGGCTGGCGTCGGCGGTGTTGGAGGCCGGGGTGGCGGTGAGGGTCAGGCGGCAGTGGAGGCAGGAGAACTGGCCGTGGGTCGTGTTTGGCGAGGTCTGTTGGCATTCTCTAAGTCTTCCAGGGTTGAGTGCATGGAGGGTGGTGGTGTCGTAGTGATGGGTAGAGGGAGGTCCAGGGTTCCTGGCGCTGGCCACGGTCGGGTCGCGGATGGGCGAAGATGAACTTGCCTTTGGTGCCTTCGGTGCACCCGCTGCACGCGTCTGCTGCGCGACCGCGCAGCGGCCGCCATTAAGTAGGGGAGGTGGGAGGGAGGAGAGGCTGGGAGGCGGGAGCAGGGGAATTCCGGGTGGGAATTCCGGGGGGGAGGGGCCGCAGGGGCCGCAGGGGCAGCAGCAGCGAAAGGCGAAAGGAACAGGCAGGCACGAGAAAATAAAAACAGTGGTGGAATTAGAGCAAGACACAGATGGGCACAATAACAGTGGCACAACAGGGAAAAATTAAGGGAAAAAAAACGGCTGAGAAAGGTTACGGTGGTTGCAGGCAGTCTGGTCCCAGTTGGAGCGGGCAGTAGGCGCAGGAGCGGGCAGCAGCCTCGAACCTCCCAAGGAGGAGGTCGGGTCTGGAGGCAAGAGACAGCACAGCGGAGCTGCGGGGAGAGAGTGGACCTAGACCGAGGTCTTTTATGATGCATTTCAATTTGACAGAGCGATACCGTCCTGCTGTTAATGCTTTTAAGGATGCATTTTGAGGTATGTGTGGTGTCCTTGTTTTATACCGTTTTTTAATTGGGAAAGCATTTCTATCTGCTAACTACCTTTAAGTTTAATTTGATAGGTTGGTTGAAGAATAGTTTGAATTATTTTTTGCTCTTTTTATGGTAAATGATAATTAGTGTATGGTTGTAAGTGTATTATATATTGATGTTACTTATAGTTGATATTTGTATTTATGTAGATGTAGACTGTTTGGTTTTCAATAATGCCGATTTTCCAGTGTTCGATTTTTTGATTTTCATTGTTTTTGTTCTGTTTCATTAACTGTCATGTAGTGATAATATCTGGTATTTCTCTATTTTCAATACTGAAATTTAGATATGTTTTCAGCTATTTTTTGTATGTAGATATTTGCTTTTTTTCTGTTTAATTATAAGGCCATGATATTTAGGTTGTCCATGTTCTTTTGGTGACATGTTCATATTTCTATATTGTTTTTCTTAATATAGTGTTATACAACCATTCAATGCATCTGCAGCGCCAAAATTAAAAACAGTGCTATATGTCTAAAAGTTGGTAAAAACATATCTCCCCTGTGGGTCCAGAAATGTTTTTAGTACTGTGTTTTTAATGCCTTGTGTATAAGGATGGCTATCCCACTTCTTTTTGATGATGTTCACTGTGGTGTATTTGATGCAGTTTCTAGTGAGCCGATCGTGCATCTACTGTGCATCTCTCGCCCCGCCAAGTCCCTTTTTAGGCTGAGCCTGCAGGCAGCACACATGCACTGTCACTTGGCGATGATCTGGTGTATCTAAAAAAAACCCCTTTCTTAAAGGGAGCTTTTAACCCGCCCATTACTTACCATTCGTGAAATCATTATCACTCTTCTTTGCTTCCTTCTAATTCAGCAGCAAGTGCAATACTGTCACTTTCTGCATCCTTTCCTTGTCTTTGTGTGGCGCATGGCCCAAGTACAGATTGATTTACTTTAATTAGCGTCCGTCCGCTGTTATTGAGGTACTTAGTTTTTTTTTGCATTTTCAAATATTGTGAACTTGACCTGAACAGAAGATATTGGGGCGCTTTACCTGAGCTCCAGTAACATTATACAAGTTCACATTCATTTTGTTTTTAAGGCAGGTTGGCACTAGCTTTTTTACGCTAAGTCACAGATTTCCCATGCAGTGATGTGTCTTGAGTGAATCGCTTGATGTTGTATACCACTTTACGTTTCATAGAAAAATAGTGTTAAATGTGCAAAATATGTTTACCATCAGTTTAAAACGATAGTCTTCCCTTTTGTTATTCTTTCAACTGTTGCTAACTGAGGTATGTGAAATACATGATGCCCTCAGAATTTCTACACCACGACACAGCAACCTACCCTCTCCACTCTTCCTGCCTTTACTACTTTTTCTAAGTTAACATTTCTTTTAGGTTCAACCACTGTCATAACATTATCTTCCTATTTCGTATTCATTGTTTCTACACATTATTCAACACTTTTGCACTATACCATTGCAGCATCATCACTTAATTTATGGGTGTTAACATGACCCTAAACTCTCTCTTTGCTTTTGTTATTGGCGTTCATAGTTAAATGAACATGCCGCATCTCGTCATAAGCTGAACTTTAAAACTAACATGATGTGACATGATGGCTTGACATTGATATGTATTGTTTAATGTTTTCATCTCAAATCAAATATTAATTTCTCTGTGGTTTTTAAAAAATATGAGATGAAGGAAGTATGCATCTGTTCAGCACCCAAAGCAATTCAGTGTATTGCATTTTAAGCTTGAGCTTATGACAGTGCATGTGCTGCATGCACTCTTGATAGCAAGATGTATTGTTTACAATAATGGGCTTAGAGCTCGTGCGTTGCTTACCATTTTTTGGCTTCAGTGTTACTGTTCTTTGGTGCCTTCTAATTTGTCAGCGCTGACCAAGCATCACTTCCATTCCTTTCTGTGGTGCATGGACCAAGCACAGATTGATTCAACTTAATTAGTGACCGTCCGCTTCTTGCACTGTGATTGCGGTACTAATTTTTTTCCCCGGCCCACCCATCAGTTCTCCAAGCTGGTACCTGGCTAAAAAAAACACCTATGATGCAAGCACTTTTTTTTCTTGACTTCAAGCCATGTTGCACAGCAACTCACCCTGTTGTGCAACACGTCTATAAAAACATTGACAAAGCCAATAGATCTTGCATTGGCTAGACCTATTGGCTTTGCCAATGCTTGTTAGTTTTGCTGCTTCTGTGGGAGTCAAGTGGGCCTCTTGTAAAAGAGCTATGTCTGTTTTTTTAGTTGCTAGATATTCCAAGATTTTCAAACTTGCTTAGCCCACTCCTATTTTTCACCTTTTGCTGGACCCTATATTTTGCTGGCAATAGACCTTTGTGCCTTTAACTTGCTAGCCACTAGTAAAGTGCCTGTGTTCTTCCTTTAAACATGGTCAAATTTCTAATTCCTAATTGGTATATTTAACTTCCTAATAAGTCCCTAGTATATGTTACAAAGGGCTTAATTCCGAGTACGGCGGTCCTTGGACTGGTGTACTCGCAGTGGCTGTCCAACCGCCACCACCCCAGCAGTCCAACTGCAGCATTACGATGGTGGTGGTGGGACTGCCACAAGACCACCACCTCTGCTGGAATCCAGGATCTTGCTGCGGTGGCGGTGTGAAAAGGGGAAGAAAATGATGATGGCACTACAGAGCAGACTACGACCCGCATTTCCACTGCCCATTTTATGGCGGGGAACCCGCCATGAAAAGGGTAGTGGAAATGCAGGTGTGGGGGCCCTAAGAGGCCCCCCAGGCACATTTGCGAATGGGGGCCCATGCGGGAGGGGCACGAATTGCACCTTCATGTGTGCACTGTGTGGCATGGATGACATGGTGCATGCTACACCGTGCATGAATGTGCTGTAGGCGCTTTTATGGTGGCAGTATGCTGTTTAGGCTTTCCTATGAGCCTAACATACCCACCACCGTGAAACCGCCGCCGCACCACCGGACCGCCCGCCCTCCCACCCTGGATTCAACTCATAATCCAGCTAGTGGGTTCACCAGAGGCTTGGCGGTCTTCCTGGGACCGCTGCGGTGGCAGTATTACAGGAAGAACACCAAACTTGTAACATGTCCCAAAGTGTTGCCAAGTCTTTAAGTTAAATATCACTGGTGGACTGAAGCACCTATTGTGCCATTCACTACAGTAAAAGTTTATGGCTTCGTGCCAACCAGTGTAGTCTGACTTTAGCAGTGTAAAAACTGCAATTCGACTTGTCAAAATAAACCCTTTTGAGAGGTCAAAACCTCCCGTTTAAAAATTGCTAAGTCACCCTTATGTAGGCCTTGTAATCCACAAAGCATGGTGTATGGTACTGTTGCAGGCCTAGCTGTCCTCTGTAGAAAACCAGAGTACAGATTAAAATATTAATACTGTATCTCAAGAATGGGACTAGCTAGAAAAATAATGATGCTGCTATTTTTAATTGTTATTAAACAAATGGTGAAGTTGGATTTTAATAAATATTAAGAAAAAGTAACTTTTAGAAAGTTACTTTTTCCCTTCCTGAAGTTCCTAGAGGCTAATTTGATTTGCTCTCCTACTTCTGACAGCCGGTAATTAACATTTTAATAGGTGTGAAAAAGGTGTAAAGTGCCTCCCAGGAGCAAACAATAGGCTTACCTGAAAGGGCAGAGTGGGGCAGGGTGGGGCTGTGAGCATTCTTTTTGACATTACACTGTCAAATCCTGCTTGTATGTCAAATCTCGCTTGGCAGGTCTGCTGAGTTTTTACATAAACCACTGGGGCACAATTGAAAGGAAGGGAAACAGGATTCCAAAACAATTCTTGTTTATCCACTGACTGGTTGTTGGAAAATCCTGCTTTTTTTTTACCAGACATCTGTCTATGTTTATTAGGGTACAGCGCCTGCCCCAAACTGGGTTTTAGTGTTAGATGTGGGAGGACACTAAGATTACCATAGTACTCCCCCCACCCACATCCTCAGCCCTCTGAGACCAAGTTTAATGTGGCAAAAGACGACTGCCAGCTTTAAAATGTGCAAAGTGGATAGGGTTGGCACCCACTTCAGAACACCTATGGACCTCAGGAGGTCATGTGAGGACCCCATCTGCTGTCTGTGACCTGAGAAGAGCCCTGAAGGACTGGACCTGCTCTCTCTTGTACAAAGAAGTGGACCACAAAGGTCAGAAGGCTGACCTCCTGTTAAAGATATAGGGACAGAACAAGCTACTAGAGGCCTTCTCATGCAACTGCACAGCTGACCAGTGGCAACTTGACAGGGACTGGACCCTGCTGTTTGGCCTCTGCTTGAAACCCTTTAAGTCTCTAAGTGCTATGATTACTTTTTTTGGTACTGCATAAATATTTTACACATGTGCCCTAGCTTAAGCATGTCTGTTCTGTGCCATACCTACCATGGGGTTGAGCTCAGGTTAAATTAGGATTTTGTGGTTATTTCTTGAGGTGGATAGTGACACACCCCAAATAATAATCCACTTTCTTACAGGGACAGTCTGTGAGGCACTCTGCCCATGTAATGATGAGCTGTCCTAGCAGGGCTACTCAGCATTTTGACACAATCTCAAATAGTACGTTGGGAAAAGAAGGAGGTAAGAAAAGTGGTAAGGGAAGCAGAGGGTAGGTGGAATGTGAAAATAGCAAGAAGTGTGTATATAACTCTTGTATGGTTGTGAGCAAAAGTGTCTATTGTCTATATCATTATGGTAGAGTGTGGTATATATATCGCGTGTCAGGCAGTATGTTGTCCATTAGCTCCTTATGAACCTTTAAAGGTATTAAAGAGAGGTATTGGGGAGAGGAGTTGGCCTAACGGCTAGGGCGGTCGACCTCGAATCTGGGGAACTGGGTTCGAGTCTCGGCAATGACGCTGAACATCCTGTGATTCTGGGCAAATCACTTAATCTCCCCGTGCCTAACAAAAATGAATGTGTCCTCATGTAATGCAACTGGTGCTATGTAAAGCGCTCTGATACCCGATTCGGGTCAAGTTCGCGCTATATAAAACTCTGTTAAAAAAATATATATATTTAAATACCAAGTATTGCCCAAGTTAATTTTGTTAAAACATTACCAATCGACTATCTAACTTTAAACAGTTGGGTCAGCCTGTCAAGCCTTCCCGCTCCTCCCATTCCAACATAAATGAGAAAGCAAGAAATCTACCAAGAATTTCCCAATCATTCCAGGGGTTCTGAGTCAGATCAAGGTCTATCCTGGGCAGTGAAACATGATGGCATACCTGAGTCAACTAGACAATGTTTTATTATTTATTAGCAAAGCAATAAGTTGACAAAAGGTCTAGGGTACAGAAGGGTAGTATATTTTCAACATGACTTGGGATTCTCTTTTTCATTTTACAAAATTTAATTTTGTGTGCTTCAGTTTTTAGGGACCAGAGGGTAGCCATCATGTGCTTGTGTGGGGTGGTGTCCCTCTTTCCATTCTTGCCTTCAATGGAGATTTGGATTTGTCTCTATCTCTTCGTGAATGTATTTGACCATGTCTATTATTGGCTGCCCATTTTGTGTCCAGTCCATCTCATGAGATCCCATTGTGTCCAAAAGGCTTCCAAATCATCAGGTTCCGGATAATCTTTATTTGTGACCAAGTGACCATATCTAGTGTGTCACTGCAGAGATGGGTCGGAGGGCTAAGAATGTTTTCTTTCCAGCATCCCATTTTGGGAGAAATCTCTGCCAAAAAATCTGTAATGTTAGTCTCATATAAGTGGGCCATTTTGACTCCTCGCCACTTTCTATTACTTGCCAAGAATGTCAGTGACATAGGAAGTAGACTATGATCAGCCTAAGATGGTCTGTATAATTCTGTTGTCTCCTGGACTGAACTCTATTAACTCTCTCAAATTCCAGGGGTGGATCGAACAGTTGTTGTGTGAGTTTTGGTATGAAAATTGCTAAGAAGGCTTGCATGTCATCTTTCTCAAATCCTTCTGGTATTCCTGAGAAACTGAATTTATTCCTCCTGCTTTGTCTAAAGCTCTTGCCCGATATCAGGACTGTTGTCAATGCGGTAAATGTGGTTTTCTAATACAGTCATCCTTTTCTCAATGGAGTTTCAGTGGGCCTGGAAGGGTGCTAAGTCTGCACCAACGATTTGACCTCTGGGGCCATTGTCATTATGTCTTCGCAAACTGATCACTTGGTTGCTGCCTATTCTTTCAGAAGCATGTCCATGGTAACTTCTGCCATATGTGCAGGTGCAGCTTTAGTTTTTCCACCTGCTACCTCAGAGAACAGAAGCTGACATGACAATTTGGATTTGGGCAAAGGGTGTGGCGCTCTCATGCCTGGGCACTGTATCTAGAATGCGAGGTATAGTTACGCTATTGTGGGGATAATCATACAAGCCCGGGATAGGTGTACGGTTGAGATTTTTGTCACTTGTTGATCAATTGCAGGCCCGAGTAAAGTTTTCAGTATGCACCTGTCACACAGGGCATGTTCTAGGTGCCAAAAAGATAGCCTTTTGTTTGTGGTAGTCAATAGCTTGCCAGGCAGGTCACCATATATAATAAAGTGTAACTTGTCCATCTCTCCTGGTAACATAGCAGCACAGTTCTCTTTCAAGGGCACTGATTCTACATCACATTGTTCACAAAGCCTATTATAACCAAGGTCTTGCTTTTGTTCAATCCAGAGTTAAGTGCTACACTCCAAAGCGGACCCTGCACTCAGCAGAAGCCTACTTGTTCTCTGAATTTTAAAAATGTGACTAGGAGGAAGAGCTTTCTCATATCTGGCCCTTGAATTAAGTAACTATTTTCCCACATAGACTGGCCATTTAAAGTTTTGAAATGCCTATAAAACTTGGTTATTATTCAGAACCTGTTCTCATTATCTAGCCCAGAGCCAGTACACCCTTTATAGGTAACTTTTCACGCTTTACGAGTAACTATCATCAAACAGAGAATACAGCGGGACATGTAATTTGCTGATCATTCGAGTTGACCGTGGGTATTGATCTCATCCCTAACAATACAAACCCTGATTAAGAAATTTACAGGATACTTTAAGTCATCTATTTTCACCCTGAGTTGTCACACCATGTCGAGAAATGCTGAGCCGAATTTTGTTAGAGGTAATATATCCTCCTAGTTCACAAGTATCACCACAGGCTCACCTGAAAAGGAACAACCAACTTCTAATTAAAAAGAAATCTCTGAGTGCCTTTCAACCCCAAGCTCCCTCACTTTCAGCAACTTTAACTTTATGTGAGAAGTTTTTTAGACAGCTGCTCGGACCACCACCAGCTTCCTCTCCTCAATAACAATCTTTTGATTATCTTGAAGTCAGAGATTTTGTATCTCTGAAGCTCAATACCAAGATCTAGAAATATTAAATGTCTTGACAGTATTAACGAATAGAAAAAGACCGAAGGGAAAACGAAGGTTGATGATGGAGAACTTCTGGGGCGAATGCTCAGGATTTTGAAACATTAGCGTGAAGTAAGACTGATCTTACACCGTAAAACTCCTATCTGAAATGTCAATGGATAGTTGTCAGTCATTGAGTGCCACTAAAGATGATCTGACGTTGCCCGCAGTGAAATGTGCCCCAAACAGATCTATATGAGTATGAGTTGCAGAAAGTCCTAAAAATCACCCTCTAGTGGAGATAGTAAACGTGAGAGTTAAAAATAAGCAGTTCCTCAATCAACCTTGGTGTTCTTGAACATTCAGTGCTAGTGCTCCTCCAAATTCAATAACAAAATACCAAAAGTCAAACATAATCAGCCTTTGCCATTCAGGATTTTCTCTTTCTTTCCTATTTTGTTGCTTTTAAATGTTATCTTCGATACAGTATATTTTATGTTTTTGCAGCTGCATGGCTGTAATACTAACATAGGATCACTTACTGGAATTTTTGACTGATCTTTTGTTTTCATAGGTGCATAAATGTGTTTTCAATGATTAGTGCTTGGCAATTTAGCCACAGGCGTAAGTTTTGCAGACTTTAGTTTAAAAGCATAAAATATTTGAAAATATGTAGGGAAAGTGACAGAAAATTGCTAAACGCTCCAATACAAGGCCAGAGCTTTCTTTTTATCCTGTTGTACCTAGTGTTCCCCAACCTATATAAAACTCTGAGGACTTGAGAAATGAAGAGAGGCATGTGTTTTGTTGAAAAAGATACCCACATTAAGAACAGAAGATGTCAAAATGTACTCTCTAACTTCACAAGTTTGTAGACTACAGTCAATTGACCGAGTAATTCAGTGAAGCTTTTGGATTAATGACCTTGCAAATACAGGGTCAATAGAATGATTACGAGATAAAATTTAAATTTACGTGAAACATAAACTCTGTAAAAATATATGCGCGAGCTATGACTTTTTGCTAATTAATAAAAATGTAAGTGCAACTCATGTGTACATTTATTGGATATGTGTGTGGAATTCAAGAACTCTAGGATTGCTTAATGTATGCAATGTGTACATTATCCATGCACAGATTATAAAGGTGTACCAGTTCCAGAAGTATGCTCATTCTTTCTTGTGAATTTATGATGTGTCTCCTACATGTCATCTCTTTTTGCCGTTATATAGTTAATAGCACATGAGTTGGTAAACTTCGTTTTACTTTCAGTGCAGCATATAATAAATCTGTTTAGGTCGCAATAGGGGGCTTCAATAAATGTTCCTAGAACACGCTTGAAAAGCTTTATAAATGCCCAATAGGTTGGGGCCTGCTAACAAAGGTAACATACACTTTTGAGTAATTTACACTTTTGAGTAAGTTTACTACTTTCCGGTTCTCACAAACTCCCAGCAGAAATTTACTTCAAAAGTGTAAGTTAATGTTTCCACCCCCTGTGTTTAGCAATTGGCTTATTCTTGTGTGGGTGGGTGATGTCTCTACCTAAACCCATCTCTGACATTCCCATAACCTCTCTTACTTCTCCCTCATAACATCGCCTTTTGTAGTAAATCTGCCCCTTTTTCAATACACTCTCCTGTTTCCCTCCCATATTTACTACTAAAATGTATACTTATGAGTGCGAGACTCCACAGTCGGGGCAGAGAACTCTGCGCATATAGGTATAGGTAATGTGAAGGCGCAAACCCTGCACATTGTTTGTGACCAGCAGTTGGTGTACTACAAAGTGCAGTTTGTGAGTCAGGCCCCAGGACTTTGTCTATATCACATTTACGTCACATTTCACGGTTATTTCTGCAACACTGCCTTCACACGGTGTCAGTTTGGAAGTTAAGAGTGTGTAAAGTTTACAAATATGGCTTACATTAGACACCCACATACCTAGAATGCACTTTATTTTATGAATTCTCCACAGTTTACACATGCTTACAGCATAGCTTATTTCGGATTAAATCTATGGTGAGACCTCTTTGTGAGTTCTCCCCAGTATCTCCAAATGAGCATGCTGACATAATGTTGACTGTGGAACTTGTTGTATCTGTAGAACCAGACTGCTCTGCGACTGTTCTATTTATTGAGTAAATATTGCCGTGACAGCATTTTTGGCAAGCAAGTTGTCAAACAGAGTGCTAGATCGAGAGAAAGTATGAATGGAAAGTGTAAATCTCTGGACAAAAAACAATTACGATGCAAACCTAAATACGTCTCAGAATAGACTGATTTGGAGAACTAATTGAAATGAAGTGCATTAGAAAAATACCCAGATGTTACCGGCACATTGCAAACTGTGAATGTAAATTAAATGTAATTGAATTCTGACACTTGAAATCCACTGCCAAGCATTAGCCTGCACTTTTTTATGCCCGTGGCAATCGTCTCTGATGACAAGCACTCCCACAAACTTAAAAACTGTAACTCTTTGTCATTTTTGGCTGACGGTGTTCATTGGTTGGAAAATAATTTTAAAAAAACTACCCTCTAAAATAAAAGTTCTTAGTAGAATTGATAAGTGATTGCTTTTGTCTAAGAGATCAATGTTACACTTAAGAGACAATGCACTATCTTATTCGCGTGTCACCCGAGAGGCTTTGGTCTTCGAACCACTTCAATTACAACTGGCTCCGCCAGGGCCCAGGGGGAGGGCGAGCTGCTCAGGTGAGTGTGCCGCTACCTGGCCTGCCCTTTCAGCCTGTCAGCTGCCATTCAACTTTCCGATGACAACAATGCAGATAAGCCGCGCCAAAAGGGTTCAGCATCCACAGATTACCTGGGACCAAAAACTGAGGATAGAGCTCGCATTATTACTGCTGTGAACAGGGCGCATTCCTTGCCAATTATTCTGAGGTGGGCATTAGCAGTGCACAAAATCCTGGCTACACGGTTGAACCTAACAGCGAACTGGGCCTGAAAAGTGAAATCCATTTCAAATGTCTGCCTCTCACTCATGGAGAGGGATATCCTTAAACATGGAAATTATTGTGTGGCGCCAAGAGAAAAACACCCACCCTCTAATTGTTCAGATGAAAAGGATATTGCTTCGAAGCGTGTTTCAACTAGAAAATAGAAGAGGATATTGCAAGTCAGACATTTGAGTCTGGCATTTCAGAGGGTGGATATAGTGTGAGAGTATTGTATATAAAAAAGGACAATTTATAGCACGGTGTAAATCATAGAAGTTGATGGCCCGACCCTAAAGGATATACCAAAAGCTGTATTACATCACCAAGTCAGAAAAAGAAAGATATATGAAGGGAAAAAAGTAGAAGTGTAGAGAGTGCATATCCCAATTTGAGAAGCAAGTGGTGTACATGTATGCTTGAGGTGAGAGAATGTCTAGTAGTTGCATGCCTTATGTAGAAACAACTGGGTGTGATGCTTGATGGCCTGACACATGGTCAGGTCACTTTTTGTTGAACTTGTCACTTCCACTATGTGTGGCAGTGTTGGAGAGGAATGTGTGATAGGAGAGACTTAACTTTATGTCAACTTTCTTGATGACTACTAAGTGGGCCAGTAGATGAACAACAATAGGGAACAATATCACTTGGACAGTCGTTTGGGTCCAGGTTTGGTAGCTTTTAATGCTAGATCATTCTTCTCTGCAAATTAGCACAGACTAGTTGTAAATCATAAGACCAGCTACCCCTGCCCCGCCCCCCCCCCCCACGTCACACAGTATTTAGCCCAGGGGTCAGTTAGTGAAAGAGAACCAGAACTCATATCTACCTACTAACTCTCAACATTACAAAACACACTAGTAAGGACCAGGAGTGTAAATAGACTGAAGCTGAGGAAACCCATTCATTCGGGACAACCCGTAGCTATAATGGAAACTCTAAACAGAAAAAAGGGCTAATTTAAAACGATGGATGTTTTACTTTATAAAACCACTGTAGCATACATAAAATAAAAGGAAAGAGTAACTAATGTAGATTATTAATAATTAACAATGCTGTAAAACGGAAATCTTTTTTTGGGCGTGGTCCATGTATTTTTGCCTGTCTCATTTTGCTGACTTTAGGACTACCTATTGCCTGTTTGAAGCCAATCTGCAGCTAGACATAACATTCGTAAAGTTGATGGATCACACTGATCAAAGCCTCCAATCAAAGAGCATTAAATTGGGTCATTGTGACACTGGCTCAAAGAACTAATGAAAGGAAATCTGAAAAACACTGAGGCTATCCTAGAGTTCTTGAAATTATTTATGTGAAATCAAAACATGAAGGATAATTCAGTATTCGCTGTAATAAAGTAAAGTAGCGTCTATCGTAATGACATGAATAAAGCGGGATTGATAATGTTTTTGTATAAGAAGCCTCAAAGCAAGCGTTTTTTTAAACAAATAATTTAAGGTTCAATCTTGTTTCAATACTGTCGCAAATTATAACTATACAATAAAGTTATATCTATCCATCTGACTTAAGGACATCACCACATATATTATAAAACTTTGCTCTGTTTGGGCTGAAGTTTAAAAGCACCAAAGTGACACATGTAGAAAAATATTTTTTTATATAATAAGTCACCCCTAAATGGTGCTTTCTATGTCCACAGGGATTGGTGCTTAATACATAAAAAGTGCCACATTACATATTGGAAATAGTGTTGCCCTCACAGTGAAGAAATTCCCAAATGCTGTTTAAACTGTGTAGGTTAAGGTAGATTTACCATGAACAAGCCTAGGCATGATTAAAATCTTTATTTTATACTTGTGTGTGGGAAATTGCCACCAAAATCATTCAGTGTTATTTTATACTCATTTTCAAAAATCAAATACATTTAATGATGAAAGTTGATCTTTTAATAAGTTCATAGAAAAATAATTTTATAAACATGCATGTTACGCTGCCTTTACCACAACTGACATAACTTTGGTTTTGCCATTCATCTCAACTCCAGATGTGAAATACACATTCTTCGCTGGGGTCGAGAACCCTGCTCTCTGGTTAACAATGGCCTGGTTTCTGGGCGCCTCAAAGGCAGGACTGTTGTCAACAACTGGCCACTTCAGTTGCATAACATTAGCCCCCGCAGCCCCTGTGGTGCACGGTGGCCGAGCTCCAGGGGGCCCCGCCGGCACTGTCCATGGGGGTCAGGCCCCTGGCCTGAGTGCTCCTCACTCGGTCCGGGGGGGCCTACATGTACGTTGCAGGGTGGCCCCCTCAAGTTTCGTTATGCCACTGGGCCACTTGACAGGGATTAGCCATCTGCAAGTAAGACTGAAACAGTTGACAGAACAAAGGGCATACTTCATAGTACCTCTTTTACTTAGAAATTTCAAATGGGGCTCACAGGATCTACTTCAATTCAGTCCCATGGCCCTCCTGGAATTTCCCACTCCATTTCCAGCAGGGGAAACAAAATGGTGGCTCTAATAGAGGAGACTATGGGGTCGATTCCGATCTCGGCCGGTAGTGCTCCGAATCGGATTCGGCTTTACCGGATCCGATTCGGAGCCCTGTTTCCCGACCGAACCGTACGCGGGTCCGGCCGAGCGAGTACGATGCGAAATCGCCGACCGACTCGTCCGGGCGTCCCGACCGCTCCGACCGACTCGCTCCCGGCTCGAACCGCTCCGACCGACTCGCTCGGACTCGACTCGCACCGCGCAATGGAGACGTTTCCCGGCCGGGTAAGTACGATGCGTGCCGCGAGCAGTCCGACCGAGCCGCGCACTCCGGCTCGAAAGAGCTGTCGGAGCCGTACTTTGGGGGTCCGTGTCGGACCCCCCAGTACGCGTAGCCGCGCGAGTCGCACACAGGGGGGACCCATGGGTCCCCCCTACCTGTGCGTGTACGGCGCGAATCGCTTCGCCGCGTACCCGCTGTAGGGGGCGCCCTTGTCCGACTCGCACCCATTGAGTCAATGGGAGCCCGCGTACGCGTTGTACGACCGGCTCCCATTGACTTCAATGGGAGTCCGACCGACTCGAGTCCGATAACATACGGCCGCATCGTACTCGTTCGGTCGGACTGCACGGGTCCGATTCGGTCGGAAATCTCTCCGGGTCCGGCTCGGTCGGAGAAATTTCCGGCCCGAATCGGAATCGACCCCTATGTCTAGACTTGAGAATGGTTAAGAGAGTCAGAGCCGCTTCCGATGGAGAAAGGGGCTATTCAATATTTGTGATTCAGGGCTTTTGGCATTTTGTTTAGTGAAGGAAAGAGGAAAGAAAGCAAAAGCAGGATGCAATACAGGAGACAGGATTGGGTGGGAGAAATTTTCTAATCACTGGCTATTCTGCAGGATATGACTGGCATCTCACCACCACCTCCTCAAAACATTCCAGAATCTTGAAAGACAACACCTGAAGAAAGAATACCCTATTGGAAGAAAAGGACTGAAAGACTCCTGATTCCTGCTGGCACCCAGGAACTGGAACTGCTGTCAATGTGTCAGTTTTTTTATTTTTTTTATTTAAGAAGTTTTATATAGCGCTGGCCTGACCCGAGGGTATCGGAGCGCTTTACACCATTTGCGTTGCAGAAAATCACACAATACATTAATAATATAGGTCATGAATGGAGAGTTCCAATTCCTAGCGCAACCATGAAGCGCTGAGGTCATGGAAAGTCTTAGAGGAAAGTTGCTGTCATGAGCAGAGCTCCACTTTCGAGGAGGAGTGACGAGAACGGGGTCAGGGGCGAGGCGGAGGTAGAAGTCTTGAAGGCACAGAGTCGAAGCGGTGCGAGGTGCCTGCTTCAGCGCTCCGGCGGCTCCTATCGGTTCACTAGGGAACGGTCAAGAAACAGGACTTTGAGCTGTCTTTTGAATTTTGCAAAAGAGGAAATAGTTCTGATGTGAGGGGGAATAGAGTTCCAGATTTTGGGCGTGTTGCCGGCGAAGGACCGGGCCGCGGTTTTTTGTTTGCGTGTTTTCAGCAGGATGAGTAGAAGAGTGTTCGAGCTCCTGAGGTTCCTGGTCTGACCAGCTTTTTTGAGTTTGGAAGCCAGATATTCCGGTTTGCCGGTGTGCAAGGCTTTGTGCGTGAGGTAGGCTGTTCTGAAGCTCGCCCGCATTTCAACTGGGAGCCAATTTAGTTCTCTGAGTGCGGGTGAAATGTGATCAAATTTCTTGATTCCGGTGACCATTCTGGCTGCCGCATTGAGAGTTGTTTTGAGGGGAGCAAGCTGTGATTTTGCTATTCCTGAGAGGACTGCATTCCCATAGTCTAGTCTTGACAACACCAATGCTTGGGTGGCTTGTTTGAGATCCTTGGGCGGGATGAAAGGTTTTATTTTGTTCAGTAGCTTCAGGTTAAGGAATGCGCTCTTAGCTGAGTTCGTAATGTGTTTGGTCATGTCCAATTTCGGGTCTAGCGTGATACCTAGTGATTTTACAGAGTCGGCCAGGGTGAGGTTCCCGTTGAGCGCATCGATAGCTTTTAGCCATTCCGCAATTTGAGGGTTCTCTTCTTTGTTCGAAATGAGGAGTATTTCCGTTTTGTCTTGATTAAGTTTTAGGTGATTACTTGACAGCCAGTGTTGGACTTCTCTTAATGTGTTGTTGAGTCTTTGAATGTCCTCGATGGAGGAGGTTTCCAAGTAGATCTGTGTATCGTCTGCATACAGATGGAAGGGAATGTTGGCTTTTTTGAGTAGGGTGGTGAGGGGTTCCATGTAAATATTGAAAAGTTGCGGGGAGAGCACTGAACGTTGGGGGACTCCCCTGCTGACTGGGTGTAGGTCGGACGTAAAGTTTTTGATTTTAATTCTTTGGGTGCGGTTGTGTAGGAAGGAGGAGAGACCACCTCATCGAGACCAGCCCTTTCTTGAAGAACCTTAATGAGAAGATTGTGATCGACCGTGTCGAAAGCTGCCGATAGCTCTAGGAGAATGAGGAGGCAGCATTGGTCTGAATCAAGTGATTTGTGGATATCATCAATGACGTTGAGGATCGCGGTTTCAGTGCTGCAGCCTTTTCTGAAGCCTGACTGGTGGGAATCAAGGAGGCTGATGCTATCCATGTGTTGGGTTAGTTGTTGGAGCACGCATCTTTCTAGGATTTTGGATAGAAGAGGTAGGTTAGAGACAGGTCTGAAGTTAAGGCCAGGTTTTTTCAGCAGTGACGTCACTTGTCCAACTTTGAGGCAGTCTGGAACGACTCCGCTTCTCAGGGAGCTGTTTATGATCTTGCACCAGAGCGGGGCTAGGGAGAGTTTCAGCTTTTTGGTCAGTTGAGGGGGTAAAGGATCTAGGACGTGAGATGAGGAATTGGAGGTGGAGATCAGTTTGACTATCTCTGCTTCCTGAATGGGGTGGAAGAATAACCAGGGTTTGGTAGGGGGTTTGGATGCATTATCATATGCCCCAGACGTGATGCTCTTGATAGGGGGTGCTGTTGGTGTCCAGTGAGAGCTCGATCTTGGTGGTCTTGTTGTTAAAGAAGTTGGCGAAGTTGTCGCACAGTTCTTTGGAAGCCAGCACTGAGGACATAGCGGGCTTGGAGGTTTGTTGCCTGATGATGTTAAAGAGCTCCTTGGGTCTGTTTTTTGCGCTGGCTAGCGCGGTTCAGAAAAACGTCGTTTTTTTGTTCTTGATGTGATTGTTGTACTTCCTGCGAACTGCTCTGAGTTGCTCGCGGAGGATAACGGTAGGATTGTTCCTCCAGTGTCTTTCTGTGGCTCTTAGTTGTCTCCTTTCGGAGTTAATGTCAGTGTTAAACCATGATCTGGAAGGAGTGTTCCTGCTTTTTTTTAATTTCAGGGGGGCTAGTTGATCAAGAGTGGCCAACATATTTGAGTTGTAGAGCGAGGTGAGTTCAGTTGTGGTGAGGTGATCATTGGCACTGGGGAGGAGCGAGCTTATCCTCAGGTGGTTGACCTCCTATTTGCTTGATCCAGGTGTACAAAAGTCAGGTGGATGTCTGACTCTTGGAGGATCTAACTGATCTCTGAGGACTGGACCTTGCAGAAGCCCTAGCTAGAAAGAGTCATGGTCCTTAGACATCTGCTCTAAGGTTCTGAGGACTGCAGGAGGGACTAGCGGCATTAAGAATCTCTCTCGAATTAAGGATTGTTCCTCCAGCGTCTTTCTGTGGCTCTTAGTTGTCTCCTTTCGGAGTTAATGTCAGTGTTAAACCATGATCTGGAAGGAGTGTTCCTGCTTTTTTTTAATTTCAGGGGGGCTAGTTGATCAAGAGTGGCCAACATATTTGAGTTGTAGAGCGAGGTGAGTTCAGTTGTGGTGAGGTGATCATTGGCGCTGGGGAGGAGCGAGCTTATCCTCAGGTGGTTGACCTCCTATTTGCTTGATCCAGGTGTACAAAAATCAGGTGGATATCTGACTCCTGGAGGATCTAACTGATCTCTGAGGACTGGACCTTGCAGAAGCCCTAGCTAGAAAGAGTCATGGTCCTTAGACATCTGCTCTAAGGTTCTGAGGAATGCAGGAGGGACTAGCGGCATTATGAATCTCTCTTGAATTATTGTTGATCTGAACCTCAACGAGGTCTGGAATAGTAGCTCCTTTAAGAAATTTGTAAAAGAATATGCACATATCATGTCATTCATGGACAACGTTAAGGAGCTATCGAAGCTAAAAAGAGGGGTATGTCTGCTACCCTCATATTACTCATTTAAGGCCAAGAGCTATGTGACAATCAGTATTGAAAAATGTGATAAGAAGAATATTTATGTGACTGAGATTACCACTTCTATCTCTGGGTGACATACAAGCAAATTGGAGTACTTAAAATGCGAAATCCTGCAATGTTGTAGAGGATGCTGTCATAAGAACGAATCATTTAAGGATTAACTTATTAAAGGTGTGCTTTTTGAGACTAGGAGTTTGGACAATCAAGGAGGCAACCTCTGTTTGTGTCATGGGACAAGACCTGCAGTTGATTTGTAGAGTTGTCAAATTTCTTGATGTCGCTCTTGGAGAGTTAGAAAAGGCAACAGTTACAATTCTATGTCAGGACTGGAGGCGAGGATTATGCCATCTCTCTTTGCTTTTATTAACAGCAGCCAACTTTTAACAAACAAACTACATTTCCTATGAAACCTTGGGAAAAAAATGTAGTAAAGAAAAGTGTCCAATCAGTAATAGTCCCGAACCCTCCAATCAGGGACACTCCAGCTCCCACATAGTCCGTCCTCACTGGCCTTTCATCCTCTTTCTTCGCTGCTGTGCAGCCGGGATAAGTGCTTTTCCTACTCTGTGGGAATTTATTGCCTTTTCAATTGTTGATTGCTTGTTTGAAGTGCTTCTTGGCTTATCTATTATGCATGGATTGCTGTGTACTGCACCGTGTTGTCTATTTTGTTCAGCTTTGACCTTGGCTTTCTTATTGTTATTAGGCGCGGGGCCGATCTGCTCAGCGAGCCTCAGCGCGTAGGTCTTAATTGGTGTCAATTACCTCAGCTGCTCGTGTTCGCGTCAGACGCGCTGCCGCTGTGCTTTGTGTTTTGTCCCGGCCAGCGCGTCTGATTGCAGCATCATTATTTCCATTTGTGTGCCGTGATTAAAGCCGCGGGAGCGTTTCTGCTCCTACGCGGCTGCTGGTGCGCTCATCCTGACCTCCCACCGCAAGGGGGCGTGGGAGGCAGCGGGACGCGGCACGCGCATTTCAAATCCCTGAGGGGATTAGACGGCGCGCCGTAGTCCTGACGAGCCTGGCCTGAGGAGGACGCCTCTGGTAACGGTCGAGCCGCGTTGAAGTTTACCGGCCGATCAGTGTATTCAATTATGCTCTGCTGCCCAGGCACTTTCTGTTTCAATCAGGCAGCAGAGTCTGTATTACATCCTTACTATGCCCTCTGGGGTCTGTATTCTGGTTCTGAAGCCAGTATTGGGCACATACCCAGGCCAGTGTGTGGAATATATTTATATATAATTGTTGTTGCACCAGCCATTCTTGTGCCCAGGGCCTAGTCCCTCTGAGATTCAGCGAGATCCTCGCGCTATTCACTTGGCTGACACCCAGCCTTTCAAGGTTAACCCTTTAAGGATAGGGGACCCAGTCTGTCACCCAGACCCCAATACCTACGCTCATCTACCCTCATTACAGTACAGGGAATATGGAAAGGGACTATGAGGATGACTCCCAGGGAGGGGAAAATACCTTGGCAGACCTTCCTTGGGACGATGAGTTCTATGACGCAGTAGATGCATCAATTTACAGAGCGGTGGGCGAAGCCATGACGCCCTTAGAGGAGAGACTATCCCGAAAAAATAGATCAGGCCTTAGCTCGACTGTCTGCTCTCCACATGGTTCCCGCCCCTCAGCCTGGGCCCCCAGGGACTCCCCTGATTTCAGATCCCCCCCCCTGCCAAGCGTGCATGTGATACTGGGGTGGATCTTAGTGCCTTTGATAGGCTCAAACAAGCCTTTCTGGCTACCCAGCCACTTTTTGCCACCTGCAGGGGATGGGTTGTCAACCCCACAGGACGTCCTGCCCAATGACACAGGTGATGCTGACGATGAGCCTGGCCCTTCCAGGCCTTGGCTCCCTTCACGACCCGCCCAGGACAGCTCGGACATGTTTCATCCTGATGAGATCATCCACCCCCGCTCATCGGATTGGGTTCCGGCGGATAAGGTAGCCAATATGTGGCGTTGCGCATACGGAAGCCCTTAGAAAAAGAGGCCCGTAACTGCCTCCAGGCTGAATGCACGCGACCTTCTCTGGAGGGTAAAGTCACCCTCACACCCGAAATTGACACCCACATGGCCACTTTCCTGCAGAAGTTCATGAGGGATCCTAAGAAAGGAATTGACAGGTCCTGGCTATCGTGCCAAGACAAGCTCTTGGATGTTTTAGGGCCCCTCACAAAGATCTTGGACATGGCCGAGGAGGCAAAGACATCAGGTTCCTTGATCTCCGCAGACTCCCTTTCGGGGTGGGCACAAAGGGCCATCGTGTTTTTGGGCAATGCCAACTGTGCCCTTTCCACTGAGCGTCGTCGCTCTCTCCTTATTAAGGTTGACCCCAAGCTTGGGGACCTTGCTGACTCAGAGGCAGGTGCAGTGGCGCAAGGAGGCGTGTTTGGTGAGCCCTTTGTCAAGGAGCTGTGTAAATTTGTTAATACTTTTACCTCCCTTGACAAGGTGCAGACATCCATCAAGAAGGTGTTTCCCCGGGTTTTCCGAGGGGCCAGTCGAGGTAGGGGCTCGACCGGCCGTTCCTCCAACCAACCCTCGAGAGGGCAAGGCTCCAGGCAGGCTCAATATCAGGACCAGTCCTGTTTTGGCAATTTCTACCCTGCAAGAGGCAGGCGAGGCAAGGGCAGAGGATTCCGATGAGCCGCAGCCTCAGCCAATTCGGTGAGTGTTCTCCCTTCTTCCTGGTTAAAGTTAGGCGGGAGTCTGGGGAATTTTTTCCAGGCCTGGACTTCCATCACCGGGGACGTGTGGGTGTTGCAAACGGTTCGAGGTTTTCACATAGATTACGTGGGGTATCCCGTCCAGTGGTGCAAGCCCCATCCCATCCAGTTTTCCCAACAGTAATCCTCGTTAGTAGACGCTGAGGTCTCATTCCTCCTGGCCAAAGGGACTATTGTTCCCTCCATTCAGCATCCCAGGGGATTCGTCAGCAACATATTTTTGGTGGACAAAATGGATGGGGGCAAGCGCCCCGTGATCAACCTCAGTGAGATCAACGAGTGGCTGATCTATCGCCACTTCAAGATGGAAGGAATCCATCTCCTCAGGGACGTTTTGCGCCCTTCCGACTGGATGGTGCGTCTAGACCTAAAAGACGCCTACCTCGTGATTCCGGTTTTTCCTCCTCACCGGTGGTTCCTCCAGTTCATCTGGCGGCGGCAGACATACGAGTTCGCATCCCTCCCCTTTGGCCTGTCTTCGGCCCCTTGGTGCTTCTCCAAGGTCCTCAAGCCAGTGGTGGAGTGTCTGAGATCTCGGGGGGGGTGAGGATGATAGTTTATTTGGACGATCTTCTCCTTATGGATGCATGTCCCCTGCAGCTTCTTCGGTATCTTTGGATGGCGGTGGATCTCCTCCAGACCCTGGGCCTTGTGGTCAACAAGACAAAATCGGTACTCACTCCCTCCCAGTCGCTCACATTTCTTGGCTTCGTAGTAGACTCCACTTCCTCCACTCTCAGCCTACCGGCCAGGAAGGTGTCAAAAATTCGACACGAACTGAGAGGATCCTTGTCCAAGCAGCAGGTGTCGCTCATGGATTTAGCTCGGATTGTGGGCCTTCTTTCGGCCTCCATCCAGGCCATCTTCCCGGGTCCTCTCCATTATCGAGCCCTGCAACGTCTCAAGGCGGTGTATTTGCGCAGAGGGTGCCCTTACTCCCACAAGGTGGTTCTGTCCGAAGAGGCTTGGGAGGAGATTCAGTGGTGGCTGCAACACATGGAAGCCTGGATTGGTCGGGCTATTTTTGGGTCCGCACCAGACCTAGTGATAGAATCTGACGCCAGCACAATAGGTTGGGGAGCCAGGTGCGGCAAGTTTTCTACAGGAGGATTATTGTCTCCAGAAGAACGGAGATTACATATCAACTGCTTGGAACTCCTAGCAGGCTCCTTCGCCGCCCGCTGTTGGACGAGGGATTCCATTTAATCATCGGTCCTCTTGAAGATGGACAACATATCCGCGGTCCGGTATATCAACCACTTAGGGGGCACGAGGTCCAAAGCCCTTTCCAACCTGGCTGCCAGCTTTTGGCAATACTGTCTGGACCGTCAGGTGTCGGTCCCGGCAGAGTACCTCCCTGGACGGGAGAACCAGGTGGCGGATTGTCAATCCCGCAACTTCAGGGATTCCAGCCTCTGGAAGCTGGACCCAGATGTTTTTCGGAGGTTGAACGCCCTTTGGGGTCCTTTTTTGATAGATCTTTTTGCCTCAAGACTCGATCACCAGCTCCCTCGATTTTACAGTTGGAGGCCAGACCCACTGGCTGTGGCCACGGACGCCATCCTCCAGGACTGGAGTCAGGAGGAAGGGTACGCCTTTCCCCCCTTCACAATGATCACAAGAGTAACGGCTCAGGTCAGGAGACAGCAAGTGGAGGTGATAATTGTCACCCCCTTTTGGAGATCTCAAGTTTGGTTTCCGGTTCTTCTGGAACTTTCTTGGGATTCTCCAATCCTACTCCCCCACTTTCTGGATCTCCTCCTAGGCCCGATCAAGTTCCTCACCCTCTGATTCGGGGGAGCTCCTTGTGGCTCATGGCATGGAAGATTACCGGAGATGATGGGAGGTCCCGGGCCTTTCGAAAAAAAAGGCTGAAGAGCTCATGTCCAGAGCTTGGGCGGACGGTACAGTCAAACGTTACAGGTCCGCCTGGGGCAGATGGTTCCGCTGATGTGTGCGATGGAGTCTTCATCCCTTGGACGCCGATGTAGTCCACATCTTGAATTTTCTGGCCCACCTAGCCTCTAATGGTCTGGCGTACAGATCAATAAACACCTTTCGCTCAGCCATCTCGGCAGGCCATGTGCCGCTTAACAATGTGGCTGTTGGGGAGCATCTACTGGTATGCAGGTTGCTCCGAGGCATCCGGCTGTCTCTGCTGCCCGAACCCCGGTATTCGGCCCTTTGGGATGTCAACCAGGTCCTCAACTTATTTTTATCCTGGCAACCTAACTGTTTTCTGTCACGGAAGGAGTTGTCAGCCAAGCTGGCCATGTTGCTCTGCCTCATCTCCTGCCGTCGTGTGTCTGACGTGCGAGCTCTGGATATCACAGCCAGAATCTTTACTCCGAATGGAGTGACGTTCACTTTGCATAGAAGGACTAAGTGTCACACAAGGACAATCTCATATCCGGAATTCCCAGATTCACCTAAGTTGTGTGTAGTCTGCTGTTTGAAAGCTTATGAGGAGATGACAGAGGAGTTCCGCCCCCCTGGAGAAAGGCAACTCCTTATTGCCTTACGTAAACTGTTTAAGGCAGTGTTTTCACCCACCATTGCCAGATGGGTTAGGTGGGTTATGCAGGAGGCTGGTATAAGCCTGAGAGACTTTGGAGCTCATTCAGCTCGAGGGGCAATGGCCTCGAAGGCATTTGGCTTGGGTGCCCGTTTGGAGGATATCCTCAACGTGGCAGATTGGTCCTCGGACTCTACGTTTAAAAGGTTCTACTTCAAGCCAGTGCTGGACATGGCTCGCCTCGTGGTGAGCAAGCTTTGAACTATCATAATCCTCGCCTCCAGTCCTGACATAGAATGAAAAATTTCCTAGCTCTCGTAACGGAAAGTTTCAATTCTATTAAGGACTCGGAGGCGAGGATTATCCCGCCCTAGGGTTTTTTCAATGGAGGTACCCGCCGCGTATTTGAGTAAGTAATACAGTTTGATTTTTTGACTGTTCCAAATAATGACTGTGTTGTCATTCCCTTGGTGGAATGTCTGTCTCACTGCTTTCGTTTGCAGGTTTGACTGGTTTCTACTCGTTAAGTGACAATGTGCCTTTGTCCTCGTAGGTTCTGATGCGAATAAGCAGGACTCATGAAAGGGACCCAACGGCTGACTTCGCGCTACGAAAGAGGATGAAGGGCCAGTGAGGACGGATTATGTGGGAGCTGGAGTGTCCCTGATTGGAGGGTTCAGGACTATTACTGATTGGACACTTTTCTTTGCTACATTTTTTCCCAAGGTTTCATGGGAAATGTAGTTTGTTTGTTAAAAGTTGGCTGCTGTTAATAAAAGCGAAGAGAGAAGGCATAATCCTCGCCTCCGAGTCCTTAATAGAATTGAAACTTTCCGTTACGATAGCTATAAAATTTTTCATTCATGCGCATGACTATTGGGGCGGTGACTTGAATGAATAAGACAGCTTTGTTCCCCTTGAAATGGTACATTTGGTTCACAATGGACCTTTTCCACACAAGACTATATGACTATATGAGCTTGTCTTCATATAAGAAATGAGTGCAGTCTCATCATTCTTTTGTTGTGTCTGTGTAATACACAATGCTTAAATGTAAGGTCCTGGTTTTCAGTCCCTATGCCTGACTCTATCTTTTGCTGTGGGTGACTTGTGGTTAATTACAGCCCCACAATGTTGTCTTTTTATCAAATCCTATCACACTCATGCACTTGATGTAGTTACTTTTACTTCCAGCTATATATTAATGAGGTAGTGAGATGGATCAATTGAATAGAGAGGTGCATAAATGAATTTAGATTTTAGTTTTACTCACAAACCAATTAGTTTGAGCACTTTTATTGGTTTTAAGACAATGGCTGAGAAGATTTTATTGCTTTGCATTGTTTGACAATATTTTTAAAATTACTTTGAGTGTGTATTGTATTGCTGATGATTTTAATTAATTCAATAATAAACTTATTTGGCATGACAAGTAAGAACCTTTTGATAAGTTAGAAAAAAGTGAGATGACTTATTCATTTTTTTCCACCTCTAGAGGACTGGTATAAGTTACTGAAGTTTACCAAGGGAGGATACACCCAAGGCGCGCTATAAAACCAGGTTAATTCCACTCTAATGTTTTTGATGCAGTGAAACCAGTTTCAGCTGAACATTTCGGTAAAAGGATTTAGCCTTGTGAAGGCCTACTCAATTACAATGCCCAGATGTGCCCTACTTGATAAGTTTGAAAACTAAAAAGTGGCTGCAGAGTCTGAAGGTATACCAAACCATCCACATAACATTTTAGGTTCGGGAGAGGGGTAAATACCATAAATATGTAACTTGAAACTCCAGATCAACCTGTATCACTTCTATGTGTAAAAATCCCTCAATGATCCATGCTAAATTACAAAAATGACATTTTGTATTATTTGTCAAGCAAAAAGAATCAGTAGTTTTCCCAGGTCATCATACATATATACATATTATGTAATTATTTGGTTATAATTTTTTCACAGGACCCACATTTACAATTTACTCATGACCAAACACTCCATAACAATGAAAAAGAATAGTCCAGAAAACCCATTAAGCACATGGAGGAAAATTACAGAACGTACGTATTTTCACTACTGGGTCATGGCCTGTGGACCATAACTGGGAAAACGGTTGCTGCATGTTTCAGTGGATTATAATTCTTTAACATCACCTTCTTCAGGACAAATTCATTAAAATGCCTTAGTTCTTCAGCTGTCTCGAGGGCTTAAGGTATCTATAAAACACAAGATTCATATATTTTTTTGACATTAGTATGAATCATGGAAACACTCTTACAATTTGTCTGTTGATAATATTACTTTATATCATATCCTCAATTTTTTCGGGATATATACAGGTGGTGCAATTCCTCAAAGCCATCACCAATACCAAAACGTTCTCGAGAAGTACAACCACAGGTGTGTAATTAGGCCATAGGTTACTACATCTCTACACCACTGCATGATATGTACATAGAAAGTGTGAATATTCAGAGCCATCACCAAACCCAAACTGTGCTCAAAACATGTACTCATTCTGGTGCTTTGCTGCATGCGGTGATCCATATAAAAACCTAGTTCATCATAACACGTTCATCTTCTCTTTCACACTAGTAGTGGGGTTACCAATACCCTCACATAATAAATAGTGCATTAGTAGCCCTGCAGGAAAGTTAACACAGACACTTGCTCTCAGAAATCAGGTTTTACAAATCATTTAACAGGAGGATTCTCCTTAAAGTATACCAAGCTTCATATGGGTCCTACTTTTAAGGAACCTGTCAAGCATAAATGGCCTAAATTGAGCAAATCATAAGTCAACCATACAACCATTATTGCTTGTGCATTATGCTGTGTAGATGGAGAGCTGTCTAGGGATAAATATCAAAAGTACCCTCACCAGGAATCTTAATATGCATTTATTTCATGGTGGAGAATAGCACACTGTATGTTAGAACTAACAGCGTTCTTTTGAGACGTTGAACATCTTTTCAAAGACTGTCAATGTTTTATGTAGGGAAGCCTTGGACGTTGAACATATGCATCAAATACTGAAATCCATCTGTCCTAAAAACATATCAAATCACCAATAAAGACAAGGCTACACTTAAACTAATCTCTAAGGGTGGCAGATTTCAAATCCCCCCCCCCTTTTATTTTTCTCCCCTATTGCAAACTGCAGAGGAAAATGTTCCGACTTAGATAAATAATTCTAATTTTTGTCTATATTGGTTTAGTAGATTGTATCTTGTCTATCTCAAATAGAAATAGGTAAACTGTCATATGCACTGTATGAAGGTAAAATCTTGGAACAGACCAACGCAGCAGCAAACCGAGGCTTGGCAACTTCAATAGCTATGAACACCAGCTATATCCCGTTTGGAGCTTCTGGCACCAAAACCAAGGGCTTGATCGGGAGCTCAAACATTAGATATCTTACTTTAAGGGACCCTCACCACTTCAGACTTGGATCTTTTCTGGAAGACTCTGACCTGTTTCAGAAATCTGCTCCAACGCTGTCGGGCTGAAGTTGTATGGTAAAGCTTCACAAATTCCTATCTCTGCTTCCCCTTATCGGATTTTGATACTTTAGGTGTCCTCTTGTTTATTATTTCTTTCTCTAGATCAATAATTTAGTGTGGGATATTACTTTTTGTTTTTTATTGGTTTCAATATTGTTAGCATGCTTTACCTCAACACATATTTCTCTCTGGATTGCCTGTTTCATGTGTCATAGGTACAGGGAGTTGCAAAGGTATTATCTCAGAACTGTGTATTTGCCAACACAGATTGTGTTCATCAAGTTGGTATGGGTCACCTGCTTCCAAATTAATGACCCAATTCCTGACAGATGCCGACTAGATATAATGTTAATAGGAAGGTGAATTGGGCAAAACAGAATGTAAAATAAGATCCAGAGTTTCAGGGGCAATTCTTTGATATAGATTATAGATGTGGAAGTCATCACCATTGTGGAGAAACTTTAAGGACTGTGACAACTACATTATTACAGGAAAGAGCACATTCACTGAGAAAGAAAAAGTGTATTGGGCCGACTCAGATAGATCAGGCAGACCCCCAGTTTGGTGGACAGAGTACCATGCCTAAATAAGGCCCAAAGTAGGCTGTAGATAGAGAGTATAGAGAGATAGTTGTTCGACGTGGAGCAAGATGATTGTTAGTTGTTCATTCCAGTCATTGTGGGTGTGTTTGATGAGAAGTGATGAGGTTTTGGAAGTTGGTAGATTTACTGTTTACCTAGGGTTGCGGATAGTGTTATCTGGGCATATTAGCATACACATAAATTCTTCTGTGGTCTTATTCTTGTGTCATTTACTGGGGAGTGTGTCTCACTATTTATGGTGAGAGTATGTGTGACATAATCCCTGGTTGTAGGCATGAGACTTTTGGAGAGAACATGGACATAGCATTGCGAGAGTTGAAAGCAAGTTGAAAAATCTCGTTGAATTTTGTGAATGAGATACTGCTGATAGCCACTTGTTTTATTCTTTACTACTTCTAGAAGTATTTCTCACTGTCCTCTGGAATACTGAGAACAGTTCTGTAGTAGAAACATATATAAGATGCCAAATTGTGCAATTTCTTTGGGCTGAAAGAACCCTAAATTCAAAAACATCAATTTATGTTTTCTTGTTGTGACAAACTGTCGGACGTGTACGCTGGACTCTCTCAGGATGGGGGCATGGACTATTGATGCTGTGGCACCGAAGAGATAGGGAGAGCGTCTCTTGAGTTTCTTGTCTTGCTCTGGGCCATCGTTGCATGCTCTGTGAGGAAAAAGGCTTTTGCCTACTCCAGCCTATCCAGCAGCAACTGTAAGGCCTTTCGGTGTCCTGGTGAGCTGTGTTGATTTGTCTGCAAGAGTGGTGATGCTTGGGAGGTTTGCTTTTGTTTTATATGCACTTTCGTTGCCTAAGTACAATCTGTTAAGAGGACCAACAAAAATTGCTGTCAATGATTATATGCGGAAAGAAAAAAAAGAAGTAAAAAAAGAGCAGAAAATCTATGTTTACACATATATACTTACCTTCTTGAAACACTTTCTACCCCTATCGTTGTAGTTCACAATTATTCCCATTCCAATTCATACATTAATCTAATATAGCAGTTAACATAGGAAAATTGAAAGAATTGTTCAGAAATAACTGGAACATCCATGCTAATGATAAAATATTGGGCAAAACATTTGGAGACAAAACATTAATGTTGCTAGCCAGAAGGAAAATTTGAAGAATGTTTCTAAACAAAGCAGGTAGTGGTTTGGAAAAAATGAGAAAATCTATTTTGGTGCAATAGAATATAGGGTACATAACCTGTTCTAATAAAGGTATAAGATGTTCTATTTTTGCAGCATCCTAAGACTGGGAAAGGCATAATTTAAAAATAGTGCGCAACTCGTGAGTCCAAAAAGGTTACTTATCTTTTGAAGTGCCCATATGAGATAGGTTGGGTTGTGAACATTTCAAAACGTATGAATGAACATATGCAACAAGGACAAAAGATCAAGTATAGCATGATATTTTCCTGAAGCATCTCATAATATCTCACTACTGAGATTTCAAATATGTGAGAAGACTACTATTCCACAATGAGAAGGAAATATTAGTAACATATTGTTTTCAAGGGAGAGTTTCTGGATTTTTTTTTAAAGAAAATATTTACCTTGATGAGTGGATTGAATGCCTGAATTATCTGTGCCATTTTTTAGATGTGTTTCAACGAACATAAACAATGGAACTGCAAGAATAGGTTTAATTGTGAACTACAATAGTAACTGTAGAAAGACTGAACCATCACATGTTTTATTATGGAAGGATACTATAAGCCACATCGTTAGCAAATATGATGTCTTAAGCCAAATCCAATAGTGATTCAGTAACATGACCAAACAAATGATGGATTTTCAGAACGTGTGGATTAATTGAGGTATGATTTGTTTTTAAGTTTAAGAAGACCTACAACGATATTTTGTAAGACGCACCATTTTCACGTTTAAAGCAGGTCAGTGAAACCCTATGGCCCTCATTAAACGATCCCTGTTAACCCTTCAGGGAGATACCTGGGCCAAAATGAATGATTCTGGTCAGTTGCTCCTAATGAGTCAACGGGTATTACAAGTAATTTCCCTAGGAATGGGGAATAGCCCGGGTTCAGTTCTATGTGCTTTACCTCCTTCTGGGGTAAAAAACAAACCCAAATCCTCAAAGATTTAACACCTTCTTGGGGTAGGTGGTAAATTGTGGGGGGGGCTTTTGTTTTTAGCTGTAGTGGGATGAGGTGATGACTGGAGGGCACAGGGCTCTTCACTTCAGCTTGGGGGCTTTTTTTCTGCTCCCCATGCTGCTATATGTGGGCGATTATTCCAGGTCCAGTGAATGAAACAAGAGAACGTGTAGCTGCTTGTAGCAGAATTCTTCTCCCACATCCTCCCACTGTCCAGGGCTACAGCTCCGGGCAACTCTATAGGGCGTCCAATATATTTTTTGAAGTTAAAATGTACACTCACCTGATGAAGGGCAAGATTAGGTGCCGAAAAGCGTTATGATTATACAAAGTGTGCTTACTGAATCAGAAACTTATTGTTAACAATCAAATATTATGAAAACTAGAAGAAATAATGTGTTTAATGGATCAGGCAATGAAAATCAAGACATGAAAGAAAGGTTTACAAGTAAAGGAGTGCACTGTTTTTTCATTTAATGGAACTCTCTTCATAGATTGCATAGACTAACTGTGGTTGTAGACAGCAAAGACTGATGCACCCATACACTTATTGCAAATTAATACCAAATCGAGTGCAGGAACACTGATAAACTTGTGTCATATGTGGTTTATCCACGCCTGTAAAGCCATAACAGCTAATCTATTTAGACTCGCTAGGCATTGTCAGAAAATGATGTACAACAACACATGCCAGGAACTATCGAAGTGTTGCAGAGAGCACAGGTCTTGTATAGTTGCTGCTAATTACTTAGGGCCATATTTACGACTTTAGTGGTGCAGGACAGTGCAGCAAGTCACATTGCTGTGCTGCCCTGCATCACAGGGAAAGGGCAGGAATGTGCCATATCTATCCAATATGGCGCATTCCTGTCCTTTTCCATTGCCCTGGCGATGTTTTGGCAGCCTGGTGCCAATGCAGGCACCCTTGCACCATAGTGCAAGGGTGCCTGTGTTGTAGGCAGGATTGTTTTTGTACAGGAAGGGGTACTTTCCTGCACAAAAACAATCCTGAGAGGCATTTTCCTCTTTCTATGTGTGCTGCAAAATGCAGCACACATAGAAAATGGGAAGAACGAGGAGAAATAAACATACTTTTGTAACTTTTTGGCGCATTCCCAGGATTACAAGGTCTTGTAAATCTGGGAATGTGTCAAAAACCATGGGAGTTGGGTGGGAACACCCATGGAACACCTACCCAGGGCAGAGTAATGCAATGCTGTGATTTGCACTGCGTTGTGTTACTCCATATTTTTCAAAATATGACTTAAGGGTTTACGTCGCCCTTGCACCACGTTGTGTGGTGCAAGAGCAATGCAAATTGGGTGATAAATATGACCCTTAGTATTCAATCAGATGTAAACACAGCAGAAATCACAGAATCTTGGTGAGGCAGGGATTCTACTGCTTCACAATACCAAACCATTTTAATCTTATGTGTTCTTTGACTGTATTTGAAATTGAATAGGTGCACTATCAGATTCTAGGCTACATTTTACAAATGTCATAAGCTTCCCTACTTCATACAATTGCCCAATGTGGAAACCCTATTTTAAGGACTGATCATCACAATCCTTATTCCAACTTTAGGTTTTTTGAGATAGCGAGCACAGCATTTCCTAGCGATAGCCAACAAACGTTTTCTCTTGGAGGGCAATTTTCCACAAATAAGTTTCATTACAGATGACGGGGAAAATGTCTCAGACACATACCTGGCCTCTACCAATTTGGGCATCCCCATCTATCTCACAAACCCAATGAAGCTGGGCAGCCTAGAAATAACTCTTCATATTGGGTACCCCTAGGCCACGCTCAGTAATAGGCTGTTTAATCGTCACCAGCACAATGCCTTTCTTCTCATTTCTCCATATTATTGACGGTATGATCCAAAGCGAGTCAAAATAACAAATACAATCTGGTGACCACTGTGGATCCGCGAACCCTCCCAAGCACGAGCTTTATTCTGATTGGCTGCCAACACTCTAAACCAAAAAGTGTTGGCAGCCATCTTGTGACTCGGTAGAACCGAGTCGCAAGAAAAAAGGTGAAAGAACAAGATAAGGGGGCAGGGTAGAAACACCCTGACCCCCTAGGTCTGGTTAGGGGGTCCCACAGGGACCTCCAGGGCCAAAAAAAGCATTTTTTTAAAATAAATTTCAGAGTGATTCGCACGTGGTACGCAAATCTGGCTGGGAAAAAAAAAAAATGAAGGGCGGACTCCGGCGCTTCGTTTGTTTTAAGCCCCCGGGTGGGCCAGGTCCCGGGGGCAATGGTTTGATATGTAGCGGGGGCCTGCGGGGGCCCCAGCAGTCTTGGGGATTGCCACCTCCCTAGGGCTTTGTTTTATTATGTGCGGGGGGCACGCCCCCCGCAGCACCGGGGACCGCCACCTCCCCGGTGCTATTTCTAAATGGTAAGTGTGGGGGGGCTTGAGCCTCCCAACACTGCCACGAGGACCACCACCTCCCCGGGGCATTGAGTAATAAAGATATGGGGGTCCGTTGCAGACCCCCAGCCCCGGGGACCACCACCTCCCCGGGGCCATGTATACATTGGGAGGGGGCTGCACGGCCCCCCTCCTGGAGCCCTCCATGGCCCTGGGGACCGCCACCCCCCAGGGCCGGCTCCAGCAATGTCCCGGGGTGCCCACCCCCGGGACATTGCAGTTTGCAATGGCAGGGCGGGAGCCTGCCATTGCAAACTTCTGCTTCGCTTCATGGAAGCGAGAGCAGGAAACCTGCTTTTGCTTCCATGAAGTGAAGCAGAATTGCTTTTTGGACAAGGGGAGCTGCATGTTAGCAGCTCCCCTTGTCCAAAAGCAATGCCAGCTCCCGCAGGAGGCGGGGAGCCGGCTGGGACCGCGGCGGTATTGGGGTCACCCATGGCCCCCAATGTGGGAGCATGCCCCGGGGGATGGGGTCCCCGGGGCGGATACCAAATAATGGAAGTGGGGCATTTTTTTCTTTCGATTTTAGAGTCACAACCCCATTGCGGCTCTCAGCGCGGCCTCCTGTGTAACGTTGCGGTGGATTCATGGATCCACCTCACATAAATAATTTAATAGTATATAATTTAGAAGGTAGTGTTGCATTTGTGAACTTGCTTTATAGAGGTAGTGTGATTGAAGTTAATAATAAGATTAAATTTGATAGAGTTAGTGAAAATATATAAAATTAAAAATTAAAAGTTAAACCTGAAAAGTGTATTGTGTTGTAGTACATTGAATTTCTGCTTTTTCAGATTCGCAACAGGTTCGGGAATCCACCAAAAATTAAAAAAGAGTATGTATGTGTAAAAAAAAATTAGATTTACTATTGTGTTATAGGGTGGCTCTAAAAAGTGCCCTTATTTTCATTATGAGTTTGTTGTAGCTACATGTATGTGTGGATGCACAGCTTTAGGTTGTTGAGAAAGACTCTGTTCCCTTGATCTGTGAAGTGTACTCCATCACTTCTGTAGATGTCATCAATATCAAAACGTAGATTGTTGTTATAGATGGGGCCCATCCTATGGTCTCTGAGGTAAGCAGAAACAGCTTTATTGACATTCTTTCTAGCTTTCTCAATCTGTGGACAGAATTGATTTGACCACATCCATTTCTGTCTTTGGCATATATTCGAGTATACAAAGACAGTTTGGGGGAAAAGCAAGATCAATTGTGCAAAGGTATCCTTCATGAGCATTTCCAGTCCTACTCCAGTCAATGTGCCTAGGTCATTGCCACCACAGTGCACAATCATGAGGTCAGGGGGTTGGAGATGCAAAAAGGTTTTAACCAAAGGTATCAATTGGTGCCACTTTAATCCTCTCTGTGAATCCATTTAATATCCACATTTTGCAAAGCTAGGTCTTTGTCAATACCTCTGTGTTCAGCATAACTTTTGCACCAGAAAACATAGCTGTGCCCTACAATCCATACTGTAAGCATCTTGAAGGGATGTCTGGAAGTAATGAGCAGATGTCTGTAGCTGAGGTAGTCAGTTGGTAGAATGAGAGGTATCTAAAATGGTAGACAAGATGCTGTTTTCTAAAAAGCAGATAACTGATTGGCTGTTCATGAACATTGTACACTAAAAAATAGGATGCATGTTACTTTCTTAAAAAAAGCATGTTTCTTATTGGTTATTTAAAAATGTTTGAAAGGTACAGTAGATAGCATAAGGTAATATTTTGCAAAAGTCAACCACACCTGCTATTTGCAATTGTAAGCTTGTGTGCTGAACTTGAAAATATGGTGAACTTGTGACCTGCCAGTTCAGCTGAATGTTGCAGAAACTGTTACTATGGAAACTGGGATTAAGCAGAATGGGGGAAGGGTTGAAAGTTAACTGTGCTTTTGAAATGTGAAATTGTAAGTTATATGTAAGTGATATGTTATTAAAGTAAGATTTCCCAAATCAGTAGTATGTTTAGAAGTGGTGTGTTCTTAAATAATAATAATAGTATTATTAGTAATAGGTTTTTGAACTCCTGTGTGGATTCGTGGCTCCACCGCAACGCTTTACTGAGGCACCGCAGTGGAGTCGTGACTCCAGAAAAATACTGAACCAGTTTGGGCTCTTTTAGAAGTCAGTTGGTAAGGGTTAATATGTCTAACCAATAGAAATGTGTTTCACAATTTGAAATAATGTAGGAAGGAATGTGATTTGATACATTTATTTGTGTGGAGAAAGAGAGGGAAAGTTTGCCATTACTGGTTTTACCTTGTTGAGAGTGGTGCATTACATTGATTGTGTGCAAAAGAAAATCTTTTATGAGTTTCTGATATTTTATATTCTACAATACTATTTGAAAGGGGAGTTACAAATTTGTGAGGTGTATTATGTATTAGCTTTATTTTCTAACTTTAAAATGTATTCAAGAACTGTGATGTTTGAAATATGTCATTAAATGTAGAGATGTGTATTGTAGTTTGTTAGTATTTAGAGAGGTCTGCATGGTCTTGTGTCTGAAGTAAGTCTCTACTTACACATGTATTCTGATATGTGTTATCCATCTGAAGATGCTAGACGTGTAAAGCACAGGTATACATGTACTTGTATACTTCTTTTATATATTGTGTCACTAGCAAAAGGTACATACACATGCATGCATGCTTTTAGAAATATGGGGAGACTTACAACAGAGACATGTGAAGGGTTTCTGCTTTGTATTTGGCTATGCTCAATACCTGAGTAGTAGTAGAATGGTGAAGCAGCAGCAGCAGAAAAGTGATGTTTAAGATATGTCGGGTGAGGAATTAGTGATTAAGCTACTTTGTATGAGTCTGTGGAAAAGTTCACTTGAAGTACGCCGCATAAATCTAGGTGTCTGTTTGAAATGTAAAGTGCAGTCTGTCACGTTTTAAGGCCTTCCTGGTCTTGTGACTGAGATATGTCTCTACTTGCAGATGTATTCTGATATGTGTTATGCATCTGAAGATGCTAGACGTATAAAACACAGGTATACATCTACTTGTATATTTCTTTTATATATGATGCTGCTAGAAAAAGGTACAGACATATGCATGCATGCTTTCAGGAATATGGTGAGACTTACAGCTGAGGCATGTGATGGGTCTAGAGAACTAAAGAATTTGTTAAAAGACTTTTAAAGAATGTAATGAATTTTCAAATTTGGAAAAGAGAAAGAAAAGATGTACAACCAATCAGAAGGAAACGAAAAAAGGACATATTAATGGAAAATAATGTTATGGGAAAACAATCCATGTTGAAAGAAGGATGAAAGAATATAAAGACATTAGGAAGAGAATGTATAAAAGTAGAGTACTACAAAATTTATTAAAAGATTGTGAAAAATATAAATGAAGATCAGCAGCTTACAAGAAAAAGCAACAGATTGAAAGTGTAGTAGAAAAAGCTTTTGAATTGAAATGAAAATGATTTATATTGGTATTAAAGAGAATGAAAACATTGAATAAAACAATGCAGTTTATGAAGGAGAAAAGCAAAAGAAAAAGACTGGTTAATAGAAGTAACTTTAGCAAAATATTTACTGGTGAATGGAAGCACACTTCTAGTACTGAGCCTTTCTTTAATGAAGAAAGCTATTTTCAACAAAATACATTAGTTCATGCAGTTGATACTAGTGGTCGATGTTATGAAGTGAAAGACGGTTGTACAATTTCAAAAGAAAAGATGGTTCTTAGGAATGTGGAAGAAGTAATAGTTGAAGAGGTTCAAGGTAGGCTTACACAAGCTCCGGTATATGAGTGGGATTGTAGAAGTATTTGTAGTATTCAACAGGAATCTATTGATATATTACGAGTTTTTATACGAGGATTTGTCCAAAAAAGTCTTAAACAGAAGATTACGATGTTACAAGGACCAGATCCATGTAAAGAAAGAAAATATACTAAATTGCAGGGTCATTCTCTGGCTTGTCTTTCAAGAAAAGTATGTCAAAGTACTTTCCATCATTTAAGAATGTTAGCAGTTCACCACTCAGAAATGTGGACGTTAGTGAGGAGACTCTACTATGTAAAAAGTCCTGCATTATGTTTAAGTGAAATGAACACAGCTCTTTTGCATGGTTCAGTATCAGATATAAAAAAAGTTTGTGATGATATAGAGTTTCGTTTCTTTGGTTCACAAGAGGAGTGTAGAGAAAATGAGAGCTTGATAAGTGTAGTTGTTGATGAACAGGTGGAAGATATTAGTACTGACATGTTTCCAGAAGAAATTACAAAGTTTAAGATAGTTTCATCTGAAAAACCAAAGTATGTTTGTATTTGTTGTCGATGTACTCACTATAGAAGTCAAACTAGGAATGAAAACAATGATAAGTGGGAGCAATTTGGTGCTTATTTGTTGGTGGAAGGTCGATTTGAGTTGGCTACTGATCAACATATTTGTAAATATTGTTACAACAAATTAGAAGAGAACAAAATGCCAGTTAGAGCTGTACATAACAACTTAGAGTTGGTAGCTATTCCTCTGGAACTGGCAGATTTAAATACATATGTGTCCATTCTTATTCAATCTGTGCACCCGTTTCAGGCTATAGTTCATATGGAGCCTAAAACAGGTAAGCTGCCTCCAACAGATTTACAAAGAGGTCTGAAAGGAAGAGTTGTGAACTTACCTTTAGATTTTAAGAATAATATTGAAACTGTTGGTATAGAGAGGGAGGAAAGTGAGCCTGTAGTTATTCTAGTTAATGGTGTACCAACAAAGAGTCAAAAAATATGGCAAGAGTTTGTTGATGTTAACAAACTTCAGAAAGCTACATTGTATCTGGTGCAGAATAATATTTATTATAAGAATGTAAGCGTTGATGAACAGGAAATATGTTTAGAAGATGAAACAGACATTTCAAGTGGCCAAATAGAAAAAGTGGACAAGTCTAGGAGTGAAGAGATTTATGAACATTACAGTATACATCCTCTATATTCAAAAGAAGTGATAGGAAACAATATTGAATTATTTCAAATGAAGAAAGCGAAGGGAACTCCCATGAGCGTATAGGAAAAAAGTTTAGAAGCACGTTGTTTTCCACAGCTGTTCCCCACTGGAGAAGGTGGACAATATGATGAACAAGCAGTACAGATTCCAGCTTCGGAATACTGTTCGACAAGATTGTACTCAGAAGATCCAAGATTTTGACAGTGTTTTCCATATATATTTCATCTTTTCTTTGAAAGTGATTTGTCTGCACTTTCATATGCAGTGAACCATATATTAAAAACAGGAGTTTATCTTCCACATGTTTCTGAAAAGGAATTCATGGATAAAGTTCAACAAAGTGATGAACAGTTAGAATCTCAGTTAATAAATTTGATGGCGTGTCAACGTGGTATGAATGAGTATTGGTATCGTCGTCATGGAGAACTTAAATGTATGTTAAGAAACTTAGGCACCCCTACATGGTTTGTGACACTTAGCTGTGCTGAATATGCGTAGGATGATTTACTTGAATTTCTACGAGAAGCAAATTCAAATGTAAAAAATATTGAATTGAAGACACCTGGAGAACTATGTTCCTTGGATCCTGTAAATGTCTGCAGATATTTTAATCATAGGTTTCAAGCTATGATATCTTTTATCTGCAATAAAAAGAATCCACCTCTTGGAGAAGTAACTGATTTATTTTGGCGAAAAGATTACCAAGCCAGAGGTGCTCCTCATATACACATGCTATTATGGATCAAGAATGCTCCAAAATTTGGAACTGATACTGATGAAAGTGTTTTGTCTTTCATTGAACAGTATGTTACCTGTGCCATTCCATGAGAAGGAGGAGAAAACACATTGAGACAGAAAGTTTTATGGTTTCAAAGTCATCGATGTGGCAAATACTGTCGACGAAAATACAAGTCTAAGGGAAAATTTTATACAAAGTGTCGTTTTGGATTCCCACGTTCAACAATTTCAAAAGGAAGAGTAAATAGTTTTATGTCAGCAGTAAGGCATACAATAACTCGGAAATCTCCAAAGAATACATACAACTTAAAAAGAACTGAAGATTCAAAGTATATTAATGACTACAATCCAGTGATTTTGACAATGTGGAATGCAAACATGGATATTCAATATGTTGCAGATAATTCAATTGCTGTTGCTCGCTATGTTACATCATATATAACTAAATCTGAAAAGACAGAGGTGAGAGAAATGTGGGAAGAAATTTCACAGGAAAAGAGTCTTAGCAAGAAATTGTACCGCTTTAGCTTGAAAATGCTTTCACACCGAGAGATTGGATCCTATGAATGTTCAGATTGGTTGAGTTCTGGCAGTTTATATTCAAAGTCAAGAGGAATCATTTGGGTAAGTTTAGGTCTTGCCTGCACACGAAATAGAGTATTGAAAACATTACAAGAAATCGAATACTTAGCACTGAATGAACCAGAAAGTACAGATATTGTTAAAACTAATATGTTGGATACATACTATCCCAAAAGGAGTGCATATCTCGAAAACGTATGTCTGTATGACATTATAGCTTTAAAAGAAACATTACAGAAAATATAAATGAAGAAAAATATGCAGTAATTGGTTGTGATGGATGTTTGGTAAAACATGCCAAAGGAAATCTTATTAACCACCGAACACTCAGTTGTGAAAGTCCAGATGAGAGGGAATTTTTCTATTTAGCACTTCTGCAACTGTTCATGCCTTGGCGTAGAGAAGCGGAATTAGTTGGATCTTGACTGCTATGAAGATTGTTTTAATGCATGTAAAGATAACATTCAATGCACAATCTTCCCAACTTATCTACAAATGTTAAATGAGATTGATCAAGAAACTACTATTGCAGCTGAAATAGCTAGAGACAGTTCTGAAGATAGTCAAAGTTCGGGTCCACTAAGTCAAGATCCACTAGGACAACCAATTATTGAAAATGAAGCAGCAATAGCCATGAATGAAGCAGAAACTGCAATGCAACAAGCACAACAGGATATTATTCAGTTGGAAAAGTTAGAAGAACAACTAAACATTGAACAAAAAGAAATATATTTACAAGTGACAGAACAGATACAACATGGTTTGCAACATGAAAAAAAAGAATGCCAATGCTCATCATTTAAACCTATTCTAACGTACATCAGTGGTCAAGCTGAAACAGGAAAAAGTTTCTTAATTAAAGTTTTGACCAGTTATCTATACAAAACTACAGAATCACATTTATCTTGTGTTGTAACAGCTCCAACTGGGTTAGCAGCACACAACATTAAAGGGATTACTTTACATCGATTACTCATGCTACCAGTTGAACATGAAAATAAATTGGAATAGCACAAGCTATCTGGAGAAACTTGTTATGAAGTCTCAAGAATACTGAAGAAAATCATTGATGAGTTGAGCATGGTCTCAAACTTAATGCTTGCCTTTGTACACTTGAGAATGCAAAAGATTTTAAAAACAGATTACGATGTTTTATTTGGAGGAAAACATGTAATTGTATTCGGCGATCTACTACAACTTACTCCTGTAAAAGGGCAACCTGTTTTTAAAACACTTGTGCATGAAGATACTATAAAAATCTTTGGGATGTATTGGAAATGTGAACATTTGGTCTCATTTTGAATATAAAAAACTTATTAAGAATATGCGACAAGCAAGTGATGAACATTATGGAAATATTCTTCAAGATATAAGAATTGGTGTCTTGACGAAAGTTGGTAAACAAGCTTTAGAAAGTCAGCTAATGAGGAACTTTTTACAACTGGAAACACAGCGGCTGAAATAATGTACAATAAGCTTGGAGAAAACAAGTCTATAGTTTGCCTAATGCCTACACTGCAAGAGTGTTCTACATTTAATCAAGAACTTTTAAAACTGGAAAAACAACAAATAGTGGAAATTGAAGCTATGGATAAAATTGAACATCAAGGAGTGACTATTCTTCTCACAGAGAAACTGCAGTCAAAATTGGATTCTTTGGAAAAGTCTGTATCTAAGACTGCAGGCTTAGAAAAGACTTTACATGTATGTATAAACTGTCAGGTAATTTTACGGCATAATTTGAATGTAGAAGAAGGTTTAGTAAATGGAGCAATGGGAAAAGTTGTTGTTTTTGTAAATTTTCAGAACAAAGATGGAATAGAATTTTTGAAGATAAAATTTGATCAGATTAAAGAGGTAAGACAGATTGGGCATTGTGTTGTACGTTTTTTGCTTGTAAAAGACTTGTATGTTCGCAGAAAACAGTTTCCTTTGTCTTTAGCATATGCAGTAACTATACATAAATCTCAAGGTTTAAGTATAGACAGTGCTTTTGTAAATATTGGAAGTACAGTGTTCACAGAGGGAATGGCATACGTTGCAGTGTCTCGAGTAAGAACATTATCTGGTTTGTATTTGCTAGATTTTTTTCTTTTTTAAAATTTAATTATTGTATTTTCCATCAAACATAAAAGCGGAAAGAAAGAACAATAGAGAGGCATTGCACATTACATACTAGGAGAAGAATGTAAGGGTCATATCATAATACACATAGATACAGTCATCTGTTGGTTATACATTGACCCAGGACTTAGTATATGACACATATTCTAAAATGTATCCATAAGTTAACATTGAATTTCACTTGACCAAACACAATACATCATCACTTAGAGATTATATCTGCCAATGCATGCATCTCAGATCAGTGCGGGGGCCTAGACCTGCCCCTCTCCCATCTCATCTTATACGACAATTCACTCCCCAGTGTATGTATACACAAGCGTGCGGCCATACATAACATCAATCGGAATTTTCTTTTAGGTACTCCATTAGTGGCTCCCAAAGTCTCTAGGGCGGGATAATGTCGGTAGCAGGTCAGCATAGGTCGTGAGTTGATCTCTACAGTATATGAAGTCAGAAAGCCATTCCTTGAACTTGGGAGCGCGCCCACTGCCCCACCTGCATGCCAGTCTACGTTTAGCCAACAATAAACCTAATGCCACAAATTTCCTGCAGGATTTCTGTATATTGGCTGTGTACCCCAGGAGTGCCGTCAACGGGGTGAATGGGATAGCAATGCCAACCATTTTAGATAGCGCATCCAGCACCTCCCCCAGTATTCGAAAATCACATGGCAATGCCATGAGAGGTGTAAGAAGTCTGCCCCCTCCTGCCGGCATCTAAAACAGCGATCGTCTTCCCGTAGTTTGAATTTGTGCAACTTTGTAGGGGTATAGTAAGTTCAATTCAAAAATTTGAAATGAATTATGTGCAATCTACTGCTTGCGGTGATGACTTCTGTTTGCGAGCAGCAGTAGGCCCACTGCTAATCAGTTAAGGGCTCCCCCAGGTCAATACCCCATTTGTCTCTGATGCCATATGTAGTCTGTGGCCGTTCAGTCAGCGCTGCTCAGTAGATGTGGGATACAGCATGTGCCGGCCTAACAATTTCAATGCTGAATGAAGGACCTCCAGTGTGGGCGGTTCTGTTGGGAAACCAGGGACATTGGCCCTAATCTCATGCTTGAGCCTTATATATAGAAACACCTCCAAAGGAGTAGTCCTATCCCCCACTAGCAATTCCCGCTGGCTTTTGAATTGCCCCTCATGGTATAGGTCCCCCCCACACAGTGAGGTTTCGCTTCCGAAACATTTCCCGGCATGTAGCTTCCTGAGTAACTGGCGCGACATGCAAGTACGGGAGTGGCAGCAGTGGGGAGTATAGCACCGATTTTCCCATTATTTTGGACAGTCTCTTCCATGCGAGGTTGGTACAGCTAACCGTATAGTGAGCGACCCCCTCACCAGAGACAGTGGTGCCCAAGAAGGAGTTTAGGGGCATGGGCCACATGTACCCCTGTTCAACAGCCAGGTGTGGCATAAAAGGGGGGATGAAACCAGTAGTAGCGGAATGGGCTTGCGTGCTAAGAAAATACAGTTCCATATCCGGGGCCTCAAATCCCCCTCTAGAGAATGGCTGTGTCAGGACCTTACAACCCACCCTAGGTTGCTTTCCACCCTATGCGAGTTTAATAAGCAAGGATCGAAAAGTATTAAAAAAGGTCAGCCTGGATTATAGGGAATGTTGACGAACAGGTATAGAAGTTTGGGTAAAATGTTCATCTTCATTAACGCCACCCTTCCAGCCAGGGAGAGTGGCAATGTGACCCATCTATCCATGAACAAATAGTTTCAATTGCTGTGCCATAATTAGCTCGAAGGGTTGTTTCTCTGTTTCTGGTGATGACCACTCCCAAGTATTTTATTTCCTGGTCGCACCAACTCAGCGGGAAATCAGGGGTAAATTGTACAGTATTGGGAGTGAGTGAAAATATCTGGGATTTGTTCCAATTAAGCCTTATACCCGAAATGTCACCAAACCTTAGAGATCCCGAAGAATCGGGTTGAGACTGATGCTGGGATCACGTAGATAAAGGGTGATATCGTCAGTGTATAATGATATCAGAATCTGACAAGAGGGATATTGAACAGCATATTCCCTGTGGTGTTGTCTAATTTTGGCAGCTAAGGGTTCGATGGCCAAAGCAAAAAGCAACAGAGACAGCGAACATCCCTGCCGCGTGCCCCTAGTAATGGTGATCGGTTCAGAATATAGCCCATTAACCTGAATTATTGCCTCAGGCTTAGTGTAGAATAGCCTTATCCACCCCAGGAAAGGTTGGGGGAGACCCATCCTGCTCAATATAGCAAACATGTATCCCCACTCAAGGGAATCAAACGCTTTTGTAGCGTCTAAGAAGATTCCCGCTGCCGAGATATCCGGGTCGATGTCGTGTAGTAGTGCAAATGTAGTTCTCAAATTATGTGAAGTGGCCCTCCCCGGCACGAAACCAGCCTGGTCCGGAAGGACCAGTCCGCCCATTAGTTATGATAGCCTGTTAGCTATGACCTTGGCCAGGATTTTGGTGTCGCAGTTAATCAACGACAACGGCTTATAAGCATCGCAGTTGGCGGCTTCTTTACCCGGTTTAAGTAGTGATATAATCATGGCCTGGCGCATCGACAAGGGGAGTACGCCCAACTCCCTAGCTTCCTCAAAACCTTGTTTAAGTATGGGGGCCAGTTGCTCGATGTAGCATTTATAAAAATCTGCAGGCAGCCCGTCAGGCCCTGGGGCCCTGCCCGAACGCAGACCCATTATTGCCGCACATATCTCATTTTCTTCAAACTCAGCAGATAGAAATTCTCTACGGGAGCCACTTATCCAGCCCAGCGCGGTGTCATCAAAATAGGATGCTATATCTGGTATGCCACACTCCCTAGAGCGATAAAGTGTTGCATAGTAGTTGGAAAATTGGAAAATACATCAAGGATCTTTTTAGAGTCGGTGTGTCTGTATCCCCCATCATCTAGTACATCCAGTACCTTGTTGACAAATCTAGGGACCCTGGTAGCCTCCGAGAGAGCCCTGCCTGGGCGCTCCCCCTCCCCATAAGCCCGGGCCACATAATATTTAGACCGGAATTTAGATTCTCGCTCTGCTTCGTCTGCATATTCTGTTAGGTGCTCCTTAGGCCTCGCATTAAGAAGCCGATCAGGAGAGGATGCAATTGCCTCTTCTGTCCTTTTTAAATCCGTCTCTATTTTATGCAGAGTGCCTCTTATAGATTTGAGGATCCCCCCACTCTTGGCCATGCACAGTCCCCTCATCGTGACTTTAAAGCTCTCCCATACATTTGCCAGCATCGCAACGCTGTCAATGTTGCGTGGAAAAGATTCGATAATCTCCCGACGCATCTCCTCACAGAAAGCTGTGTCCAGCAAGGCCGTGGATAGGAGCCTCCATGACCGAAATGGGGAAGTAGTACCCGGTGGGGAGAGTTTCATAAGAATCGGGGAGTGATCAGAGAGGGTCTGCGCTAGATGCAACACCTCCCTGAGCCACGTGTTTAGTCCCGACGAAAGCAGTCAAATTGAAGTCTCCACCCCATATATTAAACGTGGATCCTATCTCCAAAATGTGTCCCCAGAGATTGACAAAGAAACCCGGATCATCAATGTTAGGTGCATAACAACATACTATTGTAACTGTGTGGCCAGCAAGTCTACCCCACAGAATGCTGTATCTGACTTGAGTGTCCTGCAGTTGACCTAATGGATAGTAGTCCACCCCTGATTTAACGAGTATAGCAGTGCCCTGAGCATATGTGGAGAAAGAAGAGAAGCAGCTATGCGCCGCCCATTTTCTACCAAAGGTAACCGGCACACGGGGGTTAAGATGCGTCTCCTGTATCATAGCCATTTGGACCTGGTGACGATCCAGTTATCCCAGGACCAGCCTACGCTTGCGTGGGTCACCAAGCCCGCGCACGTTCAATGTCAGACAGTGGATTATGGGAGTCTTATCTGGACCCTTAGTGGCCTTCTCCCCTTGGGAGCTACAGTGGGTCCAAGAATGCATTTAATGTCCATAATGTGTTATAGTTAGACATAGAAATCAAGCATGTACAGTCATATACATTCAGAACTATGCAGTGCGATACCTCTCCGCTAAGTATGAGTAACCTTAACCCACCCACCACCCACACCTGCAACCCAACCCCACAGGTGAATGCATACCCACCCTTCCCAACAGTGTCTAGCCTGAATGCGGCGTCCAACAAAACACAAATTGTCACTAAGAGTGACATATTATCGAGAAACAACATCAAACATGGGGGACATTCCCACTGGGGATGTACGCCAGAGGGACCGTCAGCGCACCTCGCAGTAGCAAGGGAGCCCGGGAGATCGTTATTATAAGGCAGGCTTGTCATATCACTTGGTAACTGTGTCTGACATATCATCCTATATATACATAGGGCCATATGTGTCCAGCATCAATGCGCGTCATCGTGCAGTTCAATAGCGCACACTGTCTTACCAGCTCCACAAACAGTTATTGCATGAGTACATTTTACCCTCATTCCTCGTCTGGAGTCGGATATGATCTTTCAGAGCCTCGGCTCCCGTCCTGAGGCGTGGGCGAGTGACGGAGGGCAGTTTTCAAAAAGTCTTGGGCTTGCTGTGGGCTATTGAACACATGTGATATGCCACAATGAAGAACCCGTAACCTGGCAGGATAGAGCATGGAGTATTGTATACTGGCCAGTTGAAGCTTTTTCTTGATTGGAAGGTACTTTTTCCATGCCTCCTGCACCGCCAGGGTGAAGTCAGGATAGATCGAGATTCTGTTGCCATCATACGACAGGTCCTGTTTTTCCCTGGCTAGCCGCAATGCTGTATCACGGCCTTTGTAATTGAGTAATCGTACCAGGATGGGCCCCCGGCAGTGGTTTCGGTGCCAGAGTATGGTGAGCTCTTTCAACTACCAGGACCTTGGAAAAGGCCTCAGCGCAGAAGAGGTCCAGCAGCAGTTTTTCGATGTAGTCCTCCATGCGCCCAGTGGCAGTGGACTCCGAAATCCCCACTAAACGCAACCGCGCTTCTAAGTCCTCATTTTTGGTGGTGATGATCTTCAGCAGCTTCTCCATACCTAGGACTTTTTCACTGCTGGCCGTAGAGCAATCTTCAATTGCAGATATGCGCTGTTCAGTTTCCGAAATGCGGCCGTCATGTTTTTCTAGTGTTTTCATAATGAAATCCATGCGCAAATTCATTGCGTCCATTATAGATTCAATTGACGTGAGGCTTTGTTGCATAGTCAGTAACAGTGCCTTGATATCAGAGTCTTGTGATGAAGTAGAGGCAGGGGCTCCTTCCTCCCTCTGCGATGCCATGTCCTCCGGGTCTTCAGAGACGTTTTTCCGGGCAGAAAATTGCAGCTTGGACTGCCTACTCTCTGTGCGGCCCATGATGTGCCTGGCCACACGGTAGAAGAAGCTCTTTAGGGCCTGTAACAGGGGTAGACCACAGAGACAGTATGTTTTATATGGCGAGAGGATCAGCAGTCCCAGTCAGAGTGGCTTGCTTCCTTTATCCGTGTAGTGATACTTGGCCTAAGGTAGTCAAGCGCAGCTTATATCCGCCAAATCTTATCCTCACGGAGCACTTAGTCCATTAGTTGTGGGGCTCCTAGCCGCAGTTCGATTGTACGCCCGCTTCACCCCACAGCGCCGCAGCAGACCCCGGCCCAGGCAGCATCCAGCACACGCAGCACCAGACGATCCTAACGCATGGCGACCGCCAACAAAGCAAACCGCAGCGTGTCTCCGCCTGTCTGGGCAGGAGGCACACATCAGGCAGGGCAGGACACGTGCACAGCGCTCTGTACTCCGTATTCGTGGAGCAGGACTAGAGCGTGTGTCTCCGAGCACAGCCCTCACAGCGTATTTAGGTAAGTGCCCAAGAATAGTCCGGTCTCCTCCACCTAAGCAAAGCAGCCCGCGGCCACAATTCATGGCTTTACGGGACATCACAGCAGGCAAGAGTCCCCCCGTAGCAAGTTCTCCCAGCAGATTATCAGCATCAGCGTCCTGCGCCTCACCTTAATGCAGCCCCATGTCGGCAAAGCAGCTCGCTCCTCTGTGCTCCAGACACTAACTTTTAGCGTTCCAACTGGCCTCGTGTGCGTGTGTGATTGAGGCCTCAGTAGTGCTTCTCTGGCCCCAGCCAAGTCCGGCCTCTCATAGTCCGGCCTACCCGGCAGCCGCTCCACGACTCCAGCACTAACAGGAGCATGCGGCGCCCCCTCTCTGCATCCAGCGGGGGCCGCGCACCTCAGCGGGGCAGCACAAACGGGAGCAGGATGCCAAGGGTGGGCAGGCGAAACTTGCGGCCCGTGGCCTCCAGGCAGTGCAAGCTCTTGACCTCTGGCAGCCCGCAGCAGCACGATGGGCAGGCCGATAGGTCGTCAGGCCCTGCCACTCGTCCACCGCTCCCAGCCAGGGCAAAAGGCCTGTCGCCGCGTCAGCAGGCCCCCTCAGCAGCCGCACACCGTCCCCAGCTCTGCCGACAAGGCGCGACCCCCTCTCACCTCTCCTCCAGGGGATCACGCATCTCTGCAGGCCGGGTGGGCAGCGAAGCCACAGGCAGAACTCCTGCTTCAGCGGTAACTACTTGTATTGTCGTTCAGCTTCTCAAGCTGCCATCTTGCACCACAGTTCGGGCCTCCGCCAAATGTTCGCGTTTCTTCCACCCAATAGGCCGCTCGTTCTTCAATTCAAGGCTCGGATGAATGCCGGCTACATCCCACTGCGATATCTTCAAATATTAAATATTAAATGTTTTTATTGCCTCTCTGTGCAGGATTAGGTCGGATGTTGCTCCCAGGCTAACGGAGCCTCCCTAGGGTGTAGCCATCTTGTCCGCCGACCTTCTAGCGCCCCCTCGTAATTGATTGATTTTGGTGAGAAATGGTTAGTGCAGATGCAGATTGTGTAAGAGAGTACAGTCGTTTAAGAAGACTTTATACTCCTCATTTAGGTGAATATCCCATATATGAAAAATGTGTAGTGTGTCCAAAACGGAAATATGTCAAGCATTCAATTGAGGTTCAAAAAAAGAAAACCATTAAAGAGAATCATGAAGGTGTAAAGAAAATGATAATGGAAACTGTTGATGAGATTGTAGGATACCAGTTGGAAAACAGTTCAGGTATCAACTGCTATGCTAATGTGATTTTGAATGTTGTGTTTTGTCTAGAAGAGCTTCATTGTGAAATTATGGAAAATCATGAAAAAAGATTTTGTTCTTTATTACGTCATGTATCTAAACAATTGGTAACTGACAGAAGTAAAATCCATACTGCTTCTGGTGTTCGACATCTTTTTTATATATGTACTAGTTCTTTGACATTTACTCTTAATGTTCAACAAGATGCTCAAGAATTTCTAATGTTTATGCTTGGAGTATTAGAACATGAAGGAATACAGATTGAATACTTATTTGGAGTAAGTTATAGATGGGATCATAAATGTGAAGAATGTTCATTTACTTCCAGCACTGAAATAGAAACAGAACTATTCATATATTTGACGATACCAGATTGCAAATAAATACCTTTTAACAAATTAGTAAAAACAGCCAAACAGGATATGAAATGTTTGCATTGTAAATCAGAGATGTTGTCTACTTTACATATAGAAAGATCTGGAAAATATCTCATTTTTATGTTTCAACGTTGTAGAGCAAATGAAAGAAAATTGGAGACCAAAATAAAAAAAATTGTTGCAAATCAAATATCTATTTCAGGAAAAACTTTTATAGCAGTGGCTATTATTTTCCATGATGGACCTACTACAACATCTGGACACTATACTGTGTATTTGAAGTGTAATAAAGGATGGACACATTGCAATGATGCCCACTTGGAATTTAAACCGAAATTACCTTATGAATTACCAAATTCATATTTGTTATTTTTGAAGCCAAAGTTTTGAATACGTTATTCGGCCTATTGGGAAGATGTCAACACGAATGAACAAATTTAGATTGGATTCTTTTGAAGTGAAAGTTTTGAATACATTATTTGGCCTATTGGGAAGATGTGAACACAAATTAGCAAATTTTTATTGGATTTTTACCAAGAAAAAGTTTTGAATACATTATTCGGCCTATTGGGAAGATGTGAATAGAAAGTGGACAGGATTGAAACAATCAGTATTTATAGTTAGTTTTTAGGTTATTATTTGTGCTAATCGATATTGGATTTGAAAAATTGTCTTTAAAAGCAATAGTTTATATATTTGTTGTCTATATTGTACCAGATATAAATGAGAGTATACATTTTAGCAATTGTACTTCAGAGTAATAAAAGACTTAATGTATAAGTTGGACGTAATTTAGAAACTGTAGATAGGTAAATATATAGGTACACATATTGGAAATAATGCTTTGTAGTAATTTGTTTTTTTTTCACAATCTCGTTGATTGTTTTTATCCCCACTGTTGTATGATGATACTATGTTAAAATCACTGTGTATGGTGAAGTTCAGTAGAATCTGAGAGCAGCAAAAAAGGGAAACTGAAAATGTTATGTAAATCTAAAATTATGTTGTGTTCTTAAAAGTGTAATATTTTAATTTCTATAGTACATTACATTATATAACATTTTTTTCTTCTTCTTTACTGTAGGTAATGGTGAAGTTTGAAAAGTGTTTTATTTCAGTTTACGACAATACTATTCTAAAATAGTTCAACAGAGTTATGTATCTAAATTACTAAAAAAGGTAAGAACACAACATAATATGCATGATAACATTCATTTATGTGTTATTTATTTCTAATAAAAATTATGTTGAATCTTTACACTATTTAAAAACTTTCAGATATCATCAGACAGGTACTATCCCTGCACTCATGCAATCAGCCAGGCACTACGCATGCACTCATCCAATCATTCAGACACTACTCTTGCACTCATGCAATCACCCAGGCACTTCTGTTGCACTCATTCATTCCCTCAAACACTACCTATGCAGTCATCCATACACTCAGACACTATCTATACACTTCTCCAATCTCCGAGGCACTACCCCTACACTCATCCAATGAGCCAGGCAATATCCATACACTCATACAATCACTTAGACACTACTGTTGCACTCATCCATTCCCTCAAACACTACCTATGCACTCATCCATGCACTCAGGATCTACTCATGCACTGATGCATGTACCCAGGCATGCAATCATTCAAACACTACTGCTGCACTCATCTATTCCCTCAAACACTACCCATGTACTCATCAATGCACTCAGGCTCTAAACAAGCACTGTTCCATGCACCCAGTCACTACCCATGCTCTGATGCAATCACTTAGATAAACCTGTTGCACTCATCCATTACCTCAAACAGTACCCATGCATTCATCCATGCACACAGGCTGTACCCATGGACTGCTCCATGCACCCAGGCACTACCCATGCACTCATGCAATCACTCAGGCACTACTGGTGCATTCATGCATTCCCTCAAACACTACCTGTGAACTCATCGATACACTCAGGCACTACCCATTCACTGCTCCAATCACCCAAGCACTACCCCTGTCCTCAGACAATCATCCAAACACTACTCATGCACTCCTCCAATCATCCAGGCACTACTCTTGCACTCATGCAATCACCCAGGCACTTCTGTTGCACTCATCCATTCTCTCAAACACTACTCATGCACTCATGTAATCACTCAGGCACTACCCATGCACTCTTCCAATCACCCAGGCACTACCCATGCAGTCATCCATGCACTCAGGCTCTACCCATACACTCATCCAATCACTCAGGCACTACTATTTTACTCATTCATTCCCTCAAACACTACTCATGCACTCATGTAATCACTCAGGCACTACTCATGCACTCCTCCAATCACCCAGGCACTACCCATGCACTCATCCATGCATTCAGGCTCTACCCATGCACTCATTCAATCACTCAGGCACTACTATTGCACTCATCCATTCTCTCAAACACTACCCATGCAGTCCTGCAATCACCCAAGCACTGTCTGTGCACTCATGTAATCAGCGAGGCACTACTCATACACTCCTCCAATAATTCAGGCACTTCTATTGCACTCATCCATTCCCTCAAACAGTACTCATGAAGTCATCCATGCACTCAGGCAATACCCATGCACTCATGCAATCACCCAGACACTATCCAAGTACTCCTGCAATCACTTAATTTTTCTATTTTTAACCAGTTTATGTGGTTCCATAAGAACCGTTTTCTTTTTAGTTTTTTTTAACAATTTTGGAATTTTTTTGTATTTTCTAACAGTTTTTTCTTTTTTTAGTGTTTTTGACTTTTTTTCAAACAAAACAAAATTCAACAGTCCAATATGACTATTTGAAAAAAAGAGGAAAAGGAAGATTTGCAAGCAAATAAAAAAAAAATAACACTTGTGTGTTTTTATTGCATTGAGAATAACATCAATGCATTGCTCCCCAACACACAGTTTTGCGTTACATTTCTTGCAATTACTGGAAGCATCCACTAGTTCCAGGAAAATATGTGGCCGAGGTGAAGGTGGAACTCCTGCACTTGATGTTGATGGTGCATTAGCGTCAACCTGGGCAGCTTGTTCATTTTTCTCCGCACCATGAGTTCCTTTGCCAAATGAACAGGATGAATTGTCTCGAGGTGCTTCTTCATCGATGATGTTCCGCATGAGTACTTTTTATCTGATCCTCGAGAAAGTACTCTTTTGCACAAAATGCAAGTAACTTTTCTGGCGTTCACCTTTTTTCGCCCTCTGGCACTGTAAAAAAAGCCCAAACTACACTTTCCTTTCTTTTTTTTAAAGGCTCCTCCACATCATCAAGCTCTTCCAGGAGATCTTCCTCAGGATGACTGGATGCCATAATGAAAAAAAAAGTCAAAGCACCTCCAAAAAAAAGGATTTGCAACAGCCTACAATAAACAGGCCTTGCCTGGAAGACACACCCAAAATAAGAGAAATAAAATAGGTGTTAGATCCTCCCTCTAACAGAATGAAAAGGTTTTCAACCAATCAAAAGCTTTCTTTCCAGGTCACATGGAGTCGCGTAGGGTGTGGCACCCGTCGTGTACACGTCGCGCACCCGTAAAATTTCATACACATAATTGTAAAGTATAAATTGGTGTTTATAAAATATTTTCAAAAGTATATTAGTGAAAGTGTTTAAGCAAAACTGATATTTAAAGCTTCTACAGTGATATTTCACACTTTTAAAATTACGCCGAAGTCGCGACCCCTGCGCGGTCCCGGAAATACGTGCCAGCAAGGTTCGCGCATCCGACGTGCATACGTTGTGCACTCGTAAAATCTTGTACAGTTAATTCTAAAGTATAAGTTCCTGTTTATAAATTGTTTTTTAAAGTATATTAGTGAAAGTCTTTAAGCAAAACTGATATTTCAAATTTCTACAGTGATATTTCATACTTTTGAAATTCCGCCAGAGTCGCGACCCCGGCGCGATTCTAGAAATACGCGGCGGCAGGGTTCGCGCACCCCGAATCCGCACACCCATTGTGTAGGATCGCGTAGGGTGCGCAACTTCTTTTAAAAATAAAAAATAAAAAAAGTTATAACAATACAATAAAACATCTTTCACAGTATTAAAAGCATTATTTCAAGTAAATATGAATTTTAATCGTTCAAATAAATAACAGAATACATTTTTAGTCATCTATGATATATATATTTTAAAAGAGTGATTATAATTATTAAAGAAGATTTTAGAAAAACTATGAATAATTTTAAAAAGAAAAGTTCAAAAAAATACTTCCAAACATTTTTAAATAAAAGGAATTCTATAAAACACTTCGAAATATCGTAAAAAAGCTAAGATTACAGTAATTTTATACTTAAGATTTAGCATTTAAAAAACCTTAGATATTCACTGAAAAAACCTTAGGTTTCAGGGACGTTATAGTTAGGAATTAGCATTTAAAAAACCTTTGAAATTCACTGACAAAAACATAGGTTTTAGGTATGTTATAGTTAGGAATTAGCATTTAAAAAACCTTTGAAATTCACTCAAAAAACCACAGGTTTCAGGGACGTTATAGTTAGGTTGACATTTCACTCATACAAAACCAGAGAAATTCGCCTGAGCTAACTATAACTCGCGCCCCCGCAATGCACTGCTGATGACACCACATATTACATCACTCATGACATGGTCAGTGTCATCACTGATGACATCACTGATGACATCTCAAATGACATCACTGATGACATCATCCAGTGTGAGTGTTTCTAAAAAGTTGCGGAATGTTATATATATATATGCCAAGGTGTATTGAAGAATGAGTGGGTGTATGAGTGTCTGAATGGATGATTTAGTGGATGTGTGACTGACTGTATAAGTGAGTGATTAAACATGTCTTAGTAAATTCATGGGTGAATGACTAATCTGTGTGAATGTCTGTATCAGTCTGTCAGTTGGTGCCTGCATGCATTGGTGAATAGGTACATGAATGTCTATATGGGTTATTGATTGGTTGTCCGATTACCTGTATGGGTGCCTGAGTGTCTGTGTGGGTGAGTGGGGGGGGTGTGACTCCCTGCATGGATGTGTGAGTGGGTGATTCACTGGGTGTATGAGTTCATGAGTGTGTCTGCGAAGGGCTGTATGGGTGAATGAGTGTGCATATGACTGTGTTGGTGAGTGAATGAATGTCTCAGTGGTATATGTGTGAGTAACTACATATGTCAAAGGCAGTATATGTGAGTGTTGGAGTATATAAGTGACTGTATGTGAGAGTGGATGTATGGATGAGTGTGTGCTTGTGTCAGTGATTGTATAAGAGAGTAATGATGTGTTAGTATCTGTATGAATAAGTGAGGTGCTGTGTGTATAACTGTACATGTGAGTAAATGACAGTGTGATTGATTCTTTGAGTGACTGACTAGGTGTGTGAGTAAGTCTATGGTTGAGTGGCAGTGTGTGAGTATCTGTATAGGTGTATGAGTGCATATATCAGTGGCTATATTGATGAGTGACTGCATGTACGAGTGACTGTATGGGTGCGTGGATGTGTGTGTAGACCTATGAATCAATGAGTGGGTATGTACTAACTGGTATTGGCATGTCTATGGTTTTGTGAATGGTATTGTGTATTCTTGAGTGGGTGTACGAAAGGTTATATTAGAGTGTGAGGAGCTCCATCAGATATTAAGTGGATTATGTCATCAGTGATGTCATCAGTGATGTAATTTGAGATGTCATGAGTGATGTCTCTGACCATGTCATGAGTGATGTAATATGTGACGTCATCAGCAGTGCATTGCGGGGGCGCGAGTTATAGTTAGCTTAGCTAACTATAACAGCTGAATTTCTCTGGTTTTGTACGAGGGAAATGTCAACCTAACTATAACGTCTTGAAACCTGTGGTTTTTTCAGTGAATTTCAAAGGTTTTATAAATGCTAATTCCTAACTATAACGTACCTAAAACCTATGGTTTTTTCAGTGAATATATATATATATATATATATATATATATATATATATATATATATATATATATAATGTACATGAGTACATGTGTTAAGCAAAGCAAAAAATAGTCAAAGAGCATCGCCAGAGTTAAGTATAGTAAACCTATTCTCATAGTCGAGATCTTGGCTCCAAAATTTAGGCAGGTCAATATGTAAATCTAAATATTTCGACAGCAAACTCCCTGGGAGTGAAGAGACTATCTCCAAATTATACAATATGCGTGATCTAAAGCAGGGAGATTTTTAAACTCGGCTCCAGAAATAAAGGGGCTTTTGCTAACTTTTTAAACATTATAGGACCTCAAATTACTGGTATAAGCTACATCTAAATAGTTCAAGAGGAATTAATGGATATTGCAATCATTCACACTTAAATTATTTGAACATTCTGTCAATTGTTTACTGTTGGGTCATGCTAAGTACCAGTCTGCAAACCCATACTCTTAGCCTCCACAATCTAAGTCAATTCACTGCCAATGCGCAGGTCTGAGATTTATAAATTAAGCAAACACAAGTAGATGATGGACGAAGTGCTCAAACTTTTCAAACACTCACCCCCAGTCACAGATCTGGGTTGAATCCATCAACACTCTTTAGCTCACTTCGCCACCCCAGTTCAGAGACAGCTATATGCAAATCAGTGTTGACCCTGTGCCTCATGGGAACAGTCCAGCCCGACCTGCCAAGCCATGTCTTCCCTGGACCGAAAACAAGCATCCTGGGACGGTTTCAGGGTAACACCTAACACCTTCATAAATGAAGCCCATTCCTTCAGCTGTACCTACTTTCTTACGCTAATGATGTGTACAGTGAACTCTGGCATATTGTTCTGAGCAGGATTAACCATGCTAGGCTTCTTGATGCTTTGTGCAATGACAGACTTTACTTTCCTGAGCAATGAAATTAAGTGAGCAGAAGAGTCCGTTTTGGTCTTTTCCTCTGAGAATTCCTGCAACTCCCAGCCAGAGACATCCTCTACATCAAGACAGAACACGTTAACTTCATTAGGTCCAAGGCTTTCTTCAGCGATGACAAGCTCTCTGCAACCCCCAGTTTTTGGGGGCATACTGGTATGCATTTTTTCATTGTAATGCCATCATTAAATATTACAGCCCACCCTGTTCTGCTGGTATAAAAAGACATATTTGCAATTCTCTGAGGAGGCACCTGTCCATCAATAGCATCACAAGCATCAACCCAGAGGGGCCTATTCATCTACACTGGTCCTAACTGGTTCCCCTTAAGTTACCAGAAGCATTTCTGTTACTGATTGCGATTGGCCGAATCTGCAATCTCTGTTGCTGTACCAACGCTGAGTCCAAATACTATATCAGCTGGATGCTTATCAGCAACAATGGTTAGACCCTCGTTCATGACTCCCAAGTGCGCCTTTTCTAAAGACACAAAACACAGATGATAGATGGAATGCAGAGCAAATCAAACATTCACCCCCACTCACCAGATCTGGGTTAAATCCATTGTTCTTTTGCTCACCATGCCACCCCAGTTTGGACCCAGCCATATGCAAACCCATCTTGACCCTGTTCCTAATGGGAACAGTCCAGCTCGAACTGCCAAGCCAGTTCCTTCCTGGGCCAAAAACAAGCATCCTGGAACCGGTTTTGTGGCATCACCCCATATCAGCCAGACTAGCTTGAATCCAGTCCTGTGCTCTCCATGCCACTGGAGTCAAGCTAGCCTGGCTGCTGAGGGGTGAAACCCCGAAACTGGTCCTTGGATGCATGTTTCCAGTCCAGGGTGGACCTGGAATGGCAGTTCGGGCTGGACTGTTCCCACTGGGAGCAGGGTCAAGACTGATTTGCATATGCCTGGGTTTCAACTGGAATGGCATGGGGAGCAAAAAAACGATGGATTTAGGTCCAGATCTCTGTACTGGGGTGAATGTTTGACATTGTTCAACAGTCTGTCCATCAATTGTTCTATTTGCATTTGTTGCCCCGAGTGGGACGGGTATGCCCAGACGTGGGTCCCGTGCTCTCCATGCCACTGGAGTCAAGCTAGCCTGGCTGATGAGGGGTGAAACACTGAAACCGGTCCTAGGATGCTTCTTTCCAGTCCAGGGAGGACCTGGCCTGGCAGTTCGGGCTGGACTATTCCCATTGGGAGCAGGCTCAAGACTAGTTTGCATATGGCTGGGTTAAAACTGGAATGGCGTGGGGAGCAAAAAAACGATGTATTTAGGGCCAGATCTCTGTACTGGGGTGAATGTTTGACATTGCTCAACATTCTGTCCATCAATTGTTCTTTTTGCATTTGTCACCTTGAGTGGGACAGGTGTGCCCAGACGTGGGTCCCGTGCTCTCCAAGCCACTGGAGTCCAGCTAGCCCCGCTGCTGAGGGGTGAAATCCTGAAACCGGTCCTAGGATGCTTGTTTCCAGTCCAGGGAGGACCTGGCTTGGCAATTCGGGCTAGACTGTTCACATTGGGGGCAGGGTCAAGACTGATTTGCATATGGCTGGTTTTAATTTGGAATGGCTTGGGCAGCAAAAAAACTATGGATTTAGGCCCAGATCTCTATACTGGGGTGAATGTCTGACATTGTTCTGCATTCTGTCCATGAATTGTTCTTTTTGTAATTTTCTAAGGACACTTCATAACCTAATACTTCTTAAATGCTAGCATTACTTGTTATTGGTGCAGGCTTAGAATCATTACTATACCTTAGCAGAAGCAAGGAACAGTGAACATCATTAATGGAATCGCAAGAGTATTCTATCCTTACAGACATCCTATTTGCTGTGATATTGTAGTTAATGGTGTCATTGTAACCAAAGTGTTACCCTGTTGCTTCAGTATAGATGGTAAACAGAACAGAACCAGCCACTCACTGACCCCCAGACTCAGGCATTTGATTAAATATTCCCGACACCCTCGCAGGGCAGCCGCAGCGTGGTTCAAATTTTGGAGATTGTGGGCTCTCACTGTTCACTCTGCTAACAATAAAAGCATCCAGATAGGCTACTAGAAGCACCTGAGGAATTGGGCTCAATGCTGAGGGCCCCAGTCAGATCACTGACAGAAATGGCCCCCACTACAAATTGCGGCTGCACACTAATGGTCGCCTGAGAATGAGCTTGCTTTAATAAAGACCTGTCATTAAAATGAAGAGTGTGTTAGAGACAACGTTTGAAGGAATGTTATTGAGAATAACCATGTGAAAATGGCACTGTCGTTGTTGGAAGACGAGGGGGAGAGCAAAAGATGATATTCAAAATGTGATGTGGCTAAGGTCAGAGCTGCCGACTTTGGAGCTGGGGAACCGGGTTCGAGTCTCAGCATTGGTTCAACATCCTGTGATTCGGGGCAAATCTCTTAATCTCCCCGAACCTACCAAAAAAAGAATGTATCCCTGTGTAAGGTAACTGGTGCTCGTGTAAAGCGCTCCAATGCCTTCGGGTTTTAAAACTGCAACAACAAAAAAAAGTAAAGGGTAGGAGCCTTTGCACATTGTTCTACGTCTCTCCAAGCCATGAAGAGTCACCTGCTCGATTTTACCTTACAATTATATAAGCAATTCCTTGACAGGATTGACTGGAAAATTGCTCCAGGCATTATGCCGGAAGAGAAAGTGTCACTAAAACTGCACTCACCAACAAACTTCTATCCTCCGGCCCTCGGTCCAAATGACCTACAGACCATGTACAACGTGCGCTGCTTCGTCTCACTGATGCACTGCGACAACACTCAGTGCTTTTATGTTAAGGGTGAGTCGGTATAATGCCTGAGGACAATTGGAAAGCCAAGGCCAAAATCAAGGACCCTGGGCCCTCCAAGTATCCGGTATAGCCCTCAGCCGGCACCTGCTGATATCCATCAGTCCTCATCTCCACTTCACTCTCCGCAGTAAAAAAACAAAAGAGCAGATACTTGTCACACCATCGCAAAACTCGAGAAGTGTGTGTGCAATGTTTAAAGAACTCAGAGCTTTTTATATTCAGGTTAGGCGGGCGTGATGTTGGATAATGAGGGCAACAGCCAAAAATCAAATCCAGTACTCTAGGTCCTCTGGCCTGCCTACATCAGCCTCTATAAAGCAGCCTTCCCCTCCACCTCACCTCGTCAATCCGCAAGAAAGTGCGAAGCTTGGCAAACCATTGCCAAATTGGAAAATTGAGGGAATTGCTCACCATTTAATACTGGCGGCTATACTGGAGACCATTATAATGAAGATACTGTCAGGCAGCTGAACAAGAATGTGGATGCAGGCAAGAACGTAGGAGTGAACACTTGGACTTGCAGAGTCATTCAATACAGTTATTCAATATGTTATTCTTTAACTTACATCACATCTGACGTGGAGCTAGAATGCTTCACACAATTGAAAATTAGCTGAAAGACCAGATTAATAGGGGACATTAATCTCATATTATCTGAGTGTGGTCAGGTATGTAACTCGAACATAAAATTCAATGTTGGGCGAGATTTACTTTAACTTATTCATAAACAAGGTATACATTAATGTGAATGGCATAATTTCCTATTTGACTATGCAGGATAAAAAATTCATAAGAGAACAAACCACGTTTGCAGAGCCATTTATTTTGGCACCCTTGGGAAATGGCCAGGTCAGTGGTAGATAAGGTATAATTTGGCTCAGCATGATATTAGATTAAAACTTGAATAATAATCAAACAAAATCATAGCAAAATCGATGTGAACTTTAGAATACGCCTGAGAAACAAATTGCCTACAATTGACACACAAATATGTGCAGGTGTTCATGTAAAATGCACTAGCCTACAAATATTAATTCGGTCAATTATGGGCTCAGAATCCTGCCACGAGCTTCGATGGGTTCAGGAGCCCCTCCCCTAAAGACATGAAGGGTGTGGCAAGTCCCAACAGGGCAATGAATGACAATGCTTCAGCCTTGCATACAAGAGCTGGCACCCACAGGACTGCACAGAGTAAAGAGACATACTTAAATTCACACCACCACCACCCCCGAGTGCTGTAAAAACGAATAACGTCTACTAGTACTACATGAAACCAGAAGGCAGTCTATTTTCAGTTTTTTTTACTGTGACCGCAGTGCTGTGGATGTAGGCTAAAGTCTTAAAGTCTAACGTCTCCTTCCTTACACATTTCTTGTTCAACAAGTCAGTGAGTAGGAATGCAAACTGGTTAGTTTTGCAGGGTTCTATTTACCATTTCCACATTTCTATATTATGAAATATTTGCTGTACGAAGCTACTAGTGGAAATGCCAAACAAGCAAAAACTAAAAGCACACCTTTTAAATAATACACTTCCTTATGCAGTCGTTTGGAGGTTAACAACAATTTCCATCCCCGTGTGTGATTTGATTGACATGGGAATGGAGGGTGAATTACACAATGCCTGAAGAAAAATGTAAACAATTTTGACTGGAACAAACCTTTGCATTGAAATAATGAACTTTAGTTCAACTTTAGTGGAAGCATGTCTCTCTGCCCTTACTCCTACCATTGTAACCATGTGATTATATCAACACTTGATCAGGATGGCCTTTGAAGTGTACGGTGTGCAAGGGCAATTGTTAACTACGTGCTTCTGTTATTATTTTGAAAATGTGTTTTTTGGCACGTACCATTCAGACTTAGGCTTATATATAAATGCGAGAGACCACTTTTAAGTAGCACGTAATATTGGGGCTATTCTGTATCTGAGAGTACTCAACATTGTCAACCACGGCCGGCTTTAGCGCTGGTGGCTCCTGGTGTGAGAATCTCTCTTGGTGCCACACTCATTGGTGCCCCACGGATTCCTTCACTACCCCCTCGAACAGTGCCCCTCTACTCTCTAAAGCCCATCTTTCACATGCATTTTTTTTGTTTTATAGCGCTACTCATACCGCTGTAGGGTGTCAGAGCACTTTAAATGACACACATTATACGGAGACAAAGAATCATACATGTGCAAATCAGTGTATAGGAAATGTTACATAAGACAATGAGGATTTAAAGGTGTAGCAATCACATGTCATCCATACTAGTAATACCAAAGTGGATGATGGACGGAGCGCTAGAGCAAATCAAACACTCACCCCCAGTCAACTGATCTGGGTTTAATCCATCATCATTCTTTAGCTCACTCCACCACCCCAGTTCAGACATGGCCATATGCAAATCAGTCTGACCCTGTGCCTCATGGGAACAGTCCAGCCCGAACTGCCAAGCCATGTCTTCCCTGGACCGGAAACAAGCATCCTGGGACCGGTTTCGGGTTCAAAACCCTCATCAGCCAGGCTATCTTGAATCCAGTGGCAAAGTGAGCAAGGGACCCACGTCTGGGCATACCCTGCCAACTTAGGGCGAACAAAGCGATACCAAAGTGGATGATGGACGGAGCGCTAGAGCAAATCAAACACTCACCCCCAGTCAACTGATCTGGGTTTAATCCATCATCATTCTTTAGCTCACTCCACCACCCCAGTTCAGACATGGCCATATGCAAATCAGTCTGACCCTGTGCCTCATGGGAACAGTCCAGCCCGAACTGCCAAGCCATGTCTTCCCTGGACCGGAAACAAGCATCCTGGGACCGGTTTCGGGTTCAAACCCTCATCAGCCAGGCTATCTTGAATCCAGTGGCAAAGTGAGCAAGGGACCCACGTCTGGGCATACCCTGCCAACTTAGGGCGAACAAAGCGATACCAAAGTGGATGATGGACGGAGCGCTAGAGCAAATCAAACACTCACCCCCAGTCAACTGATCTGGGTTTAATCCATCATCATTCTTTAGCTCACTCCACCACCCCAGTTCAGACATGGCCATATGCAAATCAGTCTGACCCTGTGCCTCATGGGAACAGTCCAGCCCGAACTGCCAAGCCATGTCTTCCCTGGACCGGAAACAAGCATCCTGGGACCGGTTTCGGGTTCAAAACCCTCATCAGCCAGGCTATCTTGAATCCAGTGGCAAAGTGAGCAAGGGACCCACGTCTGGGCATACCCTGCCAACTTAGGGCGAACAAAGCGATACCAAAGTGGATGATGGACGGAGCGCTAGAGCAAATCAAACACTCACCCCCAGTCAACTGATCTGGGTTTAATCCATCATCATTCTTTAGCTCACTCCACCACCCCAGTTCAGACATGGCCATATGCAAATCAGTCTGACCCTGTGCCTCATGGGAACAGTCCAGCCCGAACTGCCAAGCCATGTCTTCCCTGGACCGGAAACAAGCATCCTGGGACCGGTTTCGGGTTCAAAACCCTCATCAGCCAGGCTATCTTGAATCCAGTGGCAAAGTGAGCAAGGGACCCACGTCTGGGCATACCCTGCCAACTTAGGGCGAACAAGCGATACCAAAGTGGATGATGGACGGAGCGCTAGAGCAAATCAAACACTCACCCCCAGTCAACTGATCTGGGTTTAATCCATCATCATTCTTTAGCTCACTCCACCACCCCAGTTCAGACATGGCCATATGCAAATCAGTCTGACCCTGTGCCTCATGGGAACAGTCCAGCCCGAACTGCCAAGCCATGTCTTCCCTGGACCGGAAACAAGCATCCTGGGACCGGTTTCGGGTTCAAAACCCTCATCAGCCAGGCTATCTTGAATCCAGTGGCAAAGTGAGCAAGGGACCCACGTCTGGGCATACCCTGCCAACTTAGGGCGAACAAAGCGATACCAAAGTGGATGATGGACGGAGCGCTAGAGCAAATCAAACACTCACCCCCAGTCAACTGATCTGGGTTTAATCCATCATCATTCTTTAGCTCACTCCACCACCCCAGTTCAGACATGGCCATATGCAAATCAGTCTGACCCTGTGCCTCATGGGAACAGTCCAGCCCGAACTGCCAAGCCATGTCTTCCCTGGACCGGAAACAAGCATCCTGGGACCGGTTTCGGGTTCAAAACCCTCATCAGCCAGGCTATCTTGAATCCAGTGGCAAAGTGAGCAAGGGACCCACGTCTGGGCATACCCTGCCAACTTAGGGCGAACAAAGCAATACCAAAGTGGATGATGGACGGAGCGCTAGAGCAAATCAAACACTCACCCCCAGTCAACTGATCTGGGTTTAATCCATCATCATTCTTTAGCTCACTCCACCACCCCAGTTCAGACATGGCCATATGCAAATCAGTCTGACCCTGTGCCTCATGGGAACAGTCCAGCCCGAACTGCCAAGCCATGTCTTCCCTGGACCGGAAACAAGCATCCTGGGACCGGTTTCGGGTTCAAAACCCTCATCAGCCAGGCTATCTTGAATCCAGTGGCAAAGTGAGCAAGGGACCCACGTCTGGGCATACCCTGCCAACTTAGGGCGAACAAAGCGATACCAAAGTCCCTTGCTCACTTTGCCACTGGATTCAAGCAAGCCTGGCTGATGACGGCTGGAATGCCAGAAACCGGTCCTAGGATGCTTGTTTCCGGTCCAGGGAAGACATGGCTTGGCAGTTCGTGCTGGACTGTTCCCATGAGGCACAGGGTCAGACTGATTTGCATATGGCCATGTCTGAACTGGGGTGGTGGAGTGAGCTAAAGAATGATGATGGATTAAACCCAGATCAGTTGACTGGGGGTGAGTGTTTGATTGGCTCAAACGTTCCGTCCATCATCCCCTTTGTATCGCTTTGTTCGCCCTAAGTTGGCGGAGTATGCCCAGACGTGGGTCCCTTGCTCACTTTGCCACTGGATTCAAGCAAGCCTGGCTGATGACAGCTGGAATGCCAGAAACCGGTCCTAGGATGCTTGTTTCCGGTCCAGGAAGACATGGCTTGGCAGTTCGTGCTGGACTGTTCCCATGAGGCACAGGGTCAGACTGATTTGCATATGGCCATGTCTGAACTGGGGTGGTGGAGTGAGCTAAAGAATGATGATGGATTAAACCCAGATCAGTTGACTGGGGTGAGTGTTTGATTGGCTCAAACGTTCCGTCCATCATCCCCCTTGTATCGGCTTTGTTCGCCCTAAGTTGGCGGGCGATGCCCAGACGTGGGTCCCTTGCTCACTTTGCCACTGGATTCAAGCAAGCCTGGCTGATGACGGCTGGAATGCCAGAAACCGGTCCTAGGATGCTTGTTTCGGTCCAGGGAAGACATGGCTTGGCAGTTCGTGCTGGACTGTTCCCATGAGGCACAGGGTCAGACTGATTTGCATATGGCCATGTCTGAACTGGGGTGGTGGAGTGAGCTAAAGAATGATGATGGATTAAACCCAGATCAGTTGACTGGGGTGAGTGTTTGATTGGCTCAAACGTTCCGTCCATCATCCCCTTTGTATCGCTTTGTTCGCCCTAAGTTGGCGGGTATGCCTAGACGTGGGTCCCTTGCTCACTTTGCCACTGGATTCAAGCAAGCCTGGCTGATGACGACTAGAATGCCAGAAGCCGGTCCTAGGATGCTTGTTTCCGGTCCAGGAAGACATGGCTTGGCAGTTCGTGCTGGACTGTTCCCATGAGGCACAGGGTCAGACTGATTTGCATATGGCCATGTCTGAACTGGGGTGGTGGAGTGAGCTAAAGAATGATGATGGATTAAACCCAGATCAGTTGACTGGGGGTGAGTGTTTGATTGGCTCAAACGTTCCGTCCATCATCCCCTTTGTATCGCTTTGTTCGCCCTAAGTTGGCGGGGTATGCCTAGACGTGGGTCCCTTGCTCACTTTGCCACTGGATTCAAGCAAGCCTGGCTGATGACGGCTGGAATGCCAGAAACCGGTCCTAGGATGCTTGTTTCCGGTCCAGGGAAGACATGGCTTGGCAGTTCGTGCTGGACTGTTCCCATGAGGCACAGGGTCAGACTGATTTGCATATGGCCATGTCTGAACTGGGGTGGTGGAGTGAGCTAAAGAATGATGATGGATTAAACCCAGATCAGTTGACTGGGGGTGAGTGTTTGATTGGCTCAAACGTTCCGTCCATCATCCCCTTTTGTATCGCTTTGTTCGCCCTAAGTTGGCGGGGGTATGCCCAGACGTGGGTCCCTTGCTCACTTTGCCACTGGATTCAAGCAAGCCTGGCTGATGACGGCTGGAATGCCAGAAACCGGTCCTAGGATGCTTGTTTCCGGTCCAGGGAAGACATGGCTTGGCAGTTCGTGCTGGACTGTTCCCATGAGGCACAGGGTCAGACTGATTTGCATATGGCCATGTCTGAACTGGGGTGGTGGAGTGAGCTAAAGAATGATGATGGATTAAACCCAGATCAGTTGACTGGGGGTGAGTGTTTGATTGGCTCAAACGTTCCGTCCATCATCCCCTTTTGTATCGCTTTGTTCGCCCTAAGTTGGCGGGGGTATGCCCAGACGTGGGTCCCTTGCTCACTTTGCCACTGGATTCAAGCAAGCCTGGCTGATGACGGCTGGAATGCCAGAAACCGGTCCTAGGATGCTTGTTTCCGGTCCAGGGAAGACATGGCTTGGCAGTTCGTGCTGGACTGTTCCCATGAGGCACAGGGTCAGACTGATTTGCATATGGCCATGTCTGAACTGGGGTGGTGGAGTGAGCTAAAGAATGATGATGGATTAAACCCAGATCAGTTGACTGGGGGTGAGTGTTTGATTGGCTCAAACGTTCCGTCCATCATCCCCTTTTGTATCGCTTTGTTCGCCCTAAGTTGGCGGGGGTATGCCCAGACGTGGGTCCCTTGCTCACTTTGCCACTGGATTCAAGCAAGCCTGGCTGATGACGGCTGGAATGCCAGAAACCGGTCCTAGGATGCTTGTTTCCGGTCCAGGGAAGACATGGCTTGGCAGTTCGTGCTGGACTGTTCCCATGAGGCACAGGGTCAGACTGATTTGCATATGGCCATGTCTGAACTGGGGTGGTGGAGTGAGCTAAAGAATGATGATGGATTAAACCCAGATCAGTTGACTGGGGGTGAGTGTTTGATTGGCTCAAACGTTCCGTCCATCATCCCCTTTTGTATCGCTTTGTTCGCCCTAAGTTGGCGGGGGTATGCCCAGACGTGGGTCCCTTGCTCACTTTGCCACTGGATTCAAGCAAGCCTGGCTGATGACGGCTGGAATGCCAGAAACCGGTCCTAGGATGCTTGTTTCCGGTCCAGGGAAGACATGGCTTGGCAGTTCGTGCTGGACTGTTCCCATGAGGCACAGGGTCAGACTGATTTGCATATGGCCATGTCTGAACTGGGGTGGTGGAGTGAGCTAAAGAATGATGATGGATTAAACCCAGATCAGTTGACTGGGGGTGAGTGTTTGATTGGCTCAAACGTTCCGTCCATCATCCCCTTTTGTATCGCTTTGTTCGCCCTAAGTTGGCGGGGGTATGCCCAGACGTGGGTCCCTTGCTCACTTTGCCACTGGATTCAAGCAAGCCTGGCTGATGACGGCTGGAATGCCAGAAACCGGTCCTAGGATGCTTGTTTCCGGTCCAGGGAAGACATGGCTTGGCAGTTCGTGCTGGACTGTTCCCATGAGGCACAGGGTCAGACTGATTTGCATATGGCCATGTCTGAACTGGGGTGGTGGAGTGAGCTAAAGAATGATGATGGATTAAACCCAGATCAGTTGACTGGGGGTGAGTGTTTGATTGGCTCAAACGTTCCGTCCATCATCCCCTTTGTATCGCTTTGTTCGCCCTAAGTTGGCGGGGGTATGCCCAGACGTGGGTCCCTTGCTCACTTTGCCACTGGATTCAAGCAAGCCTGGCTGATGACGGCTGGAATGCCAGAAACCGGTCCTAGGATGCTTGTTTCCGGTCCAGGGAAGACATGGCTTGGCAGTTCGTGCTGGACTGTTCCCATGAGGCACAGGGTCAGACTGATTTGCATATGGCCATGTCTGAACTGGGGTGGTGGAGTGAGCTAAAGAATGATGATGGATTAAACCCAGATCAGTTGACTGGGGGTGAGTGTTTGATTGGCTCAAACGTTCCGTCCATCATCCCCTTTTGTATCGCTTTGTTCGCCCTAAGTTGGCGGGGGTATGCCCGACGTGGGTCCCTTGCTCACTTTGCCACTGGATTCAAGCAAGCCTGGCTGATGACGGCTGGAATGCCAGAAACCGGTCCTAGGATGCTTGTTTCCGGTCCAGGGAAGACATGGCTTGGCAGTTCGTGCTGGACTGTTCCCATGAGGCACAGGGTCAGACTGATTTGCATATGGCCATGTCTGAACTGGGGTGGTGGAGTGAGCTAAAGAATGATGATGGATTAAACCCAGATCAGTTGACTGGGGGTGAGTGTTTGATTGGCTCAAACGTTCCGTCCATCATCCCCTTTTGTATCGCTTTGTTCGCCCTAAGTTGGCGGGGGTATGCCCAGACGTGGGTCCCTTGCTCACTTTGCCACTGGATTCAAGCAAGCCTGGCTGATGACGGCTGGAATGCCAGAAACCGGTCCTAGGATGCTTGTTTCCGGTCCAGGGAAGACATGGCTTGGCAGTTCGTGCTGGACTGTTCCCATGAGGCACAGGGTCAGACTGATTTGCATATGGCCATGTCTGAACTGGGGTGGTGGAGTGAGCTAAAGAATGATGATGGATTAAACCCAGATCAGTTGACTGGGGGTGAGTGTTTGATTGGCTCAAACGTTCCGTCCATCATCCCCTTTTGTATCGCTTTGTTCGCCCTAAGTTGGCGGGGGTATGCCCAGACGTGGGTCCCTTGCTCACTTTGCCACTGGATTCAAGCAAGCCTGGCTGATGACGGCTGGAATGCCAGAAACCGGTCCTAGGATGCTTGTTTCCGGTCCAGGGAAGACATGGCTTGGCAGTTCGTGCTGGACTGTTCCCATGAGGCACAGGGTCAGACTGATTTGCATATGGCCATGTCTGAACTGGGGTGGTGGAGTGAGCTAAAGAATGATGATGGATTAAACCCAGATCAGTTGACTGGGGGTGAGTGTTTGATTGGCTCAAACGTTCCGTCCATCATCCCCTTTTGTATCGCTTTGTTCGCCCTAAGTTGGCGGGGGTATGCCCAGACGTGGGTCCCTTGCTCACTTTGCCACTGGATTCAAGCAAGCCTGGCTGATGACGGCTGGAATGCCAGAAACCGGTCCTAGGATGCTTGTTTCCGGTCCAGGGAAGACATGGCTTGGCAGTTCGTGCTGGACTGTTCCCATGAGGCACAGGGTCAGACTGATTTGCATATGGCCATGTCTGAACTGGGGTGGTGGAGTGAGCTAAAGAATGATGATGGATTAAACCCAGATCAGTTGACTGGGGGTGAGTGTTTGATTGGCTCAAACGTTCCGTCCATCATCCCCTTTTGTATCGCTTTGTTCGCCCTAAGTTGGCGGGGGTATGCCCAGACGTGGGTCCCTTGCTCACTTTGCCACTGGATTCAAGCAAGCCTGGCTGATGACGGCTGGAATGCCAGAAACCGGTCCTAGGATGCTTGTTTCCGGTCCAGGGAAGACATGGCTTGGCAGTTCGTGCTGGACTGTTCCCATGAGGCACAGGGTCAGACTGATTTGCATATGGCCATGTCTGAACTGGGGTGGTGGAGTGAGCTAAAGAATGATGATGGATTAAACCCAGATCAGTTGACTGGGGGTGAGTGTTTGATTGGCTCAAACGTTCCGTCCATCATCCCCTTTTGTATCCATACTAGTAGGCAGTGTATTTTAAGAATGTTTGGTCTGGAGAAGAAAAAACTCAGGATTTAAAATGTACTAGAGTGGCTGGGGTTGGCTTTACTAATAAGAAAGTATTTCTACCCAATCGAACCCTTTTTTTAGCAAAACTAGGATAACGTTCTAACCTATACCATGCAGTTTGCATGCAGCTCTTTGATGACTGTTCATAGGTCACTGTGCTATATTAGGATTGTAACTTACAAAAGCAGTAACTGACTGACCTAAACACACAAAATACAGTTCTGTGATCTGCATGGTACATGTTCTTTGCAGCGGCATATTAACCCTCTGCACACTTTATGATGAGTTAAAACTGCCACCAGGCAACACTCCATCTCTCTCCAGCACGAATAATAATCATCAGAGTAATTTTGACATTTTTATTGTTGCTTGAAAACTGCTGGACACACAAGGAATGCTGCAGCAGGGGCTTTTAAACCCATCAGTTATTTCTAAACACAGCGCCCTCGAGCTCAACGCCAAGTGCAGCTGCACCAGTCGCACTGTCCTAAAGCTAGCCCTGTTGGCAAGTAAGCAAACTGGTAGGTGACATATTTATATCAGGATCACCCAGTTTGGCTAAGTGGCAAAGGTGGGAATCGAAATCAGAACTACTATGGGCCAGATGTATGAAGCATTTTAACAGTCACACATTATTCGATTTGACATTTGCACCAGCTAAAATGCTTTTTGCTATGAATTTATCCCATTTTAAGACTCTGAATAAGTTTTCTGATTGTTAAAATGAGATTCTGAATGGATACCGATTCAGTGTATGAGTGGGACATGTTGAAGGCATGCCTTGCAAATGCACAATCTGTATCTTATGTGCACATTTTTGTGACAGAAATCCAGTTGCAAAACATTGACATTTTATTAACCCTCAAGTTGGAGTGGAAACCGATTTGTAAAAGGAAAAGAGTTCCTTTGAGGAACTCTGTCCCTTTGATAATTTAAAAACATAGTTTCTTGATGAGTGCACAGTAGTCCATGAGTATAGTGCCAACGCTCAAACTAACAACAAAACCCCTACAAAAAACGGGCGACATTTCAAAAAAAGGTTACTTAATTGAAAGGCAGTCACAGACTAGGAGGCCACCATCTCTGTGACAGTTTCCAATTTGCAGGCTATATTCTGAATATTATTGAGGCACATCAGATTGCGATACACTCTGAATCTGAATTTTCCGAAGGAACCTGTTAGTACATAGGTCAGTTCAGAGCATTGTTTACTAATTGCAAAAATACTGGTCACAAACTGCAACTAGTGTAAGCAGTAAATGGTACATCTGGCTGTCAGTGCTAAATAGAACTACTAGACTATTAGACCACATTTTGTTCACTGTGCACATATGTGTCTGACTACAGCACCACATAAATATCAAGAAGAAAAGATCTTCTTAAATAATACATTATTACAGCACGCATTACAAACTGAATTGTCTTTGACAGCTAACAGAGTATTAATGTAACACGAATCAAATTGGAAAATAAAACCATGTGATTACCAGTGAGAGTTAAATGGCCAGTCATGTAATTGTGAGGATGAATACAGAAGTAAAACAATTGAGTAGATGACCTAGAATTTTTATTTTACATTATATTTTTAAAAAGTTTACCTATACTAATCATTCCAGTGACAAAAGATTTTACTGTAAATGTCACTCCTTACTATATACATTCTGATAAAGTTGACTAGTTTGCACACTTCTCCATGCTTTTTGCACTACTTATTCCAAATCTACTCGGGTGTATGCTGGATGCACAAGCAAAGGTAATGAGGGCCTCATTTACAAGAAAGTGCCAAAGCGCAGTACCACAAGCCCTTTGACTGTGCCACGCTGCAGCACTTTCAATGCACAGGGATGCGTCATATCTACAAGGATATGATGGATCCCTTTGCTCTTCCCTGCGCTGGCGCACAATTAGCTGCCATGCGCCGATGCAGGCACCCTTTCACCATGGTTCAATGATGTCTGCGTCATGGGGATGATGTTTATGTGCAGGAAGCTGTCCCTTCCTGCACATAAACAATATGAAATGGTGTTTTTCAACTTCTATATGTGCTGCATTAGCACACATAGAACTTGCAAAACGTCATTTTTTTTAATGATTGTTTATGTGCAGGAAGGGACACCTTCCTTCACATAAACAATCATAAGAGTGCGTGCAGAATGCAGCACGCATAGAAAGAGGAACAAAAACGAGGAGAAATGAATAAATTTCTCCTTGTTGCGCCTCCCGACGCCTCCCCTGGGGAGGCATAGCAATCGTATGCATTTCCTGGTTTATATTTCTCATAAAACTGGAAATGTGTCAGGTTTAATGGGTGTTGCGTGGGAACACCCACATCAACACCCATGGAATGACCCTTTCATGCAAAGTGCTGCATGTAAAGGCGCCATATTTACAAGGACAGGAAAAGTTACGCAGAGTGGCTTTTCGTGTCCTTGTAAATATGGGGCACAAAAAGTGATGCAAGGGGATTGTAAATAACCCCCTAAATGCATACTAGCATGATTACGCACCAAATGTCATAGTTTTATGACTTTGTATTTCTCAAGCCTGTCTTTTGACAGTCCTCAGAGAAGACATGCTTTTGCAATCTCAGTTGAAATGCTTGTGTGTACAATATATGCACACTTTGATTACACTGTGCACATGTATATTTATGTGCTTGTATGGCGCAGATTCGCTAAAAGCATATCTTGATGCTAGGAAGTATTTAAGAGTAAGACAAAAAGAAACAATATCAGATCGAACCAGAAAAGTAGCAAAACAAATGAGTGTTTTGCGCTTATTTGAACCTTAGCTGGATGGCAAATCTTCAGAGGGAGGCAGTTATAAACCCGAGACACCAACACTGTGAATGCCCTACATCCACAGGAAGCTGATTTAAGGGGCAGAGGTCTTAGTGTCTGGAGTGCTCCAGAACGCAGGACTTGGATGGCAAATGAGGGCTTATGGAGGAGAAATGGGGGCACAGAGCAATGGAAAGTCTGACTACGACTGCAGGACCTCCGCCACGAGTGCAAAGCTCTTTGTGATTTGACCCCTGAGTGTCATCTGCATATCAAAAGATCTTAATGCCAAAGGAGCACGGAACCTCCCACTGTCGTTTAGTTCCTAAAAATACATAGGATCTGCGCATTTGTTGGACAACATAAACTGAGGGATTGGTGTCTAGACTGATTCCGGACACCCCCAAAGGATATGTTAGCCTATAGGCCAGCTAGCTCACAGTGCCACCATAAGCCCCCTAACCTTACCAAGGAGCGAATATTTTCTGGTAACCATCGAATATGACAACCCTTGACCCTTCAGGGATCGTGGAAACAGTGCAGTACTTTTCGCTCAGTCAATAGTGCTCACTTAGTCTCAGAGAGATACACAGAATAAACGTTGGGGACGTTTTCAATAAGTATTTATTGAACGCGTCATTCTAGTATAAAACATATTTGCTGCGACAATAATTAGACAGAAGCAAATTTAAAAGATTACAAGCACCAACAGAGTAAATAGAAGGTAAAATTCTACCATGGTGCTAAAACAGTCAATATATGCAGGCATATAAACATGACAGTAATCAAGTGTACTCCTATGTTGCGGACCCTACCTAAGTGTACCTAGCATGTATGTGGGTGTAAAGCCAAGAATCCCCTAGGAAAGAGCCAAACCCATTACCTGATGGGAGAGAATGAAAGACCCCTTCTTGGTCACGAGTTGCACCCACGCAAGGGATGTCAGACCGCTACGTGTTGAAGCTTCAGCGTGCAGGGACCTCAGTGTCTTGTGTCAGCGTGGAAGCTTCTCCTCTAGTTACCTAGTGAAGGTGCGGTTCTTTTATACCACGAAGATATGTTGTGAGTATGATTATGTAAATGAGCCTAAATCAATAATTGCAATTATGCAATGTAGCTCTGTCGCCTTAGGATGAAGATAGTGATGACTTTTGCACAGAGTAGGGGGGTTTACTAAGATTCCTCATGCATAATAAATGAGGCTAGTTTCAAGGAAACCAATCGACATTTATTCAGCACATAACTGGGTAAAAGGTCATTGCTAGAACCGTTATGCAGAGCAAGCTAGGACAAATGTAGATAAAAGTTCGCTTTGCTACTTAGGCCTAGGTTGGGGAACATAACACCCACTCCTCATTTGAAGGTCGACAAGGTCAACTAATGTTAAAATAAGCCTGCTTAAAAAGCATATTAACATTGTCATAAAACCAGTGTCTAAAAACATCTAAAAACATGTTATATGTAAAAAAGGATGCTTATTAAAATTCAAAAAAGCTCTACAAGTCCACTAAAAAATCAATATATGATTAGACTGACTGAGCACATCGAAAGCCATGGTGCTCAGTGAGAGCAGAAGAAAACTAAAACTAAAAGATGCTTCTCCTTCCAAAGCAGCCGCGGCCCATGCAGGTAAGAGCGGTGGGGCCAGGTGGGGGATTTCGATGGACGATAACAAGGGAAAATTAATTATTTAATTTCCCCTCGTCATCGTCTGTCGAAATCCCCCCCCACATGGCCCCACCGCCCCTACCTGCATGGGCCACGGCTGTTCCAATGTGGCTTGTTTTGGAAAAAAGGCCAAATTGTTCCCATCACACGGAGAGCCAAATGTCTATGTGTCCTGTGTGGGAGACGCAACATCACTGTCGCTCGCATTCGCAGATGACGGTCCCTGTAATACCTCCTATATCAAGTCAATGGAGCAAAGGTGATCTTCTCTGGTTGCCACAGCAGCCGACACATTTGAGCCTGGTGTAGAGCCGTTCTCCATTACCCCAGGAGCTGTAGCATCCCATGGAGGCTCTAAGAATGCCGTCATCATCATTGGAATACGCTGAGGACACTGATACATGTGGGCCTTTAAGGGGTCCAGTAGTACGTCTATGTCCGGTGGCGCAACCGATGGAAGGGTCAGACACAGGTCCAACATGCATTCATATCCGCACAACAGGCAGCGGATCACAGGTATGATGCAGTCAAACCAGACTTGTCTGAACGATAGGAACCAATGCTCGCTTAGATCCCGAAGCCGAGGTGTGCCCAGATGAAGCACCATGCGTTCACGAGAACGCCGCACCAGCAGTGCTTTTTCCATCTCTCGATTAATTGGGATGTCCATTGTGAAGCAGTAAAATTAAAATCAGGATGCCCACTACAAGTAGTAGGACCAGCGGAAGCCCTCCAAAAATGCTTCCCAATACGAAGTGTATGAATGCTGGAATGACTCCGAAGAATGTCTGAATGTTGCTCAATAGCCCAGAAGCTATATGTTTAAATACAAGGATAATCCCTCTCGTATCAGACATGTTAAAGATACGATGAACTATTTCCCCGAAATGGAGCGGGAAGTTCGTACGGACTAGAGCCTGTATCTCAGATGAAGACCTTGCAACCTGGAGATCAAAAGTCTCTCAGGCTGAAGTTAAGGCCACATCCTTCTGAAAAATCATGGCTTTCAGTCAGCTCAGAGAATCAAACCTTATAAAGGATACATTCAATAAAGGCCATAGCGTTGCCTCCCTAACTGTGTGGGCCGGTGGAAACAATACTTGCATACAAAAAGTAACCATGGAACTTATTGTGACCAGATATGCGATGCCTGGTACCATTACACAACAGCCTTGATCATTCAGCAACAAATATCTCCCATTTGAGAGCAGCTTAAACACCGGATGAATCACGGCAGCTGGGGAACCCTTCAAGTGACAGGACAAATTAGCAATTGAAGTATTACAGGCTCCGTGAAGCGAGATGTCCTTGCAAACTAAGGGCTCACTTAAAGCACTTTCACAGTTTGAATCTCTGAGAAAAACGTCAGTGTCCCCCATTCCTGCATCTAAATCTGTACGGTAATTCCCAGTACTCGTGTATGTATCATTCTCCTAACGCTTCATATCTGCCCACCTGGTGATACTGAAGACAGTATTGAAATTGGAATGTCGTGACTGGCAGTGTAATATAGCCATGGATTAACCATTCTGTGGAAGGTGACTCAGCCACGGTGAAAGGTAATTGGTCCAATTTTTCAATGTGCAACATGGTATATTTTGCATCTCTTCGTGCCATTACCATCTGCCTCTCTGTTAGATTGTATACAGAGAACAGAGTCGTACTGTTGATGTAACACCAGGGCACGTGGCCAGAACGCAATGATTGTAGTGTCCAGCTTAATAATAGAATGGACCGCAATTGCGATTTTCCATGTTGTAGAATAGACAAATCCTGTTCCATTATATCCATTGCAGAAGACACAATGTTGCCCAGTGACTAAATTCTGGAAGATAGTGTGGTCATGCCATTGTCAATCACAGCCAAAGCCATTTCAGGGTTAATCCTATCTATTTCAAGTAGTCTCTCAGCAGCCTCCTGTAGAGAGATTTTCCATAGCTCATTGTAAATAGCATACAAGTAGCGCTTGCAACGCGGCTTCTGGGGACCTAACAAAAAATCCCTAAGATCCATGTCATCCGAGAAAAGAGATAAGTGTTGGTTCACCTGGGACAGTGTTGAGGTCTTTAGCCACTCTAGGCATAACTTCCCGACACTGTAAGATACCACCACCCCAGAGTGTTCTGATTGCGCTGATCAGGCCTATGGATGCTAAACCCTTCAGTGGTACCCCTGAATCTTGACTGACACCTATTTGTGTCGATAGGCCAAACTAACCATTCCTTCCAATTGGGGACTGATGAATTGAAAGAACCATTGTGTAGTAAGGTATCTAATGTATCCTCAGTGTGTAGTATATAATTTCGCCAACCCTCTAAGTGTGTAAATGAGGGAATCTGAGGCTTGGACAAATCCTTGATCTTGGCTAGTCCAAGACAGGAAGTCTGTTGCACTGTCTCGTTCAGGAAAATCATTTGATGTGGTATGAGGCATGCTCAAAATAAGGCCTCAGCTCCCTGAACTTGCCAATCTTTAGTCCCCCCCAGACAGAATTTGTGTCTCTACTGTCTTTCCAGAAGCCGAAACCATGTACATATAGCTGGGCAATAAAGGAAGCAGAGTATACCAGCTTAGTGTTAGTGAGCTTATTTTTCTTTGCACGTGTAGGTGCAAGCCTATAGGAATAAGAGGTTGGGTCTGAAGTGTTAAACACAGAAAAATAAACAAACTTTTGTGCAAATGTGGTTGAACTACCTTTTGGCGGTGTTGGGCAATGTTCTCATTGAATGGCAAGTGAAAACATTACGTGGGATACTTGCTTTGTGCAAAAAACGGTGACCATAGTGTTGGTAACAGAACATGTCGCCAAAATTTGATGTACCATCATACAAATCATCACTTGAAAATGCAGTAGATTGTTCTAAATCAAATAGCATAGTATGCACAGTTTCAATGTCCCAGTCATCAGAGAGAGTACTAGAGGTGATGATATCACTAAGAGAAGTTTTGAATAAATGCGGTATTCTCAAAAGTTTAGTGGGACCATATACATCTTAGGAAACTCTGTCCCATACTATTCCTTCAGGAACTGGAACTGCTGTAATGTTCACTAATGACAAGTCCCTCTGTTCACGGTGTGATGATGCATGCGGTTTCAGGACCAAGTTCACGTGTTGTACTGCAGAACGTTCTGGGAGGTAATGTCCATTCAGGAGCAAGAAGACAGTCACTATGCCAATCCAAAGGACTAGGAACACTAGACAAATTGCAATCCTGAGCTGTAGCCAGGGAAAAACAAAGTAAGTCTTTTTAAGGCAAAGGTAGAAATCACGATCGTTGTTTGTGGGGAACAGGCGGTGGCGGTAACTAGAGTTCACTTGGATCCGAAGAGAAATAGTCAAAATCGATGAAGTAGCAAGACACAGTCCGATCTATCTTTGGTAGCTCAGCAGGTTTTGTGGAACTGGCAGATGCCTCTGTTTGAGACATATTCACTAGACGTCGGTGTTAGGCTGAATTGAAATCTGTGTTTCATTTGTAGTTTGATGTTGTTCAGTTTCAACAGGTACAAGTTGCATTCCATTCTTGGTAACTCCTTCACTTCGTGGAGTGGAGTCTTCAAAGGTTATTAATCTTTCCATCTGAACTTCCTGTATGGTACTGAGAGGAAATCGGTGGCTACCCTGGAGCCCATGAGGCCTACTGTTGGGTATCGACCACATAGTGTGGTTTGATCAGATCAATTGAGACAAATCTCTTGTCTTTGCAGCCGGCAAGAGGCGGAAGAAGTACTCTTCTTGTTCCTTCGACAGCCAGGACATGTACAGGCGCTCTGTAAGATGGCTCAAATTCCTTTTCGTTCACTATCTTTTCTCGGACCAGGTCCCCAATCTTCGGGACACAGGCAGGTCTTGCCGGAACAGCTTTCACTTCTCCAGTGGCGTTGCACGTTACTTGGAGGTTGTTTTGTAATGCCCGGAATTCATTGAGTTTCTGTGAAACAGCCAAACAATCATTGATGTCAAATGGTTTTTCATTTGCCACTGTGCTGCCACAGTCGAGTCCAGGTACCCACATTCTTATCCTTAGGACTTCATATGGAGTACGGCCCCCCAGGGATTATCTTGGCATGTTGTTTAGTGCCCTCTGGACCCCATATAGGCAATTGGTCCAACTGCTACTGTTAAGGATTGCTTTAAGTCCCGGTTCTTACTCTCCATGATCGAATTTCCCTCGGGATGAGTACCACAAGGCCACACCCAAACTTCCCATGGCTTCTTTGTAAGCCCGTGAGCTAAAAGCAGGGCCATCATTGGAATGTAATGTGCCAATCGCGTATGGCCCTGTGAAGACTCGCAAATCCTTTCTAACAGTTGGGGCATCAGCCGATCACTGAGGCCAAACCCACAGGAATCTATAACATGAATCCACTGCCACCAAGATGTACTTGTAAGCCCCGTTAGATTGTAAGGTGCCACAGTGGTCCAAATAGACATAAGCGAGTGGTCTGTTTGATATCAGTAGTGGTGTTTGAGGTGGACGTGCTATGGTGGAACCCTTCATCTGCTGACAGATGTCGCACTTGAGGACAAAGCACTTGGTCTGTTTAGTAAGACCTGGGCACCAATAACGCTGCTTCAGTAGTGAAACAGTTGCAGCGATACCTGCGTGTGCTGAACTCAGACCCTTGTGTGCAGCTCGAATTAATCCTAATCTGCGATCCATGTTTGGTGTTACTCTATGCCCCACTCCTGGAATTTGAGCGTACAGAATGTTTTGCACATCTAACTTGTAGGAGTACTTGAGTGGAAAACCTTTTGGCAAGGCTGAGCTGTTGCGAGTAGCATTTACAGCTATCATTATCTGTCCGTCTATCCTCGTACTGGAACGTGTGATTGCAGCAACGGCAGCGGTTTGCACCATCGCCTTGGCAGCTTCATCAGCCAATGAATTCCCTTCAATGTGCACGCCAACACGCTGATGTCTCAATGTGTGAATTACATGAGCCAGTGACGAGCATTTTTTCAGCTGTGCCACCAATTCCCAAAGCAACTTGTGCTTTATTGTGCAACCTTTGGAATCTCTAATCTCATTCTGGCTCCAATAGTGAAGATATTCATTGTATGACTGGACACAATAAAAATGAATCGCAGACAATAAGTGTGGGAAATTACCAAACCGTATTTCTTAGTGGCAATATCAGGGCTTCTAGTTCTGCCAGCTGTGCCGTGCAATTTCCTAGAGACTGCGTCTGTGTCCGGCTAGGACGGAACATGCTTTCACGCATACGTCCCTTCACAATCACACATTCTGCGCTGTATTGCTATTTACTTCCTACAGCATGCTGGGCAGATCCGTTTGTATAAATGTTGTATTCATACTGATCTAGAGGCATTATTTTATTCAGGAGAGGATATTCTTGTTCGTACTGCAGGAATGCTTGTGTTTTTAAAGTAGAATCAAATTTGTAGTCTGCATCTGTTGCAGTGAGAGAATTAGCCCATTGTATCCATCGTGGATGCAATGCTTTTGCGTTTGGAACGCATGCTTTGGTAACAGCCTCTAAGGTTGGTACTGGAGTCATGAAAATTATGCGTTTCCCCTGTGCTAGTGCTTTTTCTCTCACTACTGCAGTTTGTACTGCTGTCAGTGTCTTTTCTGTGGATGCAAAACGCATTTCAGCCTTTGTGTACAAATGTGATTTGAATGCAATAAGTACCGTCTCCCCTTCATTGAAGATGAGGTAAGTGTATCCTGATTGACCCGGGACTAAACATGTGTGTGTGCAAGTGTTTGGAAGCTATCATGTCGACTTGTACGGAACGGAGAATCTCTGTGTGTTCCTTTGTCTAATGTTGGACTGAAAAATCAGGTCTGATTAGGTTGTAGAAAGGGTTAAGCCTTTCAGCGTAATACAAAATGTATGTTCTGCCAAAACTTAGGAATCCTAAAATGGATTGTAAACTCTTTGGAAGTTGGAGCAATGCACATTTTAAAAAAAAATAGCAGCCAGGCTTTTCTCTTCACTTGATAGCTCATATCTCAAAAACAGGACATTGAGGTGAGCAATTTTTTATTTTTTAAAGTTAAATTTGTAGCCCACATCGGCGAATCCCAGAGTTATGTTGTTCACCCTGTTCAGATGTTCCAATAACTCATCGTCCGTCAGAAAAATATCATCTACGTAGGACAATGCCTCCTCATCACAATTTTGAAGTTACTCTGTTACTCTTTCTGAGAACAACTCAGGGCTTTTCCTATACCCTTGAGGCAGTCTACAGAATTGGCATTAAGAGCCGAGAATTCTGTCAAATATCTGCTTCCAGGTGCTATGTTTTGGCAGAAGAAACCATTCGAGATATCTAGTGTTGTTTTGTATTTTTTCGCACAATGTTATTCATTAATGCGGCACTGTGTGCATTTTGTACAGCAAACGTTTATGTGCATGTGTTCAAATGCCTGTAGTCTAAAACTAGATGGTATGAATTGTCGGGTTTCATTACTGGAAACACAGGATTATTCATGGAAGAGGTGCAGTTTTCAATCACACCTTGGTACTCAAGTTAATCTAAGATCTCCCTGACTTGTTTCTTTGCGTCATGTTTTATTGGGTACTGCCTCTGTGGAGTAGGAGTAGCTTTTAATGGGATTTCATTGTGAGGTGATTCAGCATCCTACCCTACATGATTGCAGTAAAGTGCAGGAGGGAGCTAGCGCTAGCGCTCACTCCTGTGTGTATGAATGTTTAAGTGACTCTGGAATGAGGTCAGAGAAAGCTGGCAAAATTACATCTTCCCCCTCAGGGCACTCCATAACGAACTCAGGCAACCAATCTCTTTCAGCCAAAAGGATGTCGTATCCAAATGTCAAGCTCTCCCAAAAGAGACCTTTCACTTTCCTGGGTATGTCCCCCTCCATTTGGAGCATAATTTCGTGTGAACGATGTGGGACACTTACCCTTGTATCCGGTGTCTCCACCATGATATGTTCATTCAACACTGCTGTCACCAGAAATTCTAGGAGATTCTTTCGAGCTATTGTTACGTCTGCTGCGCTGTCTGGCATCGTCAGAGCCCATTCCCCATTCAGAAGCAGAGTCCTCAGTAGCCTGGGCATTTCTTATTTTAAGGCTAGCTACCTTCTTCTTTTTAAATTGAGGTTTAGTTTTGGGTTTATCTTCTTGTTTGATAATGTAGTCTGAAGTGCGATGTGTCTCCCCTTTTGGCTTGACTCGCTCTTCTGATCTGTGACCTGACCGTCCTTCCCTTTCCGAGTGTTTTGATGAACTCTGAAAGGAACGAGAGGAACATGTAATAGTATCCTGATACCTGTCAGGTTTTGTTATATTATCACTGTTCCTAAGATTGTATTTTTTCTCAGAGGGCTCTTGTTGCGGAGACCTGCTCCGTGACTGTGATGCATTCTGCTTATTATTTTTTGATTGCTTGTTATCCCATTTCTTTTTAGAAGAATTGGATGCTTGCTTCGAGTTATCCTTTTCAGAATTACTCATCACTTGTCGTTTCCCAGGTCTAGCTCCCAAGTTATCTCTACCCAGCGAAGCATAGGTTCTCACTACTGTTGTGCAGGAGTGACTTCCCTCAGGCATTGGCATATAGCCACAGCTGCTGCCTCCCCTTTTATGTTACCTAACATAATTGCTGATACCTGGGCAAAATTACCTATCAGTTTCATCCCTATGTCCAGGGCAGGTTCTGCCCCATACTCATTCTCTATCTGTTTCAATACATCTGGTATCACTGTAATTGAGGGGGAACCATGAGTTCTGGTACAAATGGCAGCGAAAACTGTACCCCAAGTGGTACACTCCTCTATCGGGGAGCTATTGTTAATATTCTGTGTTTTTCCCGTGGGCCCATATGGGGAAATACTGCTTCAAGCTGTGCTATTTCTGAGCTATCTAGAACGGCATTTGCTCACGTTTAGTGGGCATTCTTCCTATAATCGCGTTCAGCTTTTGTGGGCTGATAGTTGTCGTAGTCATTTGAGGTTGATCAGCTTGAGTAATCCTCGCAGGTTGAACTGTGTAAGGTTTCTGTACAGTTTTACTATGTAACTGTAAAGTGTACGTAATTCTGCTGCTTGCAATGTATCTATCTCTGGATGTGGTGTGTAAGCAGCTACGACCGGCCAGGTCGCTCCTTCTCTGATGAGCGGGCTGAGTCTCACAATTGTTGTGGTGTGGGGAGGGCGCCTTTAAACCAATTAATATGCTCTTGGTATGTTAACGGGACTTCTACATCCACGTATGGAAAGTATTCTTCAGGTGTCTCATCTTCAATGTAAGTATGAAACAAATGTGTGCGTGCATCTGCAGGTGGGAATTTGACCCAAGAATAGAATACCTCTGTTCTGAATGCCTTGTGTGCCTCAATCACGAAGGCAACACTAAGACCCATTGCTGGGAGGCCGTATTGTAATAATTTCATCATAATTGCATGTCTGTAATTTTCTGTAATGTTAAGCTCAACTTCCTGATCTTCTTCCACTGTATTTGCAGCACCATCTCCAGTGACTGACATTGTGGGAGGAAGTAGTAAGGAAAAGAGATAAGGTTTTGCACAGTGTGTGGAACCATAATCCTTCAAGCTTGAAAAACCTACAGCTAATACACAGGATATACCTACTCAGCTGCGACGGATTTCGCTTCCCACTCCAGACGTCTCTGGTTAAATGTGAGTAGGGGTCTCTGAGAAAGCACGACTGAACTTCTCAAATTTGACTGTTAAATAAGAACCAAACCAACGTTGGCGGCGCCTTGTCATGTAGTTCCTAAAAATACATAGGATCTGTGCATTTGTGGGACAACATAAACTGAGGGATTGGTGTCTAGACTGATTCCAGACACCCCCATAGGATATGTCAGCCTATAGACCAGTTAGCTCACAGTACCACCATAAGCCCCCTCACCTTGCCAAAGAGCGAATAGTTTCTAGCAACCATCGAACATGACAACCCTTGACCCTTTAGGGACCGTGGAAACAGTACCGTACTTTTTGCTCAGTCAATTGTGCTCACTTAGTCTCAGAGAGATACGCAGAATAAACATTGGGGATGTTTTCAATAAGTATTTATTGAGCCAGCCTCATTCAAGTATAAACGTTTTTGCTGCGACAATCATCAGACATAAGCAAATGTAAAAGATTACAAGCACCAACAGAGTAAATAAAGGTAGAATTCTACAATGGTGCTAAAACAGTGAATATATGCAGGCATGACAGTAATCAAGCGTACTCATACGATGCGGACCCTGCCTAAGTGTACCTGGCATGTATGTGGGTGTAAAGCCAAGAATCCCCTAGGAAAGAGCCAACCCCATTACCTGATGGGAAAGAATGAACAACCCCGTTGCCGTTTAGTTCCTAGGTTCCTTAGGACCTGCACGTTTTGGATGACCTAAACTGAGGGCTTGGTGTGCAGACAGACTCTGGACACCCCCACAGGATGAGTCAGCCGTTAGACCAGCTAGCTATACGGTGCCACTACCACCCCCCGTATTCTACAGTGGTGTGTGTAGTTTCTGGCAACCACTGAACATGACAACCCTGGAAACATACGGTATCTTTCGCTCAGTCACTTGTGCTTACTTTTCTCAGAATACACATAGAATGACGATTGGAATGGTTTCAATAATTATTTATTGGTCAAGCGTCAGTCTAGTGTGAAACATATTAGCTGCGACAATCAAAAGACAGGAGCAGACGAATGTGATTGCTAGTACCAATTTTGTAAATAGCAGATACATGTCTACCATAGTGCTAATAAGATGAATAAAAGCAGATTATATAAAACACTAGCATTGGGGTACTCCTACGATGCGTAGCCTACCTAAATGTACCTAGCCTAGGTATGTGGGTGAAGCCTGTGTATATAAATATTAGGATATGTCCTAATGGAGCCAAGAAACCCCCGGGGAAGTGTTAACCCCTCACCTGATGGTTCTGAATGAAGGACCCGGTCTCTGCGTCGAGGATTGCACCCTGCAAGGGATGTCAGGTCTCTGCTTCCTGAAGGATCTGTGGAGTCTCAGTCCAGCCTGGAAGGAATTCTCCTCTGTCTTGTAAGGGGAAGTGAGGGTCTTCTATACTAAAGTGGTCACTCCAGGGTTTTTCTAGAATCAATATGTTTTGAAAACATTCGCTAATCCTTTTCTAAACAAACATGATTATGCACAGCTGGCTGTTGGCCATGGATGAAAAAAAATGGTGACCCTTATACAGAATAAATCTACTATGCCTGGGGACATGTTTATGTACGTCAGGTTCAGGGATTAAGATATGGTACCAAGAGCCTGATGTCGGAGAGACAGAAGTAAGCTACTAGGTAAAAGGTCACCTGTGTAAGACCATTATGTCGTGTGGATGGGACAAAATGTATGTAATCGGTATGTACATGATGGGACTAACCTAAAGGACATGACACCCACTCCTCATCAAAAGGTCAACAAGGTCAGCTAGGCAATGATAGTAAATGCTAAAAAGGCATAAAAAATCCTTTATAGTAAAAGCATACTAAAAAGCACTTGAAAAGTCTTAAAAGGCGTCCATAAAAGCAAGGTCTATATAAAAGGTATTCTTCCCTAAAAACGTTCATAAAAGGTCCTCTATATTTTGATTATAATGTCATTGTTTTTCTGAGCACCTTGAAAGCCACTATGTTCAGATAGAGCGGAGAAGAAAAAGCAAAGTCTGTTTGACCTTCAATTTGGTACATGTTTTAAAAATTGCCCATAATGGTTCCCAGCACAGGAATGGCCAGATTGTTTAAGAATCCTGGCTGAAGGCTCAACATCACTGTTCATGTCATCCGCAGGAGGCAGTCCTTCTAGTACCTCCAGTATGAGATCCAATGAGCAGAGGTGGTCATCACTAGTTCCCACGGCAGCTGTCAGGGAAGAATTAGATGCCTGTGTGCCTGAGACTGATGCCTGCACATCCGTAGTAGAGCCGATCTCCGTTCCAACAGGAGCTGAAGTGTCCCGTGGAGGCTCTAAGAATGCCATCATCAACATGGGAATACGCTGTGGAAAACTCTGCACATGGGCCCGCAAATGCATCAGGAGCATGTCTATGTCCGGCGGCGCAACCGATGGAAGTGTCAGACAGAGGTCCAACATGTGTCCGCATCCACAAAAGAGGCAGCGGAACACTGGCAGAATGCAGTCAAGCCAGGCCAGTCTGAAAGACAGGAACCAATGCTCGCTCAGCTCTTGAAGCCGAGGTATACCCAGGAAGAACACCAATCGCTCACGACAACGTCGCTCCAGTAGTGTTCTCTCCATGTCTCGAGTGATGCTGACATCCATTGGGAAGCAATAGAATTAAAATCAGGATACCCACCACTGAAAGCAGGACCAAAGGAAGCCCTCCAAAAACGCTTCCAAGTACGGAGTGTATAAATGATGGAATAACTTTGAAAATGGTTTGAAAGGTGGTTAACAGACCTGATCCAATGCTCTTAAATAAGTGTACTATCCCCGCGTATCAGACATGTTAAAGATACAATGGACCTTGCAACTTGGAGATCAAAGATCTCTCGAGCTTAAGTTAAGGCCACATTCTGCTGAAACAGCATGGCTTTCAGTCTGCTCAGAGAATCAAACCCTATGTTGGATACATTCAGTGAAGGCCGCAGTGGTGCCTCCCTAACTGTGCGAGCTGGGGGAAACAATACTTGCTTACAATAAATAACCCTGGAGTTGACGGTCACTAGATAAGCAATGCCGGGCGTCTACCACAGCAGCCTTGGTCATTCAGCATCAAGTAACTCCCATTAGAAAGTAACTCAAAAACCGGATGAATCACGGCAGCTGGAGAACCCTCCAGGTAGCAGGACAAGTTCGCTATTAACGCAATACATGCGCCGTGCAGCGACACTTCCCTACACACTACAGACCCACTTAAGGCCTTTTCGCAGTTAGAACCACTCAAGAAAACTTCCTTGTCCTTATTCCTGCACCTATATGTGTATGTCAACTCCCAGGTTTCTCGTATGTACCCTTTGCCCAACTCTTCATACCTGCCTACTGGGTAATATTTCAGGCAGTATTGGAATTGGAATGTCGTGATTGGCAATGTGATATAGCCATAAATTAACCATTCCGTAGACGGTGACTCTGCTACAGTAAAAGGTAACTTCTCTAGCTTTTCAATGAGCAGCATGGTGTACTTCACATCTGTGCGTGCCATGGTCAATTGTCTTTCGGTCAGATTGTAAGCTGAAATCATATTTGTGTCTTTAATGTATCGCCATAGAACGTCGCCAGAACATAATGATTGAAGCGTCCAGCTTAAAAGCATAATAGCGCATAGCTGAGTTTGCCCATGTTGTAAGTAGAGAAATCTTATTCCATTATGTCGATAGCTGAGGACACAATGTTGCCCAATGAGTAAATATGAGACAAGAGTGTGGTCATGCCGTTGTCTACCACAGCTAAGGCCTTTTCTAGGTTAATTCAATCGATTTCACGAAGTCTCTCTGCAGCTTCCTGTTGGGAGACTTTGCAAACCTCATTATAGATGGTATATAAGAAGCATTTCCTATGTGGTTTCTTGGGACCTAACAAGAAATCCCTAAGATCCATGTTGTCTGACAGAAGGGACAAGTGTTGTTTCACCTGTGATAGTGTAGAGGTTTTTAGCCAATCTAAGCACAACTTCCCAACACTATCGGAAGTCACTACCCCTGGGTCGTCTGTGTGTACATAACGTGGGTCAGGCCTCTAGATACTAAACCCTTCGGTGGTACCCTTGAATCTTGAGTTACACATATTCGTGTCTACAGGCCAAACCAACCAACCCTTCCAATCAGGAGATGATGAATTGTACGTACTTGTACCATGTGTCCCTTCACTTGTTAGTGTGTTATTTGTGAAACCCTTAATAGGTGTGGGTGAAGGGATGCTCGGTGTTTTCAGGTCTTTGACTTTTGCAAACCCGTAACAGGTAGTCTATTGTACTGTTCTGTTCAGGAAAATCATCTGTAATGGTATGAGGCAAGCTCTGAATAAAGCCTCAGTTCCCTGAACCTGCCACTCTCTTGTCCCTCAGATAGATGTTGTGTCTATGGTGTCTCTCCGGTAGTTGAAACCCTGTATAGACAGTTGGGAGATAAAAGGTGCTGAATATATCAGCTTTGTGTTTGTTAGCATAATTTTCTTTGCTGTTGCATTAGATTGTGCAAGTTTGTAGTAAAATGATTCTGGGTTGGATGTATTGAACCCTGAAAAGTATGCGAACTTCTGTGCGAATGTGGCAGAACTACCTTTTGGTGGTGTTGGACAATGTTCCCTTTGATGGTACACATTAGCAGTGTGTGGTACACTTGCTCTATGCAAAAATTGATGACCATAATGCTGGTAACAAAACATGGTATCATAGTCAGTTGTATCCTCATACAATTCCCTGTAAGAAAATGCAGCAGATTGTTCTAAATCTGTGAGCATAGTATTTACAGTCTCAATGTCCCAATCATCAGAGAGTGTACAGGGGGTAATGAAATCATTTAAAGAAATTTTAAACAAATGTGGAATTTTCAAATGTTCAGTAGGTCCGAATACATCATATGAAACTTTATCCCAAACTATACCATCAGGTATTGGAATAGCTGTAATGTTCACCAGGGACAAGTCTCTTTGTTCACGTTGTGATGATGTATGTGGTTTCAGGACCAAGTTCACAGATTGTCCGTTCAGAAGCAGAAGAAAGACAGTCACTGTGCCAATCCAAATTAACAGGTATACTACCCCTATTGCGAACCAAATATGCAACCAAGGTGGCACTAAGTAAGTCTTTTTGAGCAAAAGATAGAATTGTAGAAATTTTTCTTTTTTTGAAATGTGTGGCGTTTGATCAGGTTCACTTGGATAGGAAGAGAAATCATCGAAGTTGATGAAGTAGCCAGACGCAGTTCGATCTATCTTTGGTAGCCCTGCAAGTTTTGTAGAACTGGCAGATGTGTCATTTGAAGGCACATTAATGTAGACATCATTGTTGGGCCGAACTGCAACTTGCATTGTTGTTTCTTCTTGATGTTTTTCAATTTCAACTGGAATGATTTGTGCTCCATTATTCGTTACTCCTTCACTCTGTGTGGCGGAGTCTTGAAAGGTTATCAGTCTTTCCATCTGAACTTCCTGTATAGTAGCAAGAGGAGGTCTGCGGCTACTCAGGACACCACGCGGCCTACTGTTGAGAATGGGCCACATGATATGGTTTAATCAGATCAATGGAGACAAATCTTTTTTCTTTTCTGCCGGCAAGAGGCAGAAGAAGTACTGTTCTTGTTCCCACTACCCCCAGGACAAGTACAGCTGATCTGTAAGATGGCCCAAACTCTCTTCTGTCCAAGACCTTTCCCCTGACCAGGTCCCCAATCTTTGGGACCCAGGCAGGTCTTGCTGGAACTGGTTTCACTTCCCCAGTGGCGGTGCGTTTGACTTGCACGTTGCTTTGTAATGCTCAGAATTCTTTGAGTTCCTGTAAAACAGCCAAACGGTCATTTAGTTCAAATGGTTTTGCATCCGCCACTGTGCTGGCACAATCGAGATCAGGTACCCACATTCTTGTCCCAAACAGGATTTCATAAGGGGTATGGCCTCCCAAGGATTTTCTTGGCATATTATTTAGTGCCCTCTGGACTCCATATAGGTGATTGACACAACTATCCCCCGCACCTAGTACCCTAGCTGTTAAGGATTGCGTTAGGTCCCGGTTTTTCCTCTCCACCACCGAATTTCCCTCTGGATGGTAGGGGGAGGAGAACGGCAAGGCCACGCCCATACTTTCCATGGCTTCCATGTAAGCCCTAGAGCTAAACGCAAGGCCACGGTCGGAATGTAACGTGCCAATTAAGTATGAAGACTCGCAAATCCTTACTAACAGTTCGAGCGTCAGCCGAGCGCTGGGGCAAAACCCTTAGGAATCTACAGCATGAATCCACTGCCACCAAGATGTACTTGTAAGCCTCGTCACAATTTAGGGGGCCGCAGTGGTCCAAATAGACATATGCGAGAGGTCTGTCTAAAATCAGTAATGGTGTTTGTGGTGGTTTGTGAATGGTGGAACCCTTCATCTGCTGGCAAATATCGTATATGTCAGGACATAGTCCTTTGTTTGTTTTGTCAGCCCCGACCACCAGTAACGCTGCTTCAATAATGAAATTGTTGCAGTGACTCCTGCGTGTGCTGAGCCCAGACCCTCGTGTGCAGCTAGTATTAAATCTAATCTGCGATCTTTGTTTGGTATTTCTCTATCCCCCACTCCTGGAATTTGAGCATTCGGTGTGTTGTGCGCATCTAACTTGTAGGAGTACTTGAGTGGAAAGCCTTTTGGCAGGACGGCAGAGCCGTTCTTTGTGGCATTGATAGCTACTAGTATATCTCCGTCTATTCTCGTATGTGAATGAGTGATTGCGGCAATGGCAGCAGTTCGCACTGTCGCCTTGGCGGCTTCATCAGTCAGTGACTTCCCTTCAACGTGTATGCCAACACGGTGATGACTCAAAGTCTGAATAACTTGAGCCCGTGGCAGGCATGCTTTCAGCTTTGCCACTTGTTCCTATAACAATTTGTGTTTTATCGTGCAACCCTTGGAGTCTCTGAACCCATTCTGGCCCCAGTAGTGAAGATATTCATTGTAAGATTGCACACAGTAAAATGAATCGCACACAATCAGTGTGGGGAATTCCAGATCTGTATACTGTAATGCCAGTATCAGGGCTTTCAGTTCTGCCAGTTGCGCTGTACAATCTCCCAGAGATTGTGTAGTTGTATTGCTGGGATGGAACTTACACTATAGCACATGCGGCGCTATATTGCAGTTTACTTCCAATAGCCGGTTGGGCAGAACCATCAGTGTAAATGATGTATTCATACTGATCTAGAGGCAAGATTTCATTCAGGAGAGGGTATTCTTGTTCGTATTGCAGGAATGCTTGTATTTTCAGTGTAGGTTCATATCTGTATTCTGTATTTCTGTATTCTACATCTGTTGTAGTGAGAGAATTAGCCCATTGTATCCAAAGTGGATGCAGTTCGTTCGCATTTGGAATGCTGGCTTTGGTTACCGCTTCTAAAGTCGGTATCGGGGTCACAATGATAATGCGTTTCCCCTGTGCTAGTGCTCTTTCTCTCTCTCTACAGCAGTCTGTACTGCCGTCAGTAGTTTTTTCTGTAGCTGCAAATCGCTTTTCAGCGTTAGTGTACAAATTAGATTTGTATGCGATTGGGACTGTCTCACCTTCATTGAACCTGATGTAAGTATACCCTGATAACCCAGGGACGACCCGTATTACCAGGTTGCGGACGTTTACTCGTGTCTGCAAGTGTTTTGAAGCTATCATGTCAGCTTGAACTGAACGTAGAGTGTCTGTATGTTTTTGAGTCCACTTGTTTGCTGTGAAATCTGGTCTGATTAGATCGAAGAAAGGTTTGACTCTTTCTGCGTAGTCTTGAATGTATGTTCTGTCGAAATTTAGAAATCCTAAAATAGATTGTAAACACTTCAGAGTTTTAGGAGGCTGGATTAGTGCGCACTTTTCTAAAAAGTTCGCTGCAAGGCTTTTGCCTTCACTTGGCAGTTCATATTCCAAAAATAGGACACTGAGATGGGCAATTTTTGATTTTTTTAAGTTAAATTTGTAGCCCAAGTTGGCGAAACCAACAATTATGTTGTTCACCCTGCACAAGTGTTCAAGTAATTCATCGTCCGTCAGATAACTATCATCTACGTAGGACACTGCCTCTTCATCGCAAGTTTGTAATAGCTCTGACACTCTTGCCGAGAATAACCCGGGGCTGTTCTTATACCCTTGGGGCAGGCGACAAAACTGACGCTAAGTGCCGAGGGCAAAAAATCCTGTCAAATATCTGCTTTCAGGAGCTATATTTTGGCAGAAAAATCCATTTGAGATATCTAGTGTTGTTTTGCATTTCTTCCGCACAATGTTATTCATTAATGCGGCACTATGTGTGTTCTGAACTGCAAATGTTGTTGTGCATGTGTTCAAATGCCTATAATCTAAAACCAAACAATATGTGTTGTCAGGTTTCATTGTGGGAAATAAAGGGTTATTCATTGGCGAGGTGCAAGTTTCAATCACACCTTGGTATTCTAGTTGGTCTAAGATTTCTTTGACCTGTTTCTTTGCTTCATTTTTAATAGGGTACTGTCTCTGTGGAGTTAGAGTAGTTTTTAATGAGATTTTGTGGTGTTTGGACTCCACGTCCCACCCTACATGGTTGCGGTATAATGCCGGAGCTAGCGCTTGCGCCCACTCCTGCACGCATGAGTGTTTCAAGGAAAAAGGAATGAGATCGGAAAAAGCAGGCGAAATGACGCTTTCACCTTTTGGGCAATCCATTATAAATTCAGGCGGCAAATCTTTTTCTGCTAACAGGATGTCATATCCAAAATGTCACATTTTCCCAAAAGAGACCTTTAATTTTTCTTGAGATGTGCCCCTCTATTTGGAGATTAATTTCGTGTAGACGATGTGGGACACTCACTCGTGTATCTGGTGTTTCCACCGTGATGTATTCATTCAATACTGCTGTCACCTGAAATTCCTTCAGGTTCTGGCGAGCTATTGTTACTTCTGCCGCGCTGTCTTACATCGTCAGAGCCCATTCCCTGTTCAGAAGCTGAGTCCTTAGTAACCTGGGCATTTCAAATTTTTAAGCCAGATACTTTCTTCTTTTTGAATTGAGTCTTAGCTTTAGGTTGCTCTTCCTGTTTGATAATGAAATCTGAAGTGCGATGTGTTTCCCTTTTTCCCTTTGGTCGAATTTTTTGTTCTGATTGTCCTTGTCTCTCCAAGCTTTTTGATGAACCCTGAAAGGAACGAAAGGAACGTGTATCAGTATCCTGATATCTGTCAGGTTTCCTAATGTTATCACAATTCCTAAGGTTGTACCTCTTTTCAGAGGACTCTCGTTGGGGAGACCCACCCTTGATTGTGAAGTGTTTCTGTTATTATTATTTTTAGATTGATTATTATCCCATTTCTTTTCAGAAGAAATGGGTGTTTGCTTTGAGTTATCCTTATCAGAACTACTCTCCACTTGTGGTTTCCCTGGTTTGGCTCCCAAACTATCTCTACCTAGTGAAGCATAGGTTTCTTCGATAATTTTTGGTAATGCACGCTCCTGATTTGCAGGAATTGTTTCCCTTAAGCGTTGGCGTATGGCCACCGCTGCTGCTTCCCCCTTGATGTTGCTCAGCATAATTGCCAAGACTTGGTCAAAATTACCCATCAGTAACATCCCCAAGTCCATGGCAGGTCCTGCCCCGTACTCATTCTGTATCTGTTTCAATACCTCAGGAATAACTCATCTGAGGGAACCATTCCCATTGGCAAGCAAATTGTTAATATTCTGTGTTTTTCCTGCAGACCCGTACGGTGAAATACTGCTTGCAACTGTGCTATTTTTTGAGCAATCCAGAATGGTACTTGATCCCTTTTTGATGGGAATGCACCCATTATTGCTTTTAATGTTTGTGGACCAATTATTGGTGTGGGCTGGGTCTGGACTATTCCAGGTGGAGCAGCTCTCGCAGGTTGCAATGTGAGTGTTCGCATGACGAACTGGACAATATGTCTTTATAGCCTGACTACTTCTTTGTAAAGTGTACGCACTTCCCCTACTGGGAGTGTGTCTATCTCGGGATGTGGAGTGTATGCCGCTAAGACCGGCCATGTCGCTCCTCCTATGCTGAGCGGACCGAGTCTTACTACCGAAGTTGTGTGTTTGAGGGCGCCTTTAAACCAGTTTTTATGTTGCTGGTAAGTTAACGGGACTTCAATGTCCTCGTATGAGATGTATTCTTCTGGTGGATCCACTTCAATGTATTTGTGGAATAATAGTGTCTGTGGATTTGCAGGTGGGAATTTCACCTTAATCACGAAGGTAACATGGCCACCTGTTGCAGGCAATCCATGTTCTAACAATTTCAGAGTTACTGCCTGTCTGCAGTTTCTATGTGATATTTAGAGCGTTAGCAAATTCGTCTCCTTCCGAACCTCCACTGCTAGTCGCAGGTTCAGTCATTTTGAAAGGAGAAGGAAGTAAAGGTTTTAAGAGGTAGTGTTTAGCACAATATGGGAACCTTTAATCCTTACAAGCTTGTCTATACCTTCAGCCAATACACAGCTGAGGCGGATAAACCTTCCCACTTCAGACGTCTCTGGAAAATGTGAGTATGATTGTCTGAGAAAGCACGACTGAACTACTCAGATTTAACTGTTAATATAAGAACCTAACCAATGTTGGCGGCTCCATGGCGTGTAGTTCCTAGGACCCCCCAGTACCTGCGCGCTTTGGAAGACCTAAACTGAGGGCTTGGTGTGCAGACAGACTCTGGACACCCCCACAGGATGAGTCAGCCGTTAGACCAGCTAGCTATACGGTGCCACTACCACCCTCCTGTATTCTACAGTGGTGAGTGTAGTTTCTGTCAACCACTGAACATGACAACTCTGATTCCTCAGGTATCGTGGAAACAACACGGTATCTTTCGCTCAGTCAATCATGCTTACTTTTCTTAGAATACACATAGAATGACGATTGGAACAGTTTCAATAATTATATATTGGTCAAGCGTCAGTCTAGGGTGAAACATATTAGCTGCGACAATCAAAAGACAGGAACAGACAAATGTGATCGCTAGTACCAATATTGTAAATAGCAGATACATTTCTACCATAGTGCTAATAAGATGAATAAAAGCAGATTATATAAAACACTAGCATTGGAGTACTCCTACGATGCGTAGCCTACCTAAATGTACCTAGCCTAGGTATGTGGGTGAAGCCTGTGTACGTAAATATTAGGATATGTTCTAATGGAGCCTAATGGAGCTGAGAAAACCCCGGGGAAGTGCTAACCCCTCACCTGATGGTTCTGAATGAAGGACCCCGTCTCTGCGTCGAGGATGGCACCCTGCAAGGGATGTCAGGTCTCTGCTTCCCGAAGGATCAGCCTGCAGAGTCTCGGTCCAGCCTGGAAGGAATTCTCCTCTGTCTTGTAAGGGGGGTGAGGGTCTTTTATACTAAAGTGGTCACTTCGGGGTTTTTTCTAGAATCGATATGTTTTGAAAACATTCGCTAATCCCCTGCTAATCCTTTTCAAAACAAACATGATCATGCTCAGCTGGCTGTTGGCCATGGATGAAAAAAAGAGGTGACCCTTATACAGAATAAATCTACTGTGCCTGGGGACATGTTTATGTACGTCAGATACAGGGAATAAGATATGGTACCAAGAGCCTGATGTCGGAGAGACAGAAGTAAGCTACTAGGTAAAAGGTCACCGGTGTAAGACCGTTATGTCGTGTGAATGGGACACAATGTATGTAATCGGTATGTACATGATGGGACTAAACTAAAGGACATGACACCGTCTTGGTCACGAGTTGGACACCCCTCAAGGAATGTCAGACAGCTGCGTGTTGAAGCTTCAGCGTGCAGGGACCTCAGTGTTTTGTGCCAGCATGGAAGCGTCTCCTCTAGTTACCTAGTGAAGGTGGGGTTCTTTTATACCACAAAGATAGCCTCGGGGTTCCTACCACAATCAATATGTTGTGAGTATGATTATGTAAATGAGCCTAAATCAGTAATTGCAACTATGCAAAGTAGCTCTGTCGCCCTAGGATGAAGATAGCGATGACTTTTGTACAGAGTATGTTAATCCTATTATGTACATCATGTGCAGGGGATTTTACTAAGAATCCTCATGCGTAATAACTGAGGCTAGTTTCAAGGAAACCAATCGACATTTATTCCACACATAACTGGGTAAAAGGCCAGTGCTAGAACCCTTATGCAGAGCAAGCTAGAACAAATGTAGGTAAAAAGTCGCTTTGCTACTTAGGTCTAGGTTGGGGAACATAACACCGAGGTTATATATAAAGAATGAAAACATTACGGAAAGAATGGGCACTTATGGATAGATTGAGAAAGGAACAAGGGTTCTCTTAGTGCACTCAAATTTTGCGAATTTACTCTACTATTTTTGACGATTGTTGTGTGCTACTCCATCTTTAGGACTGTGTCTGAAAAGAATGTCAGGGAAGGCGAACCAGTCCCTGGAATGGGTGCACTTTTTCAATGAAACACAATGGTTTCTAATCCAAACTGTAAAATCCAATCTATATCATAAGTTTAAACTTTCCACACGATTTTTCTTTCATTTCATCATTAATTTTTTTGTTTTGTTGATCTCATTCACGTTTAATGATATTGACAAATTCTTCAATATATTTTATCAACCCAATGCATTTCAGGTCCGTATCGACCCTTCATCAGGGGTCTCTACAAATGAAATAAAACAAGCACCAATTCAGTCATTTGTTCAAACAGTGCCAAAACAAAAATTACAGTGAGCACTAAACAATCCACTGAATATGTTATCCAGTAAGTAAATGCTTTCAAGTGAACATCTAAAGAAACTCAAAATATAATAACATTTTGCTAGTGTACTGTAATCAATCTGAATGTGTATCTATACGCTGCCTTGTAGTCCTTTCACATAACTAGACAAACACTTTAAACGCGCTTTCAATGTTACTAATTCGAGGTGAAGACCTATCAGCGAAGCTAAATGCCTGCATCTTATGTATTTATGCTGAATCTCTAACTAAAAATCTGCCATGATGATTTCACGTGAATCATATCTTTTTATTAGCGGCAACATAATGAGTTTAGTGAACCCCGTGATCAATGTTATACACGCCGAACTCTGCGTGCTTCTGATAGATGGCAAAAGTTTAATTACGGGAACCTCCGTTATGACTTACTGCAAATTTCAACGGCAGGCAAGTGCAAAGCTTCTCCGCGTACACCGAACGGTGTGCGTCTCTGCTTCCTCATTTCTACAAGCGTGTAGATGTGATGCCGCACTATGCATGCGGACTGCTTTTAAAGGCAGAGTGTTTCCTAGAGTGTTTGCGCATCTCAATAAAGTTTTACCGTTCTCTAAAGGCTAACTAGTGTTATTCTGTGGCTATATGACAAATTCAAAATATGGTACTCCTATAAGTGAACTTGTATCATGAAATAAGCACATTTATCTATTTAAAAAACAACAGGCATGGTGTTAATCAGAATTATGCGAAACAAAATTACAAAATTACAAAAAACAAGTGAGTTCAATACGATCATTCATCCCATAAGGCTGTATTGTATTCAATTTTTTTATCCAATGATACTCCGACCTAGACAATTGTTTGTGCGGATCCATATCTGGTCGGGTTTCCATCACTTCCAGAATGGTGAACCCCAATTGTGAGATATTATGTCCTGTTTCTAACCAGTGCTTGGCAACTGTAGATTTCATGTTCTTTAGACGTATATTGCTTTTATGTTCAGTTATTCGGATTTTAATTTTACGTTCAGTTTTACCGACGTATGTTTTCCCTGCAGGGGCATTTTAGAGCGTAAATTACGTTGCTGGTATCCCAAGTGCCAGAATATTGAAGTGTGATGTTAGTACCTTGCGTTGAATGTGTGAACTGGTTACCGATTATGACATTATTGCAATGAACACAGTTTTCACATCTTTGCATGCCTTTATGTTTAACCTTCTTTTTCTGTGAAATCTTCTGAGACAACAATTCCTTGATGTTATTGGAACGTTTAAAAGCAAAGGTTATGTTCTTGTTGAATAATGATGTTAGATCTGGTTCTGTCTGGATCATCATCCAGTGTTTTTAATGATGTTTTTGATGTGAGTGGCTTTTGTAGAATATTTCAGAATACACACCGTGGGTTTTCTTTCTCACATTCTTTTGGTTCCAGCTACGTTTGTCGATCCAATGAGCTTACCTGTTGAATGCATCGTTCAACTAGATGTTTGGGATATCCTCTCTGTGTGAACTTTTTAGCAAAATTATTGATAGTTTCCACGGCTTCCAGGGGATCAGATGTAATTCTCTTGAGTCTGATGAATTGAGATAGTGGCAGGTGACATTTCAAGGACTGTTGGTGAAAACTTTTAAAGTGAAGACAATTATTACGTCTGTGTCCTTAGTGAATACATTTGTTTTAATTCCTGTTTCATTGATATTCACCATCACATCCAAAAATGCTATTCTTGATTTTTCGATCTGGTGAGTAAATTTGATATGATCATGACATGAATTTAACTTTGTGATCTTGTCCTTGAGTTGGTCGATTTCACCCTTCCAAATGATGAAAATATCATCAATATACCTTTTGAAGATAACTAAGTTATCTCTCCACCCGGGATCTTGTAGAATATGGTCATGTTCGAATTTTGTCATGAACACGTTTGCGTACGAAGGGGCTCCGGCAAAGCCCATAGATGTTCCGTTGCATTGTGCAATGAAGGTTCCACACCACTGAAAATAACTGTGGTATAATGCGAAATGCATAAGTTTCAATAGAAAAATGTTATCAGCCCCAGGGCATTCATTGTTTAACAAGAACCATTCGATGGCTTCCAAGCCTTCATTGTGTGGAATAGAGGCATATAAAGCGGTAACATCCACTGTACATAACCACCATGTTGTCATATCCTGTTGTTGTACAGACTCCAAAATGTTTAGGAAAGAGGTGGTATCCTTAATATAAGTTTCCCATTTCTGAATTAAAGGTTGCAAAAAGAAATCCAGATACTGTCCGATAGATTCAGATATTGACCCACATGCTGATACTATAGGTCTGAAAGGAGGTTGCATGAGGTTTTTGTGTACTTTTGGCAACATGTAAAATTGTGGACGACGCGGATATTCAATGTCAAGAAACTTATACGTTTTTTGAGTGATCCATTTCATTTCCAGAGCGTTATCCAAAATTTGTCTCAGGATTTTTTCAGGATTTTTTGTCTCAGGATTTTATGTCTCAGGATTTTTTCAAAATTTGTCTCAGGATCCTGAGACAAATTTTGCATAACGCTCTGGAAATGAAATGGATCACTCAAAAACCGTATAAGTTTCTTGACATTGAATATCCGCGTCGTCCACAATTTTACATGTTGCCAAAAGGATATGACAACATGGTGGTTATGTACAGTGGATGTTACCGCTTTATATACCTCTATTCCACACAATGAAGGCTTGGAAGCCATCGAATGGTTCTTGTTAAACAATGAATGCCCTGGGGCTGATAAAAATTTTCTATTGGAACTTATGCATTTCGCATTATACCACAGTTATTTTCAGTGGCATGGAACCTTCTTTGCACAATGCAACAGAACATCTATGGGCTTTGCCGGAGCCCATCGTACGCAAACGTGTTCATGTCAAAATTCGAACATGACCATATTCTACAAGATCCCGGGTGGAGAGATAACTTAGTTATCTTCAAAAGGTATATTGATGATATTTTCATCATTTGGAAGGGTGAAATCGACCAACTCAAGGACAAGATCACAAAGTTAAATTCATGTCATGATCATATCAAATTTACTCACCAGATCGAAAAATCAAGAATAGCATTTTTGGATGTGATGGTGAATATCGATGAAACAGGAATTAAAACAAACGTATTCACTAAGGACACAGACCGTAATAATTGTCTTCACTTTAAAAGTTTTCACCAACAGTCCTTGAAATGTCACCTGCCACTATCTCAATTCATCAGACTCAAGAGAATTACATCTGATCCCCTGGAAGCCGTGGAAACTATCAATAATTTTGCTAAAATGTTCACACAGAGAGGCTATCCCAAACATCTAGTTGAACGATGCATTCAACAGGTAAGCTCATTGGATCGACAAACATTGCTGGAACCAAAAGAATGTGAGAAAGAAAACCCCACGGTGTGTATTCTGAAATATTCTACAAAAGCCAATCACATCAAAAACATCATTAAAAAACACTGGATGATGATCCAGACAGAACCAGATCTAACATCATTATTCAACAAGAACATAACCTTTGCTTTTAAACGTTCCAATAACATCAAAGAATTGTTGTCTCAGAAAATTTCACAGAAAAAGAAGGTTAAACATAAAGGCATGCAAAGATGTGAAAACTGTGTTCATTGCAATAATGTCATAATCGGTAACCAGTTCACACATTCAACGCAAGGTACTAACATCACACTTCAATATTCTGGCACTTGTGATACCAGCAACGTAATTTACGCTCTAAAATGCCCCTGCGGGAAAACATACGTCGGTAAAACTGAACGTAAAATTTAAATCCGAATAACTGAACATAAAAGCAATATACGTCTGAAGAACATGAAATCTACGGTTGCCACGCACTGGTTAGAAACAGGACATAATATCTCACAATTGAGGTTCACCATTCTGGAAGTGATGGAAACCCGTCCAGATATGGATCCGCACAAACAATTGTCTAGGTCGGAGTATCATTGGATAAAAAAATTGAATACAATACAGTCTTATGGGATGAATGATCGTATTGAACTCACTTGTTTTTTGTAATTTTGTAATTTTGTTTCGCATAATTCTGATTAACAACATGCCTGTTGTTTTTTAAATAGATAAATGTGCTTATTTCATGATACGAGTTCACTTATAGGAGTACCATATTTTGAATTTGTCATATAGCCACAGAATAACACTAGTTAGCCTTTAGAGAACGGTAAAACTTTATTGAGATGCGCAAAAATTCTAGGAAACACTCTGCCTTTAAAAGCAGTCCGCATGCATAGTGCGGCATGACATCATCACGCTTGTAGAAACGAGGAAGCAGAGACGCACACCGTTCGGTGTACGCGGAGAAGCTTTGCACTTGCCTGCCGTTGAAATTTGCAGTAAGTCATAACGGAGGTTCCCGTAATTAAACTTTTGCCATCTATCAGAAGCACGCAGAGTTTGGCGTGTATAACATTGATCACGGGGTTCACTAAACTCATTATGTTGCCGCTAATAAAAAGATAGGATTCACGTGAAATCATCATGGAAGATTTTTAGTTAGAGATTCAGCATAAATACATAAGATGCAGGCATTTAGCTTCGCTGATAGGTCTTCACCTTGAATTAGTAACATTGAAAGCGCGTTTAAAGTGTTTGTCTAGTTATGCGATAGGACTACAAGGCAGCGTATAGATACGCATTCAGATTGATTACAGTACACTAGCAAAATTTTATTATATTTTGAGTTTCTTTAGATGTTCACTTGAAAGCATTTACTTACTGGATAACATATTCAGTGGATTGTTTAGTGCTCACTGTAATTTTTGTTTTGAGACTGTTTGAACAAATGACTGAACTGGCGCTTGTTTTATTTCATTTGTAGAGACCCCTGATGAAGGATCGATACGGACCCAATATGCATTGGGTTGATAAAATATATTGAAGAATTTGTCAATATCATTAAACGTGAATGAGATCAACAAAACAATAAAATTAATGATGAAATGAAAGAAAAATTGTGTGGAAAGTTTAAACTTATGATATAGATTGGATTTTCAGTTTGGATTAGAAACCATTGTGTTTCATTGAAAAAGTGCACCCACTCCAGGGACTGGTTCGCCTTACCTGACATTCTTTTCACTTATGGATAGATACCATTCGTCATTTCAAAAAATAAAATGCGGGGAGGGTGGCAATTGAGGTGCAGCACTCCAAAAATAGTTAATCTGCTTCAGTGTAGGGCCAGCAAAGCCCACAATAGCAAGACGAATGATTGGATGGATTGATCCACTGTATCAAATGCAACACAGATCTAAGGGTAGTAAGCCATTGGAGTCTCCCTCATCTTTCACAGCCCTGCACTCAACAAGGGTCCAGCCAGGGTGGACTACTTGCTATTTATCACATGAGTTCCTATTTGTAGAAGTCCAGAAGCACTATGGAATAAAAATAGAATGTGACCTGTTTACTAGATTCTTCTTCATTACCTTTAACAGAACTTTGATTCAGGAGATAGAGTGTCTGTGGAGTCAAATGCTAGTATTTTAATCAATGTTACAACTCGAACAGCCCTGAGGAGAGGAAGGTGTTAATGCACACAAACAACTTGCTTATACTTAAACACATATTGTGCTTTTGTGAGTTACACATATGTGAGCCTTTGTATATTACAAATGTTTTATAGGCATAAGTGCACCAGGTAATGGTCCCCATATTTTTATTTACTTATTTATGTGATGTGATGGACAGCCCATCTGCAGTATTATATGTGATATAAGACATATAGCACTTGTACCGGACGGGATATCTGTCACACATAAAATGGAGTATTCGATTGTCCAAACTCTAAATAATGCCATGAGCAGCAGGACACATTATGTTTAATGTTATTTTCTATATTTATTTAGCAGAAATATGACTTATTTGAGACCCATTTCGTTCAAATAGTAAGCCACACAACAATTGGCCAAGATAAAAGATGTGTGTCCTTTCCATATTGTAAAGCAGAAGTCCAAGCATTAAAGGCCACTTTAAGAAATATTTTCTGTAATCAGTTTTTCGTGGACAGCATCAAATCTGTTCTCCAGGCTGTTGACTCTTGTCTTCCCTTTGAAAAGGTAGCTAGCCACAGACTGTAGACTGCATTGGAAACCAAGAAATTCTGAAAAGCATGTAGGCTTCCCAAAAGTTTAATTTATAAATGCACATCTCTCTCAGGTAAAAGAAAATCTCAAGCTGACATTCAGGAAGGCAAATTCTAGATCAGGTGTCTCCAGTAGCCCGCAGAAACCTTCAGAGTAGCTCCCAGTCTTCATTTTTAACTAAGAGCTGCAACAAATAAGTGTGTATGCCTTTAAAAGTTAGGGAAAGGCTATGTTTATTTTACATTACTATCATTTAACTGTTAAATAAAAGTGGTTCTCAACGTTATATTTGAGCATAACCACAAAATAATGTTACTGAATGCTTTTAAAGTAGAGAAAATTATCAAGACTTGACTTTAGGCTCAATTACGAGTCTGGCGGTCCGGGCGCGGTGGTGGTGGTCTCCCGACCGCCCTATTACGATTAGGGCGGTCGGACTGCTATTGCAACCCCGCAGCCACCAGGGATCCACCGTTTCCTGGCAGTGTTGCTGCAGTCAGGAGGCATCAATATGCTTGGTGGGACCACCGCGGTTCTGCCAACGATATTAGGAGTTTCCTCTCCACCATGGTTCCTCCTCCATGAAAACCCTGGCGGGGAGGAAAATTATCAAGACTTGACTTTAGGCTCAATTACGAGTCTGGCGGTCCGGGCGCGGTGGTGGTGGTCTCCCGACCGCCCTATTACGATTAGGGCGGTTGGACTGCTATTGCAACCCCGCAGCCACCAGGGATCCAACGTTTCCTGGCAGTGTTGCTGCAGTCAGGAGGCATCAATATGCTTGGTGGGACCACCGCGGTTCTGCCAACGATATTAGGAGTTTCCTCTCCACCATGGTTCCTCCTCCATGAAAACCCTGGCGGGGAGGAAACATGTGCCACTGTGCCCTGGGGTGACTGCAGGGGGGCACAGTATGTGCCTCCTTGTGTGCATGCACCACAGTTCCTTCACGGCATGGACTTTTTAGTCCATGCCATGCAGGAACTGTTTTGGCCTTCCCATTGCGGTGCCCATTTTTAGAGGCACTGCCATGGGAACACAAAAAAAAAGCCCGCAGGACAGGAGGAAACTCCTAATCTGGCGGAGTCCCGACCACGTGTTTGGTGGTGCTGTGGCAGGGCAGACCTGCCACTGCACTGGCAAAGTCATAATTAGGCCCTTAATGATTAAGTTAACTCTTCATTTAAATGTTTTCCCTTTCAAAGTGTTGCATTTACAAACAGCAGGCATCTTGTTCCCAGTGGCTGGTGGACACAGTACCATATTTATAACTGAAAAATACAATCATTTTCTTTTAAATGGGAGAAATTCAAAGTGAAGAAAAATGCATCTATGGAACATTGTCTTAAGGTTTTTCTCTACTTTAAATTAAGCCATTTAGTGCTTAATCTTTTACATTGTGTTAGACTTGGCATCTTTTGGCGTGTTTCCCCTGACTTTTTGCTTTCTGACCTCCCGGTTTGACTCTGTTTTTGCTGGTGTAATGATTCTGCGCACTTTCCTCACTGCGGTCCAGTGGGAAAGTGCAAGTGCTCCTGTATCAAATGTGTTATGGATTGGTGTTTCCATGATTGGCCTATTTGGTTTATCTGTCAGTCCCTTGTAAAGTGCACTGCGAGTGCCAGGGCCTATAGACCAAATGCTGTTGGTGGGCTGCAGCACTGGATTGTGCCACCCACGCAAACAGCCCGTAAAATGTAACTCGGGCCTGCCATCGCAGAGCCTGTGCGCAGCCTGGGGCTGCCATGTCGACTTGGCAAGTGCACAAACTTGCAAGTCCCTAAACCTTCCCTTTGCTACATGTTAGTCACCCCTAAGGTAGGCCCAAGGTACCCCTGTGGGCAGGGTGCGTTGTACGCGAAAGGTAGGACATGCCCTGGTGTGTGCGGCATGTCCTGATAGTGAATTACAGCCTAGTTCGTTTTTCACTATTGCAAGGTTACCTGTTCCCCCTAGGCCAGAACGGGCAGTTTTGATTATTACAGTTTATAATCCTAACTGACCCCGGGAACATGGTAGAAATTCGAGTTTAGTATGCCTGGACTCAGAATGATAAAATGCATCTTTTAGTGAAGTTGGTTTTAACATTCTGTGTTTGAAAATACCACTTTTAGAAAGTGGTTATTTTCTTGTCTAACCATCCAAGCCTGCCTCTGCGAGGTTGTGTATTACTTGTCTGGAGTGTGAGTGTCAGGAGCTGGGGGATGCCAGGAGACAGGGTGAGTCAGCCCAGGGCTGAATAGCAAGATCTACATGTAGATGGGTGGGAGGGGTCGCACCTGGGCCCTGAATAGGACAGTGCCTTCCCTCCACAATGCTGGCTCCACCTCCTGTGGTGCGTCTGATGTCCCTGGCCTACTCACTGAAAGAAGGGACGGAGACTTGTCAACAAAGTGCTCCAGAACTGGTTTTGACTAGGCAAAGGCCTCTCTGCCTTCAGAGAACAAAGGAATTTGGGATATAAATATTGGGGGCCTGACCCCATGAATTTAGATCTCGCTGGAATCAAGGAACCTGCCAAGACGAAGAGCTGGAAGAGCTGCCAGGAGGAGTACTGCCCCTTTGCTGTGTTGTTGCTTTGTTGGGTTGGCCTGCAGTTGCTGCTTCTGTCTTGGGCAGTGAAAGGACTGGACTGAACTTTCTACAAACTTGTGCTGAGTATCTCCAAGGGCCTGGAACCGAGCTGGCCTCCTGTTAAGAAGTCTCAGGGACTACAAAGACTTCACAAGCCTCTGGGTACCGCTTCTGGAACGCTGTTTCAGTTGCCACAGAGGAAGGGAACTGCAACCGACTCCGTCAACCGAATCCATCCCTGGCCAGTGACCTGTTTGCACCGCAGACCGCATCGCCCCGCTTCGCATCGCAACCCTGGTCTCACCGTGGGCGACGTCCGACGCCGCCAACATCGAGCCGCTGCTTGCACCGTGACCTGTGGGCACTGCAGTTCGCATCGCATCGCTTCACTGAACCAACCGGACCCGACCGACGAGGTCGCTGCAACTGGCTCAAGAGTCGAGACCGCACCGCATTTGGGGCACCGCTCGCACGTCTGCGACGCACCGCTCCGACTCGCACCGCTGTCCGACGCCAGCTCCCGCACTCCGGCTAGGTCGCCTGCATCGCAACCTGTCAGCACCGCATCGAGCATCGTCTCACCCTGCATCGCACGCCTTGGACTCACCGACTCCGTCTGCACGACGCTCATCGAGCCGCTGCCTGCACCGCATCGAGGGACACCGCACCTTGCATCGCTCCGTCTTGCACCGCAACCGCGACGAACGCCGACCGGCTCGTACACTCCGTACCAGCCACAACGAGAAAGGTACTGTAACCGAGTCTGTTCACGACTCTGCTGGCCCGTATCGACGCGGTCGGCTGGAACTGTTAGACTCTGTGGTTTTCAGCATCACGGTAGGCTCGGACGGAGCTACCGACTCGTACGAACTTTGCTTTTGTGCTATTCCTGCAAAGAAGAAATTAACGTATCAAGTATTCATTCGTAAAGTACAGTATTGTGGATTTTTTTCGTAATTGGTCTTGTCTTGAGTATATAAAATATTGGTTATTTTTCTAAACTGGTGTGGTGTCCGTTTGTAGTGCTTACACTGTATTACTGTTGGTTATGTGCAAATGCTTTACACACTGCCTCTGAATTAAGCCTGACTGCTCGTGCCAAGCTACCACGAGGGTGAGCAGGGGTTACTTCACGAGTGTAACACCCTTACCCTGACTAGGAAGACGGGTCCCTACTTGGACAAAGGTGCAAGCCCTTGCCAACTAGAGATCCCATTTCTAACATTGGTTGTCAGCGGTGAGGATAGGACTTGTGTTTGCACTTGACTTACAGTGATTGGTGTGCACTACTACCATATCGCAGACCATTACGTACCACATACTGGTTCTTTTTCTTTTGGCCTATTTTTGATCTTGCCAGTTTTCAACTCACGACTTTTGTCATGCCTGAATCAATTGCATCATCCGTTGCATCTCTGCAAGTTATCTTTGAGGAGGACAGGTTGGAATCCTACGCCGTAAAGGAGTTACGAGCGATTTGTAAAAACCTGAAAGTCCAAATTAAAGGCCTCACAAGGAAGGAGGAGCTACAGAAGGCGCTGAGGGCCTGGGTAGCAGCCAGACATGCCAATGGGCAGCCTGGTGATCTCAGTGAGGAGGTGGAGGAGCCTATTTCCAGGGTGGATGTGCTTTTGGGTAGGGGGAACCCGCCAGGTCAGGCAGCAGCAGTCTGTCCCCAGAGGAGCTGGAGGACAGGCGGGAGGCAAGGCAGTTTGAGCTGCAGAAGCTCAGACTGGAGAGTGAGCGGGAGGAGAAGAGATTGGCCATAGAGGAGAGGAAGATGCTCTTAGAGCATGAGAGAGAACTGAAGGAGCTAGAACTTAGGAGTAAGTCAGGCTCAGATGGTGGCAGCAATTCGTCCAGAAAGGCAGACAGGATTGTGCACATTCCCAAGAACGTAGGCAAGGAGTTCAAGAAGGGGGATGACATACAAAGGTGGTTTCAGGGTTATGAGGCAGCCATACACATGAATGGGGTCCCTGAGGAGAATTGGGGAGCAGGATTGTGGCCACTTTTCCCTGAAGAAGCAAGGGATGCTCTGATAGCTTTGGGTAAGGGGTATCACCTCACCTATGCTGACATGAAGGATGCCCTTCTCACGAAGTATGGTCTTACTCCTGAAAAGTACAGGGATCAGTTCAGGTCCAGTAAGAAGTCTGATGTCAACACTTGGTTGGAATGTGTGGATGTGTTCTGCAGGTCTCTGGATGGTTGGGTGAAGGGCAGTAGTGTAACAGATTTTCAGGGGCTCTACAACTTGATTGCATGGGAGCACTTGTCTAGTCTATGTTTTGCAGATCTGCGCCAGCACCTAGTTGATAGTAAGCTAACTGACCCCAGGAAGCTTGCTATGGAAGCGGACCGCTGGGTGAGTACCAGGGTCCACAAGAAAGCGTTTGGGGGAGACTCAGCCAAAGGTGGGCAGGGTCCCAACAGAAAGGTGGGGGGGACAAGGGTAAAGCACAGGAGTTCTCTAAAGGGCCCCAAACTAGTACCCAGGGTAAAGGTTCCCAGCCCCCCGGTGATAAGAAGAAAGGGGTCTCTACAGGGAAGCCTGTTGAGACCGGCCCCCGCAAGTGTTATGCATGTGACCAGGTAGGTCACTTTAAGGGGGACCCCAAGTGCCCGAAGGGGACACAGCCACCCACCGGTGGACAATCCAAAGTGTTGGCTAGTGTAGCGCTTGGGGAGGAGGGGTGCCCACAGGAGGGTGGGGATCCCGCAGAAATGACCCTTGTCTCACTAGGGGACAGTGAGATGGTCCCAGGAAACCAGGTGCCCCCTAACACAAAGAAATATAGCACCTGGGTGACCATTAATGGGAACAGGGTAGAGGCTCTCAGAGATACTGGAGCCAGTGTGACCTCAGTCCGGTGTCACCTGGTGTCTGAGAAGCAAGTAGTCCCAGGAGCATTCCACCAAGTAGTTGCTGTCGACAACTCTGAGCACCAGTGTATGGTGGCGCAGGTTCCCTTTGAATGGGGGGGGGACTCAGGTCCCTTGAGGGTGGTTGTGAGCCCTACCATGCCTGTAGATTGTCTGCTAGGAAACGACCTGGAGCAGTCCTCATGGAAGGAGGTTGAGCTCAGGTCTCACTTGGAGATGCTTGGGTTGCCAGAGTGGGCATGCGTGTCTACTCGGTCAATGGCAGCCAGAAAGGGTGATCAAGAGGACTTGGAGCCTGAAACAGTGGCCCAAGTCCCTGCCAAGAGAAAGGGCAGGGGCGCGGGAAACCGGCCCCCGAAGTTCCCACGGACCGGGAGGAGGCGGACCTCGAGGGGGACGCCCGGTGCCTACAGGGGAGCAGGTAGCCGAACTGGGAGACATCTCTGAGCTGACCCATTGGCAGCAAGAAGGGGGTCCCACCAGGGAGGAGTTCTGCAGGGAGCAGAACGAGTGCCCTACTCTGGAGGGTCTGCGGTGGCAGGCTGCAGACCAGGCAGCTGGTAATCAGTCCGGGTCACATCTGATCTACTGGGAGAGTGGTCTCCTATACAGTGAGCCTAAGGTTGCTGAGCCTGGGTCAGCCCGTGTGCTGGTGGTACCCCAGCGCTTCAGGACCTTCCTACTGGGTCTGGCTCATGACGTGCCTTTGGCAGGACATTTGGGGCAGGACAAGACCTTTGACAGGCTTGTCACCCACTTCTTTTGGCCCCAAATGCGAAGGCAGTCAGATGCACACTGTAGGTCTTGCCAAACTTGCCAGGCAAGTGGTAAGAGTGGGAGGAAGGTCAAAGCTCCTCTCCAACCTTTTCCTGTAGTTGGAACACCCTTTGAAAGGGTAGGGATGGATATTGTGGGGCCACTGGATCCCAAGACAGCCATGGGCAACAGGTACATCCTGGTCTTGGTGGACCATGCCACCCGGTACCCGGAGGCAATCCCTCTCAGGACAACGACGGCGCCAGTGGTGGGCCGGGCGTTAATGGGGATCTTTTCCCGTGTGGGATTCCCCAGAGAGGTGGTTTCCGATAGGGGGACCAATTTCATATCGAAGTATATGACATCCCTGTGGAAGGTGTGTGGTGTAACCTACAAGTTCACCACTCCTTACCACCCACAAGGAAACGGTCTGGTGGAGAGATTCAACCAGACCTTGAAAGGCATGATCAAGGGTCTAACAGAACCCATGAGGCGTAAGTGGGACGTCCTCTTGCCATGCCTACTCTTTGCGTACAGGGAGGTGCCTCAGAAGTCTCTTGGGTACAGCCCCTTTGAGCTCCTGTATGGCCACCCTGTCAGAGGACCTCTGAGTTTGGTAAAGAAGGCTGGGAGGCGGCTCCCAGGAAAACTCCCCAGGATGTATTTAGCTACATGCTGGCCTTTAGAAACCAAACTGCCCGCTTCAGGAAACTCGCTCAGGCGAACCTAGAAGCAAGCCAGGAAGAAATGAAGAGATGGTATGACCAGAATGCCACTCTGGTCGAATTTCAACCTGGGCAAAAGTGTGGGTCATGGCCCCAGTGGCACCTTGTGCCTTACAGGACAAGTGGACTGGGCCATATGAGGTAAAGGAGCGCAAAAGTGACGTCACCTACCTGGTGGATTTGCAGGCTCCAAGGAACCCTTTGAGGATCCTTCACGTGAACCGCCTCAAGCCCCACTTCGAGAGGTCCGAAGTGAGTATGCTCTTGGCGACAGATGATGGGGTGGAAGAGGAGAGTGAGCCTCTCCCTGACCTCCTGTCTACCAAGGAGCATGATGGGTCAGTAGAGGGTGTGATCCTCTCCCCTACTCTGACTCAGGAGCAGCAGGGGGACTGTCGCCAGTTGTTGGGACAGTTCGCCCCACTGTTCTCTCTGACCCCCGGTGTTACTCACTGGTGTACCCATGACGTGGACACCGGCGACAGCCCTCCTGTGAAGCACAAGATTTACAGGTTGACTGACCGGGTCAGAGCCAGCATCAAGGAGGAGGTCTCTAAGATGTTGGCGTTAGGGGTGATTGAGCCCTCCCACAGTCCTTGGGCCAGCCCAGTGGTCTTGGTCCCAAAGGCTGCGGCGCCCGGTGCCACTCCAGAACTCCGGTTTTGTGTGGACTACCGTGGGCTCAATGCCGTCACCAGGACTGACGCGCACCCCATCCCCAGAGCTGATGAGCTCATTGATCGGTTGGGAGCTGCCCGGTTCCTCAGCACGTTTGATTTGACGTCTGGGTACTGGCAGATTGCCTTAACCGATGGGGCCAAGGAGAGATCAGCCTTCTCAACCCCAGAAGGTCATTACCAATTCCGGGTGATGCCCTTCGGGTTGAAGAATGCCCCTGCCACCTTTCAGAGGTTGGTCAATCAGGTGTTGGCCGGGCTGGAGGATTTCAGTGCCGCCTACCTGGATGACATTGCTGTGTTCAGTTCCAGCTGGGAAGAACATTTACAGCACCTTGAGAAAGTGTTGAGGGCTCTGCAAGGTGCAGGCCTCACGATCAAGGCCAGTAAGTGCCAGATCGGGCAGGGTTCTGTGGTGTACTTGGGACACCAGGTAGGAAGCGGCCAGGTGGCGCCCTACAACCCAAGATTGACACCATTCTGGCTTGGGAGCCCCCCAAGACCCAGACAGAGGTGAGAGCCTTCTTAGGTCTCACCGGCTATTATAGGAGATTTGTTAAGGGCTATGGCACCTTCGTTGCTCCCTTAACAGAGCTGACCTCTAAGAGGCAGCCCAGGAAAGTGATCTGGACTGAGTCCTGCCAGAAAGCTTTTGATGCCCTGAAGGCAGCCATGTGCACGGCGCCCGTGCTCAAGGCACCTGACTTCTCCAAAGAATTTGTTGTGCAGACTGACGCTTCAGAGCATGGTGTGGGAGCGGTGCTCTCACAACTGAACGAAGAGGGCCTGGATCAGCCTGTAGTCTTCCTTAGCAGGAGACTACTTCCCAGGGAACAGAGGTGGAGTGCCATAGAAAGGGAAGCTTTTGCTGTGGTCTGGGCACTGAAGAAGTTGAGACCATACCTGTTTGGGACTCACTTCCGGGTTCAGACAGACCACAGGCCCCTCAGATGGTTGATGCAAATGAGGGGTGAGAATCCAAAACTGCTGAGGTGGTCCATCTCCCTACAGGGAATGGACTTTACGGTGGAGCACCGTCCTGGTACAGAACACGCCAACGCAGATGGTCTGTCCAGGTTCTTCCGCCTTAGTGAAGAGAACTCCAATGGGGTTGGGTAGTTCTCCCTACTTTCAGCTGGAGGGGACATGTGTTAGACTTGGCATCTTTTGGCGTGTTTCCCCTGATTTTTTTCTTTCTGACCTCCCGGTTTGACTCTGTTTTTGCTGGTGTAATGATTCTGCGCACTTTCCTCACTGCGGTCCAGTGGGAAAGTGCAAGTGCTCCTGTATCAAATGTGTTATGGATTGGTGTTTCCATGATTGGCCTATTTGGTTTATCTGTCAGTCCCTTGTAAAGTGCACTGCGAGTGCCAGGGCCTATAGACCAAATGCTGTTGGTGGGCTGCAGCACTGGATTGTGCCACCCACGCAAACAGCCCGTAAAATGTAACTCGGGCCTGCCATCGCAGAGCCTGTGCGCAGCCTGGGGCTGCCATGTCGACTTGGCAAGTGCACACACTTGCAAGTCCCTAAACCTTCCCTTTGCTACATGTTAGTCACCCCTAAGGTAGGCCCAAGGTACCCCTGTGGGCAGGGTGCGTTGTACGCGAAAGGTAGGACATGCCCTGGTGTGTGCGGCATGTCCTGATAGTGAATTACAGCCTAGTTCGTTTTTCACTATTGCAAGGCTACCTGTTCCCCCTAGGCCAGAACGGGCAGTTTTGATTATTACAGTTTATAATCCTAACTGACCCCGGGAACATGGTAGAAATTCGAGTTTAGTATGCCTGGACTCAGAATGATAAAATGCATCTTTTAGTGAAGTTGGTTTTAACATTCTGTGTTTGAAAATACCACTTTTAGAAAGTGGGTATTTTCTTGTCTAACCATCCAAGCCTGCCTCTGCGAGGTTGTGTATTCCTTGTCTGGAGTGTGAGTGACAGGGGCTGGGGGATGCCAGGAGACAGGGTGAGTCAGCACAGGGCTGAATAGCAAGATCTACATGTAGATGGGTGGGAGGGGTCGCACCTGGGCCCTGAATAGGACAGTGCCTTCCCTCCACAATGCTGGCTCCACCTCCTGTGGTGCGTCTGATGTCCCTGGCCTACTCACTGAAAGAAGGGACGGAGACTTGTCAACAAAGTGCTCCAGAACTGGTTTTGACTAGGCAAAGGCCTCTCTGCCTTCAGAGAACAAAGGAATTTGGGATATAAATATTGGGGCCCTGACCCCATGAATTTAGATCTCGCTGGAATCAAGGAACCTGCCAAGACGAAGAGCTGGAAGAGCTGCCAGGAGGAGTACTGCCCCTTTGCTGTGTTGTTGCTTTGTTGGGTTGGCCTGCAGTTGCTGCTTCTGTCTTGGGCAGTGAAAGGACTGGACTGAACTTTCTACAAACTTGTGCTGAGTATCTCCAAGGGCCTGGAACCGAGCTGGCCTCCTGTTAAGAAGTCTCAGGGACTACAAAGACTTCACAAGCCTCTGGGTACCGCTTCTGGAACGCTGTTTCAGTTGCCACAGAGGAAGGGAACTGCAACCGACTCCGTCAACCGAATCCATCCCTGGCCGGTGACCTGTTTGCACCGCAGACCGCATCGCCCCGCTTTGCATCGCAACCCTGGTCTCACCGTGGGCGATGTCCGACGCCGCCAACATCGAGCCGCTGCTTGCACCGTGACCTGTGGGCACCGCAGTTCGCATCGCATCGCTTCACTGAACCAACCGGACCCGACCGACGAGGTCGCTGCAACTGGCTCAAGAGTCGAGACCGCACCGCATTTGGGGCACCGCTCGCACGTCTGCGACGCACCGCTCCGACTCGCACCGCTGTCCGACGCCAGCTCCTGCACTCCGGCTAGGTCGCCTGCATCGCAACCTGTCAGCACCACATCGAGCATCGTCTCACCCTGCATCGCACGCCTTGGACTCACCGACTCCGTCTGCACGACGCTCATCGAGCCGCTGCCTGCACCGCATCGAGGGACACTGCACCTTGCATCGCTCCGTCTTGCACCGCAACCGCGACGAACGCCGACCGGCTCGTACACTCCGTACCAGCCACAACGAGAAAGGTACTGTAACCGAGTCTGTTCACGACTCTGCTGGCCCGTATCGACGCGGTCGGCTGGAACTGTTAGACTCTGTGGTTTTCAGCATCACGGTAGGCTCGGACGGAGCTACCGACTCGTACGAACTTTGCTTTTGTGCTATTCCTGCAAAGAAGAAGTTAACGTATCAAGTATTCATTCGTAAAGTACAGTATTGTGGATTTTTGTCGTAATTGGTCTTGTCTTGAGTATATAAAATATTGGTTATTTTTCTAAACTGGTGTGGTGTCCGTTTGTAGTGCTTACACTGTATTACTGTTGGTTATGTGCAAATGCTTTACACACTGCCTCTGAATTAAGCCTGACTGCTCGTGCCAAGCTACCACGAGGGTGAGCAGGGGTTACTTCACGAGTGTAACACCCTTACCCTGACTAGGAAGAAAGGTCCCTACTTGGACAAAGGTGCAAGCCCTTGCCAACTAGAGATCCCATTTCTAACACATAGCATGTTTCTTCACTTTAAATTCCTCACATTTAAACAAATGACTGCATTGTCCTGTTATAAATATGGAACCATGTCTACAGGCCACTGGTAGTACAATGCCTACTGTTTGTAAAGAGAATTTGACATGGGAGAAAATTAAAATGATAAGCTTTATGTACTGCATATAAGCATAAAGTTAACTCTTTAGTTGAAATTTCTCCCATTTCAAAGTGTCGCCTTTACACAGAGCAAGCATTTTGCTCTCAGTGGTTGGTAGACACGCTACCATATTTATAACTGAAAAATACAGCATTTTTTTTTTTTTTAAATGGGAAAAAATTTAAAGTGCAGAAAAATGTTCCATCAAGTGCAAAATTTTTCCTTATTACGAACATTTTTCTGCACTTTAAATTTCTCCCACTAAAAAAACCCCAAATGGTTGTATGTTTGTGTTGTAAATGTAACAGTGCCACATATGGAGAAAGGTATGTCCTGTGCCACAAGTACATCTGACACAGGCTCTCAGTCACACATACACATACATCGCATTCATTCACACACATGTTCATACATTCCCACAGACCATGCACTCACTGACGCCTATAGCAGCCCTATCATAGTACTCCTAGTCACAGTATTTTCTTCAAACCATAGTAGCAGGCTCCATGGACTTTAGGTTTAAAGACAATGAAGCTGGGCGAGGAGGGTGTCTGATAACAATGGGAGAGATACTTGGCTTTCAGTAGCTCACAACCATTTTCAGTGATAAGGAGTAGCTCTCATTACAGAAAAGGTTGGAGACCCCTGTTCTAGAGATATCCTAATAGGCTGCACCGCAAAATCTCCAAGACTTTGGATTTGTTTTAGATGATCTCCAAATTAAAAAGCACATAATGTGTAGTAGTCCATGTTATCATTTAAAACATTTTTGTAATGTGATTTAAAAAGCGGTGGTTGACATTGTGCTACCTGTTTCCAAAAAACTTATTCAAAGTGCAGGGTGGACTGGGAACTGAAACCGGCCCTGGCAAACTGCTCGGCCGGCCCCCGAGGGGAGTGCAACAGAGCTGTTTGCAAGGGCCGGTCTCGGACGATTTTGTTACAGGGGGCTAATATGGCCGGCCCCCGGTAACAAAAATGGCCCCAAACCGGCCCCCACCCTGGCAGGCCACCGGGGAAATGCCTGGTGCCCGTTACAGCCCTGTCAAAGTGCAAGGGTCAATCATATAACTTCTCATATGTCATGAATTGAAGAAGAGGAACCATAAGTAAAAGATAATATTGGAAACCTCAATCAAGCAGTCCAATGTTTAACGATGGACATAACATGGTTCTGCTTTATTCTCAGTAGCACTGCAACAACATGTCACAGTCCATATCCTGATGCTGCCAAAGAGCAGCATCTCATTTTGCTCCACTTAAACCTCAGTGATCTTAGGACTGGACACTAAGCAGACATGTGTGGCCAAGAAGGCCAGTATCTTGGTAGACTTTTCTGAAGTGTGCCTTGTGAGCTTTCATGTTTTATGTATTTTCACCAGAATCTATATAAACAGGGCCCCCAGTGAGCTGTGTTCTCTGTTATGTGTATATGTATAGCACACAACTCACTTGGAAGACTATTCTGGTGCTAAAGCAGGAGCTGTATTGGCCGAGCCAGGGTTGGGGCTAAGTGAAGAGCTATGTCTTCAGTTTCTTATGGAATTAAAGAACTGAGGAGGTGGCTCTGATGTGCAGGGGCAGGTCATTCCAGGCTTTAGGAGCGAGGTTGCAAAAGGCATACCAGGCCATATTTGGTTCTGCATATTTGTGTGTTTGTGGGTGTGTGTGTGCGTAGGAGTCCAGCAGAACTCAAGTGACTGGTAGGTTTGTGGATATGTATGCAGTTGTTGAGGTATGTGTAACAATATTGTGTAAGGCCTTGTATGTGTGGGTCAGAAGTTCAAACAGTGCTCATTTGTGGACTGGGAGCCAGTGGAGCTCTTTGAGGTGTGTAGTGCTATGAGTGCAGGGTGGGAGGTTGAGGGTGAGCCTAGTGGCTGAGTTTTTTTGTGCCTGGAGTCTTTTGGTCAGTTGAGCATTGATTCCAGCAGAGTGCATTGCCACAGTCCACCTTGAGGGTTTGGGTGATTGTTCTGTGAGTGTTGATGGGGAGATATTTGATGATCATCTTACGCAGGAGAGGGAGACTACTTTCACTTGGCAGGTCATGGGCAGTTGGTTGTTGATTGCTATTCTGAGGTTCTTTGCGTAGGTTGCTGGGAGGAATGTGGGTCCGAGTTTGGCAGGCCACCTGGTGGAGTGCTAGAGCAAGGTGTCTTTGACGAAGATTGCTATTTCCATCTTATCCATGTTGTGTTTGAGGCAGTTTGTTTTCATCCATCTGGTGACTTTGGTTATGTAGGCAGAGAAATTAGTCTGGGTGTTTGGCTTTTTGTCGGAGAGGGAGAGTATGAGCAGGTGTCATCAGCATAGAATATAATGTTGATCCTTGTGGATCTTTGCAGATGTAGTTGACAGCATCCGAGGTGAAGGGGGCCAGACTCTCTGACTGAGTGCTGCCTGTCAACCAGCAAATGCAAATCCAGTGAAGCACGGTACCTTGGATGCTGGCCTTGGGCAGTTGTAAGTCAAATATAGTTCCAGGTATGTCACCCCCTCTGAAACAGATGCAGGTAGAAAGGTGCATACATAACAATTATGTATTCACATGATTTCGGAGTACTCCACTAACAGATTAGTATGTGTTTTCTTTATACTTGCCTATAGACCTATCTCTATGGGTAAATCTCATATCTACCATATTGTTGTGTATGGTGGGCAAGTCACTACTCCCTACTTGTGGCAAAGTTAAGCATAAGAGTAGGCCAACTGACATTAGAAATATAACAGTCAATAAAACAATGCTGAAAAATTTGCAGCACCTTTGTTTGCTGATTGCCATCTTCTCCTACACAAAATAAGACAAAAATCAATTACTAAATCTAAGGCACAAAGTTAGAATCAAAACTTCATTTTTTTCTTATTAACTTCATGGACTCAGGTCATATATAATCAATGTAAATTCGGAAAAGGAACTCTAATAACTTCAACCAGATAACTAACGTCTCTGGCTTTTAAACTTTCTTTCTCTACCTCTCAAATACTCAGGCCATTTATCTCTATAGTGCAATTTTTCATCTCATATCTTATCACTACTGCTGTATCTTCTTCACTCACCACTTGATTATTTTTTTGGTCTGGAACAGTTTCCTTCTCTCTTTCAACTGCATGCTAATTTACTCAGGGAACTTTCAAGACTCAAGTATTCACGTTTGCTCCTTGAGACTCTTGTTCTTGTGATTTTTGCTGTTCTTGTCTCTGTTCTTCAGCACCCCATCTGGATCCACACTGTGAACTCAAGCTTGGAACTGTGAATCAGTGGTTGTTGTTCTCACTTCTTCATCTGAAGACTTCACTCTCTTCATGTGAGATGCATGAATCCACTGTGGCAAGCTCCATAAATCGCTTAGCCCACAGCCATGTTTTAACCTGGGATATCCCAGGAATACTAAGGAAAATGTTTTGAAACATCAGCTGGGAAAACTCTCAGCTATCCGGCATCTTCCACCATGGCTGAGGGGGCAAAAACCATTGCGCTGCCGCTTGTGCGGCAACGGAAATAAGGACATGGCACATCTGATCTGCACGTGCATCAGCCTGAAGGAGGAGAGGTCTTGCCTGCTTAAACCGCAGTTCAACCTTCGTGGGATCCCTACGTGGAAACAGGCTGTGATAGCTTGTTTCAAACCAGAGGACCCGTAGTTAAACTGCAAGTTAGTAAAATTTCTAACACTTGGAGAAAACAAACAGTCAAGAGCAAGCACAGACACGGCTTCCGGAATGCCCCAGGCTGCTAATACTTAATCCAAAAACAACTACTCCTCCGGCCTAGAACGAAAGATTGTGGAAATTAAAAAGTCTCCAACAAAGAGTGCCACTGATGATGACTACTATCTTCAACAGTTTGTCTTTTTTTAAATGTTCTTATAACACCATTGGACTGAAATAAAACTGCTGGCCTCTTAGAGGTCCCATTTTATAAACTGCCATCTCTTTATCTTCTTATTTGCACAGCAAAGCCCACACATCTTTGATCACAATAGTCAAAGGTTGGTGAGGTCACTTGTTAGATCATTTTGCAACTATGTACTTATTAACCTTTTATTTGAATGCTATAATGGCCTAGTATACTGTCTGCTTTTTAAAACTGAGTTGTTTTATTGCTTGCACATTGTGATGGTTTTAATTAACAATATACAATAAAGATTACTTACTTACTGTGGCAAGCTCCACATTTCACAGCAGTGTTCATCACAAAGATCACCTGGTGGGACATTCCACATTGGCTCCAAGGCAAGATTTACGAATGTGCTTCTTCATGACCACCCAATTCCCAAGCAGGAGAGTGTGGCATATTTCTTTGTTTGCTGATGGTTTTGCCAAGTTCAACTGATGAGAAATAGAGCATTTGACATCAGCCAGGTCTTTACAACAATCTAACACAATGTCATCACTTCTAGTTCTAGGAGCAGCTGAAGGGTTTGAAGGAATTCTCATGGCCTTCCCAATCAACACCGTGTGAGGAGTAAGTCCTGTCTTCTTGTCTGGTGTACTTCTGACATTCATAAATACAAGTGGAAGTGCATCTGGCCATTTCAATGATGGTGAGGCACACACCTTCGCCAACTTAGATTTAGAGTGCCATTGACTCACTCTGCAATGCCTCATGCTTCTGCTCTGTAATAACAAAGGAAATTTTGCTCAATCTGTAAAGCTGTACACACAGGAACTTCATGATTTAGCTCCTAAAGTGACTACCTTTATCGGTCTCCTGACAAGTTGGCATACTGATTTTAGAGATCAAGTTCCTCAATAATAGTTTGGACACTTTTGTGCAATCACATCACCTAGTTGGATAGGCCTCAACCCCCCTAGAAAATAAGAAGACCAGTACAAGAATATATCAGAGTCCATTATAAACAGGCATCTCAACACAGTTTACTTGAACTCTTGTGAAGGGACCTTCTAACATTCCTAGGTGACTCATAGTCACCAGTGTTCTCTCCCCTGTATTTACGTTTTGACAGGTAACACAACACTGACACAAAATGTCAGCTACATTTCTACTGTGTGTGGTATAACAATATTTGTTAAAGATCGTCACCATTCCATCCTGATCCACGTGAGCTGGTCTATGAATTCACCTTCACATTGCTGATAACATTAAGTTGGGCAAAACATATTGCTTGTTAGCTGTTACCTATACCTCATTACGTCCTTTGTACAACCTACCTTCTCCAACTTCTCTTTTCATCTTCTGGTGCCTCTTCCTGGAGCTATCTAAGCTTACTTAATGTTTGGTCTGTATTTAACAAGGAACAGTTTACATTTTTATTTGTATTGTCATTAGATCTGTCATGAACAATTTCACGCTGTTCATCTTCTTGCTCTTTTTCTTTCTCTTTTTCTATTTCTTTTTCATGGATTGTTACATATTCAAGAGCACAATATTTTGCCACCTCATTGATGTAAGGATTGCCCAATGTAATCATATTGTTTCCAGCTTTATAGTCAAGACGTTTTACCACTGAAATTTCTTTAGGTTGCTCCATTGCTTTCAACAGATCTAGAATGTATGTCCCATCACTGATTGGGCACCAAAAGAAGTCATAAAACCCCTTTGTGACTACAATTGTCCAAAATCATGGACCACACTAAACCCATATTGGCTGTCAGTGTAAATTGTCACACCCAATTCATTTGCTTGGCATGTAATCAGTTCTGCTACTTGTGCAGAAGTTATAGTGCACAAATATGGTACTTCTACAATATTCATATAATGCAGACTGTATATGCTGCTCTCAGTGTTCTATGATGGTCTCTCATACAAGAACCATCCCCAACTATAATCTTACCAGCCTGTTCAAGTGAAACAGCTTGTATGTCTGGTCTTGGTTTGGTACACAAATCGGTTACATCAATGTAATCATGGTTACAATCTTCATCATCCCCATCATCTGCTCTTGCAATTGGCAAAAGTGTTGCAGGATTCAGGGTATTGCATCTTTTGATTTAAATGTTGTCAGCAGCTAGAGTTGTTTGTTCATACTTAGTTAGCTGTTTGTCAGGTGCTGAGTTCTAGTATGAGTCAGCAAAATTTCTACTGAATGACAAACCAACACAATGAGTGTCTAATCCATCTCAATTCCCTAACTTTATTCAATTGCAAGACAAATTGCTGCTACCACCTTTAAGCACCCAGGAAGTGCTGTGGCTACTAGATCCAATGTGGCAAAAAAGCAAACCACAGTCCGATTCATTACACCGGGACTTTGCGTCAAAACTGACAACGCACACCTTTCTCTCTCATGAAAGAACTCCTGCGTTTGTCATCAAATGGGACCAGATCGCTTACATCACTATGATGAAGTAAAGTCTTTGCAATGAGGGAAAAGTTTGGAATCCATTCTCTACAGTTGACATCTATTCCCAAAAACATTCTCACTTCTCTCTGCGTATTTGGAAGATTCATGCCAGGATTTTAGAAACATGTTTTTAGAAACTTTTCTTGCCCCTTTCTTAATGTGGTGTTCCAAATAGATTATTTTCTTTTCATACAATACTGGATTTTTGTGGGCGACACCATATGCCTATTGTCTACAGGATGGTTCAAGAGCACAATTGTATCCAACTTGCACTCTTTTTTTGTTTTAGATGCAACCATCAGGCAATTGAGATACCGCACTGACAGGACAGCTGCAGATTTTCCAAATCTTTCTTTAGAATCTCGTTAAAGGTTGAGGGACTTTCTGTATAACCCTGTGGGATATGATACTACGCAAGAACTTTATTTAACCATGTAAATTTGAAGAGATATTGACTATCCTCATGAAGAGGATGGAGAAGAACCTTTGGTACCAGTCAGTGACTGTGTACCATTCTGCATCCGCAGGAATCTGAATTAATATCACAGCAGGATTCAGTACCACAGAACAACGTAGGACTACAATTCTGTTAATTTTACACAGGTCTTCAACCATCCTCCATTTTCCGCTTTGTTTTAAAATTCCATCATAGGTGACTAGGGACTATCTAGCACCTCCCTTAAAATGCCTTTCTCGATAATTTTCTCGCAATATCTTTCATACCCTCCTCTGCTTCACACGGAAACTTGTATTGAGAAATTTGAGGGTGAACTGCATTTGGTTTCACTGTAATTTTCATTGGCTCTGCACTCTTAATCAATCAAATTTACTTGCTGGTAAAATCCCATACCTCCCCTTTCACTGCATGTCTTAAACCAGGAACCAAATGATCTTTTCTAGGTACTGGGAATAAATGAACATTCAATTTTTGTGATTTTATTTTGAACTCTGAGTCATCATCCTGTGTCTGTATTGCCACACCATCCAGTGTGCAATAGATCACTGTATTCATCTTGCAATAAAGATCAATTACTCATTGATTAACAGGACTCATTTCACAAACTATAAATTCACGTTAATTTTCAAATGGGCCAGTTTTACAGATAATCTGTTTATTGCTGACTTTGAAAAATCCATGTGATGAACCATGGAGTGGGTAGCACCAGTATGGAGCAAAAATGATACTAGGTGGCCATTCACCTCAACTTCTCTATATGGGCCACTAGAACTGCACCAAGCATGCAAACCGCCTACGCCCTCAGGCACCTTCATTGTGATTGATTCACAATTTCTGAAAGCTGTGGAAGATCATTATTAATCATTAATGGATTTTGCTGGAACCCTGGCATTTTAATTTTCATATTTTGCTGCATCATTGACAGCAGATTCACATTGAATTGCCCTTGATTGTGCATATTCTGCAAAGAAGGTGGATGAGCTGGCTGGGGCAATTGATTGTATCACATTCTGTGCTATTTGGTTTTCATTCTATTGCTTGTGAGGAACAAAATCATTTTGAATTTGATATGGATTCTGTCTAGATTCCTGTTTTTGGTGTTTGAGGTGCCCACAATAGTGAAAAGGCGTGCTTTTCTTCAACATGTTAATATTAACAATTATTCCATTGAGTTATTCACAAAACCTCTACCTATTTCTTGAGGGACAACATTGTGTGCCATTTGCATACCTACTTCTTACATATTCGGTACTGCTCCATCAGCACAACCAGAATCAAAATTCAAGTCTACCACCTGATTTCTAGCACCTTTCTGAAAATGTTTTGTCTGCGCAACTATAAATTTTTCCTTCAGTTTTATATGCTTCGTGTCTAAGCAATCACTGCGATACTTCCCATATTTGATTATTTATCAATACTTTCAGTCTTGCCAACACATCACACTCTGCTTGATAGTGAGCTTAGTTCCAGATGCAATCCCAACACAAAGACTGACAACAAAACCACTAATGCCTTCTTTTGTTGGATCTTTGACTCCACCTCACTTTCTATAGATCTGCATAAGTCTCTCAGAGTAAGCATGCGTTAACTCTTTTGGCTCCTGAGTAGCTCTCATGATCTTTGAGCATTTCACCTCTTTCTCTGGCCCCTTCTGTTTTAAATATGTAATCACTTCTTTGTACTTCTCCATAAAAACTGGACCGTTTTAAGGAGGAACACTTTGAGACTCCTCTGTTTGCCATGTTACAGCTGCCTGCCATTCAGCCTACAAATCTTTGGGGACAATATTTTCAAACAACATATTCAAATCTAACCAAAGCACATTTGAAATAATCACTAGTCTCTCCACTTTTGTGTAGCATTTATCTGGTGCCTCCATATGCATTGCAAAATTTGTCATAAATGTAAAGAAATCAAATTTAGTCCAAGGAACATGCACAAATGACCCTTCATGCACTTTCGCAAAGAGAATTCACTCATAACCATTTTAAGTTCACTCATAGTAATAGTCACTTTTTCTGATTTCTTATTTCGTAACTTACCAACTTTCTTGTTTCACTTCTTTATACAATTAAATCACTAAAATGTGCACATAGGGTTAAAAAACCCATTCCACTCACTGCAGTTTCACCCAAATCCATTCTATAATTTCTGCACAAGTTTTTTTCTGTATTAATCAATTTCACACTCTCCTGCTAGATCTTCAAGCCCATCATATGCTTAACTCGCACTGGCTTCTTCCTTACTCAAATATCTCAATTCTTCTTCAATGCATGCAGTGAATCTCTCTACACCAATCATACCAAGTATAATTTCTCAAATATCTGTTTTCAATTGGAAAATATTGATCTCTCTCCTTGCCGGTTTACACAGTTGCACTGTACTAACAGTAGCAACAGCACAAGCTATTGTGTCAACAGTTGATGAAATTACATTAGCAGGAGCAATTCTAGTGAAATTACTAGGACCTACTTCACTCACAGGCGCAGTCGCCACTCCTGATGCATGCGTTCTCATGCTCAGTTCTCCTGATCTCATGTTCGGAGTATGTGGCCTGAGTGTCTGTGAATCATCATTTTATGATGGAGGTTGAGTCCAATAAATCATTTAAAAAGTTGTCCTCCTCATCGAATTATTCTCTGGGTTATTCTTTTCTGTCTTTCCCATTTTTAATTTCATACTTTTTATCATAATATTTCTTTTTACCTGACTCTGATAATTACAGGGAACACACCCACTCCCAGAATCTTATCATCTCCACCCTCTCTTCTGTAATCCTCATTTGCAATCTAACCTATAACTCACAGCATTTCTAACCTGGCTCTTTTTTCTCTTTAGTTGCTTCTCAATCATGACTCAATCCCATTCATGCACTGCTTTGAACTGTACACTTCTATGTTGCGATTTTCTTTCATACATCACACGCCTTAGATGCTCAAACTTGCTCACACAAAGGAAAGCACATGTTCTTGCCATCAGATGTGATCTTGTTCCATTCTTTTAACCACATACACATATGAAGACCCAAATTTAACATAATTTCAAAAGCAGGTGAAGGAGGAATCTTTTCTCCTTCCATAATAGGAGCCTTGGACTTTTTCAGTGGAGCAACCATTGTTCACTTATTCTATCTCTTCACAAACCATGTGATATAAACAACAATAATCAACCAATCATAGTCCGAATACAGCAATGGTTTATCAGTTGCAGAGTGACCTTTATTGACTAGTAGCCAATCACAGCGCATTTCCCTGTGACGATCAAAAAAGACGAAGGGAAAGCATAAATCAATTTCACTCAGGAAGAGAATAGTACATCTCTTATCACTATCAATCACACTAAGGCAAGTTTCTGACAAGCGACAACTCACCCTTTGATCAGCACGTTTACTTCTGTGCACCAAAGAATAAACAAAACTGAATCTAAGTTAGAACACATTCAAATAAACCTTTAGAAATTCTGAAAAGTCGCTGTCACGGTGTGAATGTGGCTCCTCACAATATACAACCCCACCTTGCAGACAAGTTCCACCTAAATATGTATCGAGACCTTGGATTTTGTCGAGTCTGTTTACTAAACAGAAGAAAATCATCATAAATCATCACAAGTATTGAATATTTTCAATACTTACTATCCCAAATTTTCATGACCCCTAAACAAAGCCAATAAAAGAACTTGAACTTGACAATCTAACACTGTAAACACTTCAAAAAATGACAAAATCATCAAATCACAGTAGCCTAATGACATGAAAAACAAAATTGCATAACCAAAGAGCTCACACGCTGTTTAATTCCACACTCCACAAACAAAATGCACTTGCAAATTCTCAAACTACAAGTACCACAATACACTCGTACAAGCCACAATCCAACACACTGTATCTGTCTTATTGCTGCTTGCGAATCTTTGCTTGGCAGCAGCTCAGGAACACCAGACCATTGCAAATAATCCAATTTGTCCAGATCATAGGAACCAAGAGGGTAGACAGAAATCCAAGAAAGGGAAACAAATTCTCATCTGTTTTCTTATCCTTTGATCTGCCATGCTCACATTCTCCACCAAAACTGTTGATGCTATCTTTGCAGGAACGAGGATGTATTGACCTCAAGAACAGATGACGTAATGTTAGAAACCATGAAAGTTTATAGAATCAAAAATTAAAGAAGGCAAAAATATAGTTAGTTGATCAATGCAAGGAATTAGCATAAGGCTCAGTCAAATGCAGCAGTAAATATAACAAAAATATGAGACAGGCTGACATGGGTCTGTTCTCTAACGTTGGGCAGACCAAACTTGGCTCAATTCCAGACGAAAGCCTTTTTATAACAAAATACACAGTGAAATTTGCATTGTCAGCATAAGGTGATTGAATTGTTACTTAGGTTTAACAACTCAGAGTAAAGAAGGTAATGTAGCATTATCTGATACCATCCCCTATATGAATATTAATATAACGTCTTTCGGCCTAAGGTCATTGGATGTGATAATATTAATCTAGTTACACTCAAAACAATGACAGACTCATATTATGAATAGACTTGCTTTAGTAGGTACGAAGAGCCTTGAACAGTCACTTTTCTACAGAAGAAGCCTTCCAGGTTCAACAAGAACACTATTACAACAAAGTATTTAATTACTGCACATTCTGCTGCATACAGAGACAAGACAGAGTGAGACAAAAACTGGGAGTCTAGTTTAGGCTTTGTCTGGCCAATGTTAAGAATGTTTTCAATGCAAAACACATGCTATTGATCAAATATTATTTATTAATCAGAAATATCTTTTTCAGCACTATCACTTCCATTGGTAAGAGCTTTTACCTAATTTAGGGCTAGTAAGATTTTCTACATTTATAATAAATGTACATTAGACAAATAATTTGATCCATCTGCTCAATGTATATCATAAACAAAGGAAAGTACCACACTCCACTAGATTTGAGAACATGCAGACTCGACTACATGTTGTTTTTCATTCATACAGTAAAGAATCACTTCATCGAATCCTTAGCTGTTCCCTGAAGCACTAACAATCCTTCCAAGTATTACAGAAGCATCCTCCTTGGTATCAAAAGCAGCTGGCAAATTTAAAATGGCTTGATTCGCTCTTGGCCCACCATCCTTTTCCCAGAGAATCTAATATTGAATGTCAGTTGAGAGTGATTTTGTGAAAAATGCTATGTAGTTGTCAAGCACCTAGTCAGATTCCACAGGAGCCGAAGATGGTCCCAAAGCCCCTCCACCAGTGCCACCACCAACAGCTAAATCTCTTGGTGAGAGCAACAATGGGGGGGAAAGGGGAAGTGGATTCAAGAGAGACAGCCATGTAACAGAGGTATCAGAAGTCCTCTGCTGCGTCTCCGTCTATTTTGCTTGGGGCTGGTATCTCAGCATCTGCATAGGGAAAGAAAATAATCATACATGCAATTCTAAACACCTTCTACATTAATTACGATTACTAGAATTCTTTAACATCCAAATTACCCCAAAGCTAAAGGCAATTGCTTCTCTCTTGGTGAAATAATGTAATTCTTGTGGAATATCACTGTACTATTGAAAGTTCAATTCTGTGCAGTCATAAATACAGTGGACACAATGTGAAACAGTTCCTTTAACAGCACAACGAGAGATGCTTTGAATGTCTTTTTAAGTCTTTTCCTTCTTTTTAATTAATAGTAATCTTTCTTACTAAGAAGCTAGGAACTGGTGAGAATATTGCAGGGTTGAGACAATACCTGTATCTTCACTCTGAATGCTCTGTTGCTGAAAAGTTAACCGAGGCAATGGTAGAATACTTAGAGGTATTTCTCAATAGGAAAATTAATCAATTATTTAAATTTAGACTTAACCTTTACTTAAACTAACTTATTCTTAGCGCTAAGAATTCTACTGCCTTAGTTCAAAATTCGTTTTTGTTTAACCTTGTTGCGCATGCGTTTTGCAAATGACTCTAATCACGATAACTTCCTCTTAAGGAAAGCGAAACTAATACTGAATCCAAAATAGCTCGCAGGAACAGAAAAACTCCAACGAAATTCTCCTCAGGAATCCTGCGCTGAGGTGAGACGCTTCGTCCGCCTCACGGCTACAGTTGAAGTGCGCCGTTCCTAGTTGGAACATGCGAGTTACTCTACTTGCTTCCCGCCTGTCGAGAAACACTAGACCACTGACCCTGCACTTGAAAAGGAACCTCCGTTCCTGGATTCTTTTCAAACGAATCTTGCAGCATTCTCAGAAAATGTTTTAAAGCCTTCCTGGAGGTTAAATGAAGTCTTCTCCAACGCGGGTATTTCACTGCTTTTTTTAGACGATTGCCCTTATTCATTCTTGCCTTACCTAAGCTAGCACTGGCCACGGTGATCTTGACAGTACCTCCTTCCAAAGGGCCCCCCCCATTTTTGGTTTCTTTGGGTGGGTTTTATGAAAACTTTTAACCAATCTAGGAGCGTGTATGTGAGAGGATGGTTCCCGATCTTTCTTCTGGCCCGAAACCTTTCCACTGAACCAAATAGAACAATTTGTTCCGAGACATCTTTGTGTCTAAAATTTTGCTAATTCAAACTCCTCTTCTGACTCTACTCTAATGGGTAAAGGCGACCTTTTTAATCTTACATTTGGGGGGCTCTTTTTCAATAGAGATACATGAAAAACCGGATGGATCTTAATTTGTTTTGGAAGCTGTAATTTAACTACTACTGGACTGATTATCTTCTTGATTTTAAGTGGACCAATGAATCGTGGTTGAAACTTTCTATTCCCTTTCAATCTAAGATGACGGGTGGACAACCATACTTGGTCTCCTTCTACAGACTCTGGACCTAATCTCCTCCTTTTATCTGCATGTTTCTTGTAAGATTCTTTTGCCTTTAACAAATTCTCTTCTGCCTTTTTGTAAGGCTCCTGCAATTCATCTACCAAATCCTTAACTGCTGGAACTGATACATCTTTTCTTCCTAGCACGACACTGGGATGTCTTCCAGAGTTCAAATAAAAGGGGGTATAATCTGTGGAGTCATGAACTGCGTTATTATACCCAAACTCGGCAGTCCAAAGCAGATCTGACCGATTTCCCTCCTGTTCTAACAAATAAAGCCTCAAATACTGTTCCAATTCCTGATTTACCCTTTCTGTCTGTCCATCTGTCTCAGGGTGATAACTGGTGGAGTATCGTGTGTCTATCCCTAAACTATGCATGAATTCTTCTATCTGAGATAATGATCTGAGGCACCCCATGAGCTTTAACAATGTGGCGATTAAACAATTGGACTAACTGAGAGGCTGTGGGAATGCTTTTAAGGGGAGCAAAGTGGCTCATCTTGGAAAAAGAGGCTACCAGGACCAAAATTGTATTGTATGCTTGACTGATGGGAAGATCTACAATCAAATCCATCGACACAGTGTGCCAAGGATGAGGAGCATTTGGTAAGGGCTCTAACAATCCCTGTGGAGCCTGTCTGCTGGGTTTTCCTTTTATACATAACTCACAGGTCGACACATACCGTCTTACTTGGGCCACCATGTCAGGCCACCAAAAATGTCGTCTTATCAAATTTATGGTCTTTTTTATGCCTTTATGACCAGCCAACCGATCATCATGACAACTCTTTAAAGCCTTCTCCTCCAGATTCTTAGTTGGCAAGTACAGAGCATCATCAAAATAGTGGAGGCCATTCTTGATCTTTCTTCTTGAATCTTCTTTTGTCCAATTCTCCAATTCTTTTAACGGGTAGAATTCTTGAATTTCTCTTGTGTAATCTTCCAATTGAGTGGCACCCACAATCTTGTTCGAAGGGATGATGGGTTCATCAAGGGGAGCTCTAGCATCTTCTGGCATATCCAATCTTGATAAAGCATCAGCCTTCCCATTCTTCACTCCTGGCTTGTAGGTTATCACAAAGTTAAATTCTGAAAAGTACAGTGAGCACCTTAATTGTCGAGGAGTGAGACCCTTTTTTAAGTATTCATCCAAATATGTCTTGAGATACTGATTTTCTGCCTCTGTGAGCGCGTAAATGTGACTGCAAGGAAGGATGGCTCCTGGTTCTAGCTCTATCTTGCAGTCGTATTCACGGTGGGGTGGGAGTCTCTCCGCATTCTATTTATCAAAAACACTGGCCAGATCTTGGTATTCTTCAGGAATTTCCTTCAATTCCATGACACAGATTCTATTAGTAAATTGGGCTAATTCGGTGGCTGGTGAACCTTCAGACTTGATTCTTGGATTATGAAAGCAATTCTTCTTGCAATACTCAGAGGTCATCTCCACAGTGCGTTTCTCCCAATCTACCTTCGGGTAGCTGTTGCGCCTTACAAGAATAAATAACATAACATAACATTATGTTCCGTTAACCACAGCAGACCTAGAATTAATTGGAATTGAGGGGCATCAATTAAATTGAATCTTAAAAACTCTTGATGACCCTGCAACCCAAGTAACTCAATGGTCTCTGTCTCCTCAGTGATGGGTCCTGATGTAAGATTTGAACCATCTACTGCTCTAACCACTTCTAAATTCTTCTTTTTGATAGCATGGATTCCAATTTCTTTTGCATACTTTAAGTCGCAAAAATTGCTAGTGGCTCCCGAATCGATCATAACTGATACTTCCTTGACTTCTGTGGACCCAAATTTGCCCGTAAGAGAAACAATCAAATGCGGAGCAGCAGATTGTAGAGTGTTGGCAACATGTTGAGTTTCTGGAGCTGACTCTTCTTCTTTTCCCACCAGGGCAACTCCCCCTACTGATGGGATCTGTCTTTTAACCCCAGGCTGGACTTAGGCTTTTTGGGGCAATCTTTCACAAAATGTCCAGAGACCCCACAATACATGCATAAATTTTTAGGCCTTCTTTTATCTCGTTCCTCTTTCGTAAGAGGTCCTCTTACGGAACCTATTTGCATTGGTTCTTCACCAGTGAGAGACTCTGACTTGCTACCTTCGGTCTTTACTCTGTCTAACCGAGGAACAAATGGATGAAAATCACTCTTCTTCTCCGATTTTCTTTCAAAAAGGCGGTGTTCTATCTGTAGCACTAAATCAATTCGCTCAGAAATTTCTTGTGGCCTTTTAGGGATTTGCGCCAAGGCGTCCTTCAATTCATCTTTGAGCCCATGGTAGAAGATTGCAGATCGCTTACTTTCAGGCCACTCAGTTTCCACGATTAATTTATTATACTGAGCTATGTAGGCAATGAGATCTCGATTTCCTTGCTTAAGATTCAATAACTCATTATCAGTGGCTTGATTTGCAGATCTTCTGTCGAAAATTCTTAAAAACTCTCTCTTAAAAAGCTCAGAATCATATAAAACTGGATTGTTGCGAGATATCAAAGGCATTGACCATGCAGCTGCATCCCCGCTCAAGTAAGACAGCATGAATGCGACCTTGGACTGATCTTCAGCAAACACCACTGATCTACATAGAAAATGCAAAGAGCATTGTGTCAGAAACACCTGCGCTTTGTGTGGGTCCCCACTATACCTTTCAGGATTAGCCAACGGAACTATAGGGGAAACAGAATGAATTACTTGGGTAGCTACTTCTGATGCTGCTTTTCTATTTGCATCTATACCAGGTAACGGGGAAGTTCCTGCTACGAATTCCTCCATTCTTTGTCTAATTATATGTGTTTCCTGTTGGGACCTTTTTATCTCCTCTCTTAAACTCTTATTCTCTTCCACTGTCTGAGTTAACTGAATTTGCAGGCTTTCTAATATTCCCGCCAAGGCTTTTAGATCCAACCCTTCTGCCATCTCGACTCAGTTGGAATGAATTAAGTGGCACTTCAATCTGTCAAGCACCTAGTCAGATTCCACAGGAGTCGAAGATGGTCCCAAAGCCCCTCCATCAGTGCCACCACCAACAGCTAAATCTCTTGGTGAGAGCAACAATGGGGGGGAAAGGGGAAGTGGATTAAAGAGAGACAGCCTTGTAACGGAGGTATCAGAAGTCCTCTGCTGCATCTCCGTCTATTTTGCTTGGGGCTGGTATCTCAGCATCTGCATAGGGAAAGAAAATATTCATACATGCAATTCTAAACACCTTCTACATTAATTACGATTACTAGAATTCTTTAACATCCAAATTACCCCAAAGCTAAAGGCAATTGCTTCTCTCTTGGTGAAATAATGTAATTCTTGTGGAATATCACTGTACTATTGAAAGTTCAAATCTGTGCAGTCATAAAATACAGTGGACACAATGCGAAACAGTTCCTTTAACAGCACGACGAGAGATGCTTTGAATGTCTTTTTAAGTCTTTTCCTTCTTTTTAATTAATAGTACTCCTTCTTACTAAGAAGCTAGGAACTGGTGAGAATATTGCAGGGTTGAGACAATACATGTATCTTCACGCTGAATGCTCAGTTGCTGAAAAGTTAACCGAGGCAATGGTATAATACTTAGAGGTATTCCTCAATAGGAAAATTCTTCAATTATTTAAATTTAGACTTAACCTATACTTAAACTAACTTATTCTTAGCGCTAAGAATTCTACTGCCTTAGTTCAAAATTCGTTTTCGTTTAACCTTGTTGCGCATGCGTTTTGCAAATGACTCTAATCACGATAACTTCCTCTTAAGAAAAGCGAAACTAATGCTGAATCCAAAATAGCTCGCACGAACAGAAAAACTCCATCAAAATTCTCCTCAGGAATCCTGCGCTGAGGTGAGACGCTTCGTCCGCCTCACGGCTACAGTTGCAGTGCGCCGTTCCTAGTTGGAACATGCGCGTTACTCCCCTTGCTTCCCGCGTGTCGAGAAACACTAGACCACTGACCCTGCACTTGAAAAGGAACCTCCGTTCCTGGATTCTTTTCAAACGAATCTTGCAGCATTCTCAGGAAATGTTTTAAAGCCTTCCTGGAGGTTAAATGAAGTCTTCTCCAACGCGGGTATTTCACTGCCTTTTTTAGACGATTGCCCTTATTAATTCTTGCCTTACCTAAGCTAGCACTGGCCACGGTGATCTTGACAGTAGTTTAGTGTGCCTTTGTACCTGTACACATCTCCTCGCCCCCTTATAGTGCCTGCTTATGTAATGTGTTCAGCTGTTTTGGTAGTTTCATCATACAAACCTACCAATCCAAGAAAATATTTCAGACATCTTGCAATCAAAATCTAATGATGTAGTTAGCAGAGATAGCAGGGACGGAAACGTTAATGGACGTGGAACATAATTTATCTTCTCCTGTCAATGCTTCGAAAGTTGGTAGCACAATGAATTACTTCTTGCCATGGGGAAATGGGACTTTGCATGGGAATCCTGTATTTGGTGTGAAACTTCAAGAACATGGATCAATCAAAGACTTACTCAGAGAGTTGGTGTAAGTTTAGAGACTCAGAACTTAGTATAGCATTAATAGCATGCAAAAATTCAATGTCCAACCAGTGTATTTTCTTAAAAATAGAAAATACTTTATTCTATTAATAACATGTTACTACAGTCAGTGTCACATATTTAGGTATCTTCTCAATTTGTTCATGGAAGCCAGAAGTCAGTGACTACTGGTAATAATTGCAACACAATGCTGTACTAAAGTCCCAGACTCTGTGCTAGAAGCCTTTTCCCTCCTATATGGAGGTACCTCTGATGCCCTTTGAGATTTATAGCTCAATGCTGTCCCCATGGCAGCTGAAATCTAAATGTAACTTTTGTACACCAAGGAAGGTTAGACTTCTGTGCTGTTTGGGGTCTTGAGTATCAGAGTTCTAAAAATTAATAGTATTTTTAAAGTTTTTCTCACCTTGTTGTCTTCTGCATGTGTCACCATAATCATATGGCAGTGGGTTTTACTGCACATTCTCTCTCTCCGGTGTGCATGCTCTCAGATCATAACCCTTTCCCTGGTGGTCCACACTGGAAATCAGAAACTGTTGACATTTTTGCTGCTGCTATAACATATGCCAGTTACGGATTCCTTAGCTGGTGCTGGCATCAGCAGTCTTCCCTAAGAGGATCGCACAGGTCCAGTACAAAGCCCCCTTCCCATAAGGAAACTGAAGAGTGTAATAAACAGACCGTAGACGCGTTCTTCAGTTTCTTCAAGTAGCTTTATTGTTGTGAAACAGGAATCACCCAACCGTACCTGCCAGGTGCAGTGCAGACTTGCCAACCACCAAACCATGGAACATTAAGCATGTCATATAGAATTATTACTATGTAATATCAGTCTCAGCCTGGCTGAGACTGCCTGATAATATATTCCACATCTCCTTCCTTTTCTTACTAACATAGGAGAAAAACAATAAGAATAAATATAACACAAATGAGAAAATGTAAACAAAACCCAGAATGAGTATAACTGGGAATAATAGGGAAAGACAGCACACAACAGGTAAGTGGGTAGGGGTTGGTGGGAACATATATAAGGCAGGACATTCTCAAGAGCAACAACAACTATGTACAATGTTCCCTTTTAAATTATACTCTCCTAGAAATAATAAATGTACCTGTTCATAAGACAACATGTACAACTCTACTCATTTTCCTTGCAACAACAATGGAAGGTTACTCACATGAAGGTTACATACACATATAATCCTTCATGCAGGTAGGTGTCCTTTTCTCCCTTGCACCCCCTTCCCATGGAACCTCTTGTCTCATACGCACCTTCCCTTGAGGACTTACTGACATTGTTATGATTACTTTTGAACTCATCATTGCTTACTGATGACCATGTGGGTTCAGATGTCTCCACACCTCTTGAATCAGAGACCCCTCCTTTTTGATAGAGCTCTACCCTCCTGAGATTCCATGTGTGACCATTGTGCAATTTTACACAACTACCACTGTTAGACTTGGCATCTTTTGGCGTGTTTCCCCTGACTTTTTGCTTTCTGACCTCCCGGTTTTGACTCTGTTTTTGCTGGTGTAATGATTCTGCGCACTTTCCTCACTGCGGTCCAGTGGGAAAGTGCAAGTGCTCCTGTATAAAATGTGTTATGGATTGGCGTTTCCATGATTGGCCTATTTGGTTTATGTGTCAGTCCCTTGTAAAGTGCACTGCGGGTGCCAGGGCCTATAGACCAAATGCTGTTGGTGGGCTGCAGCACTGAATTGTGCCACCCACGCAAACAGCCCGTAAAGTGTAACTCGGGTCTGCCATCGCAGAGCCTGTGCGCAGCCTGGGGCTGCCATGTCGACTTGGCAAGTGCACACACTTGCAAGTCCCTAAACCTTCCCTTTGCTACATGTTAGTCACCCCTAAGGTAGGCCCAAGGTACCCCTGTGGGCAGGGTGCGTTGTATGCGAAAGGTAGGACATGCCCGGGTGTGTGCGGCATGTCCTGATAGTGAATTACAGCCTAGTTCGTTTTTCACTATTGCAAGGCTACCTGTTCCCCCTAGGCCAGAACGGGCAGTTTTGATTATTACAGCTTATAATCCTAACTGAACCCGGGAACATGGTAGAAATTCGAGTTTAGTATACCTGGACTCAGAATGATAAAATGCATCTTTTAGTGAAGTTGGTTTTAACATTCTGTGTTTGAAAATACCACTTTAGAAAGTGGGTATTTTCTTGTCTAACCATCCAAGCCTGCCTCTGCGAGGTTGTGTATTCCTTGTCTAGAGTGTGAGTGACAGGGGCTGGGGGATGCCAGGAGACAGGGTGAGTCAGCACAGGGCTGAATAGCAAGATCTACGTGTAGATGGGTGGGAGGGGTCGCACCTGGGCCCTGAATAGGACAGTGCCGTCCCTCCACAATGCTGGCTCCACCTCCTGTGGTGCGTCTGATGTCCCTGGCCTACTCACTGAAAGAAGGGACGGAGACTTGTCAACAAAGTGCTCCAGAACTGGTTTGGACTAGGCAAAGGCCTCTCTGCCTTCAGAGAACAAAGGAATTTGGGATATAAATATTGGGGCCCTGACCCCATGAATTTAGATCTCGCTGGAATCAAGGAACCTGCCAAGACGAAGAGCTGGAAGAGCTGCCAGGAGGAGTACTGCCCCTTTGCTGTGTTGTTGCTTTGTTGGGTTGGCCTGCAGGTGCTGCTTCTGTCTTGGGCAGTGAAAGGACTGGACTGAACTTTCTACAAACTTGTGCTGAGTATCTCCAAGGGCCAGGAACCGAGCTGGCCTCCTGTTAAGAAGTCTCAGGGACTACAAAGACTTCACAAGCCTCTGGGTACCGCTTCTGGAACGCTGTTTCAGTCGCCACAGAGGAAGGGAACTGCAACCGACTCCGTCAACCGAATCCATCCCTGGCCGGTGACCTGTTTGCACCGCAGACCGCATCGCATCGCCCCGCTTCGCATCGCAACCCTGGTCTCACCGTGGGCGACGTCCGACGCCGCCAACATCGAGCCGCTGCTTGCACCGTGACCTGTGGGCACCGCAGTTCGCATCGCATCGCTTCACTGAACCAACCGGACCCGACTGACGAGGTCGCTGCAACTGGCTCAAGAGTCGTGACCGCACCGCATTTGGGGCACCGCCGCAAGTCTGCGACGCACCGCTCCGACTCGCACCGCTGTCCGACGCCAGCTCCCGCACTCCGGCTAGGTCGCCTGCATCGCAACCTGTCAGCACCGCTCGAGCATCGTCTCACCCTGCATCGCACGCCTTGGACTCACCGACTCCGTCTGCACGACGCTCATCGAGCCGCTGCCTGCACCGCATCGAGGGACACCGCACCTTGCATCGCTCCGTCTTGCACCGCAACCGCGACGAACGCCGACCGGCTCGTACACTCCGTACCAGCCACAACGAGAAAGGTACTGTAACCGAGTCTGTTCACGACTCTGCTGGCCCGTATCGACGCGGTCGGCTGGAACTGTTAGACTCTGCGGTTTTCAGCATCACGGTAGGCTCGGACGGAGCTACCGACTCGTACGAACTTTGCTTTTGTGCTATTCCTGCAAAGAAGAAGTTACCGTATCAAGTATTCATTCGTAAAGTACAGTATTGTGGATTTTTGTCGTAATTGGTCTTGTCTTGAGTATATAAAATATTGGTTATTTTTCTAAACTGGTGTGGTGTCCGTTTGTAGTGCTTACACTGTATTACTGTTGGTTATGTGCAAATGCTTTACACACTGCCTCTGAATTAAGCCTGACTGCTCGTGCCAAGCTACCACGAGGGTGAGCAGGGGTTACTTCACGAGTGTAACAACCCTTACCCTGACTAGGAAGAAGGGTCCCTACTTGGACAAAGGTGCAAGCCCTTGCCAACTAGAGATCCCATTTCTAACATTGGTTGTCAGCGGTGAGGATAGGACTTGTGTTTGCACTTGACTTACAGTGATTGGTGTGCACTACTACCATATCGCAGACCATTATGTACCACATACTGGTTCTTTTTCTTTGGCCTATTTTTGATCTTGCCAGTTTTCAACTCACGACTTTTGTCATGCCTGAATCAATTGCATCATCCGTTGCATCTCTGGAAGTTATCTTTGAGGAGGATAGGTTGGAATCCTACGCCGTAAAGGAGCTACGAGCGATTTGTAAAAACCTGAAAGTCCAAATTAAAGGCCTCACAAGGAAGGAGGAGCTACAAAAGGCGCTGAGGGCCTCGGTAGCAGCCAGACATGCCAATGGGCAGCCTGGTGATCTCAGTGAGGAGGTGGAGGAGCCTATTTCCAGGGTGGATGTGCTTTTGGGTAGGGGGGAACCCGCCAGGTCAGGCAGCAGCAGTCTGTCCCCAGAGGAGCTGGAGGACAGGCGGGAGGCAAGGCAGTTTGAGCTGCAGAAGCTCAGGCTGGAGAGTGAGCGGGAGGAGAAGAGATTGGCCATAGAGGAGAGGAAGATGCTCTTAGAGCATGAGAGAGAACTGAAGGAGCTAGAACTTAGGAGTAAGTCAGGCTCAGATGGTGGCAGCAATTCGTCCAGAAAGGCAGACAGGATTGTGCACATTCCCAAGAACGTAGGCAAGGAGTTCAAGAAGGGGATGACATACAAAGCTGGTTTCAGGGTTATGAGGCAGCCATACACATGAATGGGGTCCCTGAGGAGAATTGGGGAGCAGGATTGTGGCCACTTTTCCCGGAAGAAGCAAGGGATGCTCTGATAGCTTTGGGTAAGGGGTATCACCTCACCTATGCTGACATGAAGGATGCCCTTCTCACGAAGTATGGTCTTACTCCTGAAAAGTACAGGGATCAGTTCAGGTCCAGTAAGAAGTCTGATGCCAACACTTGGTTGGAATGTGTGGATGTGTTCTGCAGGTCGCTGGATGGTTGGGTGAAGGGCAGTAGTGTAACAGATTTTCAGGGGCTCTACAACTTGATTGCATGGGAGCACTTGTCTAGTCTATGTTTTGCAGATCTGCGCCAGCACCTAGTTGATAGTAAGCTAACTGACCCCAGGAAGCTTGCTATGGAAGCGGACCGCTGGGTGAGTACCAGGGTCCACAAGAAAGCGTTTGGGGGAGACTCAGCCAAAGGTGGGCAGGGTCCCCAGCAGAAAAGTGGGGGGGACAAGGGTAAAGCACAGGAGTTCTCTAAAGGGCCCCAAACTAGTACCCAGGGTAAAGGTTCCCAGCCCCCCGGTGATAAGAAGAAAGGGGTCTCTACAGGGAAGCCTGTTGAGACCGGCCCCCGCAAGTGTTATGCATGTGACCAGGTAGGTCACTTTAAGGGGGACCCCAAGTTCCCGAAGGGGACACAGCCACCCACCGGTGGACAGTCCAAAGTGTTGGCTAGTGTAGCGCTTGGGGAGGAGGGGTGCCCACAGGAGGGTGGGGATCCCGCAGAAATGACCCTTGTCTCACTAGGGGACAGTGAGATGGTCCCAGGAAACCAGGTGCCCCCTAACACAAAGAAATATAGCACCTGGGTGACCATTAATGGGAACAGGGTAGAGGCTCTCAGAGATACTGGAGCCAGTGTGACCTCAGTCCGGTGTCACCTGGTGTCTGAGAAGCAAGTAGTCCCAGGAGCATTCCACCAAGTAGTTGCTGTCGACAACTCAGAGCGCCAATGTATGGTGGCGCAGGTTCCCTTTGAATGGGGGTCTCAGGTCCCTTGAGGGTGGTTGTGAGCCCTACCATGCCTGTAGATTGTCTGCTAGGAAACGACCTGGAGCAGTCCTCATGGAAGGAGGTTGAGCTCAGGTCTCACTTGGAGATGCTTGGGTTGCCAGAGTGGGCATGCGTGTCTACTCGGTCAATGGCGGCCAGAAAGGGTGATCAAGAGGACTTGGAGCCTGGAACAGTGGCCCAAGTCCCTGCCAAGAGAAAGGGCCGGGCGTGGGAAACCGGCCCCCGAAGTTCCCACGGACCGGGAGGAGGCGGACCTCGAGGGGGACGCCCGGTGCCTACAGGGGAGCAGGTAGCCGAACTGGGAGACATCTCTGAGCTGACCCATTGGCAGCAAGAAGGGGGTCCCACCAGGGAGGAGTTCTGCAGGGAGCAGAACGAGTGCCCTACTCTGGAGGGTCTGCGGCGGCAGGCTGCAGACCAGGCAGCTGGTAATCAGTCCGGGTCACATCTGATCTACTGGGAGAGTGGTCTCCTATACAGTGAGCCTAAGGTTGCTGAGCCTGGGTCAGCCCGTGTGCTGGTGGTACCCCAGCGCTTCAGGACCTTCCTACTGGGTCTGGCTCATGACGTGCCTTTGGCAGGACATTTGGGGCAGGACAAGACCTTTGACAGGCTTGTCACCCACTTCTTTTGGCCCCAAATGCGAAGGCAGTCAGATGCACACTGCAGGTCTTGCCAAACTTGCTAGGCAAGTGGTAAGAGTGGGAGGAAGGTCAAAGCTCCTCTCCAACCTTTTCCTGTTGTTGGAACACCCTTTGAAAGGGTAGGGATGGATATTGTGGGGCCACTGGATCCCAAGACAGCCATGGGCAATAGGTACATCCTGGTCTTGGTGGACCATGCCACCCGGTACCCGGAGGCAATCCCTCTCAGGACAACGACGGCGCCAGTGGTGGGCCGGGCGTTAATGGGGATCTTTTCCCGTGTGGGATTCCCCAGAGAGGTGGTTTCTGATAGGGGGACCAATTTCATATCGAAGTATATGACATCCCTGTGGAAGGAGTGTGGTGTAACCTACAAGTTCACCACTCCTTACCACCCACAAGGAAACGGTCTGGTGGAGAGATTCAACCAGACCTTGAAAGGCATGATCAAGGGTCTAACAGAACCCATGAGGCGTAAGTGGGACGTCCTCTTGCCATGCCTACTCTTTGCATACAGGGAGGTGCCTCAGAAGTCTCTTGGGTACAGCCCCTTTGAGCTCCTGTATGGCCACCCTGTCAGAGGACCTCTGAGTTTGGTAAAGGAAGGCTGGGAGGCGGCTCCCAGGAAAACTCCCCAGGATGTATTTAGCTACATGCTGGCCTTTAGAAACCAAACTGCCCGCTTCAGGAAACTCGCTCAGGCGAACCTAGAAGCAAGCCAGGAAGAAATGAAGAGATGGTATGACCAGAATGCCACTCTGGTCGAATTTCAACCTGGGCAAAAAGTGTGGGTCATGGCCCCAGTGGCACCTTGTGCCTTGCAGGACAAGTGGACTGGGCCATATGAGGTAAAGGAGCGCAAAAGTGACGTCACCTACCTGGTGGATTTGCAGGCTCCAAGGAACCCTTTGAGGATCCTTCACGTGAACCGCCTCAAGCCCCACTTCGAGAGGTCCGAAGTGAGTATGCTCTTGGCGACAGATGATGGGGTGGAAGAGGAGAGCGAGCCTCTCCCTGACCTCCTGTCTACCAAGGAGCATGATGGGTCAGTAGAGGGTGTGATCCTCTCCCCTACTCTGACTCTGGAGCAGCAGGGGGACTGTCGCCAGTTGTTGGGACAGTTCGTCCCACTGTTCTCTCTGACCCCCGGTGTTACTCACTGGTGTACCCATGACGTGGACACCGGTGACAGCCATCCTGTGAAGCACAAAATTTACAGGTTGACTGACCGGGTCAGAGCCAGCATCAAGGAGGAGGTCTCTAAGATGTTGGCGTTAGGGGTGATTGAGCCCTCCCACAGTCCTTGGGCCAGCCCAGTGGTCTTGGTCCCAAAGGCTGCGGCGCCCGGTGCCACTCCAGAACTCCGGTTTTGTGTGGACTACCGTGGGCTCAATACCGTCACCAGGACTGACGCGCACCCCATCCCCAGAGCTGATGAGCTCATTGATCGGTTGAGAGCTGCCCGGTTCCTCAGCACGTTTGATTTAACGTCTGGGTACTGGCAGATTGCCTTAACCGATGGGGCTAAGGAGAGATCAGCATTCTCAACCCCAGAAGGTCATTACCAATTCCGGGTGATGCCCTTTGATTTGAAGAATGCCCCTGCCACCTTTCAGAGGTTGGTCAATCAGGTGTTGGCTGGGCTGGAGGATTTCAGTGCCGCCTACCTGGATGACATTGCTGTGTTCAGTTCCAGCTTGGAAGAACATTTACAGCACCTTGAGAAAGTGTTGAGGGCTCTGCAAGGTGCAGGCCTCACGATCAAGGCCAGTAAGTGCCAGATCGGGTAGGGTTCGGTGGTGTACTTGGGACACCAGGTAGGAAGCGGCCAGGTGGCGCCCTACAACCCAAGATTGACACCATTCTGGCTTGGGAGCCCCTCAAGACCCAGACAGAGGTGAGAGCCTTCTTAGGTCTCACCGGTTACTATAGGAGATTTGTTAAGGGCTATGGCACTATCGTTGCCCCCTTAACAGAGCTGACCTCTAAGAGGCAGCCCAGGAAAGTGATCTGGACTGAGTCCTGCCAGAAAGCTTTTGGTGCCCTAAAGGCAGCCATGTGCACGGCGCCCGTGCTCAAGGCACCTGACTTCTCCAAGGGATTCGTCGTGCAGACTGACGCTTCAGAGCATGGTGTGGGAGCGGTGCTCTCACAACTGAACGAAGAGGGCCTGGATCAGCCTGTAGTCTTCCTTAGCAGGAGACTACTTCCCAGGGAACAGAGGTGGAGTGCCATAGAAAGGGAAGCTTTTGCTGTGGTCTGGGCGCTGAAGAAGTTGAGACCATACCTGTTTGGGACTCACTTCCGGGTTCAGACAGACCACAGGCCCCTCAGATGGTTGATGCAAATGAGGGGTGAGAATCCAAAACTGCTGAGGTGGTCCATCTCCCTACAGGGAATGGACTTTACGGTGGAACACCGTCCTGGTACAGAACATGCCAACGCAGATGGTCTGTCCAGGTTCTTCCGCCTTAGTGAAGAGAACTCCAATGGGGTTGGGTAGTTCTCCCTACTTTCAGCTGGAGGGGACATGTGTTAGACTTGGCATTTTTTGGCGTGTTTCCCCTGACTTTTTGCTTTCTGACCTCCCGGTTTTGACTCTGTTTTTGCTGGTGTAATGATTCTGCGCACTTTCCTCACTGCGGTCCAGTGGGAAAGTGCAAGTGCTCCTGTATAAAATGTGTTATGGATTGGCGTTTCCATGATTGGCCTATTTGGTTTATGTGTCAGTCCCTTGTAAAGTGCACTGCGGGTGCCAGGGCCTATAGACCAAATGCTGTTGGTGGGCTGCAGCACTGAATTGTGCCACCCACGCAAACAGCCCGTAAAGTGTAACTCGGGTCTGCCATCGCAGAGCCTGTGCGCAGCCTGGGGCTGCCATGTCGACTTGGCAAGTGCACACACTTGCAAGTCCCTAAACCTTCCCTTTGCTACATGTTAGTCACCCCTAAGGTAGGCCCAAGGTACCCCTGTGGGCAGGGTGCGTTGTATGCGAAAGGTAGGACATGCCCGGGTGTGTGCGGCATGTCCTGATAGTGAATTACAGCCTAGTTCGTTTTTCACTATTGCAAGGCTACCTGTTCCCCTAGGCCAGAACGGGCAGTTTTGATTATTACAGCTTATAATCCTAACTGAACCCGGGAACATGGTAGAAATTCGAGTTTAGTATACCTGGACTCAGAATGATAAAATGCATCTTTTAGTGAAGTTGGTTTTAACATTCTGTGTTTGAAAATACCACTTTAGAAAGTGGGTATTTTCTTGTCTAACCATCCAAGCCTGCCTCTGCGAGGTTGTGTATTCCTTGTCTAGAGTGTGAGTGACAGGGGCTGGGGGATGCCAGGAGACAGGGTGAGTCAGCACAGGGCTGAATAGCAAGATCTACGTGTAGATGGGTGGGAGGGGTCGCACCTGGGCCCTGAATAGGACAGTGCCGTCCCTCCACAATGCTGGCTCCACCTCCTGTGGTGCGTCTGATGTCCCTGGCCTACTCACTGAAAGAAGGGACGGAGACTTGTCAACAAAGTGCTCCAGAACTGGTTTGGACTAGGCAAAGGCCTCTCTGCCTTCAGAGAACAAAGGAATTTGGGATATAAATATTGGGGCCCTGACCCCATGAATTTAGATCTCGCTGGAATCAAGGAACCTGCCAAGACGAAGAGCTGGAAGAGCTGCCAGGAGGAGTACTGCCCCTTTGCTGTGTTGTTGCTTTGTTGGGTTGGCCTGCAGTTGCTGCTTCTGTCTTGGGCAGTGAAAGGACTGGACTGAACTTTCTACAAACTTGTGCTGAGTATCTCCAAGGGCCAGGAACCGAGCTGGCCTCCTGTTAAGAAGTCTCAGGGACTACAAAGACTTCACAAGCCTCTGGGTACCGCTTCTGGAACGCTGTTTCAGTCGCCACAGAGGAAGGGAACTGCAACCGACTCCGTCAACCGAATCCATCCCTGGCCGGTGACCTGTTTGCACCGCAGACCGCATCGCATCGCCCCGCTTCGCATCGCAACCCTGGTCTCACCGTGGGCGACGTCCGACGCCGCCAACATCGAGCCGCTGCTTGCACCGTGACCTGTGGGCACCGCAGTTCGCATCGCATCGCTTCACTGAACCAACCGGACCCGACTGACGAGGTCGCTGCAACTGGCTCAAGAGTCGTGACCGCACCGCATTTGGGGCACCGCTCGCAAGTCTGCGACGCACCGCTCCGACTCGCACCGCTGTCCGACGCCAGCTCCCGCACTCCGGCTAGGTCGCCTGCATCGCAACCTGTCAGCACCGCCTCGAGCATCGTCTCACCCTGCATCGCACGCCTTGGACTCACCGACTCCGTCTGCACGACGCTCATCGAGCCGCTGCCTGCACCGCATCGAGGGACACCGCACCTTGCATCGCTCCGTCTTGCACCGCAACCGCGATCGAACGCCGACCGGCTCGTACACTCCGTACCAGCCACAACGAGAAAGGTACTGTAACCGAGTCTGTTCACGACTCTGCTGGCCCGTATCGACGCGGTCGGCTGGAACTGTTAGACTCTGCGGTTTTCAGCATCACGGTAGGCTCGGACGGAGCTACCGACTCGTACGAACTTTGCTTTTGTGCTATTCCTGCAAAGAAGAAGTTACCGTATCAAGTATTCATTCGTAAAGTACAGTATTGTGGATTTTTGTCGTAATTGGTCTTGTCTTGAGTATATAAAATATTGGTTATTTTTCTAAACTGGTGTGGTGTCCGTTTGTAGTGCTTACACTGTATTACTGTTGGTTATGTGCAAATGCTTTACACACTGCCTCTGAATTAAGCCTGACTGCTCGTGCCAAGCTACCACGAGGGTGAGCAGGGGTTACTTCACGAGTGTAACAACCCTTACCCTGACTAGGAAGAAGGGTCCCTACTTGGACAAAGGTGCAAGCCCTTGCCAACTAGAGATCCCATTTCTAACATTGGTTGTCAGCGGTGAGGATAGGACTTGTGTTTGCACTTGACTTACAGTGATTGGTGTGCACTACTACCATATCGCAGACCATTATGTACCACATACTGGTTCTTTTTCTTTTGGCCTATTTTTGATCTTGCCAGTTTTCAACTCACGACTTTTGTCATGCCTGAATCAATTGCATCATCCGTTGCATCTCTGGAAGTTATCTTTGAGGAGGATAGGTTGGAATCCTACGCCGTAAAGGAGCTACGAGCGATTTGTAAAAACCTGAAAGTCCAAATTAAAGGCCTCACAAGGAAGGAGGAGCTACAAAAGGCGCTGAGGATCTCAGTGAGGAGGTGGAGGCAGCCTGGTGATCTCAGTGAGGAGGTGGAGGAGCCTATTTCCAGGGTGGATGTGCTTTTGGGTAGGGGGGAACCCGCCAGGTCAGGCAGCAGCAGTCTGTCCCCAGAGGAGCTGGAGGACAGGCGGGAGGCAAGGCAGTTTGAGCTGCAGAAGCTCAGGCTGGAGAGTGAGCGGGAGGAGAAGAGATTGGCCATAGAGGAGAGGAAGATGCTCTTAGAGCATGAGAGAGAACTGAAGGAGCTAGAACTTAGGAGTAAGTCAGGCTCAGATGGTGGCAGCAATTCGTCCAGAAAGGCAGACAGGATTGTGCACATTCCCAAGAACGTAGGCAAGGAGTTCAAGAAGGGGGATGACATACAAAGCTGGTTTCAGGGTTATGAGGCAGCCATACACATGAATGGGGTCCCTGAGGAGAATTGGGGAGCAGGATTGTGGCCACTTTTCCCGGAAGAAGCAAGGGATGCTCTGATAGCTTTGGGTAAGGGGTATCACCTCACCTATGCTGACATGAAGGATGCCCTTCTCACGAAGTATGGTCTTACTCCTGAAAAGTACAGGGATCAGTTCAGGTCCAGTAAGAAGTCTGATGCCAACACTTGGTTGGAATGTGTGGATGTGTTCTGCAGGTCGCTGGATGGTTGGGTGAAGGGCAGTAGTGTAACAGATTTTCAGGGGCTCTACAACTTGATTGCATGGGAGCACTTGTCTAGTCTATGTTTTGCAGATCTGCGCCAGCACCTAGTTGATAGTAAGCTAACTGACCCCAGGAAGCTTGCTATGGAAGCGGACCGCTGGGTGAGTACCAGGGTCCACAAGAAAGCGTTTGGGGGAGACTCAGCCAAAGGTGGGCAGGGTCCCCAGCAGAAAAGTGGGGGACAAGGGTAAAGCACAGGAGTTCTCTAAAGGGCCCCAAACTAGTACCCAGGGTAAAGGTTCCCAGCCCCCGGTGATAAGAAGAAAGGGGTCTCTACAGGGAAGCCTGTTGAGACCGGCCCCCGCAAGTGTTATGCATGTGACCAGGTAGGTCACTTTAAGGGGGACCCTAAGTTCCCGAAGGGGACACAGCCACCCACCGGTGGACAGTCCAAAGTGTTGGCTAGTGTAGCGCTTGGGGAGGAGGGGTGCCCACAGGAGGGTGGGGATCCCGCAGAAATGACCCTTGTCTCACTAGGGGACAGTGAGATGGTCCCAGGAAACCAGGTGCCCCCTAACACAAAGAAATATAGCACCTGGGTGACCATTAATGGGAACAGGGTAGAGGCTCTCAGAGATACTGGAGCCAGTGTGACCTCAGTCCGGTGTCACCTGGTGTCTGAGAAGCAAGTAGTCCCAGGAGCATTCCACCAAGTAGTTGCTGTCGACAACTCAGAGCGCCAATGTATGGTGGCGCAGGTTCCCTTTGAATGGGGGGTCTCAGGTCCCTTGAGGGTGGTTGTGAGCCCTACCATGCCTGTAGATTGTCTGCTAGGAAACGACCTGGAGCAGTCCTCATGGAAGGAGGTTGAGCTCAGGTCTCACTTGGAGATGCTTGGGTTGCCAGAGTGGGCATGCGTGTCTACTCGGTCAATGGCGGCCAGAAAGGGTGATCAAGAGGACTTGGAGCCTGGAACAGTGGCCCAAGTCCCTGCCAAGAGAAAGGGCCGGGGGCGTGGGAAACCGGCCCCCGAAGTTCCCACGGACCGGGAGGAGGCGGACCTCGAGGGGACGCCCGGTGCCTACAGGGGAGCAGGTAGCCGAACTGGGAGACATCTCTGAGCTGACCCATTGGCAGCAAGAAGGGGGTCCCACCAGGGAGGAGTTCTGCAGGGAGCAGAACGAGTGCCCTACTCTGGAGGGTCTGCGGCGGCAGGCTGCAGACCAGGCAGCTGGTAATCAGTCCGGGTCACATCTGATCTACTGGGAGAGTGGTCTCCTATACAGTGAGCCTAAGGTTGCTGAGCCTGGGTCAGCCCGTGTGCTGGTGGTACCCCAGCGCTCAGGACCTTCCTACTGGGTCTGGCTCATGACGTGCCTTTGGCAGGACATTTGGGGCAGGACAAGACCTTTGACAGGCTTGTCACCCACTTCTTTGGCCCCAAATGCGAAGGCAGTCAGATGCACACTGCAGGTCTTGCCAAACTTGCTAGGCAAGTGGTAAGAGTGGGAGGAAGGTCAAAGCTCCTCTCCAACCTTTTCCTGTTGTTGGAACACCCTTTGAAAGGGTAGGGATGGATATTGTGGGGCCACTGGATCCCAAGACAGCCATGGGCAATAGGTACATCCTGGTCTTGGTGGACCATGCCACCCGGTACCCGGAGGCAATCCCTCTCAGGACAACGACGGCGCCAGTGGTGGGCCGGGCGTTAATGGGGATCTTTTCCCGTGTGGGATTCCCCAGAGAGGTGGTTTCTGATAGGGGACCAATTTCATATCGAAGTATATGACATCCCTGTGGAAGGAGTGTGGTGTAACCTACAAGTTCACCACTCCTTACCACCCACAAGGAAACGGTCTGGTGGAGAGATTCAACCAGACCTTGAAAGGCATGATCAAGGGTCTAACAGAACCCATGAGGCGTAAGTGGGACGTCCTCTTGCCATGCCTACTCTTTGCATACAGGGAGGTGCCTCAGAAGTCTCTTGGGTACAGCCCCTTTGAGCTCCTGTATGGCCACCCTGTCAGAGGACCTCTGAGTTTGGTAAAGGAAGGCTGGGAGGCGGCTCCCAGGAAAACTCCCCAGGATGTATTTAGCTACATGCTGGCCTTTAGAAACCAAACTGCCCGCTTCAGGAAACTCGCTCAGGCGAACCTAGAAGCAAGCCAGGAAGAAATGAAGAGATGGTATGACCAGAATGCCACTCTGGTCGAATTTCAACCTGGGCAAAAAGTGTGGGTCATGGCCCCAGTGGCACCTTGTGCCTTGCAGGACAAGTGGACTGGGCCATATGAGGTAAAGGAGCGCAAAAGTGACGTCACCTACCTGGTGGATTTGCAGGCTCCAAGGAACCCTTTGAGGATCCTTCACGTGAACCGCCTCAAGCCCCACTTCGAGAGGTCCGAAGTGAGTATGCTCTTGGCGACAGATGATGGGGTGGAAGAGGAGAGCGAGCCTCTCCCTGACCTCCTGTCTACCAAGGAGCATGATGGGTCAGTAGAGGGTGTGATCCTCTCCCCTACTCTGACTCTGGAGCAGCAGGGGGACTGTCGCCAGTTGTTGGGACAGTTCGTCCCACTGTTCTCTCTGACCCCGGTGTTACTCACTGGTGTACCCATGACGTGGACACCGGTGACAGCCATCCTGTGAAGCACAAAATTTACAGGTTGACTGACCGGGTCAGAGCCAGCATCAAGGAGGAGGTCTCTAAGATGTTGGCGTTAGGGGTGATTGAGCCCTCCCACAGTCCTTGGGCCAGCCCAGTGGTCTTGGTCCCAAAGGCTGCGGCGCCCGGTGCCACTCCAGAACTCCGGTTTTGTGTGGACTACCGTGGGCTCAATACCGTCACCAGGACTGACGCGCACCCCATCCCCAGAGCTGATGAGCTCATTGATCGGTTGGGAGCTGCCCGGTTCCTCAGCACGTTTGATTTAACGTCTGGGTACTGGCAGATTGCCTTAACCGATGGGGCTAAGGAGAGATCAGCATTCTCAACCCCAGAAGGTCATTACCAATTCCGGGTGATGCCCTTTGATTTGAAGAATGCCCCTGCCACCTTTCAGAGGTTGGTCAATCAGGTGTTGGCTGGGCTGGAGGATTTCAGTGCCGCCTACCTGGATGACATTGCTGTGTTCAGTTCCAGCTGGGAAGAACATTTACAGCACCTTGAGAAAGTGTTGAGGGCTCTGCAAGGTGCAGGCCTCACGATCAAGGCCAGTAAGTGCCAGATCGGGTAGGGTTCGGTGGTGTACTTGGGACACCAGGTAGGAAGCGGCCAGGTGGCGCCCCTACAACCCAAGATTGACACCATTCTGGCTTGGGAGCCCCCCAAGACCCAGACAGAGGTGAGAGCCTTCTTAGGTCTCACCGGTTACTATAGGAGATTTGTTAAGGGCTATGGCACTATCGTTGCCCCCTTAACAGAGCTGACCTCTAAGAGGCAGCCCAGGAAAGTGATCTGGACTGAGTCCTGCCAGAAAGCTTTTGATGCCCTAAAGGCAGCCATGTGCACGGCGCCCGTGCTCAAGGCACCTGACTTCTCCAAGGGATTCGTCGTGCAGACTGACGCTTCAGAGCATGGTGTGGGAGCGGTGCTCTCACAACTGAACGAAGAGGGCCTGGATCAGCCTGTAGTCTTCCTTAGCAGGAGACTACTTCCCAGGGAACATAGGTGGAGTGCCATAGAAAGGGAAGCTTTTGCTGTGGTCTGGGCGCTGAAGAAGTTGAGACCATACCTGTTTGGGACTCACTTCCGGGTTCAGACAGACCACAGGCCCCTCAGATGGTTGATGCAAATGAGGGGTGAGAATCCAAAACTGCTGAGGTGGTCCATCTCCCTACAGGGAATGGACTTTACGGTGGAACACCGTCCTGGTACAGAACATGCCAACGCAGATGGTCTGTCCAGGTTCTTCCGCCTTAGTGAAGAGAACTCCAATGGGGTTGGGTAGTTCTCCCTACTTTCAGCTGGAGGGGACATGTGTTAGACTTGGTATTTTTTGGCGTGTTTCCCCTGACTTTTTGCTTTCTGACCTCCCGGTTTTGACTCTGTTTTTGCTGGTGTAATGATTCTGCGCACTTTCCTCACTGCGGTCCAGTGGGAAAGTGCAAGTGCTCCTGTATAAAATGTGTTATGGATTGGCGTTTCCATGATTGGCCTATTTGGTTTATGTGTCAGTCCCTTGTAAAGTGCACTGCGGGTGCCAGGGCCTATAGACCAAATGCTGTTGGTGGGCTGCAGCACTGGATTGTGCCACCCACGCAAACAGCCCGTAAAGTGTAACTCGGGCCTGCCATCGCAGAGCCTGTGCGCAGCCTGGGGCTGCCATGTCGACTTGGCAAGTGCACACACTTGCAAGTCCCTAAACCTTCCCTTTGCTACATGTTAGTCACCCCTAAGGTAGGCCCAAGGTACCCCTGTGGGCAGGGTGCGTTGTATGCGAAAGGTAGGACATGCCCGGGTTTGTGCGGCATGTCCTGATAGTGAATTACAGCCTAGTTCGTTTTTCACTATTGCAAGGCTACCTGTTCCCCTAGGCCAGAACGGGCAGTTTTGATTATTACAGCTTATAATCCTAACTGACCCCGGGAACATGGTAGAAATTCGAGTTTAGTATGCCTGGACTCAGAATGATAAAATGCATCTTTTAGTGAAGTTGGTTTTAACATTCTGTGTTTGAAAATACCACTTTAGAAAGTGGGTATATTCTTGTCTAACCATCCAAGCCTGCCTCTGCGAGGTTGTGTATTCCTTGTCTAGAGTGTGAGTGACAGGGGGTGGGGGATGCCAGGAGACAGGGTGAGTCAGCACAGGGCTGAATAGCAAGATCTACGTGTAGATGGGTGGGAGGGGTCGCACCTGGGCCCTGAATAGGACAGTGCCGTCCCTCCACAATGCTGGCTCCACCTCCTGTGGTGCGTCTGATGTCCCTGGCCTACTCACTGAAAGAAGGGACGGAGACTTGTCAAAAAAGTGCTCCAGAACTGGTTTGGACTAGGCAAAGGCCTCTCTGCCTTCAGAGAACAAAGGAATTTGGGATATAAATATTGGGGCCCTGACCCCATGAATTTAGATCTCGCTGGAATCAAGGAACCTGCCAAGACGAAGAGCTGGAAGAGCTGCCAGGAGGAGTACTGCCCCTTTGCTGTGTTGTTGCTTTGTTGGGTTGGCCTGCAGTTGCTGCTTCTGTCTTGGGCAGTGAAAGGACTGGACTGAATTTTCTACAAACTTGTGCTGAGTATCTCCAAGGGCCGGGAACCGAGCTGGCCTCCTGTTAAGAAGTCTCAGGGACTACAAAGACTTCACAAGCCTCTGGGTACCGCTTCTGGAACGCTGTTTCAGTCGCCACAGAGGAAGGGAACTGCAACCGACTCCATCAACCGAATCCATCCCTGGCCGGTGACCTGTTTGCACCGCAGACCGCATCGCCCCGCTTCGCATTGCAACCCTGGTCTCACCGTGGGCGACGTCCGACGCCGCCAACATCGAGCCGCTGCTTGCACCGTGACCTGTGGGCACCGCAGTTCGCATCGCATCGCTTCACTGAACCAACCGGACCCGACCGACCGACGAGGTCGCTGCAACTGGCTCAAGAGTCGTGACCGCACCGCATTTGGGGCACCGCTCGCACGTCTGCGACGCACCGCTCCGACTCGCACCGCTGTCCGACGCCAGCTCCTGCACTCCGGCTAGGTCGCCTGCATCGCAACCTGTCAGCACCGCCTCGAGCATCGTCTCACCCTGCATCGCACGCCTTGGACTCACCGACTCCGTCTGCACGACGCTCATCGAGCCGCTGCCTGCACCGCATCGAGGGACACCGCACCTTGCATCGCTCCGTCTTGCACCGCAACCGCGACGAACGCCGACCGGCTCGTACACTCCGTACCAGCCACAACGAGAAAGGTACTGTAACCGAGTCTGTTCACGACTCTGCTGGCCCGTATCGACGCGGTCGGCTGGAACTGTTAGACTCTGTGGTTTTCAGCATCACGGTAGGCTCGGACGGAGCTACCGACTCGTACGAACTTTGCTTTTGTGCTATTCCTGCAAAGAAGAAGTTACCGTATCAAGTATTCATTCGTAAAGTGCAGTATTGTGGATTTTTGTCGTAATTGGTCTTGTCTTGAGTATATAAAATATTGGTTATTTTTCTAAACTGGTGTGGTGTCCGTTTGTAGTGCTTACACTGTATTACTGTTGGTTATGTGCAAATGCTTTACACACTGCCTCTGAATTAAGCCTGACTGCTCGTGCCAAGCTACCACGAGGGTGAGCAGGGGTTACTTCACGAGTGTAACAACCCTTACCCTGACTAGGAAGAAGGGTCCCTACTTGGACAAAGGTGCAAGCCCTTGCCAACTAGAGATCCCATTTCTAACAACCACCAACAACTTTGGCTTTGTAAGGATCCCTAAACGTAGTTAATCCTTTACTTACTACACCTGGTTTGACCTTCACCCAATCACCGTCCTGAACAACCTTAGCACCACCACCCAGAACTTTCGTTACATCTCTTGTGTGACTATTCTTTAACCATGACAGGACCAATTTGGTGATAGGTTGCCTGCCACGCATTAATTCAAAAGGACTGTTCTCCATTTCTTCATGCAGTGTAGTACAATATGCCCGCGGCATTTCCTTTATGGCCCTCTGTACTGATGATCTTGCTGCAACACCTAACTGCATTGTCCCCTTCACCAATCTGTTCACTCTCTCACACAACCCATTCCCTTGTGCATAATAAAGTGAAGTACATGCATGTCTTGAACCAACTTTTCCAAAACATTCTTCCATCACTTTTGTGTTGAAATTTTTTATTAAGTTTTACAATAAAATACAATGACTATTAAAAGCAAAAGTACAAGGGCAACAGTACATTATTAATAAATACTTAACGCTTACTAGTAGATGTAAGCAGATAACTATGAAATGTAAAAATAGGTATATGATAAATAGATCCTTAAATAGATAAAATGAAAAAGCAATGAGAATAACACATATTTTAAAATTGATAAAATACACATCAATAATTGATGAAATATAAATAGATAGTTTGAGTATAAGTATATAAGTATAACTAGCCAAAAAAGAAAAAAACAACAAAAAAAAACAACATAATAACAATAGTAGAAAAATACATTATCATAAGAAAAACTCTGTTAATGATAGTTTGAAGAACTGTACATTGAAACACTAAATAGGGGAAAGGGAAAATAAAGACAAGAAAGAAGAAAGCGGACTTGAGGAATCATGTGAGGAAGAAGTGGAGCCAGAGTATACAGAAAAGAAAGATATAAAAATAATGGAGGAAAAGTGACAAAAGAAAAGTATAGAAATTAAGAGCAATAAGACAGATACTGATGAAAAGGATTGGGTTGACAGGAAGAAAAAGTAGTAATGAATTAGTGTGGTTGACTGTATATAATTAGGGTGTTAGAAGGGTCAGCAGCATCATCCACTTTGGCTTTAAGAAAGGGCAGCCAGGTCTGTGAAAACATATCAGCTTGATCCTGAAGATTGTAAATTACTCGTTCATATGAAGCCGTCTGCATCATTGCTACCAACCATTCTTCCTGAGAAGGAGGGGATGATGACTTCCAATGACGTAGAATACAAATTTTAGCTGTAGCTAATGCCGTGTGAAGGAGACGACGCTGAGGTTTAGAGAGCTTTGAGGAATGGCGTATGTCATGTAAAAGAATAGTGGCAGGTGTGAGTGGGAGGCGTAAAGGCATTGTAATACACAATAATTTACCAACATAGTTCCAGAAGGGTTGAATTCTTGGACACTCACAAACAATATGAGTTGTATCACAGTCAGAGGTGGAACACCTCCAACATTCATTGTGTGGGAGTAAACCAGCTTTATGCAGTTTGACCGGTGACCAGTGCCAGTCATGAAGAATTTTAAATAGACACAATTTAAGTCTTGCTTCACGCACCCCTTTATACAGATCTTCTAATATCTGATCCCATTCATCAGCTGTAAAGGATATCGATAAACGGAGTTGCCATTTTAGTTGAAGATTGTGAGATAGATTTTGCGAAAAAAGGTGAAGCGTAAAGGTTTTGTAGAGGCCAGAAGTTACTCCCCTATGTTTCCCCCAGGCACTCAAGTAAGATGATATCGGAGATGTTTGAAGCAACCAAGGAGGCGATCCCAGATGCTTCTTCAAACATTTTTGAAGTTGCAGATATTTGATAGAGTGTCGGAGAGGAAGATTAAATTCTTCCCTCAGCTGTGAGAAGGGTTTGAAGTCTCCGTTATAAAGAAGCTGATCTGGAGAATAAATGCCTGCTGTTTGCCACAATGGCCAAGATAACATACAACCATTAATGCGTATACTTGAATTATTCCACAAAGGGGCCTTAACATGAATACGGGCATTTGAATCCAATAAACGATGCCCTCTTTGCCAAGATTTATGCATATTGGACAAAATTGGATTTTTAGAATCAAAACGACTAGTGCCACTGCCATACAAAAGAGAGAGACCGGAATCTGTAGATAATAAATGACGCTCTATATGAACCCATTGTGGAATGTCTTTCAGTCCAGGCAGGAAGTAAGAGAACTGAGAAATGTGCAACGCAAGTGAATAATGTTCAATGGATGGGAGACCCATTCCTCCATATAATTGATGGGCTTTTAATTTTGTCATTGCAAGGCGAGGTCTAGCTGAACCCCATATGAAGGTCTTAATTTTAAAATCAATTGATCGAAGCATAGATAGAGGTATCTGAAGGGGAAGCATGCCTAAAACATAGATAAAACGTGGAAGAGTGACCATTTTGATAGCTTGAACTCTACCCCAAAGAGATAGCCCCAAGATTTTCCATTTGTCAAAGTCACGCTGCATCTGAGAAAGTAAAGGAGTTAAATTGTCATTGACCATGTTGTCTAGACCCTTATTGACTAGAATTCCTAGATATTTGAGGCGTGAGGACTGCCAATGAAAAGGAAAACCATATATAGCTGACTTTGTGGTTCCATCAGATATAGGTAAAGCTTCACTTTTGTCCCAATTGATTTTATAACCTGAAAAGGAAGAGAAGTCATCAATAATTTTAAGAAGAGACGGAAGGGAACCGGAAAGATTGGTAAGGGTGAGTAGGATATCATCTGCATATAAATACATTTTGGAATGTCCGAGTGGGAGAGGGACCCCTACAATTTCAGGAGATTGGCGTATCATGGCAGCCAGAGGCTCCATTGCTAGAAGGAAAAGGAGGGGTGATAGAGGGCATCCCTGACGCGTGCCTCTCCTGATCGGAAACATATCAGATAAAAACCCCGCAATTCACTTGAGCTGAAGGATTGTCATACAGCAAGCGTACTTTAGTTATAAATTGATCACCCAAACCAAATCGTTGCATTATAGTAAATAGGTATTCCCATTCAATTCGATCAAAAGCTTTTTCTGCGTCAAGTGAGAGGGCCAGTGCATCCTCCGAAAGATTTTTAGCAGACCACAATGTATGGGCTAATGTGCGTAGGTGGTTCCGGGAAGAACGTCCTGGAACAAAGCCCACCTGTGAATAATGTATTAAAGAAGGTAAAACGCTACGGAGGCGAGACGCCAGGATGCTGGCTAAGATTTTGATATCACAATTTAATAAGGAGATGGGGCGGTAACTACTGCATAGCAGAGGATCTTTACCAGGTTTGGGTAACACAGCTATAACTGCTTTGTTGGAAAGTGGTCCCAATGAAGACTCATTATCCGCCTCCTGAAATGCAGCATGTAATGTGTCAATAACATTATGTCCTGCCCAACGGTAAAATTCCGCAGGGAATCCGTCTTCTCCAGGAGCTTTGTGGTAAGGCAAAGCAGTTATGGCTCTAGAAATCTCTTCTTTAGTAATTTCGCCTTCAAGTAAGGCTCTGCCCTCATCAGAGAGACGGGGAAGATCCACCTTTGCAAGAAAGGAAGACATCTTTTCGAGATCTATTTGGTTGCCTGGGGTATAGAGGGATTGGTAAAAGGAGGCGAATTCATTGACAATTTCTTGTGGTCTTGTGAGTATGTCACCTTGCGATGATCGGATAGCTGGAATGGCCATGGCTGCCTCTCTTTGACGTAACTGTGCAGCTAACAATCTTCCTGCCTTCTCGCCCTGTTCGTAATGCCGTCCCTTCATTCTCTGCAGAGCATACTCCGCTTTAGAAGTAAAAAGGTTATTCAAAGCTATACGAGCATGTTCTAATGATTTACGATTTTGTAGGGTTGGAGTAGATGCGTATAACTGAGAAAAGGAGTGAATGTCTCTTTCCAATTCTATTTGTCGTGCAGCAATCTGCTTGTTAGCAAGCGCAGCGTCACGCATTAATTGACCCCTTATAGTGGCCTTAGCCGCAGCCCAGACAGTTTTACTGGAAGTAACAGAGTCTTTATTAATGAGGAGATAATCTTGAAGATGCGATTGCAGTTGGCGTTTACCTTCAGGAGACCTGTGTCTTTGAATGTTCATACGCCAGGGTTTACGCCCTGGTCGGGAAAGTCCCAGATCTAGAGACAGAAGGACAGGAGAGTGATCGGATAGGGCTGCTTCCAGAATGCGAGACTCTGTAATCAATTGAACTGCTCTATGTGATGTTAAAAAGTAATCTAAACGGGAAAATGTGCCATGAGTCGGAGAAAAGAATGTGTATTCTGTGTCTGTTGGATGGCTGAGGCGCCAATGATCCGTTAATCCATTATCTGAGATTATATCGTCTAAGATGGCTCTATCTGCTGCATTTCCCTTGTCTAACGGACCTGTTTTATCTAGAATTGGATCACGTACCAGATTCCAATCCCCACCAATGAGATATTGTGAGGCGTTTATTTCCGTTAGTAGGCGATTCAATTGCAAGAAAAATGATTTTTTAGTTCCTGTCGGAGCATAGACCGACCCCAAACAAATGTGAGAATTTCCAATACGCAATTTAGCAAACACATAGCGACCATCAGGATCTGACCATGTTTTGGAAACCGTGGCAGGAAGTGATTTGCGAATGAGGATCGCAACCCCACATTTGCGGATAGGAGTAGTGTCTGTGGGTTCACCTTTTTGAATGCTGCTGTGGATAACCTTCCCCACCCAATCCCTGCAAAGTTTATCAGACTCTAGCGTATCTAGATGGGTTTCTTGCAACAGTGCCACATCAACATGTTTAGATTGAAGATAAGAAAGTACCTTTTTCCTTTTAATGTAGTGGGTGAGTCCATGAACATTCCATGTAATGGCACACAGAGGATGAGTATTTGTCATGCTGAAGCAATGTCTAAATAGAGTATAATGTCCAGCTCAATGTGCTTGCAAAAATGAAGAAAGTGGAAAATTTAGGAGAAAAAATAAATAAATAAATAAATAATAAAATATGACAATAAGAGAAAAGAGAATGATATAGCAAAAGGAGTACTCTGGCTTACCACAGATAGATCAGGAGATGAGGAAGAATAGAGGATAGGTCTGGGGTAGAGAAGAGAATGAAGAAAGTCAGAACTAGATACTAGATGCTAAACACTAAACACTAAACGCTAAACGTAATGGGGAAAAGGGGAAGAGTCTCAAAACTTTAGCCGCGGGTCTGGGCTCACTGGAGCACCACCTCAGGTAGGAACCCCATCAAGAGGGTTGATACTTAATGAGAGTTATGTAATAAGAAATAAAATTCCTATAAATTGAGAGCCGTGAATAAACTATATTGGACAATTAATATTGCTATATTAAAAGTTTAGGAGACAGATATTAATATACATATCAATGGAGTCGGGAGAAATAGAGGAACATATCTGTAAAAGGAAAAGATTATCTCTAATAAAATGTATAAATATATATTAAAAGATACACAGATACAATTTGCGGATAATTATGGACCTATAATGCATAACATTCAAGTGATACCTTACAACTGTAAATATGACCTTCTTATAAATAAATATATTGAGTTAAAAATAGTGAAATATTGTTAGATGTGAATAGAAATAGAAAATAAATAAGAAAGATATAGGATATGAGAAGAATTAGCTGAGTAGGGAGGAAAGGGTTGATAAGGTATATAGTGAAACATCTGAGAAGTGTAAATTCAATAACAGGTAAGCATAAGCATAATGAAAGCCTGGGATATGAAGGAAAGCAATAAGTACTTTATGCATTAAAATAAGAAAATAAGCTTAGGTATGAGGATAGACATAAACATTGTTAAAGAAGTAATGAAAAAGATAAGAAGCATATCGATAAGTACACTAATGGAGATATTATCTAATATATTCCGATATATTTCAACGGCCTACTGAATAGTAACTTATTTAAAGGAAATAAATCAAGGCATATAGAACTTTTAGGGGCATAATGCAATCTCTACACCTGCTAATTATAAGGAAGAATTAATAGATTACACATTGAAAACTAAACAATAAATAAATCATAGCACTAAGTGGCGGGTATATTAGATAACATGCATGGCAAAGATCTAATATACCATGCAATAAATAGTGCATGATATGTAATCTCAGTGTCATTCTAGATTTAAGATACAAATATACAAATAAAGAGTGGACACACTTGCACCCCAGGAAATAAATGACAGATCACAAAATAGCGCATTGTGAAGAATAAATATTACACAAGGGAAAGTTTAACATTATATTAAATAAATGATAGATAATTAGCAGTCCTATAATGATACTATGTTAGGAATCAATTACGTGAATGAAGCAGAAGACCTCCTTTATAGTACGCAGACTCTGATGTGGGGAACTAGAAGAGAACCACATATGGGATATGGGACATCAATCATTGTAGAGTGAAATGAAGATTATGAAGGTCATTCTTCATCCGAAGTAGATTTTAAGGGAGATCGAGATTTGTCTCTATTCGGACCTTGCATAAAGGAAGATATTGACTGAAGGGCAGACATTTTATCCTCATGGCTGCGAATAGATCTTTCAACATCTCTGCCTCGAGGACGAACTTCACTAGGATTATGACGTCGGGTGTCTGACAGTTGAGGTGGATGTTGGGGACAAAGGGAAGTCTGATCGATGGGAGTACATTGTACATCCATATCCTGAATACGTTGTACCTCTATAAAGTGTTGAAGATCTTCAGGGTTATAAAAGTCTTTGGATTCCCCATTTTTGGTAATGCGAAACGGGCAGGATCAAACAAACCATATTTGATGTCCATTTTCCGTAACTGTGGCCTCATAGAAAGAAAAGCCTTCCTCCTCTCATTAGTTTCTCGCGAAAAGTCAGCTGCAATACGAATCTCATGGCCATTATAGATGTATGAACCTTGTGTGCGTGCAGCTGATAGTATTTGTCGTACCTGCTCATGTCTCAAGAAGCAAGCAATGATGGGTCGTGGTCGAGGATCTGAGGTATTGCGCAGAGCACCAATTCGATGAGCACGTTGGATTTCTAGTGGCGGACTGAAGGAAATGCCCAAAAGCTTAGGAAGGACATTGCATAAGAAGAGTCTAACATTTTGATCTTCAATCTTTTCGGAAATCCAAAAAACGGATGTTGTCTCTCCGGCTGCGGTCTTCAAGGTCAACTATCTTACTACGAAGAAACAAGAGGTCCTGTTCTTTGTTTTGTGTGGTGGCAAGTTTGGTTTCTACCACTAACAGACGTTGGTCAAGCTCATCTACCTTAGTGTTGAATTGTATAATCTCTGTTCGAATAGATTTGGTCTCTGCTGCGAGAGAAGAGATATTAATGTCCATATCTGTCAGGCGGCAACTGATAGTTGATATTTCCTGCAAAATACGATCCATAGTGGCTGCTGACACTGCAGAGGCAGTGGTCAGAGGCGAGTTAGACATTGATGAGGCTGGGCCTTTCGGTGCAACACTTTGTGTTTGTTTAAGAACGTCAGTGAAGAGAGGTTTCTTGGGAGCTTTGGTTTCACTCTTAGGTTTAGACATTTGAGAAGCGTCGGATATATATTAGTACAAGGTTAGTAATAGCAGCCCAAGACCACTTGCCCTGCCCGTAGCAGTGAATAAGACTGATAAATTGAGGATGATAGTTACAAGAAGTCAGAGATATATCCACTCGGAGGACACTCCTCTTCAGAAAATACCAGCCAGATTTTCCTGAAACAACTATAACAGGAATGACATCATTGAGTCTCTGCTGTTTACCAAATTTCACTCAGAAGAGACCCTTACATGAAGAAACAATAGCCTATGGATACTTTGTGCATTCAGTGCTCAAAATTCATATTTCAAAATTAATTTCCATATCCTGCACCGGTTTTTACAAAATAATTTTACCACAAGCCATGAATTTATGTGCACACTAGCAGATGAACAGCCCTATGAGGAGATATTAATAACGTCATTAATCCTCAATGTAACAGGCTCAGGTTACCAGAAGCAGATGAAAGGTAACCTGCTCATTAACTTCCCAGTAGTAAGGTGACACGCATTGAAGGACACACTGCTATCAGTTATCAGTGACTCCGCAATGTGCTGCAGTGTACCCTATGTGGAAAGCATATTCCAGTTTTCTTATGTCTGAGTTATTGGCACTGGACACGCTTCGTAGCCTTCCTGTAGCCTTTCAGTTATTTCCCACACTCTAACTTGAAGTGAGTTGTTTGATATTTGTATAGCCTTCCAGAAGTTAGAGATGTTTAATTGCTTCCTGAAATATTAAAACATTTATGAGCGTTGACCACTTTTATATTCCTTAAAAATACAGCTTTCACTACAGGCAGATAAAATGCGTAGCACATGAAAGAGATTTATTTTGTGCCCAAAAATAAGCCTTTGCCTTCCAGTGGCAACAAAAGAAACAGTCTCTCAGTTTATTGCAGCATGGTAAAGCCATTAACATTCAGCAGCTGTGGTTATAAATCCTCCCGAGAAATGTTGAAGACACAATGTTGCAGGCTAAAAGCTGAGGAAGCTGAGAGTGATAAAAGCGCTCACCGTTTGCAATTTCCCTGAGGCGAAGAGTGTCCTCTCTTCAACCCCAAAGCTCACGTCAGCAGGATTCCCTTCATGAGGCAGCAGCGCGCGCACCAGTCACGCAAGGGCCGGTGATTGTAATTGCGCAGCAGGGCCCAGCGCGCCTGTCAGGCAGAAATCACCGACATGTAGAAATACCTCAGGAAGGGCTCAATTCACCACAAAAACCTCCTCATTTAGCGCCGCCACCCTGGGCCCGGCAAACCCGTACAATTCAGCTGTCTTAACAGCGAGGAAGGAGCTGCGCCTCCGTCAGGGGTTCCACCCGAAGCGGAGCTCCTCTCCTAGGCGGCCATCTTCCTGGGTGGCCAAACCACGCCCCCTTCCATCACTTTTGAAGTTACCTGAGTGCCATTGTCCATAAGAATATCTGATGGAATTCCTTCTCTTCTGAAGACTTCACTCACTACATTAATGGTTGACTCTGCGGTAATGGACTTCATGAAAACAACCTCCACCCAACTTGATCCAGCATAGTTGTCAAAAGTGTAATAAATGGATCGTAGACGCTTTCTTCAGTTTCTTCAAGTAGTTATATTGTTGTGAAACAGGAATCACCCACCCGTACCAGCCAGGCGCAGTTGCAGACTAGCCAACCGATCAAACCATGGAACGTTAAGCATGTCATATAGAATTATTACTACATAATAGCAGTCTCAGCCTGGCTGAGACTGCCTGATAATATATTACAAAAAGCCCACCCATTGTAGGTCAGAATCCAGGTTACTGATGGGTACATTTCTCATGAGCAAAAGGTGGCCGGTTGATAGCACCTTGTGCCAGTACACGAGAGTCCTCAAACAGGTATGATGAATATAAGTTTCTCAGTCTTAGCACAGTTTCTTAGTGGTAATGTCACTGTTTATTTGTAGATCCCATGACCATGATGAGCAACACGCCGCAGCCCACAACATTCTGCAGTGCCTCCATCTGACCTCATTAGTGGGGGGGGTCTCCTCCAGGTGTAACATGGTAAGAGAAACCATCCATTGGCACACTAGCACTGGGGGGAGGGACAACTCACCTCACCTCAGCTCCAGGTGACACAGCTCCTTCCCTTCGGTCAATGCCTTGCATGTCCGGCTTATCTCCTCCCCACACAGCTAGTTGTGTCCTTTGGATAACTCCACTATACATTGCCTTTCTAGGGAACTCTTTACTGTAGGGATATCTCTAGTCCCCCTTCCTTCTATTAGTAGCTCCTTTCTCCATGCCTCCTCAACAGCACTTATATCAAGATAGCAGAACGATTGGAGGTCTAGTTCTGCCCTAAGAGGAGGCTTTTTGCCCTAAGAACTTCAGTCCTGGAACTCACAGATTTCACCAGTCTGTGCCTAGCACTGCCTGGACAATGGTCAGTTAGAAATCATGGAACACTGGCGAGGGGATGCCATCCCATATTTATATCAAGCTCATACATAGAAATGTGTATTCTTCTATTCTGATCTGTTGTAGGTTGTTGGGTTTCATGGGAGTTGGATTGACCTCACAAAAAGGTCCTCAGTCAGAGGTCACTGATCTATAAATGTTGAAGTCAGGAGGGTGGAGATGTGTGTTGCCTGACAGGAGACTGGAAAGCAACTGGCACAAAAGGGACTGGGCTTCCTTTACCTGGCTGATACACAAATCTTAGACAAACATTACTTTAACCTGTTTCAGATTGTACTAGTTTGACACATACATAAATCAAACCCACTTCAGATCATATTGCATTGTTTTAACCCTTACAGATTTGATATATGGATAACCAGCACATCAGTGCAAATTAACACCACCCTATTAGTTTATGTAATCTGTCCCCAGGCACGTTGCTGTAAACAAGCCACAATTTATGTTGGCAACATTGATTTAATGTGGAACTGTACCTCTAATAAAAGTTTCCGCAAAGAGCTTATATGAGAGTGCATGCTTTCGAAAACTTGTAAAAAAAACTTGTGTTAAAAGTTTCAGAACATCCTTTTATTGATTATTGCTTTTTTTCACTTTCTCTAATCTCTCCTCTTTTTTGTGCTTTTTTCCCTTTCTCTGACCTTGCTGCTGCTTACCCCCTGTGGCCCAATCCCCTCCAGCGCCATTTCCCTGCTTCCTGCTTCCCATCTCCCAGCTGTCCAGCCCTCCCCAAACACTACTTAATGGCAGCAGAGCCGCTGGCGCTCCAAAGGCAAGCCCATCTGCGCCTGGACCACACCCAGCTCCACAAACCCTGGTCCTAGGACCATCCACCACTACGACTTCAGCACCCTCCACATCCCCTCAACACTGGAAATCCCACTGCTTGTCACATTGCATCACCGAATAACATCCAGGGCCCTTTCTCCTGCCGCAACTGCAAAACCGGACCTGACAGCCTCGGCTGTATCCTGCTCAACACACGCCCCCTCTATAAACACGCCGAGGAGATCTAGGACCTGCTTGACTCCGTTTCCCCCGACATTGCCTTCTTCACGGAAACCTGGATGAACTCTACCTCAGCCCCGGACATCGCCAACACCATTTCTGATGGCTACAATATCATTCACAAGGACTGCTCCAACTGACCGGGAGGAGGCATCGCCATCGTACACAGAAACACCCTCTGCGTCACAACCAGCTCGGATGAGAACTTGACCATCAGGGAGTACCTTCACTTCCAGATCCAGACCAACCCGAACACCATTCTCCATGGCAACCACATCTACAGGCTTCACAGACCCCATCGCCCTTTCAGCGAATCCCTAGTCGATTTCATCACACATCACGCCCTGGCCTCCTCAGAGACCTCAATTTCCACCTGGACAAACTCAATGACCACAACACCTATGGGAGAACCTCACCACCATCAGACTCAAGCAACTGGTCACCTCCCCAACCCACTCAGCAGAACCCCATCTTCTCCGTAAGCAACAACATCTCCTTTAGTCACACCTCCGAACTACAGTGGACCAACCACCGCTGCATCCATTTTTCCTTCACCAAACCCACCGTACACCAGCACGCCTACCGCTACCCATGAAGAAGCTGGAACAAGGTCACCCAAGGCCAGCTCAACCCCACCCTCAGCAAAACCCCACCACCGACATCCACCAATGCCTCAGCACGCAACCTCCACCTATGGATATCCATATGTGCCAACACACTGGCCCCCCTCAGAAATCCCTCAGGCAAGCAAACCTCCAAGAAAGCCAGCTGGTTCTCTCCTGCCCTCCAAGAGTCCAGGCGCACCTGCAGACGGCTCAATAAAAAAATGGCGAAGCAGCAAGGCCCCAGCAGACCACGCTGCCTTCTAAACTGCAGTCACCGAACACCACCACCTCATCAAAACAACTAAGAAAACTGCCATACAGGAACGCATCAACGCCAACGCACACAACAGCAAACAACTCTTCACAGTGGTCACAGAATTCACCAAACCTGGCACAGAAGCAGCAGACATCCCCCCTCCAAAGACCTCTGCGACAACCTCACCACTTTCTTCCACTGCACGATCAAGGCAATCTACGACAGTCACAAACCAAGACCCACCTACCTCACAAGCAACCACCGCATTCAATTGCCCCAGACCCCAACAGACCCTGCTTAAGTGGTCCTCCCTCACCACTGACGAGACCCTCAAGATCATGAAGAGCATCCACTCCGTAGCCCCCTCGGATCCCTGCCTCCACCACATCTTCAACAGAGCCAGCGCCTCCATCGCACCCGAACTCTTCTGCACAATCAACTGCTCCATTGAATCCACCACCTTCCCTTAAGACTGGAAACATGCAGAGATCAACCCCCTGCTGAAGAAACCCTCTGCCGACCCGACGTCTCTCAAGAACTACAGACCCATCTCCCTGCTCCCCTTCACAGCCAAAGTCATCGTGAAGGACATCAATGCCCAACTCTCTGAGTTCATCAAAACAAACAACATCCTGGACCAGTCCTAATCTGGATTTAGAAGCAACCACAGCAAAGAGACGGCTCTCCTCTCTGCCACAGATGACATCTGCATCCTCCTCGACAGAGGCAAGACTGCAGCTCTCATCCTCCTGGACCTCTCTGCCGCCTTCGACACCGTCTCCCATGACACCCTCTGCACTAAACTTCCCGGTGCCAGCATCTGCGACAAAGCCCTTGACTGGACCCACTCATTCCTCACCGGCTGAACACAGAGAGTCAGACTTCCACCTTGTCTCTCAGAACCCACAGAAATCAGCTGCGGAGTGCCATAGGGCTCCTCCATGAGTACCACCCTCTTCAACATCTACATGGCCCGCTTGCAACCATCATCAGAACCACAGACTCAACATTGTCTCTTACACCGATGACACCCAGCTGATTCTATCCCTCACCGACGAACCCACAGCCGCCAAGATCAACTTCCACAGTAGAATAAAGGCAGTAGCCACCTGGATGAAGGACAGCTGCCTCAAGCTCAACTCAGACAAGACCGAAGTTCTCATCCTGGACCCACTCCCTCCGCCTGGGACGACTCCTGGTGGCCTGCATCACTCGGAACCCCCCACTGACCACACACGAAACCTCTGCATCATCCTGGACTCCTCACTGTCAATGAACCACCATATCAACGCTATCACGTTTGCCTGCTTTCACACACTCTGCCTGCTAAGGAAAATCTTCAAGTGGATCCCCACCGAGTCCAGGAAAATGGCTACCCACGTACTCATCAGCAGCAGACTCGATTACGGCAATGCACTCTATGCCGGCACCATGCAAAAACTCCAAAAGAAGCTGCAAAACATCCAAAATGCCTTCTCCAGATTCACCCTGAACATCTCCCACCGCAGCCACATCACCGGCCACCTGAGAGACCTCCACTGGCTCCCAGTCAACAAAAGGTTCACCTACAAACTCATCACACATGCCTACAAAGCCCTCTACAATGCCAGACCTGCATACCTCAACCACTGCCTCTCCTTCCACACTCCCACTAGACATCTCCGCTCCACCCATCAGTGGCCATCATCCCACGGATCCGCAGGACCACTGCTGGAGGAAGATCCTTATCCTACCTCCTTGCAAAGACCCAGAACTCCCTACCTCTGCATCTCAGGCACTCTCCATCTCTACCTCAATTCAGGAAGACCTCAAGAACTGGCTCTTTGGCTGAACCGGAAATCCCCCCCCCCACCACCACCTTGAGACCCTTACACTGATTGATTGATTGATTTGACGGTTAGATCTCGATGAGGTAGGTAATTAATACACATACTATTTGATTATCATAAAAGTCATGTGTTTTGGAAAAAAGTTTGGCTTATAGTTTTTTGAGCCAATATAGACTCAAGCCTTGCTCGGTCCAGGGTCTGACTCTTAACCCAGCACTTGGTCCAAGTTAAATTAAAGCTGGGCACAGCCTCCTAGGCTTCAGTCCATCTCTTCCTTCCCTAATTAAATTTAAAAATGAATAAAATTCTGCATTCTGAGAAGGACGGTTGGATCGTATGCTAGTCACAACTACAATTCAAAAGAAACGTTTACATTTCACTGTGAACTTTTACTGAATTAGCAGTCAAGTGAAACTACATCTCTAGCAGCAGTGTGCGTTATATTCTCATGGAAGCCTTTAATCTGCGAACAACTTCTGTGGGTCTCAGTGGCCTTATTGCTTATTGCTTTGCCACAATAAATGTTATTCCTTTCAGTGAGGTGCAGGGCTTCTCCTCTCTGCTAACAGAGCGGTTCCTTACACAGAAATGTGTACTGTGAAGAACCTTTAATCTATATTGACTGCTAAATTAACCTACACTTATCCTCCAAAATAAGTTCCCCTTTTGTGCTATTTCACCTTTTGAGATAAATTCCTTATCAGTTAGTGGAACTTGTTACCGGAAAGAGTTCTTAAATTGTGTTTAATTCATTTACCAGGTGAATTCTGTACATATTACGTTAATTAACAAAATCTGCTAAATCGTTTATTGAATCCCTCTCTCTATTAATAAATGTTCTCGCGTTAAACTAGAAGCAAGAAGAGATAATACCCGAATTCTGAACTGCAACTCAAATCCCGGCTATGCCACGTGAGCGAATTGTGTGATCTTTTGTAATCACTTCACTTCACTAGCCCTCTTTTGCTTACTGTAACATTTTTGAGCATCTAGAAGCGATTCAGGCCATACTGCACATGGGGTATACTGATGAATATATGTTTTGATAGGCAATAATGCTGCTCTGTTGACTATTTATGTAGCGCATATTACACCATTAATTATCTGTTGCTTAATCTGGAAAGGCATTTATGGGCATTGTTTTATAGCTCTTCATATATGTTTCTGTATATATATTTAGAAGTTTTTCATTTTAAGAAATGTCACTCGAGGCAGTAATGTAATCTAATGAATATCTAAAAACAAGATTGTTAAAAAGAAACCATTTTGAATGTTAAAAAGTTATCATAATTTAAAGTGTCCTCCACCGCATTCTTAACATGGTTATTCTTTCAATGGTTCCGCTCATTCTTTAGCTCTTATGGCCATGCCCTTCTGCTAGCTGAGTTCTGATTCTGCTCTTCGAATGAATTTGCTGGCTTTCCCACCTCTAGTTTGGTAGAAAATGCAATACTGAATTTGAAACTAATTTCCACTTTACCTAAGAGACTTTTGGCTCACCTCTCCATTCATCTTGTTTTATAGAAACCTGATTATAAAGCTAAAAAACTATAGAACTTGTCATTATTGTTGTTCATTAAATTACTTTTTGTTGGAAAGAAGCACATAAAGTGTGGAATGGAATGTGTGATCATCACAGAATTGCTAAAGTCAACGCTTTGAGAATACATGCAAAATCTTCAAAGAGATTTATTTGGTTCCCTTTAAAAATGCCTAATGTATACTTACATTATTTTCTTTGTCTTTTTTTAAATAATATTTTTATTGAGCAGAAAAAAGCATAAATACATTGAGTAGTTATTTAGAAGGAGACAAAAAGAGAAAAAGGAGGAGCTATTCCACTTCATTTCAATCAAAACTAAATCAATTCACCATGATGAATATACGAATTGTCATTATTGGCTTAGGAGAGTACAAGGTATTTCTACTCCAGAAACGATCACTAGCACAGTCTTTGGAGAAACATATTTAATTGGCAATTAAGGAAGCAAACGTACTACTCTGAAATATCAACTACTAAACATGTTCACTCAAAGTGCGATATTTACTGTTAAACCAGGTTTAAAACCTCTGTTCTGTTCCATGAACCTATACTATTAAATCTTTAAAAAACAATATGTGCAAATAACAATTATGATGTAAACGTGCTCCTTCAAAATATCAACTACTAAACAAACAAAATTTAAGATGCAAAGTGCAATATTATCGGCATGGCCTAGTTTATAACATCAGTTCTCTTAAAACAAACACTAATACAATCTTTGAAGAAACATGTGCAATTTGACAATTAAAAATGCAAACATACATCTTAGAATTATCAATTACTAAACATGTTCATTCAAAGTGCAAGGTGCGATATTAACAGAAAAACCAGGTTTAAAATCTTTGTTCTATTCCATGCACATATACTATTGAATCTTTAAAAAAACATGTGCAAATAACAATTAAAGTTCAAATGTACTACTCCAAAATACCGATTTCTAAATGTGTATACCTTACATTGATTTTCCTTCCCTTTCTATCGTCCTTCCTTTTCCCTTCTTTGTCCTTCTCTTAAGTCCTCAGCCCCTTCTCATCATACTACTCGACATATTTTGAATTGGCAGATATTTTCTTCATAAAAATACATTACTTCTCAACGATAAGTGCCTTATGAATAAAGTGCGTTAGCATACAAAATCTGTACAGTAAGGTGCAGAGTTAAGATACAACCAGCTAGAAGTCTAATTTGCCATATTAATGAGGGGAACCATATAGCTCTTTAACCCAGATCACAGTTGTCTCTGAGATATTGACAAATAGTGTTAAACCTTTTAAGCCTCCCCACGCCCTTCGCATATGCTTCCTCAAATTTCAAGGTGCTACACATTTTCGCCTTCCAGCCCTGGATTGTTGGAACCTTTTCAGTCCTCCAGTACTGGAGGATAAAATAACGTGCAATCGTCATAGCTATTGAAATAAAATATTGTTGGCCTTTTAATAGTTGACAGATAATACAAGAGTGGCCTCTGAGACTATTCTTGTCCTAGTAGACTGACTGATTACCTCAAACAACTTTTGCCAAAAATCAACAAGAAGAGGCCAAGAATAAAAGGTATGAAGCCAACCTCCTTCTCCTTGTTGTTTACAACGAAAACAATCCTTTGAGACCACTGAATACATTTTATGCAGTATTTCCGGGGTATAATATGCCATCCATCTAGACAGGAATGACATTCTTTTGAAATTTGCTGCCCGGATAGATTTATCTCCTATCTCAGCAATAGCATTCAAGTCGATCTCTGATAGATAGCATTGTGTTCTCTCTCCTACCCTGGAAAGAAAACTGGTTAAATCAAACGGTGGGGAGAGATCTAGGAGCAATCTATACCAAATCCTATTCCGAGCAACCTGCTCTTCACCATAGCTCTGCTGATTGTATGGAGGTCATAGTTTTCACTTTTTATTGTGACCTGCAAAAAATGTTTAATTTGGAGAAAACTTAAAAAAATGTGCTGTGCATTGATGATCGCTCCTCGTTATTAATTCTTCCCAGGAGATATATTTGCCTCGAACAAAGAAGTTGGCATACATCTTAAGTCTATAGAGTTCCAGAATCTCATCTCTGCATCTGCTAAGGAGAGCCCCAGATAACTGCCCTCCTGCAGCAACAATGACAAAGGATCAAAAGGCATCTTGTAAAGTTTACTCACACCATGCATCTGCCCAAAAATATCCCTTAAAAATGTGTATTTGCACTTCTTCAGTAACTTGGCAATTTTAATAAAGACTGGTAGGGTAATTTCTAATTCCTGAATCATTTTATCCATAAAAAATGTATCTAATGCTTTGCACCCTTTCAAATACCTAGAGAGAATATCCAACAAAATGGCCTGATAATATCTTTGCAAATTGGGCAGGGCGTGCCCTCATTGCAGATTTGGAAGTTGTAGAACCCCCAGCTGGACTCTAGATCACTTTTTATTCCAGATAAAACTTCTGAAAACTGTGTCTAGTTCCCGGAGGAAACTACTAGGGATTTTTATTGGGATATTGGAAAAGAGAAATAATAGCAATGGTAGCACTGACATTTTGATCATAGAGACATGCTCTATTATTGTCAAGGGAAGCAGTGACCTCCTCTCAAGCATTCCCTTTATTTTTTGCAGCATTTTCTCATAATGTAAATGGAATAAACTCGAGAAAACGTTGGTCACTAATGTCCCCAAATATCTTATTGGGAACAACTTTCTTGCAGACGGTTGTAGTAAAATAGGGAGTTCAGAGGCCGGTACATTTAAAAGCAATAATTCTGTTTTAGTTGGATTTATCTTATATCCTACGATCCTAGTGAAGTTTGTTATTGTCTGAAACACGCAACTAATATTAGCCTGTTCAGGCTGAAGATACAAGATAATATCATCTGCAAATAATTTTAGTCTAGTCATCCCTTCCACAGGTGTCTTTGCAAAGTTGTTTTGCTAGGGGTTCAATAAAAAATGTAAATAAGATGGGGGAAAGGGGGCATCCTTGTCGCGTACCCCTTTTGATTATTACTGAACCGGCCATCCTAAAGTTGACTATCACCATGGCCTGAGCCCTTGTATATATATTCGAGAGCATTGCAATAAGCGGTGGTGGAAAACTGAATTTGTGCAGACTATAAAACAGGGCATCCCAGTTTACCAAATCGAATGCCTTTTCGGCATTGATCATCATAATTAGTGCTTTATGGTATTTGTAGAAAAATAGTCTATAGCCTGAATTAAAAATTTAGTATTAGCTGAAATTAAGCAGCCCGCCATGAAGCAACTTTGATCTCCATGATTTAACTGCTGTGCTGCTGGGATTATATGGATTGCCCAGATTTTCATCAATAATTTATAGTCTGCATTAAGGAAGCTAATTGGTCTATATGAATGGACCACATTGTGGGTTTTTATCTTTCTTTAAAAATGAAACAATTATGGATTCTTGAAAGGTTGAGGGAACCTCTCCTCCTTCTTTGATATAGTTAAAAAGATATTCTAAAAAAGGCACAAGTTCACATGAGAACGTCTTAAAAAACTCTGTGGGCAGCCCATCATCTCCACATGCTTTTGCATTTGGGATTGTATTTAACGCCTCTAGAATTTCAATGGGCGGTATAGGCTTCAGCAGGGACTGAAATAGTGAATTGGATAGACTAGGGAGCTGAATGGTGGAATAGTACTGCACAGTGTTAGTCATTGGGACACTATATTGTGTTTGATAAATGTCTCTGTAATGCTGCAGAAACGTATTGGCAATCCCCTCCTCGTCTGTTGCGAATTGCCCTGTAGCAGAATTCTCTATAGATTTTATCAAGGCCTTCTCACTTTTAGTCCTAGTGGACCATGCCAAAAGCTTGCCAATATGTTGATTTTATTCATATATATTTTTGTTGATGGGTATTAGATTTGTTAATCTCCTCTAAAGTACAACTAGAAAGAAAAGGATTGGAGATTATTATTAACTCCTTTTCTGACCATTCAATAGTCTCCCTAGTTATATCAATAGGAACATCGCAAAGTAATAATGCCAGATGGCAGTTTGATAAAACTCTGCTTACGGATTTAGTGTGGATTGCAGAAGCATGGAAGTTTATACAGCTGTTTTTAAAGGAGAATTTAAATACGGCCCCCTGCTTTATGGTGTGGGAGGCCTTTAAAGCCTCTTTTTGAGGGAAAGTTATCTCATATAAAGCAAATACCCATAAGCAGAGGGCACAAAAGATAGAAGGTCTACAATAAAATGTGGAATGGGGTGGGCTGGGAACGAGCTGGATTCAGGGTGTATAAGGGAGAATGAGGAAAAGAAACTTCAGCAAGAATTGTCAAGAGCAAAGGACCAGCTAAAGAATTTTTTTATACTAGAAGTCATCACTGGGAGTAAGGCTTACCAACAGAAAGTGTACGAAGAAAGTCAGCTTAAAGCCAAATATTTAGCATGGTCTACTAAAGTACAGCAGAATAGGCAATTAATTACACAAATTAGAGATCCGACCACGGTAATTATGACAGAAGACAAAGATAGGATAGCTGAAATAATACTTCACCATTTTAAACAAATATATGCTGAAGAACAGGTAGTGGACATACAGGATTTTGAAAATGATTTTGCCACATTTCAGCTGCCACAAATTACCAGGGCCAATATTGAAGCTCTAAATAAGCCTATTGAGCCTATAGAACTATCTGAAACACTAAAAGGGATGGTTAATGCGAAGGCTAGTGGAAATGATGGCATCCCTGCTGAAGTATAAAAAGATGTTTTTAGAGGAACTCTCCCCATTTTTAATATTCTTGTTTAATCAAATATGTAAGGGGTCCCCATTTCTAATAGATTTAAGGAGTCAGTCATGATCAGCATTCTTAAAAAAGATAAAGATCCAGCCGACCCTAATTCTTATCGCCCTATATGCCTACTAAATGCTAATTATTAAGCCTGGGCGTAGTTTGCGTAGTAGCACTTCACGTAGCTACGTGAAGTACATTTTTAACTACACGTAGCTATGCACATTGCGTAGTGCGTAGCTGTGTGCTTGACTGCACAGCACAATAATTGCCAAAAGCACCTTGTACAGTGCAAGTTAAGGTAAAATAAATATCTCTGTCTTTATATGCTAAAAATGCATATAGTTACTACAGAAAAGTGAAAACAATAAATTAACAAGCAGTGAGAGAGGTGATGATTTTAGGATCCTCCCTAACCTAGGGGAAAACCAAGCAGATGCCTTGAAAACAAAAACACATCTTTGAACCATTCAGTGGTGGTCCCATCCTCTTAGGACCACCCCAAGCACAGTTATTGGCAAAAATACAATCCCAACCAAAGGCCCTGCAAAGCATTATGGGACGAGATTAGCAGTGGGCAGTGAATATTATAGTATCCAATATCAAAATAATTCTACAAAGAGCTGCAGTTCCACTAGTCGTTACTAGATGTCCTCACGAGTCAAATGCAAAAGCCTCATGAAAGATTTTCAATACTTTTGCATTTGACTCGTGAGGGACATCTTGTAACGACTAGTGGAACTGCAGCTTGATGTATTAATAATTTCAATGCTTTTGCATTTGACTCGTGAGGGACACCTAGTAACGACTAGTTGAACTGCAGCTCTTTGTAGAATTATTTTGATATTGGAAACTATAATATTCACTGTCCACTGCTAATCTCGTCCCATAATGCTTTGCAGGGCCTTTGGTTGGGATTGTATTTTTGCCCATAACAGTGCTTGGGGTGGTCCTAGGAGGAAGGGACCACCATTGAATCGTTCACATGATATGCTTATTGTGTTCAAGGCATCAGCTTGGTCCTCCCCCTAGGTTAGGGGGGACTCCAAAATCATCACCTCTCTCATTGCTTGATATTTAATTGTCAAAATTCATTTTTGTGAATTGGTTATATGCTTTTTAGCATAGAAAATTGCTTTATCAAAGCATTTGAAGGTGTTCATTTTACTGCTGCTACGCTACGTCAATTAGCACAGTTATTCACTCTGCTACGTGCAATTTGCGTAGTGCGTAGTAGCACAAACTTTGCATGCTCCGTGAGCGTAGCGAAGTATTATGCCCAGGGTTACTAATTATAAGCTTTTCATGAAAATCTGGGCGAATAGGATTGCTGGGCCTGCACAACAAGTGGTCCATGCTGACCAAACAGGTTTTCTCACGGATAGATTAATGGCAGCTAATACTTTTTTCTTGATGCAGGCGATCGATTATTTTTCAATTAACAAGGAGGAGGTTGCAATTTTAATGATGGACGCGGAAAAAGCGTTTGACCTTGTTGATTGGCAGGCCCTGTTTTTTATCTTAAGGAAGTTTGGCTTTCCATTCCATTTGATAGGGATGTTAAAGGAAATATGTAAAAGGGGCCGTAGCAAAGATAATAATCAATGCAGAACAGGCTGGAGAAGTGGTGATCAGGCGCGGCACCCGACAGGGATGCCCCTTATCCCCACTTTTATTCTCACTTTTTATCGAACCACTCGCCATAAAAGTTCGTTCCAATCCATTAATTTTAGCCCTGGTAACTGGGATGGCAAAAATTAAACTTTTCGCCGACGATATGATCTTATATTTGAAGGCTGAAAGGACGAACATCCAGGGTGCGCTGGATGAAATCCAGGCTTTTACAGACCTGGGTGGTTATAAAGTTAATCGGTCAAAAACAGAGTTGCTTCTGTTTAACGCTACAGAAGCCCAGCAGGACTACGATAAGATATTTGGGGCTGTATGAAACAGCCTATTTTACCCAACTGTTCCAGTTAAATTATGGAAACACCCTTATGAGGGCAAAAAGGCCTTTAGAGAGATGGGCGTTATAACATCTGACATTAGTGGGCCGAGTTTCACTAGTAGAAATGTCAATACTCCCTTTGTTTGTATTCCTGTTTCTGAATCTCCCTTTGAAAGTGCCAATCTCTTGTTTTGAGGAACTGGATAAAGCTATCCAGGAATTACTATGGGCAAAGAAGCAAGCTCGGGTAAAACTATCTATTCTTCAATTAGACACTGAGCATAGGGGGCTAGTGCTACCCCACTTTTCCACATATTACCAGGCTTCTTTGATGAGCCACACAATACAACTAGCAGCTGCTGCAACATTATATGATCATTTTATCTTAAATCATATGCTAAAAGAGAGTGCGATTGATTTACCAGTTTTTCTTTGGTCAGCGAAACTACCCAAGAAAACAAGATATAAGGTTATATTGACTATAACAAGATGCACTCAGCGACTCTATAAGGCATATACCGTTCCGGCATGTCATGCATTTACCCCTCTTCAAGATGCTAGGCTGTGGGGCTTACAGCTCCCACAAAGTGGGCTGCAGACCTGGGGAGATTTAGGCTTTCCAATGCTTGGGGATTTTTATACTGCTAATATTCTGATGACATGGGAAGCAGTTTTACAGCAATACGGTAACCAAAATCAATTTTGGTGGTTAAGGTTCACTCAAATAACAAGTTTCCTTAAAAATAACTATACAATGATCGATGATGTAGCAAAAATAATAGCAAGAGAGATCAACGACAGGAAAGTATGTGGTATAGGAAATTGGTACCGGCTGCTACGGCAAAGTCCGAATAACAAGCTTACTGAGGATATACTCCCAAAAATTATGCAGGAAACGGACTGTAGCTTTAGCATTAAAGAATGGCAACTACTGTGTGAAATTGGCCATAAATCTGTGAGAGGGCTAATTTCAAGAGGATGACCTTTCTATCTAGGTGGTTGTCATACTATACGCCTCAGAACTGCATAAAATGTTCCCAGCCACTCCGAATCAATGTTTTAGATGTAAGATCGAGGGGGAGGGGGGCTGGGGCCATATATTTTTTACATGCCCTGCTTTACAACACTTTTAGGAGGACGTTTTTAAGTTTATTAGTGTTTGCATGGCAAGGCCTATTCTTCCTTCAACATGGGTGGCACTATTTGGCTTTTATCAGGCAGGACTAGAGCCATCAAAATATCAACAATATTTTATCTCTTCTGCAGTAGTGGTAGCTAGGTCCTTGATACTGCAGAATTGGAGATCTTCTAAGGTACCAACAATGGGGCAGTGGCTTGCCAAGTTGGATCGGACCTATTGGTTTGAGGAGGCATATGCAAAGAGAGTAGGGGAATTCCGTAGATTTAAGGCTACATGGGCCGGATACTCTTCTGTCTCTTCCTCAATATGAGTATGCCAATTAGCTGCTATTGGTGTAAAAGGCCAAGGATGTTTTATGGATAAGAGTATTGCATAATTACTGTAACTGAGGGATTTTTTGTTTGTTGCCGGGATTACGATATGATATAAAAAAGTGGGAGGAGGGAGAAGAAGAGAAAGAAAGGGGAAGAAAAAAAAAAAGAAAATAAAGTTTTAAGATGCTGCTATTATCTGTAATATGAATTTTAGGAATGTGATGCTAAATGAATTTAAGGGTTATGCTTAGTGAATTGCTTTATCTGCCTTATACTTGCAGTTTGCACATTACGGTATTTATTTCTCCTGTATGACTTGTTTGTTTTTCATGCTCAATAAAAAAAACTTTTTAAAAAAAATCTCCTCTAAAGTATAGCAATCCCTTAGGTTTTGCTTTGCTGATGCTAATAATACCTCCACTGGCTCTATACCAGACTTCCGCAGCCTAGCTTCCATTGTGTTATCTAGTGCTCTCTGCAAATTTGCTATCTGTTGCAGGCGTTCTATATTCTGGTTAGCTTTAAAGGTAATGATTCTTCCCCTCAATGTTGCTTAAAAGCCAGCCAGATATTGAACAAAGAAGCCATTCCAATATTAATAGAAAAATACTCTAGAATGAACTGTTTTGTTTATTTTACTCATAGAGGATTGGAAAGCAGGGATCTATCAAGCTGCCATCGTGGTCAAGTCAAGCTCTATTACTAGGGAAACCAATGAATGGTCAAAAAAGGCGTTGGCCCGGATATCCAATTGACCTCTTTTCAAAAATTTCGAAACTAAAAAAAAAATCAATGCATGAGGCCGTTTTAAATCTCAGTGAGAAGCATGTATATTGTTTGGAATTTGGATGATCTTCTCTCCAAGGGTCTAGCAGCTGATAATTAGACTTAAAAGCCGCTATAATTTTTTTCGTCTTTGGTTTTTGTTGGTTTTTATTCTCATTCGATGTATCTTCAACCAGGTCCGTAATCAGGTAAAATCCCCTCCAAAAATCAGTGGCCCTACTGCACACAGAGCCATTTCATAAAGCTGAGTGAGAGAATCAATATTGTCGCTAATTGGCCCATAATAATTAATAAAATGTAAACCTATTCTTTTAATTGCAGCTATGACCCAGATCCATCTACCTTGTGGATCCCTGATCACCTCTCTAATTTCCCAATCTATACTATTACCTAATAGTACTGCTACACCCCTAACCGCCACCTGAACTGACCCGAAAAATGCATGGTGGTATCTATGCAGGACTGACAGCTTTGGCGTGTTGCTTTTAAGGTGAGTCTCTTGTAAAAAGATTACCTCTGGTGAAAAAGAAGAAAGACACCCTAACATACTACGATATTTTCTTTTGTTTGTGAGCCCATTGACATTACATGAAAAAAATTGTATCTTTTGTTTCTCAAGAGATAACATTATAACTTACTAATAATTTCTCTAGATACACCAACCACCATTCAAAAAACATAATCTTTATTTTTTCTGGTAAATTCTGCTCAACCTGATTCTGCTCCTTTTTCCTTCTGCAATAGTGCTCCCCTCCCCACCCCTTTTGCCCACCCTGTGAACCCCCAGTGCCCCCTACAAAAACCCGACAAGAAAGGGAAGACCCGCCTACCACCCTTTCCCATTATTGTGCCCTTTTGGTGCCTCGGTATGGCACTTGAGGTCTCCGTTCCAGTGTTGGCCGCCATGGAAACCACCACATCCATAACCACCCCTTAAGAAGTCAAGCACATCCCTTACTGTTCTATCTAAAAAAAAGAGAGAGAGAGAAAAATAACTATTTAGCTGCTTAGTCAGCACCTCCAATGTTCGACTGTCTCAATATCTCTTTTGCCTGATGAACTGATTGCAGAACATGGAACTGCCCCTTGATTAGAAATTTCAATTTTGACTGTTGCACTAGAGCTGACTGCATTCCCTGTCTCTTGAACTGATCCAGCATGGACTTGAACTCTCGTCGTCGTCTTGCAGCCATGGCTGACATGTCCGAATAATGTTGAAATGATATTTCTCCATTGTCTGAAAGCCTCTTGACTTATTGGCAGCTGCAATAATTGACTCCTTCATTCGAAAGTCCCCAAAATTGATGAGGAATACGCGTGGCTATTTGGCATTGGTCTGTTGCTGGAATGGAACTCAATGTGCCCTAACAATTGAATGCAAATTCTTCTTGTACTCTTCTCCTGGTAAAACATAATTCTGAATAAGGTCCGAGATTAATTTAACGGGGTCTTGACTCACTTCCTGCCCTTCCGGAATGCCCACGATACATACATTTTATCACCTAGACCGATTCTTGAACTCGTCAAGCTTGATCCGGGTATCTTCAAGCTCCTGGCCATACTTTGCATGGAATATGTCATAATTCCTTTGTGCGTCTTCAAGATCAGAGATACTCTGCTCCGCAAGAGTTAGCCTTTGATTGAGTTGAATTTTATTCTCATTGATTTTATGGAGCTGACATTTTACTTCACTGTGGGCTTTCTCCTGAGCATTTTTTAACTCCCTAATCTACCCTAGAACTACTTGCAGCATGTCACCCCCCAAATCTGGTCTTGACTCCACTTGACTGGCCGTTTGAGGCTACGAGTTAAGATTACTGGGAATGGCTTGAGATGTGTTGTTGGCAAATTCATTACTGCAGATTCAGCAGTGGAGTTCTTCTCCTTCAATAAAGCAGTTATCTCTGATATCAGCTGTGTCACCTGTGTCTCAGATCCCAGATCCGTTTTTTTCTCTAATCGAAACTGAGTATCTTCTCTTAATGACTTTGCTCCTTTGAGTCCAAATAATGGGTAAGGGTTTTTTTGACCAGGACAGTTATTGGTTTTTACCTCAGGCTCGTTGTTGCATGGAATATGCATGGTACAATCATGCAGTGATTCTGTTTCCAGTCCTAGCAAGGGAGGCTCACCTCGGTCTACTGGATTCCTGTTGCTCCTTAGTGGGGACATTAGTTTATTCGATATAGGGATTGCAGTTGTCTCTCCCGAAAGACAACTTCTCTCTGAATCTGGCAAGCCATCGTGATTCGCACTTAGATTTAAACTTGAGCTACTATTGTCAATATCGATATCTTCTTCTCGACTTGTCAGACCACCTAGCCCCACCTGCTTCTTTCGAGCTCTAGCTGCTTTTGCCACTCTGGAAACCTTAGTCATAGTATGGGCCTTGGCAACTTCCTCTCTTGCAGTGAGCGCTTCATCAGAGCTGAGAAGTTGGTTAGGGTGGCATAAAATATGCTTCCTCCTGAACAAAGTAGGTTCTTTTAGAGAATGTTAAAGGATGTTTAGATGTGTTAGAGGGAGGGGGGACAATGCAGGGTTAACCAGGCCGAGCAGCAGCACGCTGCACCCTGCTTCAATTAGGGCTGCTTCTGCTACCACTTGAATACTTTGCCTTTTTGACCAAGGCTACTTAACACTAAATGCTTACCGCTTGCCTTGCCTCACAATTTTCCCTTCACCCACAATATCAGCACCATGCAGGTCCTACTGCTGCCACTCTGTCTTTATCTGGTCTTGTGGTCTTGTGCAGTCTTTCTGACTCTGTATTAAGCATTAAAGCATTAGAGCACTTTTCAGCCTTTTTGCAGAGCACTTTCAACTTTTTGTGTTCTTTTCTTCTTTTTTTTCTTCCTCCTCTTCTCTCTCCCTCTTTTCGCCCTTTTCATTCCTCCCTTCCAACTCCCTTGCCACTGCTTTGCTTCTCACCACACTTCTTCCAGCGTGGCCCCTCCATCGTCATGGTAATCATCTTTCCTCGTTGGAACCACCCCCTGCACAGTACTGACACGGCACTGGGATCGCCTGATTACACCTCATGGGATCAGGGGGGAAAGGTACAAGTTTGGTATTAATCTGATTCACCACACCTCCGAGAGGCAGGAGCGAGGGCGGGCCGAATTATGAAACAAATCTTGCTGCCCAGTGAGGAGCAGCGTCTCACCCCAAACAGCACAGTGGTCTGGCGATTCGATGACGCTGCAGCCTCCTGGCCAGCTGCGCAGGGCAGCGTTTCTCCTGAGATACGATGACATTGTAGCCACCTGAACAGCAGCGAGGAGCAGCGTTCTACTACAAGCGGTGCTGCGGCTCCAACAACCGGAAACCAGAAGAGACCTCCTAAGCAAGGAGCATGACGGGAACTCCTCACTCAGACTCAACCCATTTTTTTCTTTGTCATTTTACTCTTCATTTGTATTATTTTTTATTTCTTCAGATATTCCATATTTATTAATGAATAATATTTCTCCTTGTTATTGTTGACACATTCCATCGTTTTAGTTTCATATATTGATATTACACTTATGAATTTAATCAGAAATTATTTTTATTAAATACTGTGAAATATTCCATATCAAGTGGTAATTGATGTTCTATTAATATTGGAACTACATTGGTGGATTTACTGTTGAAGACATTTATCAAGGTTTTTAATAAAAACAACCAACATTTCAGAAAAATCCCAAAACTCACACCAAACCTAGTGCCTCCTTTGAGCATCACCACTTATCAACTCAAAATGACAGCTATTTTTTCATCAAGTGCCTCATTGCTAATAAAATCACAATAACTCCCCTGAATCAAACCTGCCAAGCTCTGCTTTGTCTTCCCAGCAATATTGCAACATATGGTATTTAAATATGCAGAGTACAGAATCTTGTCTACTCCCCAATAGCAACAAATCTGTGGAACATGTGGATGTCTTTGTGACAGACATTGTGGTACTGCAAGAACCCCACAGCAACCGAATGCAAGAGCTGTTCAGTCAAGTACTGTGGAAATAGTTAAATATATATTAAATAAACAATTATACTGATCTATCATGTGAGGATAATTAGTTATTCTTTCACAGCACAGAAAGCATACCTTCCTTTTAGCTCACACCTGACGCCCAATAAGATGTCCTAAAGTGGTTCAGGATAAATGTTGTTAAAATTGATTTAATAACAATTAGTTATAGGAAAGTGCCCCTTTTTGGCATGGTCACCGCATTTATAGGAAAGTGTCCCTTTTTGGCATGGTCACCGCACTTTTTGCTCACCAATACTGATGTTTTTCACTGGGAGTGCACTGAAAGCCTGCTAACCAGGCCCCAGTGCCAATCCTCTTTCCCTAACACATGATAAAAGATACAACAGGCATACAATTGGCATACACTGCGGCACTCAGGTAAGTCCTCAATAAGTGGTACCTCTGGGTACCACAGAGGGTCCCTAAGGGCTGCAGCATGTCTTATGCCACCCTGAGGGAACCTCATACAAGACTACATGCAGTCTGCCATTGCAGGCTGTGTGACATGGTGCAAACCATGGTGAAAACATGACATGGTACACACAACTGAGTGCCATGCCCAAGTCACTGCATATGATATATGTAAGCCACCCCATACAGAAGGCCTTACAGCCCTAAGGCAGGGTGCTTTATTTCATATCTGGATGAGCAGATATGGCCCTGTGATGTCTAGTTCAATTGTTAGATATTGCAAGTGAACATGGAGGCCATCTTGAGGTATGTACTGGGCACTGGTCAAAACAGGTCACCCAGCTACATAATGGCGTCACTGAAATCTATGGTGTTTGGTATCAACCACCTTGGTTTAATAAATCTATATAAGATTTATTATACCATGCACCCTGAGGGCACCTTAGAGGTGCCCCCTGAAACCTACTAGTCCTCTAGTGAGCTGGCTGACCAGTCCTGTCCAGCCTGCCATCACAGATGAGTTTCCAGGGGTGAGAGCCTGTGATCTCAGGAGGTCAGGAACAATGCCTGCTCTGGCAGGAAGTGTTATCAACTCCTCCAAGCAGATGGTTAGTGGATCTGCATATCAAGGTTAGAGGCTTCAAAGGCTCTAACAGCTTTTATGTGCAACTCCGGCTTCCTCCATACATGGAGAATGCTGCCACCTGCCCTAAGACCCATTTGGCACAAGGACAGGTGGGAAATTAGCTATGCAGTAGGCGTACTGCACACACAGGCTAGTCGCATCCCAAAGGTGGGCTACCTGATGTGCTCCACGAAGGAAGGGTTCCACCATATTGGGTTTGTGAAACTAGGAACTCTGGGACAGGGTTATGTCCACTCCTCATAGGAAGTGGTCATATAGGCGGTGTAGTGACCACAGGGGTACATAGCCCATTAGCTACTACCCTTCACTCCCCTTAACACCCCTAAATCTATTATTTATGGAAGCCCCTGGCCCCAGAGAAGCAGAATGGACTGACTCAAGAAGAAGAAGGACACCGAAGAGCCGCAAGAAGCAAGAACTAAGGAGAAGCAACTGACTTGGCGTCAACCCTGCCAGCCTGCCTGCTGTCCCCAACAGTTGCACCAAAGATGACTTGTCCTGCAGCTGTTTAGCCACCAAAAGCATGGGAGATCTGCCAGCACTTTGCAAAACAGCCAGCATCTCCCGTGGAGCAGCAGAGCAACTTCCCTGCATCCTGCAGGCATTGAAACGCAAGCTCTGGTTTACCGAACTGCTGACCCCAAGCCTCACTGACAAAGCAGCCACCCAGGAGAAAGTGTTCTGGGGTCCTAGAGGTCAGCCCTATCTCCCCAGTGAGTAATGAGATACTAGACCCTCCAGGAGCCCCTCCAGCCCCAATGCCCGGGGTACCGGACTCCTTGCAGCAGCCAAGACTTGTTGGTAGTCCAATCTGGACACCGACACCACAAAGCCGTCGATGGGGCATCAGCACCACAGAAGCCATCTTCCAGAGTGGCCCACTTGTCCTGTTGTGTCCCCATCTTCAGGTTGTCACCTGAAGCAAGTGTCTCTGACAGCAGCAACCCGACACCTCAAAGCACCTATGCACCTGTGCCCCACAGCCCGAATCCAAGTGAACCAACTGTATCCCTAGCACCCAGAGACCCCAAGACCTGAATTCACCATTGAGTTCGGCCGGACTGGTCTCCCAGTCCCTGCCTGCAGGCTCTTTCTGCGGGCTAACCAAAACCAAGTATCTCTGACCCCCGCAACCCACCGGAGAAAAGACCACAGCACACGTGCCCCACAGCCTGAGTCCAGGTCAACTGACAGTGCATCCTTGCCCCAGAGACCTTAAAGACCCGAGCCCCCCTTTGGTTTCAAACCAACTGGCCACCCAGTCTGCGCTTGCAGCTTCTTTTTGCAAGTACCATTTCCCATTGACTTCAATGGGTCACCCGACACAAAAAAGCACCTTTGCACCCCGACGCCCCAGAGCCAACCGAGGTGACCTGTTAATGCTGTCTGGAACCTTGGCCCCTACTTACCTTAAGTTCTGAAGAACAGTCCTGTAGGTCATTGACAAGAGGTCCTATGCAGTGCATGTTTTTTTCCCATAGGTTAACATTACCCCAAATACAATATGGTCTACTTAAATGCTGAAAACCTTTCTTGAAAAGTACTTACCTGATCACAAAGAAAATAATATTAAAATCTGTGTTATTTTTATAAACTGGTGTCGGATTTCTTTATGTGTGTCCCATTTATTGACTGAGTGTACAACAAATGCTCAACACTCCCCTTTGATTAGTCTAAGCTGCTTGACCACACAACCACAAAATAGAGCACTTTGGATTTTTTAAGAAAGCCTGTAAACCGATAAGGGTTGCTTGGACTCTCTACACAATGTACTTAATTTTAGTGCAGTAAATAGAGAGCCAGCTTCCTGCATTGGTAAGTAGCAGAGAGCCTCACTGCATATATTGCTCCTGGCACATAATTAGGCTCCCAGATTTTTATTTTTTCGACATTTCCGTCTATATTTATCCATATTTATTTTTTGCTCATTTTTTCTGTATTTATCCATTTTTATTTTGTGTTTTCTGTATAAATGAAGCTGCAATGGGTATTTTTCCACATTTATTTGACTCATAAATGTATTCTCGCCTTTGAATGTCCAAAAGGTTTCAGCAGTATACAGTGCAATAGCATTATCTGAAAACACTTGCCTTGTAGAATAGCATAAATAACTGTAGATTTGCACTTAATTAAAGCTTGATTAGGAAATCTACTGTCTTTTTTCATCTCCCCTACCTCTCAATCTGTACACTTACTGACCTGGCACTCATGATTGACAGTAGAAAAAATTATCTAAAGGAGACCTATTTTTAGTAATTTTCTGTATTTAAAAATAAATACAGACTGAAAAATATATAGTTTTCTTTCTGTATTTATCTGTAAAAATCAGTAAAAACTGAAAACTGGGAGCCCTACACATAATGTTAACTGAGATTCAGAATTCCACTGAGCAAAAGGACATAGGGATGAGAGGAGCTGTGGCAAATCATGTTACCTCTACTAAGAAGAGGGTTGATTTCGGTGCACTTTCACGCTAGAAAAAGTGACAACAGGTGGTCTACCTGCTAAATCCCACTCATGCCTCTCAAAGAAACAAGGGTGCCATAGTCAAGTATCACACTTGAGGGATTCACAGTTTTAACCATGTGAACTAAACATTGCATATTCTATTCACTTTTGATGTGGCCACCCGTGCTAAAAAAATACAACAACCCAGTGAGGCAGTGGTCGAAGTGTATTAAAAAGCATAGGGGAACTGTGATGCGATGCACAAAGGGATGTGGTGAGTGAGTGCAGGGGCGGGGTGAATGTTGTTGCTAAAAAAACAAAATATTTTGTAACTTTTTTTGGTCTTTCACCTTTAGGTAACTATATAGAAAGTAACGCACAGGACAAATAACTGCAAGTTAAGTTAATCAGTGGGAAATGCACTATTGTACAATATAAAATCTCGATTAGTTAATTCACTACAGAGGTCTGTGTCTGTAACCAGATACCCACAGAACTGAATCATGGTAGTGAATTGTGTATGTTTAGTTCTATGAGGTCCCAATCTGTGTCAGAAAGCACTGTGAATATGTAAGTCATTATTTAAACTTGCATTAACACAACGTTTAAGAAAGGCTGCTATAAAATGTGCAAAAAGGTTTAAGATAAAAAAAAGTGATTCCAAAATATAGATTTTAGTGATACCCAGACTGTACGCAGTGCAATTATTTTTTATAACTACCCACTAATAGCTCAACCTTCACAGCTCAGCTGGTAACTCCCTTTCAATACCACTCAAAAAGAATAAATCTGTGTTATTATGAAGTTTCAAGTGCCTCCATCAATTAAAGCCAATATCGGCTTCCAAGCACCCTTTACATTTGCAGATTAAGCAGTTCTGTACATTTACATTTCTTTCAGGCAAGCAGGCACCATGGCAAGAAGGCTCGTTTAGCTGTCTGGCCCTCCCTCAATTTCAAAGCACAGGAGCCTCCCTGCCTTACACTTCAACTGAAGCATTTCAACCTTCAGAATAAACAGAGAATGGTTCTCTTTTTCACATGAAATAAGGAACTGTTTTTCTTAAATTATAAAAGTATGGACACTCGTGCCACTCAGATCCCGCCCACTTTGACCACTGCACCGAGGTCATAAAAACATTGTTGATGGGGCTGGGCGAAGTTTCAAACCTTTGCCCTCAGAGTTATGCACATTTGGAAATCTTTGCACCTTGTACAGATTGTGAAAAACCCAAATTCACTTGTATAAGAAGTTTGATGGTAAAAATGTTTGTGCAAAAGACTTTCCCCCAAAAACCTTTGATGGGAGAATTATTCTGCTAAACATTGTTTATCTTCTGAACACCTATTCATATTTTTTTTTTTAAATCACAAACTTTCTTAAATCCACAGATTGTGGTTTTTGTAAGAAAACCACGACGATGTGGAGGGAAAAAAAACTTTGACAACGCAATAATGTTTGTCTGTCCTCTTACTCTTTCTTTAGAACAGAAATGCAAGTGGAAATAACCAGCCTGAAAATATACAGGAGCCTGCAAGTCCCAGCATGCAGTGTGCTTTAGGTTAAAAAGTCAGGGCTGGAAAAAACTGCTCCTGAACACATGGGGTCACTTTGGAACTCGTTATCGTGCTTTTCATTTAGTTTCGAGACTCGTCAAATAAAATACAACACATATGTCTAGTCTTTTTTTCTTAGAAACTGAGTAACCGTTTTTTAATCATAGACATTGTTAATGTAAATAGTAGAGTCTAAATGCCATCTATTAATGTGTTTTGTGTATTATTTTGTTTTAAATAAGCAAAACTGAGAAAGAGAAGGAAGCTCACCAGGAAAGGAAGCTACCACCCGTGTGCCACCCATAACCCTCCTTGTCAGCCCCTTCACCGCCCCCGCCTCGACCTCAGGGTATCTGGAGCAACAGTGCAGCCATCTGTCATTTTACCAGTAAACTTTGGTTGCTAACAATTTCCTTTAAGGGTTCACTGGTATCCAGGCAACCGAACGGTACTCCAGGAAACGGCCCCATTTGAAATCTGAAATAACTGGTTGAACACACCTGTGCAGTGCACAATGAAAAGCAGGGCACGGGAGGAACGCTTTGCTGCAAGACACACATCTGAGAAGTGCATTTCCTCCTGCACTGCATCATTGGATATGCCGCAGCCAAAACTGGGCGCTTTTGTTATATTTGGGAAGAAAGTCAAAACGCCTGCTGTTGTTTATAGTTAAAAAACTAGAGCGGCATTGCTGCCTGCATGTCAAAGTTGGAATCCTCACTTTGATTCCCTTAACAAACGGTTATTTTGTATTTCCGTGTTTTTTGGAAGCTCGTTCGACTGGATCCTTCTCTAGGAATCTTTCAGAGATTGAATTTTTGCATGCGCTCCTCCGACCCCCGCTTACTTTTCGAAGCCAGTCACCCTGTGTTGTCGCGTTTTAGGTGTGGTGAGCTCACTCAATAAGTCTAGCTCGATCTACGGTTAACAACACTGACAGCAGTGCTCGGATGTGAAACAGGAAATGGGTTTTGTACTCGTAATTGTTTTCTTAGTGGGTGCAGACGTTTGTGTGTCTCACCATTTCCTGATTTCTTTTAAGTTTATGTTTTAACTTTTATTCTACACGTACCTGTCCTACAAAAAAACAAATGTTTCTAATCCTAATCTCACGAGTCAAGAGCCTAACATGTAACCAGCGCCTCCGCTCTATTCTGTCCCTTTAAACACAGGCTACTCTTTTGTAGCGGTTGCTTTCGCTAATTCCACAGAGACCACCGAAACTGCGCAAACCGCCCGTTTTCTCATCAATTTAAAGACGAGTGGGCGTGAGTTTTGCTTTTATTTGTTCTGTGGATGTAATTTACGAGTGGTACCTCATTACGGTTAAATCACAACAAACTAGCTGCAACTTGGGGGAAAAAAGAGCAGAGAGTAGGCTTGAAGGCTAAAAAAGTGCTAGTTACTGAAATTGTGTGACAAAGACAGGTTATAAGAGGGTAAGGTGAAAAGTCTGGAATGTTCCGATTACTCACCAGTGGTTTTCATTCTTCCTACGTTCTATTTTCCTTGTCATAGTCCTTACTGAATGAGCAGAATCCCCCTCACCCCTTCAACTCTTTGGGCTTCCAGCATACCAGAACCAATCTTTTGCCCCATCTACCTGCTTCCGTGGGTGATACAATATCTTACCTCGTCACTTAACTGTCAAAGACTCCAAAGTGCTAGAGCAACCAGGGAAGAAGGTAGGATGCAAGGAATGTGGTGAGGAAAAAGTGGGACTAGGACTGATGACGATAAATTATATGTAATCAAAGCACTCCCCACATCCCTCTTCCTTGTGTTTCCTAAAGTGGAATTCCAACGAGACCAGGGGTTCAGTTACTGCAACTGTTGTGATTTTTAAAGCGAGCATCTAGTGAAAAGGAAAAAAAAACAGTTTTGTGTTATCAGATTGCATTGCTAACAGTCACCAATAATAGTCATTCCAAGGTGCGTGTTTCTTCCATGGTGTGTGCTTTTGTTTTGAAACATTTTGTAACATCACTCACATTTAATTTGAACCGTGTTGGATAACATAATTCTATGTCAGGACTGGAGGCGAGGATTATGCCTTCTTTCTTCACTTTAGTGGCATAGCAGCGTTAAGAATAACAAAAGACTGCATTTCCCATGAACCAGAGGGAAAGGTAGTCAGAAAAAACCAAACACATGGCAACAACCAATCCTGAGCCTGGAACCAGTGTCCAATCAGGGGCCTGCTAGCCCAACATAGTCCATTGTCAGTGTCCTCTCTTCCTTCGCTGCTACGCAGCCAGATAAGTGCTCTTCGGATTGTTCTAACTGTTTAGCGCTTTGTATTTCAGTAATTGTGGGATTTTATGCTGATTTGTATTTAAGCGCGATCGCGCTGTGTCTGTTAAGGCTTGTTAGCTTATACAACATTTTGTGCTTGAGCGCTTCGCGCTGTGCTGTTTTATTGCTGGTTCGCATTTTGTGCTTGAGCGCTTCGCGCTGTGCCGTTTTATTGCTTGGTTCGCATTAGGCGCGCTCGCGCCGTGTTCATTATTTACTTATTTCTCTCAGCGTGTGGGCTGCGCTGGTTCGATTGCGTCGCGGGTACGGATTCTCCGTCCCTACGCGGCGTCCTGCTGGCCTGTGCTCCTTGGACCTCCCGCCGCCAGGAGGCCGTGACTGGTGCGTCGCGGGGTTTGATCTTCCTTCAGGAATTTAAAACTCCGCGCGCACTCACCAGTCGGAGCCTCTGATCTGCGGTGAACACCCGCTAAGGGTTGTAGCGGCAGCGATATATTTTCCCTCACGCTACTTGTTTTGATTCATTGCACGCTCTGTTCCCGGCCCAAAAACCCTCAAGGGTCAGAGTCTGTATTCACTACTGGAACGCCTCGCTGAGGTCTCGTGTTGGCCATTAGGCCTTTGCAAAGGGGACACAGCCCAGAACAGTTTTCCCTTGATATAGGGTAGTTTTCCTGTACTTGTTCTGACGCCAGCAGTTTGGTCCCCTGGGGCTAGAACCCGGAAAATTGCGTTTTTTTTTCCGCCCAAATAATTCTAGGCTGCCACCCAGCCCTTAATTAAGGCCCTCATTGCCGGCCTAGTGGGTTACCACTCATAATTACTATATTCTATTTTCGTGTACTCAACGCTATGGAGTACTACGAGGATTTCCAAGAGGAGGAGGACCCCCTCGCTGAAATGCCTTGGGGGGGACGCCTTTTATGAGGCGGTGGATACCTCCATTTACCGGGCGGTGGATCAGGCCATCACTCCTTTGGAGGACCGGCTCTCCCGCTAGATACAGCAGGTGTTTGCCTGGCTGACGCAGCAGATTACTCCACCCCCCCCCCCAAGCCCAGGCTACACATTCCCAAGATTCCCTTGGCTCCCCACCTCCTAAGCACCCCCGTGAACCGGGGGTAGATGTGGATGCTTTTGAGCATTTGAGACAAGCTTTTATTGACAGCCAACCGGCGCTTCCCGCGGGGAACCCCCCACCTCCCGCACCGGCCCTCCCACCTGCGGACCCAGATGCTACTGGGGACCCTGATGCCGATCCGGGCCCTTCGAGGCCCTGGCTCCCGACACGACCTTCCCAAGTCCCCCCTAACACCTCCCAGGCGCCTCCTAGCACCTCCCAGGCCCCCCCAACACCTCCGACATGCTCGACCCCAATGACATTGTACACCCACGTTCCTCAGAGTGGGCTCCAGTGGATAAAGTCGCTTCCTATGTTGCCGGACATATCCGGCGCCCTCTGGAGAAAGAGGCTCGCAATTGCCTCCGGGCGGAGTGCCCCCGCCCCACTCTCGAGGGTAAGGTAGCCCTTACCCCTGAAATTGATTCCCGGATGTCGACTTTTCTTCAGAAATTTATCAGGGATCCCAAGAAGGGGATAGACAGATCCTGGAGGGCCTGCCAGGATAAACTCCTGGACGCCCTTGGCCCTATCACGAAAATACTCGATATGGCAGAGGAAGCTAAGGAGTCTGGTTCCATCATTTCCCCTGAGACCTTGTCTGGCTGGGCGCAGAGGGCAGTGATATTTTTGGGCAATGCCAATTGTGCCCTTTCCACCGAGCGTCGCCGGTCCCTCCTTATTAAAATCGACCCAAAGTTAGGGGACCTGGCGGACTCGGAGGCGGGAGCCATTGCTTGAGGGGGTCTATTCTGGGAGCCCTTTGTGAAGGAGCTCGGCAAATTTGTAAACACCTTCACTTCGTTGGACAAGGCCCAGTCCACGATTAAAAAGGTTTTCCCCCGTGTTTTTCGCAGGGCCGGCCGAGGCAGGGGCCGCTCGGCCGGTCGTCAACACCGTCAGACCAATCAGAGAGGCTCCGGACAGTACCAGGACCAGTCCCGGTTCAGGAACTTTTACCCCACACGAGGACGCCGCGGAAAAGGGAAAGGCTTCCGAGGAGGAGCTGCAGCCTCAAGCCCCGGTGAGTGTTCTCCCTTCTTCCCCACAAAACATAGGGGGGCGGTTGGCAGGATGTTACCAGGCCTGGTTGGCCATCACGCACGATGCTTGGGTGCTTCAAACTGTGCAGGGTTTTCACACCGAGTTCCGAGGGAACCCGGTACAAAGGTCCACCCCCACCCCATCCAGTTTTCCGCACAGGATGCACTCCTGGTGGACGAGGAGGTCGCATCCCAACTCAGAAAGGGTGCTATCGGCCTTACTTCCCTCCACCCCAGGGGGTTTTTAAGCAATATTTTCTTGGTCGACAAGACCGATGGTGGCAAGAGGCCAGTCATAAATCTGAGCGAGTTCAACGAATGGCTGGTTTACCGCCATTTCAAAATGGAGGGGATTCATCTCCTTCGGGATGTGCTGCGTCCTTTCGATTGGATGGTCCGTTTGGACCTCAAGGACGCCTATTTGGTGGTCCCGATATTTCCACCGCACCGACGGTTTCTGCAGTTTGTCTGGCGTCATCTCATTTACGAGTTCACGGCCCTGCCTTTCGGGCTCTCCTCGGCACCCTGGTGTTTCACCAAGGTTCTCAAACCGATGGTAGAGTTCCTGCGGGCCCGGGGGGTCAGGATGATTGTGTACCTCGACGATCTACTCCTGATGGCCTCTTGCCCGCGTCGTCTGACGCAACATCTTCAGATGGCAGTGACTCTGCTCCAGGATCTCGGCTTTGTGATCAACGAGAAGAAATCACTGTTAAAGCCTGCTCAAACCGTTACCTTCTTGGGGTTCGTCAAAGACTCCACAGCATCCACTCTCAGCCTTCCGGCCAGGAAGGTCACCAAGATCCGTCACGAGTTGAGACGCATTCTTGCCAAACAACGGGTGTCCGTCCGTCAGCTGGCCCGGGTGGTGGGCCTTTTGTCAGCCTCAATACAGGCCATCTTCCCGGGTCCGCTCCACTACAGGGCCCTGCAGCGTCTCAAGGCGTACTTTCTATGCAAAGGGTATCCGTATTCTCAGAAGGTAGCCTTGTCCGCTGAAGCGAGGTCCGAAATTCACTGGTGGCTATACCATATGGAGGCGTGAAACGGCCGAGCGATCTTCGGCTCAGCCCTGGACCTCGTCATAGAATCAGACACCAGCAGGCTTGGTTGGGGGGCCAGGTGCGGAGACCTTTCTACAGGAGGGTTGTGGTCACCCGACGAACAGAAATTGCATGTAAACTGTCTAGAACTTCTTGCGGGATCTTTCGCCGTACGCTGCTGGACGAGGGATTCAGTGCAGTCGTGCGTACTCCTAAAAATGGACAACGTGTCAGCAGTCCGTTACGTGAATCACCTGGGGGGCACCAGTTCGAAAGGCCTCTGGGACCTAGCGGCGAGTTTTTGGCAGTACTGCCTGGACAGTCAGATCTCGGTCACAGCAGAGTATCTTCCGGGTCGAGACAACTTGGAAGCAGACTTCCAGTCGCGCCACTTCCAGGATTCCAGTCTCTGGCGACTGGACCGGTCGGTTTTTGCGATGCTCCACGACCTCTGGGGTCCTTTCTCGGTGGATCTGTTTGCATCCAGACTGGACCACCAGACTCCGCGGTTTTTCAGTTGGAGACCGGATCCCTTGGCAGAAGCCACGGATGCATTCCTCCAGGACTGGAGTTTGGAGCAGGGATATGCGTTCCCGCCCTTCGCGATGATCACGCGGTCAATGGCGCAGGTTCGCAGGCAAGCGGCGGATCTTGTCATGATCACCCCGCTGTTGAAGTCTCAAGTTTGGTTTCCGGTTCTTCTGGAACTTTCTTGGGATTTCCAATCCTACTTCCCTGGTTTCCGACTCTCCTCACGAGTCCAGACGGACCTCCACATCCTCTAGTGTCGACGAACTCGCTGTGGCTCATGGCGTGGCGGATTTCAGGGGTAGATGGGAAGCCCCAGGACTTTCGCGAGAGGCTGAGACATTCATCTCCAAGGCCTGGGCGGACAGTACTGTCAAAAGGTACAGGTCCGCGTGGGGCAGATGGTCCCGTTGGTGTTTGCGACGGGGTTTCGATCCCTTGGTCGCAGACGTGGTCCACGTGGTAAACTTCCTGGCTCAACTCCCTTCCGATGGGTTGGCTTACCGGTCTATTAACACTTTCAGATATGCCATTTCCTCTGGCCATGTCCCGGTTAACGGATCACCTATGGGTGAACATCCTTTGGTTTGTCGGCTGCTGCGGGGCATCCGCCTCTCTTTGCCTCCTGAGCCGCGTTATTCCACACTCTGGGATGTTAACCAAGTTCTTAATCTGTTTCTATCCTGGCAGCCTAACAGGTTCCTCTCCAGGAAGGAGCTTTCAGCGAAACTGGCTATGCTCCTGTGTCTGATATCTTGCAGGCGGGTCTCGGACGTTCGAGCTCTTGATATCACCAGTAGGATGTTTACTCCAGATGGGGTGACTTTCACGTTACTAAGGCGCATGAAGTGCCACACCAGGGTAATTTCCTATCCGCAGTTCCTGGATTCTCCAAAACTCTGCGTGGTTAGCTGCCTCAAGGCGTATGAAGAAATGACGGAGGAGTTTCGCCCCCAGGAGAGCGACAACTCCTTATTGCGCTCCGAAGACCATTTAAAGTGGTTTCCTTGCCCACCATCGCCAGATGGGTTCGTTGGGTGATGCAGGAGGCTGGCATCAGCCTCCGTCACTTTGGGGCACACTCCGCGAGAGGAGCCATGGCTTCTAAAGCTTTTGGCTTGGGTGCCCGCTTAGAGGATATCCTCAATGCGTCGGATTGGTCTTCGGACTCCACCTTTAAACGGTTTTACTTCAAACCGATTCTGAATATGGCTCATTTGGTTGTGGGCAAGCTTTGAACAAGCATAATCCTCGCCTCCAGTCCTGACATAGAATGAAAAATTTCCTAGAGTTCTTAATAGAATTGAAACTCTCCGTTACGTCAGCTAGGACATTTTTCATTCTACCGCAGTCTGTAGGACCCTCTTCCAAGCCAAGATGGTCCAGCATCCTCCATCATCAGTCTGTAATACCATGTATATGTTAGGAATTTCCCATCACCCATCTTCACAGGAAGTGACATCACTGAATTTCCCATTATCCATCTGGATAGGAAGTGACCTTACTGGTTTTCCCCAAAAAACTGTCTTCAAAAGAAGAAGCCAAGCAAGCTGACTTCATTTCCCATCACCCATCAGCACAGGAAATGACATCACAGCATCCTGCACTCCTCCACCCTCCCAGGACCTGCTCAATGGCAGCTGCAGCACGGATGCGCAGTGGACGGGCGCAGAGGGTGAGCCAGTCAGCGTCTGTCCACACCTGGACTGTGTCCAGCACCAGAAACCCTGGTCCGATCACCACTCAGTGATACTCTGAAGCAATCCTTAGGATGCTTAAACCCTGATGCCGTTCCCACAACTGCTGTTGTACCGCACCTCACACGACGGTAGGAGCTTTCACCTGCACCCACTGCAGGGTTCTCCAGCAGCCATCCCTCCACCCCCAACACAAATACTAAAAACACCCTCAACACTCCCTCCCAATACACAAGCACCAACAGTGCCTACACCCCCATGCTACAACACACGCCACAGTATACCCACATGTCAACACTCACTCACATGTATGCTTCTCAACACACGATCACTCAGCAAACACACAACTGAAATATTGGACCTGCTGAATAACGACACACCTGACATCTTCTTCATCACAGAGACCTGGTGCCACACCTCATTGGCTCCCGACATCGCTATGGCAATCCCAGCGGGCTACAAGATCGCTCGAAAGGACCGCCTTCACAAACCAGAAGGAGGACTCGCTATCAGTTACAAGCAATCCATCTAAAGTACAACATTCACAGAGAACGCCACCCCAATCAAGGAACACCTGCACTTCAAGCTTAAAATTTCGGAAACCCTAGCCCCACAGACAACCTCAACAAGGACATCAACAACTTTAACAATTGTATCAAGAACTGCAGGGACTCCCTCCCACCCATCAAACACAACAAGCATAGTAGATCAAACAAGCAGGCCAGCTGGTACACAGAAAACCCCAGAGACACCAAATGACACTGTAAACAGCTAGAAATGAAATGAAGAGCAAGCCATGATACAAGAGACAGAACTAAATGCAAGACTGCACTCAGATACCAGCAAATAAGAGACACCAAGAAAAAAGCAGTAGTGGACCACATCGAAGGAAGCTCCAACAGCTGCAAGGAGATTTTCTCAATCGTTAAGGATTTCACTAACTTCTCCCACAGCAGAAATTGCAAACACCTACAGTAACTTCGCACACCAACCAAACTCCAGAGAACTCGTTGCTAACCTACCCACCACCAACCAAGACGGCCACTGACTGAATGGCCAACCCTCACCAGAAATGACACGGTGGCAATAATGCGGAACAACCAATCAAGGGCCCCAACTCACCCATACCCCACTACATCTACAACCTGGGGACATCACCAATCAGCACTACCCACATCAACACCTCCATCATGTCCGCCACTTTCAGAATGAATGGAAACTTGCAGAAATCAACGCCCTCCTCAAGAAGCACGCAGCCGACCCGAATCAATTGAGCACCTTCAGATCCATCTCCTCGCTCCCCTATCTAGCCTAAGTGATTGAGAAGGCCATCAACAAGCAACTCACAACCCGCCTTGAACTTCACCATCTTCTAGACACACTCAATCTGGACTCAGAAAGAACCACAGCACCAAAACAACACTCATTGCAGTCAGTGATGACATTCAAATCATACTGGACCAAGGAGAAACAGCGACCCTCATCCTACTCGACCTCTCAGAGGCCTTCAACACTGTCTCCCATAAAACCCTCATCAGAAGACCCCAGGAGCGTACAAGGACTTGCTCTCAAATGGATCTGTTCTTTCCTCACTGCAAGTACCCAAAGGGTCAGGCTGTCATCTGTCACATTAGAAATCAAGAGATTATTATGCGAAGTCCCACAGGGATCATCCCTCAGCCCCACCCTTTTCGCTTGCCAACATCATCCGATCACAAGACATTACCGTCTCTCCTATGCCGATGAGACCCAACTCATCCTCTCCCTGATGGACAGGACAACTACCACCAGGACCAGCTTCACCAACTGCATGACTATGGTAGCAAACTGGATGCAAACCAACTGCCTGCAGCTCAACTCCAACAAGACAGAAGTTTTTGGCAACAAGACCTCCGCATGGGACTCTACCTGGTGGCAATCGAGGTAGGACCAACACCCACAGACCACACAAGAAATCTAGGGATCATCCTGTACAACAAGCTCAACAAGATGGCGAAAGTCAACGCAGTGTGAACCTCCTGTTTCCACATCCTATGCATGCAATGAAAGATTTTCAAATGATTGCCTCAGAACACCAGAAGGACCATCATACAAGCACTCATCACATGCAGGCTGGACTACGGCAACACTCTCTACACCGGAATCTCCAAACAACTCCTACACAGACTCCAGACCATCCAGAACACCGCTGCAAGACTTGTACTGGACCTCCCATGCCTCACCCACATCGCACCACACCTCAAGAAGCTTCACTGACTCCCCATTCACAAGTGCAACAAATTCAAACTGCTCATACACACATACAAAGCCCTACACAGGACCAGTATTCCTGAACAGCTGCATACACTTTCACCAACCCACCAGACACCTACACTCTGCCTCTCACTCGCAACCACTCCCCGCATCTGCAGAAGCAAAACTAGAGGTCGTTCATTCTCCTACATCGTACCCAAGAAATGGAACACAAACCCTCCCTACAACATATCAGAGCCTTGTCCTCACCTTTTGAGTTCCGCAAGAAGCTGAACACCTGGCTCTTCATATAAGCACCTTGAGGACCTCAAACCTACACACCTGCCAAAGCACCTGTATACCCTCTCGGGTGATTAGTACATTATACAAATCAACATAACATATAACATAGAGTTGCTCAAGTCATCATCTTGTATATCTCATCCAGGGAAACATGCTATGCTTCATCCCTGAAATTGGAACATTCGTGCAGCCCTGCTGTTACTGGAACTTTAGATACTACGTAAGCCAATGAGACAACAGAATAAATCCTTCTTCCCAATATCACAGCACACACATGGTCTTCTCCATAGCCAAAAAGCTTCAGAGTTGAGAAACATTATTAAACTTTTGAATGTGTTTTATACTAGACATCCAAGCACTTGTGATTCTGATCCAATGTGAGTTTTCTGCACCTAATGTTGGAATTGCAGTATCCTGAAAAAAAGATCCATGTGTCTTGCTGGTATTGCTTCTGCAGAATCTGGATCTCAGTGGGATTCTCTAAACGTTTGGTAGCTGCCAATTGAGACCTCAACATGGAATATGCCAGTCACAAGGAGAACACAACCTGCCACAACATAATGTCAGTAATTTCACCAGGCACTGGATGAAGACCCCTTTTAGAGCACCACCCTTACTTCTTTAATTGTTTAGTAAAGCACTGGACTGTGAGAGAGAGGCACTTCATTATGTTGAAAACGATTCTATGGGCACTAAAAGATATTTAATGCGTATGTCAGCCAAGGAGGTTGCAGCCGTTCTGCTATGTGATCCAGGATTCCCTGCTTGTGAAACCACCTCCACCCTCTATTGATCCCTTCTTATTAGAGCTGTACCCATGACTGTTAACATGACTGAAGGGCGTAATCTCAGGATTCACCAAATTGGACACTTGGCATCTGCACAATCACCAGGAACCATGCATTATTGGCCAAAGCAGTGCCACTACAGCCTTTTCTGGCTGGACCCGCAGAGCATAGGTTATAACCTTCGGGAGGTGAGCAAACTCTGTGTTTGAAATAAAACATAGCCGGTCAGGAAACCTATAGTCCAACTAATGGTTAATGTCAAACAGCAAGCAGCACAGCCATAGAATCAAAGATAATTAGCATGCATGTTCAAAACTAGTAGAGAGGCTGCTGTGCAGCATGGTTGAAAGTAAGAAATTAAGTGCCATGACATGGCCAGTGTTGGCCATGGGTAAAAAACACATTGTCAAAGCCAATAGTTCGTGCATACCAGAGACCTATTGACTTTGCCAGTTCTTGTGTTTCCTGGCACAAGGGGACCAGCCGAGCAACAAAGTGGGAGGGGTTGTAGTAAGCAAGATCATGGGGTGATGGAGAAAGAAAGAACGCAGGGAGCGATTGCAGCAATACAGGAAGTGGGTGGGTGTTACAGTGCAAGTAAGAACGCAGGGGGATGAGGCAAACAACTGAGCAAGCAATGACAGGGCAACAGAAATGGAGCAACAATGGCAGTGGGATAAGACACTACAGGGCAAGCAGCAGTAATAGGGCAACAACAATGGGGCGAGAAACGACAAAGCAACAACCGGGCAACAACAATAAGGTAACAACAATAGCGCAAGCAACAACAACAGAGCAACAACAATGCAGAGTGAGGTGTGAGATGGCCTGCAAACATATACACCAATGTGTAGTCCTACAGCTAAAATAAAATACAAGAAATGGCAAATTCATTAGATGTCATTTATGGGTGAGCTGTTGGCTTTGCCAATTGGGTGGGGGAGGACAACAGGAGGGCAGTTGACAGTTGAAGGGATGGTAAAAAAAAAAGTGCTATGAGGCAGTCAGTGCTGGGCATGTCATAGCACTTTTTTTCATTATGTCTGTTGGTGGGTGGAAGGAGAATAACAAAGATGGTTGAGAGTGTGAGGGGAAAAATCAACAAGGATGGGAGTGTGAGGAGAAGAAGCAGCATGGACGGGGTGGGAGGGGAAGAAGCAATACGGACGGGAGGGTGTCAAATGGGAAGCAGTAGCACGGACAAAGAAGGAAGGAAGCAGAAGAAGCAAGAAAATAAAATGATAGAACCTCAGTCACAGTGCCAGCAGCTGAAGGACCATAATCCATATAAAGCAATCAGTACTTGGTCCGTGCTCCCGCCGAAAGAACAACGTAAAATATCATGACAATTTATGTTGGTTTCTTTAAAAAAAATTGCAGAGAATAAATGTAGCATGCTTTGTTTTTGTCACTTATTTACTGGAGAAATCACTTAAATTGATTTGCCTTATGTATGTGGGAGTTGTTTATCTTTTTCTCTCACCATGTTTTTGACAGGTAACAGAGAGGCCAGTCCATTATGTAAACATATTAGTGAGTGAGCGCCCCCTGCTTACAAAGTTTCAAACTTTTGTTCCAGTTGACAGCTGTAAAGTGAGGTATCTTCTAGAAATCTGACTTTGTCGAGAAATCTTGCTCAAAGGCATCTGTATGTCACTGGAAAATGCTAAGCTAATCTTGTGACGTATACACATTTTTTGCCAGGTGCGGTAAAAAAATATCCTGCGAGTCAGTAAATACTAATGGTAGAATGTATGCATTATATGTACATACAACATAACAAATGTCACAAGCAAAACACACTCGAACACTGCAAATTGCAATTAAATATATGAATTTTCGTGCTAAGAAGATCAACTATAGGCAAAACAGAAAATACGCAAGTAGAAAGGTTTACAAACTGTTATATTGGGGCAGATGTATACATTTTTAAAGCCAAGCAATGCATTATTTGGGCTGAAAAAGGACACTCTCCTGCACAAAATAGGGCTGATTTACGAACCCCTTGCGCTGCCGGTGCGTCACTTTTAATATGGAAAAAAGTGACATACCTGCTGTGCAAGAGGCTTGTAAATAAGCCTCAATATCTTTTGCGCTGGGAAGTAAATACCCTAGAACGAATTTCCTTTGTGTCACTTTGCATGACTGTAGTGCCAGCACAGAGTCTTGATAAATCTGTCCCATTGAGTGTGAATTTTAAATAATTTTGATGCCTTACCCTATGTTAGTTTTCTTACTGTAACTTTTTTTTGTTTTCACTTTTGCAAAAAGTGCTTCCTTCCCCTGAATCAATCAATCAATCAGGGGTTTGTAAAGCATGGCTACTCACCCGTGATGGTCTCTAGGCGCTGAGGGGGGGGGGGCCTGCTGATCCGTCTGGGTGTGGAAGTTCAGTTGAAGAGCCAGGTCTTGAGGTCCTTCCTGAACTGGGTCAACAACGCGGATTGCCTGAGGTGGAGGGGCAGGGTGTTCCAGGTGTTTGCAGTGAGGTAGGAGAAGGATCTTCCACCGGTTCTGGTCTTGTTATTCCACGGGACACAGGCGAGGGCCAGTTGGGCGGAGCGGAGTTGTCCGGCGGGTGTGTGGAAGGAGAGGCGGTGGTTCAGATATTCTGGTCCTGCGTCGTGGAGAGCCTTGTAGGCATAAGCAAGGAGCTTGAAGGTGATTCTCTTGTTGATAGGGAGCCAGTGGAGTTGTCAGAGGTGTTGTGCCATGTGGCTGCGGCGGGGGATGTCGAAGACCAATCTGGCTGTGGCGTTTTGGATGCTCTGTAGTTTCCTGAGCTGTTTCTTGGTGACGCCGGGGTAGAGTGTGTTGCCGTAGTGAATTCTACAGGTAATGAGTGCTTAGGTGACGGTCTTTCTGGATTCTGTGGGGAGCCATCTGAATGTCTTTCGAAGACGGCGGAGCGTGTGGAAACTGGATGAGGATACTGCATTGATTTGGTGGTTCATTGAGAAAGAGGAGTCCAGTATGATGCCAAGATTACATGCGTGATCCGTAGGGGTGGGAGGGGTTACTAGTGCGGCGGGTCACCAGGAGTCGTCCCAGGCTGAGGGAGTGGGTCCCAGGATGAGTACTTAGGTCTTGTCCGATTTTAGCTTGAGGCAGCTGTTTTGCATCCAGGTAGCAACTGCCTTCATTCCGTTGTGAAAGTTGATTCTGGCAGTCTGGCAGCTGTAGGTTCGTTGGTGAGGGAGATGATCAGCTGGGTGTTGTCGGCATAGGAGATGATGTTGAGTCCGTGGCTTCTGGCGATGGCTGCGAGGGGAATCATGTAGATGTTGAAGAGGGTGGGGCTCAGGGAAGAGCCCTGGGGCCCTCCTCATCTGATCTTTGAAGGTTCTGATAGGATCGGGGTAGTCTGACTTGCTGTGTTTGGCCGGTCAGGAAGGAGCGGATCCAGTCCAGTGACTTGTCACAGATGCCGAAGTTGTGTAGTCTCGTGATTAGGGTGTGGTGTGAGACGATGTCGAAGGCGGCCGAGAGGTCCAGTAGGATGAGGGCTGTGGTTTTGCTCCGGTCGAGGAGGGAGCGGATGTCAATAGTGGCGGCGAGGAGTGCGGTCTTGGTGCTGTGGTTGCTTCAGAAACTGGATTGGGAGGTGTCCAACATGTGGTTCTCTTCGATGAGCTCGAAGAGTTGGGCGTTGATGGCCTTCTAGATGACCTTGTCTGGGAAGGGGAGGAGGAATATGGGTCTTAAGTTCTTGAGGTCTGTCAGCTCAGCTGACGGTTTCTTCAGCAGGGGATTTGATCTCAGCGTGTTTACAGATGTCGGGGAAGGAGACGGTTTTGATGGAGCAGTTGATGGTGCGGCGAAGCTGAGGTGCGATAGAGGTGGCTGCTCTATGGGAGATGTGGTACAGGCAAGGATCCGATGGGGCTCCTGAGTGGATGCTCTTCATGGTCTTGAGAGTGTTTTCTGTGGTGAGTGGAGTCGAGTTGAGCTCGATCTGTTGGAGTGTGGTGTGGTTGCGTGCGGTGGTGGTGGGCATAGTGGCTGGGTCGTGGGTGTCGAAGCTGTTGTAGATCTGCCTGATCTTGTGGTGGAAGAGGTGCTGAGTTTGTTGCAGATGTCTTGGGAGGGTGGGACGTCTAAGGTCTCACTGTTGGGCCTGGTGAACTCCTTGACGATTGCAAATTGTTCTTTGCTGTTGTGTGTGTTGGCGTTTATTCTGTCTTGGAAGGCCCTTTTCTTTGTGGTTTTGAGGAGAAGGTGGTGTTCGTTGATGGCGGATTTGAAGGTTGCGTGGGTTTCCGTGGTTTTGTTGATCATCCATCTCTTCTTGAGTCATCGGCAGGTGCGTCTGGACTCGTGGAGGGTGGGAGTGAACCAGATGGATTTCTTGGAATGTTGCTTGCCTGGTGTCTTCTTGCCAGGTACCAGAGTGTCGGTGCAGTTGGAGATCCATCGGTGAAGGTTGCGAGCTGCGGTGTTGGCAGAGTGGTCGTGCCAAGGAGGTCAACGAGACGTTCTTCGGATGCCTTGTTCCAGTTGCGATGGGGGCGATAAGGGCAGTGGTGTACGGTGTATGGTGGGCATGGCGAAGGCGAGATTTACTCAGTGGTGGTTGGTCCAGAGAAGTTTGCTGGTGTGGCTGTAGGTGATGTTCCAGCTGGCGGTGAAAATGGCATCGAGTGTGTGTCTGGTTGTGTGGATCAGTGCTGTCAATAAGCTGCTTGAGTCCGATGTTGGCGGGGTTCTCTAATAGGGAGGCAGTGTTCTGGCCACTGAGGTTGTCCTGGTGAAAGTTGAGGTCTCTGAGTAGGATGTACTAGGATGCGAGAGCCTGGGGTGCGATGAGGTCTACGATGGCATCGGTGAAGGGTGGACAGGGGGCTGGGGGGCTGTAGACAAGCATGCCGCAGAGGGATGTTTTGGGGTCGGTCTGGATCTGGAAGTGGAGGTGTTCCATGGTTGTCATTGAGTCACTTGAGTGCGTGGTGAGTCGAAGGTTGTTCTTGTGGATGATGGCAATGCCTCCTCCTGGGTTGGTACGGTCTTTGCATGTGATTTTGTAGCAGTCAGGAATGGCGATGTCCAGTCCAGAACTGGGGTTGGTCCAGGTTTCTGTGACAAAGGCGATGTTGGGTAGAGGCGGCGTTAAGGAGGTCCCAGATTTCTGTGGCGTGTTTGTGGAGGATCTCATGTTGAGGAGGATGCAGTTGATCTGGTCGGGTGCGCTGTTGGTCGGCTGGTTGGTGAGAGGAGCTGGCGTGTTGGCATGGGTGAAGGTGTGGCAGCAGTTCCGGCAGGCGAAGGGTCCATGGGTTTCCTTCGACGATGCTATGTGGCAGGCGGTGTGGTGTCCTGAGTTGAGGGCGAGGAGCGTGCTTGCATCATAATGGTGGAAGGTCCGAGAACCAGGGTCCCTGGCGCTGGGCGTGGTCCAGGTGCGGACAGGCGCAGACGGGCTTGCCTTTGGTGCGCGGGGCAGGCTGGACAGCAAAGAGGCAGGAAATCGCAAGAGTGGGAAGGGTCAATGGAAGGGGGCGGGCCACAGGGCATCGCAGTGGCAGGGGTGATGAAGGAGCAAACAATAGGAAAGAAAGGAAAGTAAAGCAAAAAGGCAGAGGCAAAAAGGCAGAAGCAGGAGAGAATAAAAGAGAAAGAGGAAAGCAGAAACACAGACAGAAGGGCAGTCAAGCAGCAGAGCAGTGACGCTCTACCACTAGACCATCAGGGATGAGGTGCAGTCAGGAGCCTGCGGGTGAAGGCAGAGGCAAATAGGCAGAAGCAGGAGAGAATAAAAGAGAAAGAGGAAAGCAGAAAGACAGACAGAAGGGCAGTCAAGCAGCAGAGCAGTGACTCTCTACCACTAGACCACCAGGGATGAGGTGCAGTCAGGAGCCTGCGGGTGAAGGAGTGCCTCAAACTCCTGACCCGGGGTCAGCAGCAGCAACGGGGACAGCAGCATCTACCAGAGGGAACGGCGCCGTGAAAGGAGCAAGTCCACCAAAAGGTGAGTGGTATACTTTCGCACTGGCCTTCTTTTGTGACATATAGCTTGAAGGTTAGAAGTTAATTTGATCTAGCTGTCCCTTACTCTTATTCTGGTTTGTACTGGCAGTAATTTCACTGACTAAAAGAATCTCCCATTTCACTGATTTCCTCCCATACTCTACCCTTGTTAACGGCTATTACTTTTTGTGAGTTTTTCTCCTTGATAAAATGTATTTTCCCTATCTTTAGGAAGGTGGTGGTGAACATGAGATTTAAGATGCTTGATAAACATATTATGAAGTGTCAGCTGTCAGAGGACACCACCAGAAGCTCACATAGCATCAGGCTGTCTAGACTTTGTATGGGGTTCCTTTAGTGAGGAGTGAGTATAAGAAAGAGTATTTCCTAGTGTGTAGAGGTGTGATTTGGGGACAATTGAATAGACATATCGTATATGGAAATGGCTGGCTAGGGTAAGGAACAAGGAAAGGGGACAGTTCATTGTGAATTGTAAAGAGAACTTTGCTGGTGCCAATATGTGGATGAGGTGAGGCATATGATCGCCATCTAAACTGTTTATAAATGGCATGAGTAATATCTGCAGTCATTGTAGTGTGCAATGGTTACTTTCCATTTTTTATGATTCCCCATAAATTTCAAATTTAGAACATGGAGTTGGATTTTTCAAATTTTCCTTGATTTATATCGAGAATAATTAATGATGAAAGACCAAAGACTTAACTTGCAAAGAGGGAGATAGTGCTACACTGGGGCAGCAGTATCACCCCTACAATAAAGGCTTGGCTTAATAGCCTCATATATTGTGAATTGCGAGCTGTTTGCAACAACTCAACCCTTGGCATCTAGACCCAAGGACATTTGGAGCCCTCTGAAGTGCTACTTGCTGGATATTGGCACTGCCCCTAATTCAGAGTAGCCTGCAGGGATAGAACCCACCGGGGTGGGTTAACCCTTTACTACAGAGCTTGATAAAGACATATATCCTTTGCCGGGAGGAACGGGCGGTAAGCCTGGATGGATGGGATCGCTACCTGGTTGATTAAATTTTGACACTGCAGTATATAATGTATAAGTTGCCCCAGTATCACATGGCGTTGTGTTTTAGATCATCTCTTCTCAGAACAGTATTCTTTGTACTGCTGCAGTGTGTAACCAACTGTAGGAGAGTAGGATCTGCTTCACATGGGTACCCCCACTTTTTGCTGATGCTTCACTGTTTTTCGACATTAGTCTGGCTGGGGCCCTGCTAATCAGAACCCCAACCTAGCTGCTTCCTCTCTAAAATGGTTTCCATGTGCCTTAGGCACATCACTGATTGGAATCTGGAGTGCCCTTATAAGTCCCTAGTATATGGTATACTATGTACCAAGGGCATAGGTACCTCAGAGGCCTGCCAGGGGCTGCAGCATGTATTATGCCACCCCTGGAAGGCCATCCAAACTGACACCACAGGACTGCTACTGCAGCCTGGGTAAGGTGGTACATGCACCTCTTACTGTGATATAGGTTACCTATATCACTAAATACATACACACATATAAACCTATAAGTCACTCCTAAGGCAGGCCTTATCAATCCTAAAGGCAGAGTGCATGGTTCCTATGTGAGAGGGTGCCCCTGCATGAGCAGGGCCCTCTGCAGCGTTCGGAGACCCTTCTCTGATGCTGTTTGTAGTGCAGCCTGACCATATACTCTTAAGCGCATTATAACCTCGCGTTAAATGCTAACTTTGGAATGGCTGCACCTAAACATGTCGTGTTTGGTGTCAAACATCTTGGAATACTACCCCCCGCCAATTCTGGTGGCGGGGGTAGCATTCCACCCTTCTAGAGGGAAAGACATGTTAACTCTGGCTAGCCCGGTAACTTCTTTCCAAAGCCCTGGCATCACAAAATGGATGCTGCTGCCACAGACACGAGTCTGGCCTCCTGCTGCTGGACGAAACTCCGGCAGGGGAGGCCTGGACAATAGGTTTCCTGTCCCAGGAGGTGTGACCACCTCCCCAGACAGGATAATGTGTATTGGGGCTGGGCGGGAGCACTTTCAGGTGCTTTGAAGTCCTGCACTGGGGGCACACTTGGTGTCCCTAGGTATACCCCAGTTCAAACCGGATCAGGGGCTTGCAGCCCCTGCTTTGGCGCGAACTGGACAAAGGGAAAGGGGTGTAGCCACCCCTCTGCCCTGACCCACCCATAGGTGGGGCCACAGAGTAGTCCAACCCCTATCCTTAGTATAAGTATAGGAACCCAGTCCTTAGGACTTTAGATTATCCCTGGACAAAACTCTGAAACTGAATCCTGGACCTTCGACGCTCTACTCACGATTAGAGGACAGAAGAATCTCCCTTGGGGTCAAGGAGTGACTCCCTGCTTGGCAGGCACCAAAGAAGCATCTGTCTGGTTTGCATTTCTGAAGCTCCCGTCGGACGCCGAAGTCATCGCATCACCAGAGGTAGATTCTCAGACTTCCCCGAGGCTACCCTGAGTCCCCAGCAAAGCTGAGGCCCGTGGCTATCGTGGGTGACTTGAGACCGTGACCCCTGGACACCGAGCACATTTGCAAGTGCATCCTCTTCTGGGTCTTCCCCGAAGTCGTGCTTTGGGCTCCGAGTAGCCCTAGCCTCCAGAACCAACTGCACCGAAGATCACTGGCCTCCACTCGACGAGTGTCCTGTGAGCCAGATCCACGTGCGGCGTCTCGAGGCTCCTTTGCGGTCGCTAGCCCGTTGGCTAGTAGCCCTTAACGAAGGCCAATCTTTTTCTAACTTGGCATCCTGGTTGCTCCAGGCCTGCCCTCACTTACCCTTGCTGGGTGAGTTCTGCAGACCTTGCGGGTCTGCACCATCGACAATCTTCCTCTGCATCAAGACTTGCCGTTGCCAAGGCATGTTGGGTCCAATCCGGTCACCGACACGTCAGTACTCGACAGACATTGTGTACCAGCTCGAATCCTGCTCCTGGTCACCGACAATGCCTCCTGGACCTCGTGGCAGAAGAGACAAGACGACCGTCAACACACCTGAAGCACTCGACATCGGTGGGCATCTGTCCATCGCCTTCCTGGTCACTGGCTAGTGACCCAGACTCTGTCCCCTCTGCTTTCAGGTTCTTCAGAACTCCGATCCACTCTTGGATCCACCCGGACACTTTTCACTTGGTCGCCAGCAGCACTTTGCAGCAGATCGCCATTCAAATCGACGACGAAACCCGACCCCGAAAGGCACCAATGCACCCGTCTTCCCTGGGTGAGGTAACACGAGTACTCCGGTGCTCCCGTGGGTAGAGACTCTTCAAAGTCCTAGATCTCAAAGGGTTTGCTCCAAGTCCTCCTTTAAGTGTCCCTTTTCTCTAATTTTCCGATCACGACTTTTTCCATAGAAGTCAACGGCGTATCGCGGTTGTGTATTTACACTGCACGCGTCTCCCGTGGGTCCCCTGTGTCACTACCTTGGGTGGTTCCTTGTGGTCCAAGCACTTCTAGAGGCTCTAGGCCTAGTGTCTAGTTCAGTCGTGGTTCTTATACCACTTTATTGGTATATGGTTTGGTACGCCCCTAGGTCCCAAACGTGTATTTGTGCTATTACTGTGTTTAAATAACTTCTAACTTATGTATTTCGAACTCTAGCCTCATAAAGAGACTAGAGGGGTGTGTTTAGCAATAAATACATATATTTTGAATATATACCTGGTGTGGTGCTCTTTCAGTTGGTCACTCAAGAGATTATAGACTGGTAAAACAAGCTGCTTTACATTCCTTCAAGACTTAGCCTGAAGGCTGCTCTCCATAGCTACCACTAGGATAGCTTTCAATAAGGTTGTCTTTAACCTATCTCCAATAAGGGGTTGTTTGGACTGGTGCAAGGTGCCCACTATAATTAGTGGACAGCATATACCAGGCCAACTTCTCACATTGGTGGCAGCGGTGGGATTCCAGCTTGCTATTGTTTTACCAGATAATCTCAATTGAATTGATCAACTGAAAACCACTAAAGGTACCTAAGGTACATATAATTTAAGCTTAGAATACAGTAAGTTCTACTGAACTTAGAGTTGTGTGTTAAGGGATAGCACAACCCTTTCTACAACTCAAGAGAGTTTAGTAGGCCACACTAGAGTAGGTAGTGCATACACCACACCACACTAGTAATGTCTTTAAGGGTAGGATCTAAAGAATCCTTGCAGGAAGCCATTGAGCTTCCACCCTCCAAGTATGATACACTCCCATTCTTGGAATTGAGAGCTTTATGCAACTTGAGAAAAATAAGGACAGGCCAAAGCCCCACCACCCAACACCTCAAGGAGTTGTTGGTGGCTTATGACCTTAGTAAGCCCTTGGGGACTGAAGGGGTAGGAGCTGAGGTTGGGGCAGATGATGAGGATGGGACCAGGGGTACCAGTACCCCCAGCCCCCCCTCTGAAACTGGCCAGGAGGGCGACAATGGCCCTGACCTGGATAATCCAATCCCTCCTGAGGAAGATGAAGAGGATGATCAGAATGATGCCCTCTTTGTCCCCCCAGGAAGGATTATGAGTGTGCCCAGAAGGTCTAGGTCTCCTTCTCAGGAGTCTAACCACTCTGGCACCTCCATAGGGAGCTCTGTCTCATCTCATAGGAGGGAATCCTCTCATGAGAGAAGAAAGAGGCTGGTTCAATATGAGGAAGCTCAGCTTGAAATCAAAAAGAAGCAACTGGCTATAGACAGGGAGTCCCTAGATCTCTTTAGAGAGAGAAGAAAGTTGGGACTAGAGTCCCATGGTGGCAGCCATGTCCCTAGAGATAGGGAAAGGTCCTATGACCATAGGAACCTGAGCAAGATTGTCCCTCCCTATCAGAATGGGGATGACATCCACAAGTGGATAACTGCTCTAGAGAGGGCCTGTAAGGTACAGAAGGTCCCTCAGGAGCCGTGGGCAGCAATCTTGTGGCTCTCCTTTGCAGACAAAGGTAGAGATAAGCTCCTCACTGTTAGAGAGGAGGATGCTGATAATTACAAGGTCTTGAAGAGTGCTCTTATTGATGGGTTTGGCCTAACCACTGAACAGTACAGGTTGAAGTTCAGAGATACCCAAAAAGCACAGACTCAAGACTGGGTAGACTATGTGGATTGTTCTGCCAAGGCTCTGCAAGGCTGGTTGATGGGCAGTAAGGTGTGTGACTTCTCAGGATTGTACAATCTGATAATGAGGGAGCAGATTCTTAATAACTGTCAAAATCAGCTGTTGCATCAATACCTGGTAGACTCTGATCTGACCTCTCCCCAAGAATTGGGAAAGAAGGCAGACAAATGGGTCAGAACCAGGGTGAAGCAGAAGGTACAGAACCAAGGTGGGGAAACCAAGAAGCAAGATGCTAAGAACTCTGAAAAGGGTGGGGAGAAGGGTAAAGATCAAAAGTCTTCATCAGGCCCCCAAAAATCTTCTTCTGGTGGGGATTCACAGTCTACCAAAGGGAAAGGCCAAAGAAAACCATGGTGCAAGGTCTGTAAGCAAAAGACCCACTGGACCAGTGATTGCACCAAGTCCAAAGACTCCAGTCCAGCACCCACCAATGCCCCTAAGGCACCTGTTCCCCTAGTACAGTTGGTGGGAGTGCGCCAGCCAAGGGTTTAGTAGGGTTCACCCTGGGTACTGAGTTGGGCTCTGACCTAGTCAGAGAACTGACTCAGGCTGTGTTAGTCTGTGATGGAGGCATGGATGTGACCTCCACTGTGAGTCCCAGTAATCTGGGCAAGTACAGACAACAGCCTTTAATCAATGGACGAGAGGCTTTGGCATTTAGGGACACAGGGGCAAGTGTCACAATGGTGACACAAGACCTTGTGAATCCTGGGCAAGTTATACTTGGTGAGATGTACCAAGTGACCAATGCTAGCAATGTCAGAACAGACCATACTCTGGCAGTTGTTAACTTCTCCTGGGGAGGGGTAACTGGCCTTAAGAAGGTTGTGGTGAGTGCAAACCTACCAGTCGAATGCTTGCTTGGCAATGACTTAGAGACTTCTGCTTGGGCAGAAGTGGAGCTCAGGACCCATGCAGAAATGCTGGGGATCCCTGCAGATGTGTTTGCTGTGACCAGGTCACAAGCCAAAATGTCTAGCACTGAACAGGCCTTGGATTCTGGAAGAATGGACCAAGTGCCTTCCAAGAGGAGGAGTAGTAGGGTTAAGGCAGTGCCTTCCCCTTGGCTCAGGAGGAAGATCAATCCCTTGAGGGGGATGATCTCAGCCCTGAAGAAGGAACTGTCCCAGAGGAACTTGAACCTGACCAGGTTGAGTTCTTGGGGGCAGGGGGACCTTCTAGGGCAGATCTGAGCCAGGAGCAGCAGAGCTGCCCCTCCTTGAACCCCTCAGACAGCAAGCTGCTGCTGAGGCTGCTGGGAAAGCTAGTGGTCCCCATACAGTGTATTGGGATGATGGACTCCTGTACTCAGAGAGTAGAGACCCCAAGCCTGGTGCTACCAGGAGGTTGGTTATACCTCTGAAGTTCAGGGGCTTCCTATTGACCCTAGCCCATGATATTCCCTTAGCAGGTCACCTGGGCCAGAACAAGACTTGGGACAGAATTGTCCCTCACTTTCACTGGCCCCACATGTCTGAAGACAGCAAGGAGTTTTTTCGCTCCTGTGTAACCTGCCAAGCCAGTGGCAAGGCAGGTGGCACTACAAAGGCCCCCTGATACCACTACCTGTGGTGGGGGTGCCCTTTGAAAGGGTAGGGATTGACATGGTTGGTCCCATGGATCCCCAAACAGCCTCTGGGCACAGGTTTATCCTGGTGGTAGTGGATCATGCCACCAGGTACCCAGAAGCTATTCCCCTCAGGACCACTACAGCACCTGTGGTGGCAAGGGCCCTCCTGGGAATTTTCTCAAGAGTGGGCTTTCCTAAGGAGGTAGTATCAGACAGGGGTGCTAACTTCATGTCTGGGTACTTAAAAGCAATGTGGAAGGAGTGTGGAGTGACTTATAAGTTCACCACACCCTATCACCCACAATGCAATGGTTTAGTTGAGAGATTCAACAAAACCTTGAAGGGCATGATTAAAGGGCTCCCAGAAAAGCTTAGGCGTAGATGGGATATACTCTTGCCCTGCCTTTTATTCGCATATAGGGAGGTGCCTCAGAAGGGGGTTGGTTACAGCCCTTTTGAACTTCTGTTTGGCCACCCTGTGAGGGGTCCACTGTGCTTGGTGAAGGAAGGATGGGAGTTACCTCTCAAGCCCCCAAAGCAAGATATAGTGGACTATGTACTTGGTCTCCGCTCCAGGATGGCTGAGTACATGAAAAAGGCAACCAAAAACCTTGAGGCTAGCCAGGAACTTCAAAAGGCCTGGCATGACCAAAAGGCTGTTCTGACTGTTTACCAGCCAGGACAGAAGGTGTGGGTGTTGGAGCCAGTGGCCCCAGCAGCTCTCCAAGACAAATGGAGTGGACCCCACACTATTGTTGAGCAGAAGGGTGAGGTCACCTACTTAGTAGACCTAGGAACACCCAGGAGTCCCCACAGGGTTCTCCATGTCAACAGGTTAAAACCATATGTGGACAGGGCAGACATGGGCTTGCTCATGGCTACTGATGAAGGGCAGGAGGAAGAGAGTGACCCACTCCCTGACCTGCTCTCACAGAACCCTGACGATGGGTCAGTAGATGGTGTAGCCTTGGCAGGCAGCCTCACTACTCCAGCAACAAACTGATTGTAGGCAAGTTCTCAATCAGTTTAGACATATGTTTTCACTGACACCCAGTCAGACCACCTGGTGCACTCATGAAGTGGACACTGGGGACAGTCTGCCTATTAAAAATAAGATTTATAGGCAACCTGACCATGTCAGGGACTGTATCAGGACTGAAGTCCAGAAAATGTTGGAATTGGGAGTTATTGAACCCTCAGATAGCCCTTGGGCTAGTCCAGTGGTCCTTGTGCCAAAACCTCACACCAGTGGTGGAAAAAGAGAGATGAGGTTTTGTGTGGACTACAGGGGTCTCAATGCAGTCACTAGGACTGATGCCCATCCAATACCAAGGGCAGATGAGCTCATAGATACTTTGGCCTCAGCCAAATATCTCAGCACATTTGACTTGACAGCTGGCTACTGGCAGATCAGACTAGCTGATACTGTAAAGCCCAAAACAGCATTCTCAACCCCTAGTGGGCATTATCAATTTGTGGTAATGCCCTTTGGTCTGAAGAATGCACTTGCCACTTTCCAGAGGTTGGTGAATACAGTTCTCACAGGTCTGAAGCCTATAGTGCAGCATATCTAGATGATATTGCTGTCTTTAGCTCCACCTGGGAGGATCACCTGGTCCACCTCAAGAATGTTTTACAGGCCCTGCAAAAGGCAGGCCTGACTATCAAGGCCACTAAGTGCCAGATAGGGCAGAGTCAGGTTGTGTACCTGGGCCACCTTGTGGGTGGAGGCCAGGTTCAACCTTTGCAGAGCAAGATCCAGACTATCATGGACTGGACTGCTCCCACTACCCAGACTCAGGTGAGAGCCTTCTTAGGCCTGACTGGGTACTATAGGAGATTTGTCAAGGGGTATGGATCAATAGTGACACCCCTGAATGACTTAACTTCTAAGAAAATGCCCAAAAAGGTTCAGTGGACAGTTAGCTGTCAAAAGGCATTTGATGACCTGAAGCAGGCCATGTGCACTGCTCCCATTCTACAGAGTCCTGATTACTCCAAGAAGTTCATTGTTCAAACTGATGCATCTGAATTGGGGGTAGGGGCTGTACTGTCACAATTGAATGAAGAAGGTCAGGATCAGCCAGTAGCTTTCATTAGCAGAAGGCTGACCCCTAGAGAGAAACGTTGGTCAGCCATAGAGAGGGAGGCCTTTGCTGTGGTCTGGGCTCTGAAGAAGTTGAGGCCATACTTGTTTGGTACACACTTCCTGGTTCAGACAGACCATAAGCCCCTCTTATGGCTAAAACAAATGAAGGGTGAAAACCCCAAACTGCTTAGGTGGTCCATTTCCCTACAGGGGATGGACTTTACAGTGGAACATAGACCTGGGAGTAACCATGCCAATGCAGATGGACTCTCTAGGTACTTCCACTTAGAACATGAAGACTTAACTGGGCAAGGTTAGTTTAATGTCCCTACGTTTGGGGGGTTGTGTAGGAGAGTAGGATCTGCTTCACATGGGTACCCCCACTTTTTGCTGATGCTTCACTGTTTTTCGACATTAGTCTGGCTGGGGCCCTGCTAATCAGAACCCCAGCCTAGCTGCTTCCTCTCTAAAATGGTTTCCATGTGCCTTAGGCACATCACTGATTGGAATCTGGAGTGCCCTTATAAGTCCCTAGTATATGGTATACTATGTACCAAGGGCATAGGTACCGCAGAGGACCTGCCAGGGGCTGCAGCATGTATTATGCCACCCCTGGAAGGCCATCCAAACTGACACCACAGGACTGCTACTGCAGCCTGGGTAAGGTGGTACATGCACTCCTTACTGTGATATAGGTTACCTATATCACTAAATACATACACACATATAAACCTATAAGTCACTCCTAAGGCAGGCCTTATCAATCCTAACGGCAGAGTGCATGGTTCCTATGTGAGAGGGTGCCCCTGCATGAGCAGGGCCCCTCTGCAGCGTTCGGAGACCCTTCTCTGATGCTGTTTGTAGTGCAGCCTGACCATATACTCTTAAGCGCATTATAACCTCGCGTTAAATACTAACTTTGGAATGGCTACACCTAAACATGTCGTGTTTGGTGTCAAACATCTTGGAATACTACCCCCCCCCCGCCAATTCTGGTGGCGGGGGTAGCATTCCACCCTTCTAGAGGGAAAGACATGTTAACTCTGGCTAGCCCGGTAACTTCTTTCCAAAGCCCTGGCATCACAAAATGGATGCTGCTGCCACAGACACGAGTCTGGCCTCCTGCTGCTGGACGAAACTCCGGCAGGGGAGGCCTGGACAATAGGTTTCCTGTCCCAGGGAGGTGTGACCACCTCCCCAGACAGGATAATGTGTATTGGGGCTGGGCGGGAGCACTTTCGGGTGCTTTGAAGTCCTGCACTGGGGGCACACTTGGTGTCCCTAGGCATACCCCAGTTCAAACCGGATCAGGGGCTTGCAGCCCCTGCTTTGGCGCGAACTGGACAAAGGGAAAGGGGTGTAGCCACCCCTCTGCCCTGACCCACCCATAGGTGGGGCCACAGAGTAGTCCAACCCCTATCCTTAGTATAAGTATAGGAACCCAGTCCTTAGGACTTTAGATTATCCCTGGACGAAACTCTGAAACTGAATCCTGGACCTTCGACGCTCTACTCACGATTAGAGGACAGAAGAATCTCCCTTGGGGTCAAGGAGTGACTCCCCTGCTTGGCAGGCACCAAAGAAGCATCTGTCCAGTTCGCATTTCTGAAGCTCCCGTCGGACGCCGAACTCATCGCATCACCAGAGGTGGATTCTCAGACTTCCCCGAGGCTACCCTGAGTCCCCAGCAAAGCTGAGGCCCGTGGCTATCGTGGGTGACTTGAGACCATGACCCCTGGACACCGAGCACATTTGCAAGTGCATCCTTTTCTGGGTCTCCCCCGAAGTCGTGCTTTGGGCTCCGAGTAGCCCTAGCCTCCAGCACCAACTGCACCGAAGATCACTGGCCTCCACTCCACGAGTGTCCTGTGAGCCAGATCCACGTGTGGCGTCTCGAGGCTCCTTCGCGGTCGCTAGCCCGTTGGCTAGTAGCCCTTAACGAAGGCCAATCTTTTTCTAACTTGGCATCTTGGTTGCTCCAGGCCTGCCCTCACTTACCTTCGCTGGGTGAGTTCCCCAGACCTTGCGGGTCTGCACCATCGACGATCCTCCTCTGCATTGAGACTTGCCGTTGCCAAGGCTTGTTGGGTCCAATCCGGTCGCCGACACCTCAGCACTCGACAAACATTGTGTACCAGCCCGAATCCTGCTCCTGGTCGCCGACAACGCCTCCTGGACCTCGTGGCTGAAGAGACAAGACGACCATCAACGCACCTGAAGCACTCAACATCGGTGGGCATCTGTCCATCGCCTTCCTGGTCACTGGCTAGTGACCCAGACTCTGTCCCCTCTGCTTTCAGGTTCTTCAGAACTCCGATCCACTCTTGGATCCACCCGAACACTTTTCACTTGGTCGCCAGCAGCACTTTGCAGCAGATCGCCATTCAAATCGACGACGAAACCCGACCCCGAAAGGCACCTATGCACCCGGCTTCCCTGGGTGAGGTAACACGAGTATTCCGGTGCTCCCATGGGTAGAGACTCTTCAAAGTCCTAGATCTCAAAGGGTTTGCTCCAAGTCCTCCTTTAAGTGTCCCTTTTCTCTAATTTCCCGATCACGACTTTCTCCATAGAAGTCAACGGCGTATCGCGGTTGTGTATTTACACTGCACGCGTCTCCCGTGGGTCCCCTGTGTCACTACCTTGGGTGGTTCCTTGTGGTCGAAGCACTTCTAGAGGCTCTAGGCCTAGTGTCTAGTTCAGTCGTGGTTCTTATACCACTTTATTGGTATATGGTTTGGTACGCCCCTAGGGCCCAAACGTGTATTTGTGCTATTACTGTGTTTAAATAACTTCTAACTTATGTACTTAGAACTCTAGCCTCATAAAGAGACTAGAGGGGTGTGTTTAGCAATAAATACATATATTTTGAATATATACCTGGTGTGGTGCTCTTTCATTTGGTCACTCAAGAGATTATAGACTGGTAAAACAAGCTGCTTTACATTCCTTCAAGACTTAGCCTGAAGGCTGCTCTCCATAGCTACCACTAGGATAGCTTTCAATAAGGTTGTCTTTAACCTATCTCCAATAAGGGGTTGTTTGGACTGGTGCAAGGTGCCCACTATAATTAGTGGACAGCATATACCAGGCCAACTTCTCACACCAAGTAATGCTTGTTGTGTATAAAAAAAGAAACAAAATAAAAAAAAGACCAAAGACTGTGTAATAGATGGCAAAGTATTTGTCTTTAGTTAAGGTGCATAAGATACTCTATTCATTGTTTTACAATATGAAGTGTGATAGTATTCTTGACCAAATGTTTTGTTTGATAGAAAGAATATGGCTCCTCCATCAATGTGAAAATAAGTTGAAAGGCTGTGAAATTTGCCCTATCATTGGAGATACATAGAATTGCTGCTAACAAACTGATTCTCTTTGAGAAGCCTGTACCTAGCCAGATTGCTGGCTTTTCCATTAATCTAATTTTTCATCAACAGCTCTTTTAAGTCTGACTCAGCAGTGCACTTGCTTCTCCGACCTATGGGATCAGCAGATAAAGAATTTTCAGAAGTACTACTGAGAGAGGACCCTAGGATCCTCCCACATATTGATTTTCTTGAGAACAGCATTTGATTGGGCAGAAGTTGTGTGCGTCTAATGAAAAATAGCGCTTGTAATGTGCTTTCTGCCTTGTAGGAAAGCTTATGCTCAATACAGTAGGACTGAGTTGGTTAATGTGAGCAAGCCAATGATAAAGGCTATAGGCATGATCTACTTATAATAAAATGTTGCAATAAAGCAGTACGCCTGACATATCTATTGTGGATAACATTTAAAGTCTATAGGCATTTAAGGTTGCTTTGGCCTTTTATTAAAGCCCACAGAGAGATATTGTGTTATATGTAATCTCACAGATTAATGTAGTAGGCAAGGGCTTTGGAGTTGGTTACCCCCCATCTTTCCACCCAAACAACATCTGAGACAGAAGATTTGGACTCTGATAATTCTTGTTAGGCTGTCTTAGGAGAAATAGTATTTTGCTTTGCCTACAGTTATATTGCATGCATTTGTTATTAAATGACTGTATGCCTGATGGGTGCCTGGTCAGAATGCTTATCCACAATGCAGTAGGCCTGAGTTAGGTATGGTGACAAGCCAATGATAAAGGCTACTGGCCTTATTGGTTCACTGGGAATGGTTATGGTTAATGCCATTGGCCTGATGTATTTATTATGAATAGTTATGGAAAAAGGCAGTAGGACTAGCTTATATATGGTGAAAAGGATTTGTTATAGCCAATACTCTTTAAATGGTGGATTGTTATGACACAGTTACAGGCTGTAGACTGGTATTTTGTTACATGAAATCTCACTGCTTATCATAGGTAAGCTTGTTGGTATTAGTCACCCCCTCTGACAAACCCTTGGGGTATATTTTATTATGGTATTCCTTGATAGGCCCTTTTTAGAGGGGTTGTATATTGTTTTGCCATTTTGCCATCTGTAATTTCATACATGTTTGTAATTTTATATTTGTATGCATGATGGCTTTATATGTATATACTCACATAAAGTTGTCGCAAAGCCTGCTCCCGGTAAAAAAAAACAGGTTCTGATACTTTGCGGATACAGTATGCCAAAATGTTTTTTATTTTTATTCAGCATGACTACACCATTACACTTTTCGGCTGGATTACAGGCCTTTGTCAAACAAGTAGACGCCATATTGTGCAGCACTTCTATACCATGACGTATTAAGCACAAGACATCAACCAACATAGAAAAGAAACTGCACTGCACTCCTGCCGAACATTAACATTTGAAATAATCATTACTGCATGATTGATGCTACTAAATCAAACAACCCGTAATTTCCAGAAACATGATTACCTATTTACATTACTATATAGGCGCTGCCTTCAAATTTGCAAAATGTATCCATTGTGCAAATACATGCAGACCCCATCGATCGATGGGGACTACAAATCAAAATGACTCAATTGTACATAAATGGTAAAATATGAAAGAATATATAGTATAAAAGGAAAACAATATGTTTCAGGATGGTTACATTAGTTTTGGAGTGCATGACATAGTCCAATTGATACATATGATTACTGCAAATTTCTAGTTTTTCTAAAGAGTAGGTGTGATTATCTGAACATTATGCCCAAGTGGGCAATTTCTTTCCAATTATGACAACAACATTCATCACTAAATCATGCAGTAATATAGCCCAAGTGGGCAATTTCCATATTGCACCCATCCTTTTCTTTCCATATGTGTAAATCATCAATGTGCACATTCATTAGAGAATTGATACAAGCACACTAATCAAGGGCTATGCCTAAAATGTAAACATATTGTGAATCATAATATCCTGAGTATAGAATTATTCCATAAAAGTGCATCAACCTATCCACAGGTTTGAGGATAATTAATTGAGTTTGACATTGAAACAAAATTTGTCATTAGTGACCCTTCAACAGTGCTCTGATCGTGAAATGACAGTAGTATAATACTAAACAAATTACTAACAATTCAAACTTAGTGTATCTGCTGGTTTTACTAGCTGGTTAAAAGGAAAGCGGATATGTGCTGAGACTTGAATTAAAGATTCACATACAATTCTTCTTCAATATTCAGTCCAGTGGGTATTTTACTGTTTAAATTGAGTATGTAACTAGATTCGAGCATCCTCAATTTCAGCTAGTTATTTCCACCCCTGATGTTCTTGGGCACAGAGTCAATCACAAAGTAGCTAAGGTCTGCATCATTGCTGTTGTGAACATCCTCAAAATGACGCGCCACAGGGTAACTGTGGTCTTTGCTTTTTATAGCCCTAATGTTCTGTAGGATCCTCTGAGGTAACTTCGAGATTGTACTCCCTAAATACATTTTAGGGCATGTGCACTTCAAAACATGTAAAACATACTCATTTTTACAGTGGAACGCACTACGGATCTTAAATTTCATGTTAGTCACAGGTGATATTACTTCCTTAGTATTTACGCCATAGTGACAGGCTTTTCACTTGTAGCAACATTTGAAACCTGGATTGCCTGCGAGCCAGCTTTCTGAAGTTGACATCTCTGGACTGCTTACCACTAATTCCTCCCGCAAGGACATAGCCCTACAGAAAGTCATAAAAGGTTTTCTGTGCAATGTGTGTCCTCTGGATGGGTCATCTTTTATGAAGTGCCAATGCTGGGTAAAAATCTTCCTCACACTGTGGTGTTCAGTGCAGTACCCTGTGATCGTCCTTAACTCCTGTTCAGTGTCGTTGAGTTGGGCCATCCTGGAGAAAAGAAGAGCTTCACGTTCCTTTGTGATAACCCTCTGCCTAACTGCTTTAACTACCTCAGGGCTATAGCCTTGTGGCAGGAATCTGCTTTTTAGCTCTTCCTGCACCTTCACCAGGACTTGCCCATCACTGTAATAGCACCTCATATGCAGATTCTCAGCAAAGGGATGCTAAATTTTAACTTGTTGGTGTAGAGTTTGCAGCAGTGGGTTTTCTATAAGTCTTTTTATGAATCCTACCATTTTTTTAAAAAGACTGTTGGTCCAAAAAGTGGACTTCTTCCTACTGATGGTAGTAGTAAATTGTAGATTTAGGACCACATTTTCTGACCACTCTACTGCATATTGTTGTGCATGCACCTGCTCCTCCTACCAGCCCATATCCAAATTAGCATAGCTGGTGGCAAAGCAGGTGCCCATGGCTGTTCCCTTCACCTGCCTGTAAGTCACTTTGTTGAACAGGAATTTTTTTTATGAAGGAACCAGTGTATCATAGCTAATAGCATCTTTGTGTGTTTATATAAGGATACAGGTCTGGCACCTAGAAAGTATGTTCGATAGACCTTAGGCCATCCTAGTGGGAAATACTAGTGTAGAGGGATGTAACCTCCATTGTAATTAACACGAAAGTATCTTCCCAAGCCACATTGTAAATTCTTATTTAAAAGTGCCCAGTTTCCTGGATGTAGCAGCGTAAATTTTGTGCATACTCTTGCAAGAAAAAAATCAATGAACCTGGACGTGCTCTCAAATAAACCCAGTATGGCTGATATTATTGGCATACCCGGGGAGGTCACTGATATATTGTGCACTTTGGGTATGAGGTACAGTTTGGGTGTTACAGGAGATTCGACTTTCAAGAACTGATACTCCTTTTGCGTAATCAAACCCACTCCCCACCACTGAGAGAGCTCTACGGAATATGCCATCCACACATCAACCATGACTGCTTTCGTCATTTTGCAATAACAGTCAGTATCATTCAACTGTCGCAATGCCTCTGTTCTGTACATGACCAAAGGCCAGAGTACAATATTTCCCCCTTTGTCAGGCTAGTGGATCACCACATCCTGTCTGTGCCTTAATTTCTCCATGAACTTGCAGTACTTCACCTGTTGATTAGAGGCAACACACAAATAAATACATACACACACGCACACATACACACACACATACATATATGTGTGTGTGTGTATATATATATATATATATATATATATATTTTCCAAGTTCCCCCGAGCTTTAAAGACACACTCCGTGTGGAAATGTTCACAGAACCTTTACTTATTGGCAGCGGTTTTGTGGACCCAATCAATTCAAGTCCCTGACGCGTTTCAGTGCACACCTGCACCTTAATCATAGGGTAAGGCAAATTGGAACAACAGAAATGGACTGCCACATTATTGTCCCTGTTAATGCATGTGATCTCCAGTGAACAGCATGCTGGGTGTGGTAGTCCCGATTTTTTCCCTCGGTGGGGTCCGATGTCCAAAACCATTTTTTCTGCCAATGTTCTAAAATCACAGCCCTCCAGTGGGCTCAGGTCCACACAACCGCTGCCTTTGTAGTATTTCCTCACGCTGGAACAGGCTGCCACGATGTGCAGCCACACAGACCTTTCTTCGCTGTTGATCGGCGGTGCAGTCTTCCACGGCCGGAGCTGCCGTGTTCAAACATTTTCCAAGTTCCCCGAGCTTTAAAGACACACTCCGTGTGGAAATGTTCACAGAACCTTTATTTATTGGCAGCGGTTTTGTGGACCCAATCAATTCAAGTCCCTGACGCGTTTCAGTGCACACCTGCACCTTAATCATAGGGTAAGGCAAATTGGAACAACAGAAATGGACTGCCACATTATTGTCCCTGTTAATGCATGTGATCTCCAGTGAACAGCATGCTGGGTGTGGTAGTCCCGATTGATTGGGTCCACAAAACCGCTGACAATAAATAAAGGTTCTGTGAACATTTCCACACGGAGTGTGTCTTTAAAGCTCGGGGGAACTTGGAAAATATATATATATATATATATATGTATATATATATATATATATATAAAGCACAAACAGGCCCTCCTGGCCAATCACAATACTGCAGTGCAGCTTTGTGATTGATCTGAGAGCCGTGGTTCGGTGCTCAGACAGACAGTGGGAGCCTGTGCTAGTTCCCCATCAGGCTGTGCATTACAGCCTGGTGGGGGACATGCTAAGTGCACATGACGGTTTGGCTGGCCCTTAAGTGCACATATTTCCTCCTCCCCCAGCTGGCTGCAATGACAGCCAAGCCCTGCCCCACCCCAAAACCTGCTTCAGCACGGAAATAGAAAATGATAACAACATCGTGTTGTTATCATGTTATTTTTCCTTATTTGCACTGCTAAAAGCAGTGGGGCAACGCTCCTCCACCTTAGCGGTGGAGCCGCCACTGCAATGGACCCTCAACTTCATTGTATATCTTTTTCTTTAAAAGTGATTCAATTGGCAAATTACAGTGGCAGAACCCCCAGTTAGTTGGAAATGAGGTAATCATTGACACAAATCTGCATAATACATTTCGGAGCACCAGTTAAGCGTGCAAGCACTTAACCAACCATCCCACCCTCATACACACCCTGGAGTCTTGAATGGATTCACAGGCAATGTCCTTCACTGATTCAACTCCTTCCTTTCCAACCGACACCGGTTTGTTCACATAGGCACCTCAAGGTCACAAAAGAACCCTATCACCTCTGGAGTGTTCCAGGGTTCCATACAGTCTCCTGTCATCTTCAACCTTTACATGAAGCCGCTTGGTGCTCTACTTACAGTTAACAGCATCAAGATTCACTTATAGGCTGATGATACACAACCCTACTTGGAAGTCTCCTCTGCTTCAGACATCCAACCCCTCAAACACTGCTTGCACATCGTCCAGACCTGAATGTCCAGCGCCTTCCTGAAGCTCAGTGCAATCAAGACAAAATTCCTGATATTTTCCAAGAACAACAAACAAAATGCAGTACAAACCTGGCTCAATGACATGACGCTTGATGGCTTCGAACCCAAACATTCAATGAACGCCAAGGTACTTGGATTTACACTGGACACCAACCTCACCTCCAAGAAACACTTTGCCATAAAAACAGAGACAGCCTGGTATCTGCTCTCTCTTCTAAAGAAAGACAAACCATTTCTTCCACATAGTGACTTTGGAACTGCTGCTCAAGCCCTAATACTCTTGCATCTGAATGGCGGTAATGCCGTACTCCATGGCCTCCCAGATTCCAACCAGCACCCTTTAGGGGCATTCTACATGTTGCAGCATGTCTCACCGAGGACCTGAAGAAATATGATTACATCACCCCCATTCTGATGGAACTCCATTCACTCCCCCGCCAGCCCGCACCATCATCAAAACCAGATGCATCATTTCCAAAGCCATCAAGACCAGCACTCTCTTATCTTGCAGACAAGCTCACTATCTCTGCTGGTTCTTTGTCACACCCGCAGCCAGGACACCATCAGACTGCAGACTAAAAAGTGTAAGATAGAAGGTCTTTTCCATCCATTTTACCTCCCTGCATCCATCAAAACTGCCTCATCACTGCTTCTATTGAGATATGAGTTCAAGAGTATCCACAACCCAGATTACCTGTTGACTTTATTCTTGCCTTTGACCTTGTACAGTGCTCCACTGCCTTCTGGCTGGTATTGAACTATAGTAATATCATATACATACATACATGTAAGAGTTATGCATACAATAAGTGAATTGTGAGCAGGAAAATGTACTTCATATTCATTTATGAAAATGCAGAGTAGTGAATCTGAAAGGCTTCCTCATACTATTTCCTCTCACTGTCACAGCTCTTCAAACTGCCCCCGCTCATCATTCTAGAACTCAGTTCATGCCAAAGTGTTAAAGCCTTGTGAGGAACAGTTCTTAGTGTTCTCAGTCTGCACACAGATGGTGTTTGTCTGAGAAACCACCACGTAGTGAGGCTAGATCCTTGATGTTATTTGCCTTGCTATGTATTCTTTACTTTGTAAATGGAGTAGATTTACCAGCCCAGCATGGATTCATTTTTATAGTAATTATGTATTTTTTACTTTTTTTCATGCCAGTAGCATACTGTACAAAGAACATTGTTTTTTCTTATGAAGGTGAAACATTTATTTGCGTTATTTGGTATTGAAAAGCTTTATGAAAGAAATACAGTATGTAGGATGACACATGTAATTAAGAACTTGCAATGGATGGAGGAATGTGCAAAAAGAGATCCTGCAGGCAGGGGATATGGAAACTCGATGGAGACAATAAACACTAATGTATGAGAGTAGTAAAGAGTATGAGTGAGACAGTATAGCTGTACAATATCTCAGAAATTCAGTGAAGGTGGCACAAATTAGCAGTGTGGTGAATGCAGTCCTGGGATAGAGTTGGTAGAGTAATTCATTGCATTAGTGGTAATTATATTGTTGAGTGTAACCTGATGAGATTTGTTAATGCTCTTCTTGGCATAAAACGTTGCTACTGTGAGAGAGTTAGAAAGGACAAGGCACTGCCCATTTTTGCACTACAGAGCACCTTTAGACAGGTGCGCCATATGCAAACAGAGACAATGCACCCTACTGCAAAGTAGTGTCCCGTCACAAGGGAAGCCATGAACTTGCTCTGTCCTAGGGCCAGCTCATTAATGAAAGACAGAGCGGCTGTTTGAAGCAGTTGGATCATTTTTCTCTGTGCAGACAGCACCCGGCCTGCAATTCAAAGCGGGATCAGAGATCCTCCTGCAGGCGGATGCAGTGAGTGACTTCACCAGCATGCAGAGAGATGTCTGGGTGGTCCATGGGATCCCCTTTAATACCTCCAGAGTGTTGCTTTCATGGGCACACTGACTGTGCGCAACCTATTTGTGGCACACAGTAGGTGCGCCTTCTAATGGTTTCTTTGCCTCTGCACACGTGTCTATAATACGGCGTGGGCACAGAGGCAAAGTCAACGCCTCATTTGGATGGGGCCACGCCTCCATGCAAATGAGGGAATTCCATTTCAAGATAGCATTGGCACTAGCGATCCGCGCTTTGACACTTGAAATAGTGGGGCAGCCTGATGAAGCAGACGCCATTGTGGCGGGAAACATTCTTCCGCAGTTGGCTGCCCTGGTGGGGTTCCGGAAGTGGGACCTCATTGGGATATCTATCCTGGGGGATGTCATGCAGGGTGCGGTCCTCTAATCCTATCAAAACCTACAGGCGGAATATCAACTCCATCGCACCCAATTTCATAAGTACCTCCAGCTCCGTCATGCAATATCTCTGTAAATTACCGCACTGACCACACTAACCAACTTTAACCCACTGAAGGGCAAACTTCTTCTAGGTGACTTGATGGACCATAAAGTAGCAAAAATATACTAAACGCTTATCTGTAATCAACCAGACCCATTTGGGCCCTTCCCACACCATGGGAAGAAGATATGGGGTAATTAGAGAATGATGAATGGACAGACGTTCTGGGCACACCGTGGGAGACAGCCATTGTGGCCAGACTCCAACTGATACAATTTAAGTACCTTCATATAGAGTGCATTTACTCGCTATAGGCAGTGGTGTATGGGAGTGATCGTCTCCCCGGTGTGTCTCAGGTGTGGTGCGGAGGCAGGCACCTTCCTCCACACAATATGGAGCTGCCCCACACTGGGTAGATTCTGGCAAGAAGTGTTAACATGACTGGGTGAGGTTCTCTCCTGGCAGATTCCGAGAGACCCAAAGGTGGCCCTCTTGCACCTCACAGATGCTTAGGTGGGAATGGATATAAACTGTCCCTTCTCAACTTGGGGTTGACCCTCACTAAATGTGATATTGCTAGGGACTGGAAATGTGAGGCACTCCCGTCACTAACAGTGTGGAAGCGGGGTATGGATCGCTGCATGAGTCTGGAGGTTGCCAGAGCCTGCCCCCACAAACATCCCAAAATATGACAGAGATGAGCAGATTACCGGGGTGTAGTTCTGAAGCCTTTTCACCCCATTCACCACATACTTCAGGATGAAATCTGCACATTTCAAGGTGGGAAGTGACTGGGACCAGGGCTGATTGGCAAATCTGGCCTTTATGACATTTGTGTATATGACAATGTGTGCTGGGTTGGCGGAAGAGGGGGGGGGGGTTGTGGTTAGATGGGCAGGTGATTTCTTTTGATTTCGCTTTATTGTTTATCATATTATTGTTATGGTGCGGTCTGCTTGGCCGTGTTGATGGGATGCATCTCAAACTCAATTAGATATGCTATAAAAAAAAAAGATAGCATTGGCACTACATGTGCACTAGTGCTATCAGTATTGCAGAAGGGGCCGCACAAGCGTCTGAGGTTGTAGAGACTGAATGCCTGATTGGGATAGACGGGTGCCACTCCATAGGCTGGTTTAAATTGTTTTTCATAAGGTGCAATTGTAAACTGAAAGCCAGCTTTCCTAGTGAAAATACCTTGTAGAGCATCCAACAATACCACACAATTATTTTGGTATGTCTTACAGACTTCTTGACTGCCACTGCAAAAAACACCCAGCGTGTTAGAGAGACTAGATAAAAGAATACTGAAAATATACCTTAGCTTGCTGGTTCATCTCATGTGCCCTCATTTGCTGGTGGAAATTGAGCCATCATTAATTGCCATTGGTGGGTTTCTTTGCTATAGTGCTTCTCGCCAAAATGTCTCTTCCAATAATGATTTCACACACTGAAGAAAGAAATCTACCATCCAAGCTCTAATTCAGGGTCATCATTGTCTCAATTTTGAGCATTTCTACTTGCAGACAGGAGCTGCAGTACAAAACAGTATTTAGTACAGAGTACAAGAAACTACAACATCAATTTTAACTTTGAATCAGGACTCTTAAAATAAGACCTGTATGAATTATGTACACGACACAATAAAGAAAAAAATAAGTTTCACTTCTTTCATTACTTTTCTTTTCCCTTTAATTTGTCACTTCAAAAGAAAGTTTCTTTTAGGACAAAGTAATGGTCTGCAATACATCCAACAAGAAGAGCGAGGCAGCCAAGGCGCCTCATTATGAAGCAGCAAACGGTGGTTTCATCAATAATATAAGACATGGCTGACCATGTTCGAAAGTGAAATATAAAATGGATATGCCAGGTAAGAAGAAGCCAGCTTCAGTGTGACAGAACAAACTGTGGAAAGACAGTGGAGACTAGTTCTAGTCATAAATTGGCTTTAAGGATACTGTCTCCTTCATATAGCTCCTTTTCTATACCTTCAGTGCTAGGTAAGGTATCTGGGACAATACAAGTTTAACGATGAAAAATGAAATGGCTTGAAGCATTCCCCACGTCACATTCAACCATATCCAAGAGAATGCAGTCTTTGAATGCTTGCTAGCTACCATTGACCTTTTGACTTACATTTTTACAGTTTCCTGTCCCAATACACCGAAGGCCACACAATAGGCTAGATACAAAGGAGAAAATGTAGGAAAGTCAGAATGTTCTCATGTAGCCATACACCTGTTTTGGAGTACTTTTTTCACTTTCTTGACATTAGCAAAGAAGAATTCTTGACGTGGGCACAGAATGCTGTTTCTGTCGCAACTACCAAAGAGTACTAAAGTGGGTATCCATTTGCGTACAAAGAATTGTATGTGTACATTTCTGAATGTGGAAATGTAATGCTACAATGAGTTTCATCTTGCTAACTTTTTTTGCTTCTCCATAGGAAATATTTTGTCTCGAGTAGAAGCCCCTTTTCCTGAGCCCGCCAGCAACCTTGGACTTGTTTCCGACCCTTTCCCACTTTGAAAATACATATACTAGTACACTTCATGTGACATTTCAAATTGTAGTGTAGTCAAAGACAAACCTTCCTGTGGTAAATCCCATTTCAAGGCTCAGGCACACCATTCACAATTCTGTGAATCAATAATGTTATTTAGTACTTATAAATAAAGGTATGTGTGCAAATACCTTAGAGACTCAGGCCTTATGCCAGCAGGACTTCCTGTTTGAACAAGACATGTTCTTTTTATAATGCACCATGGACGGTGCCTAAACAAAAACTGGTTCTTTCCCAGCAGGGTTGAGGTTACAGGTGCAGCAGGGCAGCGTCCATTTGGCTTTGTGCCATATCCTCTGTTCGCCTTTTAGGCCTTTGAAACCATCAGAATCATTGAGTGAACATGCACCCTGTCTGGGGAGACATAAAGTAGAGGCAGTCATTAACCATCGATAGAGACCACTCCTCCGGTCTGTAGTTCATAACTAATAGACAGCCTGTCCACAATCATGTTGTGTGTTGTAGGTTACAGTCTCCCTTCAATTTATACAGAAGCCGAGCTGGAAGAGTTGCATTTTTTCACGCCTGTTGTTTTATGCATTTTTCCCAAGCCAGTCTTGCCAGAAAACAGAAGGCTTGCTGAGGTTCAGCTCTGACAGGTTCCTTGTTCAGTAACTGTGACCTCTGTGAAGCAGATTTCAGGAGCAGTGTCAGGTGTTGCACCTTTCAGCACATATCTCCGTGAGAGCACGGTTTGTTTGCATTCTGTGGAACCGTTTCTGCTCCCCTAACATGTAGCGCCGCACGAGACGCCGACACGCCCCGCCACTGCCGCACGTGCAGACGCCTTCATGGGGGGGCCACCACGAGAACGCGGAAAGTGAAGACTGGCACTTTTTGCTTCATTGCACGCAATTATGAAACCATAATAAAAGAGTGAAAGTAAAGTCTTCGCAATTGCATTTCACAGCATACAGATAGCAAGGCAAAGTTTTTATGCCTGGCTTTCGCTTTGGAGGTAGAAATAACACTCAAAAATGTTGAAGAATTAAATGTAAGTTTACTTTACGTGAGTCCTATATTTTTATTAATATTTCTTCATTTATTTATGAATTTTGGTGAGTGCTAAATGTCACACAGTAGCCTCTTCAGGGCACCTATCCATGCATGCCAGTAGTAAACCCGATTTAGACGGGAGACTCTCGACTTTTGAAGCCCAATATCGCTTAATTTCACTGTCTCCCGCCTCAAATTGCCTCTGCTGCGATAGAAGTAAATGGGGGAAATATATTTTCCAGATTCTTTTTTAAAAATCTTCAATTTTCCTCTTCTAAAATGCTGGCATGTTTGCCCCTCTGCAAGGTGGATGGTTTAATGTTGGAAGTTTGGACCTCCAGCAGGTTTGCATTGGTCAGTGTTGGACTGGCCGATGCCTGAATCAGGAGCTTGAAGTACAACGAGCACTGGAGTAACCGCCGATGATCCCGATCCAGGAGGATAGGGATTTTGCGCTCTGGTTCAAGTCTCCTTTGCCATTTAATCAGCGGCATCACTTATTTTGGGTTTTAATAGCGTGATTGAGACCTGGGTGTATGGAATATTAAGACAGAGGGAGTACATTATATTTTCATTCGTGACATACATAATAAGGATAATAATGAGAATACATGAGTCTAGAAGATTATTAAGATCAGAGTATTTAACAATGAATGAATTGCGGGTATTGCTGCAGACAAATGTATACACTTAGGTACTTTGGAGGCAATAGTGGTTCACATCAGTGTGAGCTGCCTCACACTATAAGTCCAGTGCCATTCCATTATTCATCAAATTCAATAATTATTTTTTGTGTGTGTGTATTTGTGACAGACAGCAAGGACTGTCCATAGATAGGTGGAAAGGGATACAATAAGATTTTTTTTCTTCCCAGCGGTGGAACAAGAAGAGTGGAACATTCTATGCAGCATGGTCGTGAGGCAAAAGATGAGCGTTCATTAAGCACCCGATGCTCGCTATCCTGATGAAAAGAACAGGGCAAAACCTGATGAAATATTTTTCATCCAGACATTTACAAACCTATTTATGAATAAGTAAATGAGGCGCTCTCACTTTGGAAATGAACAAAGAAAACATTTTCATAATGCCATTGGGTGCAAAATTCGTCAAATCTCCACCTTTAGAAGTAGAGTTTTCTTGGGAACGCAGCAATGATCTAACATCCGTCAGGTTACCTATTCCTCACACGATTCCCCTGCAACACTGATGACGCCTATCATTGTTACAGCAAACAGCACTTGGCATCATTTAGTGGCTCTCATCTATTGTGATATAGGCATAAATGGCCAAGCATTTGGTTATTTTTGAATAGCGCATTCTGACATGGCTGGGTTCTGTTCCAGGATCTACTGCCATTGGCTACCCAATGACAATGCAAATGTATTTTCCAAAGAAATTTCTGAGGTTTTTGTGAGCAAAGTCTGGTCTTGTAGAATCATGTGGGTTGAAGCTGGCTTTTACCCAAATAAAGTCAGTCCAGAAGTGTTTACTCCAGTAGGACACTTGAACGTTTGCTATTATCTCCCTTGACAATTCGAACAAATGTGATGCTTGTATAAGGCATATACGTATCAACCACAAATGTTGCCCTACACAACTGCTTAGTATTTTCTTGCCCTCAATGCTGGATGTTAGGAGTATCTGGCAGCTTCTCATGGCCGGAAATAGGTTTGGACCTGGATCTGCAAATCATCTCAACTGTGTCCTAGTGCAGTGTTCTTATGCTGTGTTCCACACACATGCATCAACAATAAGTGTCTGCTTCCTTATGCAGATTAGTAGCCTGCAGAGGATATAGCGGTCTCTTGTTTTCCTTTCCAGTGCGACCTGGCTGCAAATTGTCTCACTTCACTGACAATCAGAAATGTCTTTTGTCCAACCTGTACCTTGGCTAGGAGCCGTTGGATGTGACCCGTTGGACACTCACACTTTGCCTGCCAAGCCAAAAGGTCATGAGAGGAAACAAAGCTACACCGATCTTGTCACTTCACAAATTACCAAAATATAAACTGAGATTTTAAAGTGTTTTAACTTTCCCAGGCTCTAGTAAGATTTGTAGTTTTATGTGTATTCTGTGTGCATTACAGATATTACTATGTGAATTACACCAATGCTAACGATTTTTACAGCACAAAACGCAAACTGAATGTTTTGGTACTAATAAATGCATGTTTACACCATAGCAACCCATTTTCAACCTTGAATACGCAAAGGTTGCATTAAATCCTACAAGAATTCAAACTTATGCATTGTAGGTCACATGCAGCTGCTTGCAGCCATGTAAGTCACTGAATTATACTTTATGAAGTGTTACAAAAGGATCTCTACTCTACAACAAATAATTAAACCTCTGAGCTACCCTAAGATGATTAAGATCTGTGACCAGAGGTTATACACATTGGGAACATGCTGATCTATGCTGAAGTACCTAAGCCATCAAAACTAGATTAATATGCAGTCTGTGTCTGACCAACTAAGTAAATGAGAACAACTTTACTATCACATTTGTCCTTTTCAATTTCTTTGTGGGCAAAATAATGCATATGCTCTATGGCATTGACTTTACTTCTCATGACACCCATCTCATGACTTCACTACTTTCTGCTGCCTCCTTCCCACAATTCCAATTTGTTCATCTTCTTAGTGCATTTTTTCTATTTGCATTGCTCCTTGCCAGAGCTATCCATTTCTCGGGTAGCGCCCTGGATGGAAAGACATTTTGCTGCCCCCACTGTGGTTGGTGAATAAAATGAGGCAGCAGGGGTCACTTTTCACTGGCCTGGCTGCTTCAAAGCAGTAATTTTCCTCTGAGCACATCTCTGCACCATCCCCAACTCACCTAATCACCCACAGCTTAACTCCGTCAGGCTGGTGCCAAGTTGTTAGATGGGACTGAGAGAGGGTGTTGGTGTATGGCGGCAGGGAATGAGAGGGAGATGGGAGGGCAAGAAAGGTGGATGATGGGGTATTAAAAACAGTGCCTCTTTGACCCCATCTGACGATTGGTGCACGGGACATGGACCCAGTTAGCCAATGTCAAAAGCTGGCCCTGCTCCTTGCCCTAGTATCAGCCCTGTTCCCTCTGCATGGAATCCTGGCACTAATTACAAGCTGCCCCCTTGCTTTTGCACCCGCTGTGTCATGGCCGGAAAGCGGTGCTAACAAGTGAAAAAGATCACTTGGAATTTGAGTCCATGGTGTCTAAAGGCATACTCAAAGGCTTGAATTTGAGTTGCTTAACTTGTAACCTTTGCATTTTTCACGCACAAGTTTGTAAGACAAACTGGAAACAGGGTTCACAACTTTAACCCGATCAGGTTGAAAATGTAAACACCTGCAGACAAGTGACTGTCCCCTGACATATTTACATTTTGCTTCACCTCCGGATTGTACTTCAGCTTTGGATATTTTCTACGCATTCCAGTGTTTTTGTCGGGCTTGTCTTGCACATTATTTCAGAGACAAGGCTACGCCATATTTCTGTTCACCTCACAATAAAACGTTTTGACCAAATTTTAATGTATATACATCACTAGTAATGTACGAATGGTCAATCACGAACTACCTGTGTGCCCCCTTATCCTGTTCAAAATAATTTCCCGAATGCGTTAATATGTTACACATACATTTGCTCACATTCTCATTTTCTCTAGCTTTCTTTAGCATTGGGGTAGAGGTAGCTTCAGCTGGCTGCTCCACTAAGGTAATCAACAAATAATACAAACATTACAATACATGTGTGTTAAGAGTTTTTGAGCCAGCCTCTTTTGGAATGAGTCCATTTGAGAGTCATTTAGCAGGTGACTTTACCCATAAAACAGCATCTTTTGAGTGGCCAATGAATCAGACCCCTCCGACTACTGGATTTCTTGCACATCTCAGGCATATTTTCATTCAGCCCACAGGATAGCCATTTGGTGTTGAGTGTCAGTCACTGTGAGCGAGAGCATTTTACCTCTTTACCATCTCTTATCATTTCATTGGGCAGGAATAGAGAGAGTAGGGATAGGGATTGGCTTACTTTTTTGATTCCCTCTTTGTTTTCAAGAGTTTAGGAGCCAATGTATAGCTCATGTAACAGCTGATTTCAGAGGGCACAAACTACTCAGCAGACACCTTTTGATTGGCATTGGTGATGTTTCTGTAAATGAAACTGCTGCTTACTTTTCAGGCAATCTTCATTCATCCCACATAAATCCATGTTGCACTGGCCCGCTTGCAGCCTGATCTCTTCCTACGCTGTGCCTGCGCTTCTGTAGCATGTATTCATGTGTGGTACTATAAGGCATAAGGTATAAATAGTATATATAGTCTCAGTACTAATATACATTTTTATCTTTATAAACAATATAAATATCTTAACTGTGTGTTGAAAAATATTTTTAGTGTGGCTAGTAATGGCAAACCCAGTTGTCTCGCACAAAGTTGCTCCATTACCATTGACACAGTAAAGCAGAAGCAATTACACCTGCTTCAGCTTCACTGCATCTTATTTCAAAGCTGCTAGTATTTTACACCAGTTGACTGTAAAGGATATCAGTTGTTTGTAGCGAAGGCCGGCTTTCATTAGCTTCCATCATGTACGTGGAAACAAAAATATGCCATACGTTGTTACTGTATTTCTTCCACTATGTGGATTGATGAAATCGAAGCAAGATGGACGTATGGCTGTTTCCTGTATTTCTATGTTACATTTTTATGTACTTACTCTTTCCCGACGTGCATATTCTAATTCATTCAAATAGTTTAGAAGGTTAGGGGCCTATTTCAGAAGCCTGCGGTGAGTGCAACACAATGTTGTCATGCACTGACCAAAACCTTCTCTGTGTGGTGTGCACTGTGGAAATGATGTTGTTTGTTAACGTAAAATATTGCAACGTGCAGGGTACGTGTGATACAACAGGACACGATTTGACAGCGAACGAAGAGTAAACGAATCCTCGTGAGAGAGATATGATTATTGTGCCACGAATGTGAAAAGCACAGACCATGGAGTACCTTAGAACCTGCATTCTGCTTATAATATGCACTATATAAAAAAAGTAACATTACATTGCTTCTATGTAACAATATTCCCCAAAATAACACCAAAGGTGCTTGCTAAAACACCCTCCGTTTATATATTGTGTGTCTAATAACAAATGTATTTTTTCAAGACACGTTGTATACCCATAAGAATTTATGTTAATATGTGATTAATATATTTTACAAAAGCTCACATTATTATTATTTTACTAAATGTATAATGCATTGAGTAATGTCATACGAAGCACACTGTCAAGGCAAGATCCACTGGCTGTGCCAAGCTTGTTTACTACTTCCTACTGCCATATATAAATCAACTGTGTCAGTCTCCAACACTGGAAAAAAAATGAATGGCAACTTCATAATACTTACATACTCAGCAATAACACATTTTCTTTTTCTTTTTATTCAATTCTTTACACATAGTTCATCACTAGGATTAGGGCTGTCATGTCCTAAGTAAATATTTATAAAGATGCATGGGCCAGGAGACAGAGACAGAGCCTAAACTTACACTATCAAAGAACAGCTCGCAAGATGTATTACAAATAGTGGTGCCCTACCATGTCAGGCGCCTTTACCATACGCAGCTCCACCCACAAACAACACACGACATGCTATTAATGGGTGCTCTAAGCCCTCCTGAATGTGCCGCATAGCTAAGCTGGAGAAAGCTAAGCTTCTCTGTCTCCTTGCCTTCCCTTCACAATGGTAATATCAAGAGATTTGTGTTAGCAGAACCAGTGGGGTGAGTGTATATTGTGTCAGATTAGTACGGTTGCAAGGAAGAACCTATCCCTGAAATGCTCAATGAAACAAGGCTTTACATTTAATTTGATGCAATTGAAGCCATTGCCCCATACAAGTGGGGCTAACACTTTGTAAATAGGATTCACAATTTCGGTTTTAATAACAATTGGCAGGAAGCATTTTGGATATGCTGCGAGCCTAATAGTTTTATTTTGCAGTGGAAATTCTAGTTTACCAGCAAAATCGGATTTCAAGTTTCTCTCGGCAGTCCAGGACATGTTGAAAACCCATATACCAGTTACTAAATATAATGGAAAACATTTGCAAATAGTTATCTGGAATTTTCACAATGGTGGGAAGGACAAGCAATGCATATTCTTATACTCAGTTTGAGATTAATTAAATTGATTATGTACTTCAGCTTGCTGAGTGAAGGAGCTCTAATGCAATACATGTTACACAAGTTTAAGCTGAAAATATAAGTGTGAGGTGCTATGAACTGGAATTCAAAGAAGAGATGTTATGACCCAAAGGAGACTTTCAGATATTGTTACACTGTAACTGATGATAATACTGCTTTTCTAACTGCTTTGATTGAGACTCCTTTTACATCCATATATTGTGACACATCCTCAACCCAAAAGTATATTCCCTCAATAAGTAGGAACACTGGAGAATGTAAAATAGTATTTGACCATTCCATTGCTCAAAAACCAGTATGGCAGATTGTGGTTGAGTCAGCCCATTAAAGAGGAGTAGCTCATTTGAATGGACTAATTACATATTGAAACCCCTCTTCTTGGGCAATACAACGCAGAATTGTTTCATTCAAATCTTTGTTATATGTTGGTTTGTAACAATTTGTATGTAGAGTGTGTGTAATGTGGGTGGGTAATTGTAATGTGATGTTTTTGGTGTCATATATATTTCAATGTGCATTTAACAAATATTTTTCTAAAAAACTTTCTGTAAAATGAAAAGAAGAAGAGACTTAAGGTGATCACTGGTATTAAATATAGTGACCACATAAAAGAATAACGTTAAGTCTCAGAGTCAGTATTGGCATGTTGTTTGGTGTTCAGAACTTTCTAAAGTGGCATTTTCAGACTTACAATTTAAAATCCGGCTTCATCATAAGTCGTGATTTTAAATTGTGAGTCCTGAGACACCAAACTCCAAATCTCTATCTTTCCCCCATTGGAAATTACACTTGAAAGTTGTTTCAGGGCAATCCAACTGTTAACCTATGGGAGAGATAGGCCTTGCAGTAGTGAAAAATGAATTTTTCACTACCAGGACATGTGAATCTCAAAAGAAAATTGCCAACCTCTTGAATACACTGTTCCCTGCCCATAGGGCTGCCTAAAGCCTTCCTTAGGGGTGACTGATTTTTCAATAAAAGGGAAGGTTTGGGCCTGGCAAGTAGGTTAACTTGTCATGTCAAAATTTCAGTTTAGAACTGCACACACAGGCTCTGCAGTGGCAGGCTTGAGCCATGTTTAAGTGCTACTGAAGTGGGTGGCACAATCAGTGCTGCAGGCCCACTAACAACATTTAATTTACATGCCCTGGGCACATATAGTGCACTTTACCAGGGACTTACAAGTATATTGAATATGCCAATTGTGGATAAGCCAATGTTACCATGTTTTGAGTACAAAGCACATGCCCTTTAGCACTGGTTAGCAGTGGTAAAGTGCCCAGAATCCTAAAGACAGCAAATATGAAGTCAGCAAAACAGGAGGCCATTAGGCAAAAAGGCAAAAAGTCAGGGGAAACCACATCAAGGATGCCAGGTCGAACAAGCAGCAAAATCAAGAGAGAAACAGACAGCGTTCTCGGTAGAACAGGAAAGTCTTCAGGCTCACCCCCAAAATCAAGGCTTTTTATAAATTTCTTTCTCATATAAAATTAACAGAACTGCAGAATCACTGTGGTGTAAGCAAATGTATCATTTCATTAGCAAATTAGAACACAGCCCTATTAAACGTCATATTGTCTTAACACCTAAGCTCTATCCCATAACATGAATAATTATTATGCCCACTCTATGCTAATGCTATCCAGAGATGGTGAAAGAAACTAGATACATGAACAACAGCATTTTATTATGAACAGAGTACAGTGAGCCAGTGGAAAGACCTTGAAGTAGTAGTTGCAGTTTGCTGACTGAGTGGGGGAAGATTCATCGAGAACAGCATGAACAATAACAATGGAAATAAACAAATGTTATTCTGCTTGACTATGTGGTGCAGAAATAACAAACAGTAAGATATGTAGGGAGAGGACAATAGTGACAAAGGTGACATCCATTTTGAACAATATGACTGCTATGCCCAAATTGAGGCCTAGTTGACAAGGGTCAGGAAAAACGCACTTCTGCGCAACATAGGAAAATTGTTTTAAATGTTTCAGTACATGTATAATCAAGTGTGAAACTACATTCTGCATGTTATTAATGAGGCAGAAAAATATAAATGCGCAAAAATCCTCCACAAGCATTACTGAAAATCATGGTTTTCAGATTCTTTGTCAAATGCCATCAGTTTCTTTCAGGTTTATGTAAGAAAGCATTCATTAATTGTTTACCTATGGTGTGAATGGTTCTACCCGTGGTGGTGTAAACATGCAGTGAACATTGTCATTCTCAAACATTAGCCTGTCTTATGCTTAAATTTGAATTCACAGGTTGTTGCCGTTCAACAGGTTGGCTAGTTATCAGACGTATGTGTTAAAGAAAAGGGTCAACATCACGCATGTTTGTAGCAGGCATTTAGGGCCTGATTATGATCTTGGCAGATGGGATACTCCGTCACAAACATGACAGATATCCTGTCCGCCGTATTACAAGTTCCATAGAATATGATGGAATTGTAATTCGACGGATGGGATATCCATCACATTTGTGATGGAGTGACCCTGTCTGCCAATCAGGCCCTTAGTCATTTTATGTCAGAGAGGCCCTTTCCAAATATGATATATTTAGCATTTTATTAGAGGATTTACTCAACTCGGTCCATGACAGTTGGTTGTCCAGGCTCAGATCTGTTTACGGCATGGAAGGCCATGAGAAAAGGCAGAAAGAATGTTACATTGCAGTGATCCTGGCCCATGCCTTTCAGTAGTTCCTATCTCTTACGAGCAAAAGGTTTGATTTAGTGGTGGTAATAGTGATTCCAGTCACTTAGGGGTACTCTGTTTCCACCCCTGAGTAATGGGGGTTAAAGAGACAACTGTAATGGAGTCTAGAAGGGGCATGTTTGGACACCCCATAGGTAAAGATTCATGTGGGGTCCAGTGCCCCAAGTACCATATCTTCAGAGCTGTGCCTAAACACAGAAATGAACAAGACAGACTAATATGCACTATGTAGTCACGTGGCCATTGAGAGCATAATTTACCTGTATCTGTGCATTCTTTTGTTATTCTTCCCGGATTCACTAAATTGGTCTATGGATCTCAGTGAGCAGAGTCTTCATAAATACCGCTTCTCCAGCAGGAAGAAGTGCCTAATAAAAGGAGTAGGATGACCGCCTGCAGCTGTCACTAAAAATGATCTGAGATCATGGTACACTGGAAGCCATAGTTATACTAATACATTGTACTGTTGTATTAAATTTACATTTATGTAGCTCTTTATATACCCCTTTGAGGCCTGAAGCACTTTTTGATGGTTGAATACTTAAAATAGACACTCTGGGGCCGATTCCGATCTCGGCCGGTAGGGCTCCGAATCGGATTCGGATTTACCGGATCCGATTCGGAGCCCTGTTTCCCGACCGAATCGTACGCGGGTCCGGCCGAGCGAGTACGATGCAGGCACCCGCGAAAACTCCGACCGACTCGAACGCGGCTTCAACACGCTCCGACCGACTCGCATGGACACGACTCGCACCGCGCTATGGAGACGTTTCCCGGCCGGGTAAGTACGATGCGCGCCGGTGAGCAGTCCGAGCGACTCGCGCCGTCCGGCTCGAAAAAGCTGTCGGAGCCGGACTTTGGGGGTCCGCGTCGGACCCCTGCACGCGTAGGCGCGTGAGTCGCACACAGGGGGACCCATGGGTCCCCCTACCTGTGCGTGTACGGCGCGAACCGCTCCGCCGCGTACACGCTGTAGGGGGCGCCCTTGTCCGCCTCGCACCCATTGAGTCAATGGGAGCCCGCGTACGCGTTGGTACGACAGGCTCCCATTGACTTCATGGGAGTCCGACCGACTCGAGTCCGATGGCATGCGTGCGCATCGTACTCGATCGGTCGGACTGCCCGAGTCCGATTTGGTCGGAATTCTCTCCGGGTCCGGCTCGGTCGGAGAGATTTCCGGCCCGAATCGGAATCGGCCCCTCTGTATGTTTCTTTTTATATCATGCTTAGCTGTAACTCCTACAAGTTCAGAAGGTGCCCCAAGGTTCCTGGGTGCGTTTGGGGTGCTTGGTTGAAAGAGTGTTGTAGTAGCTAGGCCTATGTAGGAAAGTGTAGGTGAAATGCATGAGGTTAGGAGGCAGAGCAGAATCTGTGCAGTGCATGAGCATGGATGTTACATAGAGTTAGCAAGAATCATGTCGAGGAGCAGAAATTTAAGTCCTTGTTTAATTTCAAGTCTGAATCCTCATCTTTAATTGGCTGGTATTCCAGAGTGGCTGGGAAGACCTAGATAAAACTCATTGTTGACAAGAAGGAAATAGTGATAGCTGGTTCGGGGGAACCCTAGATTCTCATCTATGTTTGAGCTGGTCGTATCATTTGTCTAGATCTGGGACTTAGGGTCAGAGCAGAAAAGATGTTTACAGTCACTGACTGCTCAGAGGACTGTGCCCTTAGTTGGTCGCTCACATCTCTAACCTTCAGTTCACACCTGTGCAACAAGGCATTTGTGGCACAACCTATACGAGGAGTGTCTCATTGCACTGGTGTGGACACTGTTGCCATAGAGATGGGTAGAATATCAAATTTCTATTTCAGTGCGAAACACTTTTTGTTGCAGTTTTGTGTAGCGAGAAGTTGGCTCATGGGCATTAGAGCACGCTTTACATGAGCACCAGCCTACATGACAAACTGTTTTTTAGGCACGGGAGATTAACAGAATTGCCCATCATCACAGGATGTCAAGGCAAGGGTGGCACTCGAACCTTTTTCCCCAGTTCCACAATTGGCAGCTTTGGTCAGTAGGTTCTAGTCACCAAATAGAGGATGAGGCCTGCTCCTTTCCCGCCAAGCATTGCACGGCCAGCTTGAACCTCGAACTATAAAATCACAAGAACAATAAAACGTATTTATAAAAATTATAGGTGATATTCTAACCCAACCTAGTCATACTTGCTTTTTACAGTGTTATTTCAACAAAGGGAATTAAGGGCAAACAAAGGCAACAAATATTAAAAGTTTCTAAAATCGCCTTACATTTTCCACTACTACTGTTGAAGATGCACCCTCCGCATAAGGGCAACTGAGTCATTTCCTTTTGCAAAACTACCCTTGCCTTCACAGGAAATTAAACTTTCACTTTTTTTCCTTAAGTGCAACCTTGAACGCTGAAAAGAGGTTAGAAATATACAAGAAAATGACTCAAATGACAAGGAAGATGCATGAAGTATTTAACTTTATTCTCCTCCATTACACTTGCTGAAGATTGTCCTACCTTCTCAAAATGCTTTCTGGAGTCTTTTTCATTATTTTAAAGTGAGAAAGGGAATTTAATTTTTTCTGGGGCATTTTCCAAAAGAGCTTTCAATAGTATTAGAAAGGAAACGAAGGGGGTAGAAACAGTGGCTTAGAAATCACGCATCAACTTTACTTTGAGAACAAAGATTTACACTGCTGTGAACCAGAATTAATTTAAATTGTAAGACATATAATGTTAATAAATACTGAATGCAACAAAAATATTGTATCTGGAGGTTCAACATTTTAGAGGGTTTTCACGTACTCACTCCCTAGTACAACATCTTTTAAAACATTTTTAAGATTACAGGTAAATGTTAATATTTGAACAATGATAATGATCCCCAGGGTTTCTTGTTTTGGAGGGGTCTCCTCACCCTCTAAGCCATACCATTTCATGCCTTGCAGAATGCGTGCAATGGCACGGAATAAGAAATAGTTAAATGATCGGGAAAGCCACTCTGCTTTACCGAGCAGGCCCCTGCAGAATGGGGGGGGACCATTCTGAGCCCATTCTGCAGGGGGGGGTCATTTTGCGTAATGCCACTGGACAAAGTGTATATGTAAACAGGGCCGGACTGGCCGTAGCGGGCACCGGGCGTTTCCCCGGTGGGCCCCCAGGGTGGGGGCCGATTTGGGCCGTTTTTGTTACTGGGGGCCGGCAATATCGGCCCCTTGTAACAAAATCAGCCGAAACCAGCCGTAGCAAACAGCTCGGCCGCACCCCCTCCCCCCTCCAGGGGGGGGCAGCCGAGCAGTTTGCCAGGGCCGGTTTCGGTACCCAGTCCGGCCCTGTATGTAAATGAAGCTTGCTCCATCTTCCTATCCTGAGTGTTGTGGTGCATGCTTGCGGGATGAGTGGTTCCCCCTTGTTCTCTTAATTGGAAGAGTGGGGTGACTGCTTGGATATATGCACCCACACTGTGAACTGACAAAGTGTTAATGAGTAATTAGAAGCACATGCAATGCAGAGATCAGAAGGTCTGCTACAGTGGGGCTGAAGTTGTTCACAACAACATATAAGAGCAGTGCTTTAAATGGGCCGGTACTGTCGGGTACTGAGTACTGGCACTTTTGAATTTTGAGAGGTATTGTACGTGCACTTTTCAAGAGAAACATAATACTTTTAATTGTTGAGTGCCGGTACTTCTCAGAAACAAGCAGGTACTCTGGTACAGAGTACCCGGACTTCTATTTTTCCACTTCAAGCACTGCATAAGAGTCCAATAAAACACCTCGATTGAAATAGCGGGGCTGACTTGGATGTACACTGGCGCAAAAAAAACCTGAATGTCATCAGAGCAGTTGCCACTAGCAATCATAACAAGAAAAACACAAAGGTGAGAGAAAGGGGAAAATCATAAGAAAAACAAACAAAACTTTCATCTCATCAGAGGAATCGACAATGTGCCTTTGGGGCATGGAAACAAATCCTGCTGGATATGAGACTTAGCCTAAGAAGTATACATAGGAAAATTGACACTGACCTCACCCATGAACCACTGCTCATTAGATGAACAAGCATTCGGGGTGAATATGTCAGAGCACCACATTTCAGAGTTGACATATTCTGGCGGTGATAAAGGCCAAAAATGGAGACATCGAGTGGAGGTCAAGAATAAACAGCATTCATATTAGTCTGCCAACACTGGTAAAACTGAGACTCTGCTTATAGAACCTTTTGAAAAAAGCCATCTTTTCCATCATGTTAATTTGGAACAATCTCATCGCTCATTGACAACCAGACTGGTGCCCGGGGCACTTCCAAGGCAGGTATTTGCTTGTATGTTAAACTACAGAGACTGGGAGGTAGTGCTATGGTTGGAGTGGGAGAAACCTGACCTGTGCTCTGTGGTAGCCTCAAACTTCCTTTACCCAGACTTACCTAGACAATGCTTTTTCCAACTAGTTTAAAGGTACTTTTATGGGACAAAGTGTGTGAATATTCAATGACTCCACCCCCCCCTCCCGTGAGGATATTGTTTGTGAAGAAACATGCAGCTGAGAATTCACCTAATCTGTCATGGACAGGGCCAGAGAGTCTAAGGAGTGTATGAGCGACAAGCCCTGAAACTGACTGGTGCGAAATGGTAGATGCAATGAGAAGAGATGTCTGTGTACAGTGAGATCACTGTCTGGTACCCTATAGGCTGTAGTTTTGTGTTTATAGTGACTCAGGAGTAATGTTATCAGATCCATTGCTTGACGAACAGGTCGCCTTCAAATTGGTCCTCAACTCACAAGCATTATTAAAACCAGATGCTTGGGAGGGTAAGGTGCAGCAATATTGGGGATAAGAGCCTAGGATTTGTTAATAGTTTTTCATAAAACATTTGCTCTTTTTTGTTTATTTAAGGATGTTTGTTGTCTGTACTGGTCAGCTTAGCATGTGCTGATACAATGTTCCTAAACCCGCGGGTCTGAGAAGGATGGGAGAACTGTATATTGATCGAAAGAGAGTAGATAGTGAGTGTGGGGTAATAACGGTCGCTTGGCCACCGCCACTTGGGAACTGGTGGTGATGGAAATGGCCTTCTCTGCCACCTCTCCATCCACGCAGAGGAAGGCTAGTGGTGGCTATGATTACGTCAAGTTATTTCTGGAAAAGGAATAGGTCTGGGAAAGGTAGATTCCAATGCACGTTGGGGGAGCAGTGTAGAATTAGAGTGGCGGCAGCATTAGGTTGTTCACAACTCTGTCCTAGCCAGCGGTAAGTATGTCATGATGTAGTAACAAGTGAGAGTGCATCAAGGTCAATTATATGCATTCACACAACTGGCGCAACCTAAGTTATTTACAGATTACCCGTGGGTTGTATGGAAGTGAGTGACTTCATTAGTGAGTATAAATATGAACATAAGGGAGGTTCTGAATGCTTGTGTTGGCATAAGTGCCCTTTAATCAGGTTGCAATGGGCGGGCTTGAAAGCTTGGACTGCATATGAGCACTTAAATGCATTTATCAGCTGGACCAAGCAAGCTCCAGATGAGAACTAAGCATATATATCATGTAGCTGTATGCTCAAAGCATGTGTACACCATTTAGAATGCAGCATAAATATATTGTATTAGGTTTTGAACATTAATGGGGTACCTTTCTGCTCATTGTATGTTCTAGCATAACGTTCCCAATTATGTGCTTCACAAGAAGAGAGTCCTGGGTGTGCAAGCAACTGTGTGCCTACACTCAAAAAAATGCATAAACACACCCACACAAAACATGATAAACACATACACACAACGCGACACGTAGACACACACAAAACTCTACATGCACACACACTCATGCACAAACGCATTACATACTTTGAACTGATGAAATCCAACAATTAATACATGACCTGATACTCTCTTTCTATACAGTATTGCCCCCAGTACAAGCATGCTACTGTGAGGGGCTCTGACCACTTCAGGAGTACATATTGCAGCCAATAAACTCCTTGACAATTCAAAAGACTAAGAAAGAGCAAAACAACCAAACAACAAGATCTTAAAGCACCAAAAACTGACAAGGAGAACAAGAGCCAAAAATTCTGTGAGCTTGTGATGTTGGCAGAACCTTATCGACGGCATTCATTTTGGGGATTTCTGGAACCCGCTCAAAAGAAAATCTTCCTTTGTGCCATACTTCAAGCCTGTTTGTGAGGAAGCACTGAATTTGAATCCTTATGAAAATTATTTTCCAGTTCCCCTTCCTTTAAGTTGCTGATTTGAATATGACTTCACGCTTTCTACTTTTTAATGCTGGATATACCACCCGACACTTTTCTAACTAACCTAGTCTAGAGAACGACATGGCCCAATGCACAGGTGTATTGCAATTTGACCTCAACATTGGCACTGAATGGGCAGTGCAAAAAAAAAAACGTATTTACTGAGAGACTGGTGCATTGTCACCAATGACGGCAAAAGGCAAGTTTTGCACCAGTGAATTTAGGCAAATATCGGTGCAAAATTCAGTGCTTAATTTGTAAAATATTAAGTGCCAGGGCTCTGACCGGGAGGCCACTACAGCTTGCAACACCCATCGCCCTTCTCATCGCTGCCAAAACAACTACTAACCATCTCTCTCGCATGTAAATGCGACAGTTCAGATTATTCCAGGTCCCCAAAGCTAAAGGAATGGCTGGGGAGGCAGGTATTTGCAATTTTAATGTATATTGTATTCCTAAGCAACCGTTGTTCTGCTCATCTCTAAATTAGATGAGCAGCGCCACCATGAGGTAGACTGTTCTATGTATGGTGTTGACAATTAGGTGCCGGTGCCCAGCACCGGGAACCAATTAAGTGCTGGTGCTTAGCACCGGAAAGCCCAGGCTCAAATTAAGCACTGGCAAAATTGCAGTTCACCTGTGCAATTTTAATGTAATCAGGCTTGTGATCTCAAACATTAGTAAACTGCGATTAAAGATAATAATAGACATACAAGTCTGTGCCTCTGCTGGTAATTTGGGGGCAAAGTTTAAAAAGAAAAGCCTGTTTTGAGCAATGTTGCTTTCTTTTTATCCCCTATTAGTATATTTGGAGATTACACATACATTCACTCTTTCAGGCTTTTAAAATGTCCATTAAGAAAGCAATAAAATTACTTTCAGTTTTAAAGTGCAGAAATCACAGCAGACTACAAGATTTAAGCCCATATGGCGTTGTCGAGACGCTTCTAAGGAACCTAAGCAGATACTGTTCTGTTGTCAGTTTCCACATCCACCGACCCACCAAGTTCTAGTGCTTTCTTCACATACCACTGTTTCACCTTGGTAACTCTGGTCTACGAAGAACTTCTTATTTTCTGATGAGCTGGAAAGCCAATGATCTGAGGCTTAGATCACTGTCTCCTTATGCCTCTTATTTAATGGATCTTCATTGATTCCTAACAGTAGGTCAATAGTTGCCTAATTCCTAATTCCCTGGTGTGAGAAGCTGGCCTGGTATATGATGTACACTTATGTAAGTGGACACCTTGCACCGGTCCAGACAACCCTTATGGTGATTTAAGAGGTCTTAGACAACCTCAGAAAGCTAAGTGGTAGCTGTGGAGAGCAGCCTTCAGGCTTAGTCCAGAAGGAGTGTAAAGCAGCTTGTTTTACCAGAATGCAATCTTATAGTATACATTAAGTGAAAAGGAACCACACAAAGTATTTATAAAAAATATGTATTCATTATATAATACTCTCTAACACAAAAAATATCTCTTACCCGGAGATATGAACAATGCACACAATACTTTAGCAAAGAAACACAGTAAATAGCACGAAATACACAGTGGACCCCAGGGGGGGGACCAAACCATATACTAAGAAAGTGGTATAAGAACCACGACTCAGGTCAAGACAATGTTGAGAGGACGTAGAAGTGCTAGGGACCCAAGAAACCACCCAAGGTGAGTAGATAGGGACCCCACGGAGAGCGTGTGCAGTGTGGGAACACGACTGCGTGCTCCGTACAACTCTACGTGTAAGTCGCGGTTGGATTTTTAAAGATAAAGGACCCTTCCCAGTGGACCCTGAAGAAACCCCATGGAAGACAGAAGGTTGGAGAGCCACTCCACCCGTAGATACCCTAGTACCCATGTTACCTTCACCAGGGAAGCTGGTGCATACGTGTGAAGTGGTGTCGGAAACCGCTGTCAAACCCAATGGAGGACTATAGGAAAGTGCCGCTGCTGATGAAGGAGAAAGTGCCCGGTGGAATCTAAAGGTGGATTCTAGATGAGAGGTACCTGCAAGCAGAGGGGACAGAGTCTATGTCACTCAGGAGTGACCAGGAGACTTGGAAGATGAATGCCCTCCGATGTCGGGTGTTGCAGGAGAGTTGACGATGACCTTGACTCTGCAGTTGTGAGGACCAGGCGATGCTGAGGAGGACCAGGAGCCATGCACAAGCTGTCCCACTAAGGATGTCGAGTGCTGAGGAGTCGGTGTCCGGCGGGAGCACCAACAAGCCTTGGAAAATGCAACCAATGCAGGAATTGAAGAAGGAGCAACGTCGGGACCAGCAAGGTCCAGGTGACTCACCACAAGCAGGGGAGTCAGGGCAAGCCCCGAGTAATCAGGGAAGCCCAAGAGAAGCAAAGGTGACCCTCAAATGGACCCACAGGCCGGAGGCAGTGGAGTCGCAAGAGGACCTCAAGCAGCTCACCAAAAGATGCAGGCCACGATGCACACGATGCGGTGTGGCCCAAGATTCTGGTCACTGGGGGTGCTCGAGGTTGGAGCTACTCGGAGCCCAAAGATATTCTTGGAAGGAAGTCAATAAGCCTTTGCAACTGCAAGTTGATGCTGTGCACAGGTGTTCAGTTATTGCAACCCCCACAAGGGATACTGGCCTAAAACTTGGTGAGAGGGCAGGGCAGGCCTCAGAAGCTGTGGAAGACCACCACCTGTGTTGTAGAACCTTTGGAGTCCGGAGGAGCTCAGGATCAGCAGACCGGTGGGCTTAGTTGCGGTGCCTGCGGATGCAGGGAAGTGACTCCTTCACTTCAAGGGAGATTCATTCAGGTGTCTTTGATGCCTACAGGCCTTGGAAGGTTCTTGTATGGTGCACAGGCACAGACGATGCAGCAGACTGAAAGGGGGATGAAGTTGAGCCCAAACGAAGCCCAGCGAAGTCCAGAGTGCCCAGACGGTAGAAGAAGAAGTGGTGATTTGAATCTTATCCCACGATAAATCTAGGGACCTACACCCAGGTAAGCCCTTAAGTACCCTAGGGAAAAGGGATGGGAAGATTCAGGGGACCCTCCCAGGGGAGGATCTGGACAGGGGGGAGGTTACTCCCATGTCCTTTGTCCAGTTTCGCGCCAGAGAGGGAGTCAACGGCTCCCATGGCTGGTTTGAACTGGACTATGCCTTAAGACAACAAAATTTCCATTGTGTGCCGTGTATTAATTATTACATTAAGCAGTGTACACTGAACCAAGTCCACTCGATACAAACAAAGTGAGAAACGAATAATTGATATCTATAGATTCTAATCTATTATAAAACAAATTTATTGCATTTTTTCAAAATTTCTTTTATGAAAATTATAAATGTCATTTAATCAATGTTAATGAAATGGATTCCGCAATAGTGGATTTGGAAAGTTTTTAAAGATTTGTTTTTAAGTGAAGTAAAATATTCTATATGCATGCAAGTGGATTTTATGCAAATATATGTTCTGAGAATATGCTTAGATCTAGATATTAGGAATTGTTTGTCTAGATAACCTAATTGATTGTATTTTTGAATGTATTTTTAAATGTATAATTTTCTGGCATTGTTCCAGACTTTCAACGCTTTTGAGAGGTATGAAGAAAATCAACAGCAAAATATGTTGCCATGTTTTGGCTGTTCTCACCCTGATTCTCTCTATGTGAACCTCACAAATCATGGCAAAGCCCAGTCTGTATTCAAAGTTGTAGTTCAGCATAAAAGAGAACTTACGGAGAAATATATGACCCCTCTGGAAATAAGAAAACTGATCATCTTCCACTTCTGGATCCTTACAGTGGATGTGTCATGGTATCATTCCCTGCCTTGGTATGACCTGGCCTTATATTTATATTTTTGATTGAAGCCTGTTTCTTTATGAGTGTAGAAACATTTTTGTGCGTCGATATTTTGACTGACTATTCAGGAAAGTGTATGTGTTTTTTTCCCAAAGTAGTATATTGCATTAACTTTATTTTCTGGAATGGTTGGGAGGACGATACGACTGGATTGCTGAGTTCTTGTGCACGGTCATAGCTATAATTGCAGAAGAAGGTGCACTTCCTCCGTGCTCCCAGTGTGTGATGGGCCTCCAGCACCTTAGGTGTGACTTTTACTACCCAACTGAAAGGCTTGCTTGCATTATGTTCCATGGCTCCTTGCTATGCCACAGCAATCAGTCCAATAGTGGTCTATTAGAGATACATCAGAGATGCATTCCTCCTAGTGGCAGTGCACCTGGTGCAATAAAAGTGCTCACAGATGGTAAATGTGGGGAACAGATTCCACTGCAGCAATGGCTGCTCAGGCAACTGGAGGTCTGGCACTACCTGGCAGTCATCCATCCTGCCCCCTCACCTGCCCTCCTTGTCTCTGAAAAGCTCCCCAGCTAACCTCTCTGCACCCAGGCCCAAACTGCACCAAGCACTTTTACTCTCTAGCACCTTATATTGCTCCACTCAGCTGCATTACACTGGCATGTGCTCTACGGTGTGCTGTCACTCTCTCTGTCACCTCTTACCAGTGGTAACTGAAAAGTGTAGCTTTTGTTGCACTATTTACTGTCACTCACAAACTCTTTCCGAGAAGTGCATATCAGTGGCACACAGACACCGCATGCTGTGCAAACAACACTAAAAATACAACACTCGGCGTGCATTACATGCCAGCGGTCTCCTCTGATTGCGGATAGCTCGGTTGCCAAAGACATGCAGCAGTGTACAATCCAGACAGCACAGAGCTGTGCTGCAGCGAACTAGCTGGATGGCTAAAGGACACGTGGTGCCCCTTAGCACTGCAGACAGCCCACAGTGCTAAGAAGTCAAAGTAAAACAGGGGTTATGCAAGTACCATCATAAAGGATTGCACAATCTTGTCCTTGGGTGTTGATTTTGATTCCACGTATGATTTTCTTTTCTCTGAGCTGGTGATTAGCAGTGGTGTGGCAACTGATTCTTTTTCAACCTGCACATTCTCCAGGAAGATGTCATCATTTCTTCTTGGCGTCTGTAACAAGAGCCCTTCATGGGGGTAAAAGGAGGCGACATGAATCTGAATGCAGTAGGCCAGGCCATTTCGTGGTACTGGGAGCAGGTTTTTTCTGGGCCTGGTGTCGATAATTAAACTTCAAATTCAACAAAAGCACTTAAACTGGGAACATGTTTGACTGTATATTTTTCAGTATTACCGAATGTGGTTGCACAATATTGAGAGAAACACGACTGAAGTTGATAATCTATCGTTCTATCTTCCTAAATAACATTGTATAAAGTTGTATATTTCCATGTTTTGAAGCGCACCAGTGCTAAAATCCTAAAGTAAAAGTTCTCAGTGTCTACATAACAAGTCCCTCAGTAATTGTGGGTTGGTGGCAGATGGACATCGAATAGATCAGGAAATGTTATTCTCAACTGGTTTCAAAGTCATTATTCAGGGCAGACACATGGAGGGAATGGAATAACACCCAGAGGGTGCTCTCCCATAGCACGTCAAATTTAGAGGTGCATATTTCATAAAATGCTGGTTGCGGCTCAACGTTTTCAGTGTTGAGCCATTCTTTGTGACCAGGGCCACTAAAGAGACCCACAGGTTCCAAACAGTTACTAGAGGAAGCAGGGGTTTATGGTTAGGGCCCTATCACATCTTTCAAAATCAACATCTAAGTAACTGTCTGTCATAGAGCGATGGGCAGTTCTTTTAAAAGTGCAACCTCCCTCAGCCAATCTGTGTTCTCATGTCAGGTTGGAAGGAAGGCAATACGGGTTACAACAAATTTGGGAGGTTTGTTGGGCAGTGCAGGCCCACCAACAGGCAGAATCCTTTGATGGTTCTAGCCTGTTCTTAACCGGCTGGCCATCACATTCCTCTGCAGCTCGTTCAGATTCAGCCTGCTGAGTTACAGGACTACAGGGCTTTGGGCAGGCTCTTCCACATGAGTAATTCTCCATGCCGGCTTCATTCAGATGGGCTTTGCTCTTGTATTTTGGGTTAAAGCATCTTCCCTCTTCTCCATTGCAGTCTATCTTACAATCTTCCAAGAAGAGCACAGCAGCATGGCTCTTTACGATTTTACATCTGTTCCAGGGTGTCAGGAGAAAAACCAACATGAAATCTTTTCCCCTTTTGGTGGAGCTGGGACATAGAGAGTTATTTCAGATTTCAAAGCTAATACAAGAACTATCCATGGGGGGCTTCCATCCAAACAATGCAGCACCCTGAGGTTTCCATCACCACAATGCAATATACATGCATAACAAGATGGCAGAAGTGGCGAATCGAATATAAAAATAATTGAATTTCGCCAGTTGATAAAAACGGCATAAAAAGTATTCTACATAGAATAAAATCATAATATGCATTTAAAACAGGACTACAAAGGAGAATACAAGTAAAGCTATAAAATAGTTAAAACATAGTACAAAAGGAACAGGGTTTGCAATTTGATAATTACAAATAGCGCTTGCGTCTCTTTATAGCACATTGAAGAAACAGAGCCAACCAGTAGCAGGTAAACGGATCAGTCAGCTGTTTTTAAAGATAAAGGGCTGGTCGACATTGCCTCAGCCCATATGTACGCAGGATTGGGCAAACAAATCTCTTCCTCTCCTCGCTATAAAATTTACAAAAAAATATCAAGTGAAGATCACATTGAATAGATGAGAGGAGTCGCATGGGCAGAGGGACAAGGCGTTCATGGAATACGTATTGGCAGGATAGCCAAGCATTAGGGGTATATAATTCATTTGAAACCTCGTTAACACAAATCTATGGTAATGGTTAGTCACAAAGGATAAATGGTTAAGGCCAGGTGAGTTTATTTTGGGGTCTAAATGGTATTGTCTCACCCTTAGTTTAGAACAGTTGGCTTCCCATCTCATTTCTCGCTGTTTTATAATTAAGAGTTTTTTTCAATTCAAGCCTAGAGATGGTGGTACAAGTCATTGGGTCGTCAAATAGCTTGGGGAAGCCAGTAGTTTACAGACTGTTCTTAACAAATTGCAACCATTTTATTCTGCGTGAGCCATCAAGCTTTAAACAATCCAATAGGATTTCCTGCGTTAACTTCAGAGTTTCCCTCCTCCATACTGAGTGCCACAAAAGGGAGGGGGCAATATAAATCTGGTCCGAGAAATAAGGGACATCTAATTCAATATGGCAGTTGAAGGAGGAGCAGGATTGGGGATCGCCTAGCAAACGTTTCCAGAATTTGTTCTCTATTGCTTGGAGACTAGATACAGACGCTACTCCCCACACTGCTGCTCCATATGTTGCAACTGAGACTGTTTTCGCTTCATATATCTTTTTTATGGTATCTATCTGTTTAGACCCCAGTTTCTTAATGAAGCTAAAAATTGCCCCTATGCTCCTTTCCATCATAAGGCCTCTATTAGCCACCATACTGTGCCATGTATTTTTTTAATCAAAAAGTACCCCTAGGTAAGAGAATGATTCAACTACTTTCAATTTCCTCCCTTCTAAGTTCCAGTTGGGTGGTTTTCTCGATCTAGCTCCTGCCACAAGCACAAACGACTTGGTTTCATTGACTTTCAGATCTAAATTATTCATGAATCTTGCATAGGTGTCTATAAGTGTCTGCAACGCATTACCTGTCTGGGCCAGCAATACCGCATCATCTGCATAAAGGAGCAGTGGCACAGGAGCAGAATTAATAATGGAAACGTCGGTGGTGGACCCCTCCAATGCAGCCTCCACACCATTTGTGTAGAGGGAGAACAGAAAAGGGGCTTTGCTCTTGTATTTTGGGTTAAAGCATCTTCCCTCTTCTCCACTGCACTCTATCTTACAATCTTCCAAGAAGAGCACAGCAGCAAGGCTCTTTAAGATTTTACATCTGTTCCCAGTGTCAGGAGAAAAACCAACATGAAATCTTTTCCCCTTATGGTGGAGCTGGGACATAGAGAGTTATTTCTGATTTCAAAGCTAATACAAGAACTATCCATGGGGGGCTTCCATCCAAACAATGCATCACCCTGAGGTTTCCATCACCACAATGCAAAATACATGCATACAAGATGGCAGAAGTGGCAACAAGACATGGACTCCAGAGGCCAATGGAATTAAATTAACACATATGGTCGTCTTTCCCACTTGCCTGTGTGGTTTTCATCTTCCGGTAGCAAGTTCCAAAGTAATGGGATGTGTTTTCCCAGTCATCTATCCCATAATCCCAGTTGGTTGAATCTATTGTCTATCAGTAAGATAACACTTGAAGATCTCTGGTTCTAACCAGTTTGCACGTTGTGGTCAGGTGATGGTGGGATGCTGAGCCCGGTGAGAAGAAAGCTTGATGTAAGATTATTTAGATGTTACATTTCTTCTGTGCCTCAATAGTCAGAAAGTAAGCTGTTCATGATCATGCAAAGGCAGATCCAAACTTGGCCTGGCTGCTTTATCTTTTATTGACTGTAGTTTTCAGAGGGTGGGTTGTTGAGTTAAAGGGATTCCCACTATTAAAGGTGAGATGGAATGATTGCTAGAATTAGTGCCCTTCCAGGTTTCAGTTAAGAACACTCTGATGTTGCTCACCAATCTGAAATGGTGCCAACAGGTTTTCAAAATGTGAGGAAAGGACTTTGGGTATGAGGCTACTAGAGTGGGTTATCGAATGGGGAGAAGTCACAGCAATTAGAATCATAATTTTCCCATTTAAGTGCCGGACAATTATTTTTCACCCCTGTCTGATTGGTCTCAAAGCAAGAATAGTCTGATCATGGTCAGCAAAGAGTTGTTCCTATAGTTTCAACATCCTCATTACCTAATACTCATGACCTTCAACAAGCTATGAAATAGCTTTAGACATCATCAAACAAAATGTAGGTTTGGCAATATTATACTTATTCACAATTATAATTACCACAATTCCAGAAACGAATCAACCTTGAGCCTCTACTGACTGGAAATTTCGATCTGTTCTTCAATAATTTATCATGTAGGGCAACATTCCTAGACTAGTTGTAGGCGGATATTTACAAATCATATTGACAGACGTCTATCCACACCTTGCACCCTCCAGCAGAAAGGGTCTGTCCTTTATTCTTGTTTTTAATGCGAATTCTGGTGCTAGTATTTGTGATTTACATGTTATATATCTGACACTGTATGCACCAGAATCCATAAAACAAAACATGATTGGATAAGCTCACACTGGAACTGGGAACATTTAAGAGATCTACATTTTCACTATTATCCTGGTATGCTTGGGCTGTCCAAATGTAGCATATATGGTGACAAAGAAAATAATGCTAATAGTGGCTGTGCTGTGTGTATATTGTATGCATGAAGGAGGAGTGTACTGCTGCTGTCTGTGCTGTGTATGGTATCTATATGTGAGGCAAGCTTTCAGTCCTGCAAATCATGCTGTGTCTGTTCAGCATGCATGAGTGAATCCTTCTCTGTTGTCACCTGTGTTGTACATGTTCTGGTTGTGAGAGGGTAATTTTTAGGTCTCACCTAAGACAGAGCATGAGCCTTTGCTTGTGAGACATTTTGTTAACTAAAAGAACTTGGAGCAGCCCATTCCATACCATTCGTTGGCTCCATTGTTACTCTTATACTGGCATCCTGATTGGTTAACGTGTGCCGGTTTTATTTTCTCTTTGTTCGTTTCTCCCTCCCTGGAGCATAAATTAAGTACTGATTGCTTTTTTTTGGTTAGTGTCCTTCTGCCGCACATGCTGGGATTGAGTTCCTTTTTAGGTCGAGCCTAGCAGCGTGCATGTGCTGCTCTGAGAGGAATGCTGTATTCACTTCTATGGGCTTTGGCCACGCCCTCGCTGCCGATTGTTACAGTGTGTGTCGCTCAGAAAAGCTCTCTTCTCTATGGTTTCTTCTGGGTATATATCCATAGTGTTTGTGCACTCTTTGCATACAGCGGTTGATTTTATTTTTAAGGCAGTTACTAGTAACAAATATAACCAGCACTTTACCCACAGTTTTTTTCCCCATGCTGGGATTGAGGTCCTTTTTGGGTCGAGCCTAGCAGCGCGCATGTGCTGCTCTGAGAGGCATGCTGTATTCACTTCTATGGGCTTTGGCCATGGCCTCGCTGCAGATTGTTAAAGTGTGTATCGTTCAGAAAAGCTTTCTTCTCTATGGTTTCTTCTGGGTATATATCCATAGTGTTTGTGCACTCTTTGCATACAGCGGTTGATTTTTTTTTTTAAGGCAGTTAGTAGTAACAAATATAACCAGCGCTTTACTCACAGTTATTTTCCCCAGGATGTGTATGTGACTCGTTAACAGAAAATAAAGACGCAGAAACTCTTAAATCCACAAGCAAGAATGTTTTATTTATTTGTATATGTTTGGTTACAATGCACATCTTTGGTCCACTCGTAATCAATCCAACCGATCACATGGCTTTATCTGCCTCACCACAGTGTAAGGGCCTTCTAAATATGATGAACCCCACTCCCCTCCCCTTACCCCACTCATCTCACACCACCCACCTCCCTACAGTGTTCATTTCTCCTGCTCTGCCACTGGCAGCAGCCTCGCCCCTCTCCTTCTCTCTCTCTTTCTTCCTCTTATTCCCTCTCTTTCTGTCTCTGTCTTGCTCCTCCTCACTTGCTGAAAACTGTGACTTCAACAAACGGCTTCCTTTCTTTTCCTTTACTTGTTCCCCTGTGAAATGGATCCAATAAGGAAAGAAACATTTTTGCTGCAAATGCCATCTTCTTTTCTGACATTTTTCTATTCCAACGTGCATCCTCAGGACGGACAGAAAAAAGAGGTACAAAATACGAAAAATAAATAAAAATCTAAATAAAGCAAGGCAGAGTGGTCACAAAGTGGCCAGATTGATTTTATTCGCACCCACACAAATTAACGCCACTTTACAGAGTTTGCCAGTGAAGCGCTACTTTCATTTTCTCGTCTTTCTTTGAACAACACTGTTTTTCTTGGGTGGGGAAGTTCACCATTCCTGGAGGTACTGCAATACCTGGTTGATGCGTAGAGTGGAAAACATTTAATGTGATCCTTTCCCTTATTTTAATTTATAAAATGTGTACCACGGCTCTGTGTTCAGGGATGTGGTCATTTTAAACCATACTGCTTACGTTTTGTAAGGATATAAGCAATGGATATTGAAATGAATCCCTTCCGGGCCCTGTAGTCATGTCCTTAACTTTTTAGGCAAAAATACTCATTGATTTCTGAATAATAAATGTAAAAGCATTAAGGTAACCATGTTGTTCCTGCTTGCATTTCACATGCTTTACTTAATCTTGCATTCCCTATGAGTGTTTGCTTTTTCCAGTATGTTGTTACTTTTTTTCCAGGCAGCATATTACTCTTGTCTCCCTTCCCTCATAGCCTATTTCCCATTCTCTGGTTCTCCAGCGTCACATGGTCATACGAGTAGCAATGGCGCTATGCAAATATGATCAATCCACTGCAAAAAAAAAAAAAGTAAAACATTGTCATTTCAATGTCAAGAGCTCTAACTTTCACAAATGTGAGACCAATTACATTGCAAATGCTTGTTTTTCTTTCTTCATCCCTGTCAATTTTGTTGTTGCTTGTTCCCCCATTCCTCCCACCCACATCATTCTTTGCCTGTTGTTACTTGCTCACCTCCCCATGCGTTGTTTCTTCCCCTCACCCTCTTGCGTAGTTGCTTGCCTGTTGTTTTTGTTTGCTCCGCCCCTTCCACATCATTGCTTGCCCATTGTTCCTTCCCAACCTCTTCCATTGTTGCTTGCCCTGTGACACCCTCCTTCATCCCCTCACACCCCTTCTTACGTGTTGTTGCATCCTCCTTCCCACCCACAATTCCACCTACCTCTCACCACTCTCACACCTCCCATCTGTTGTTGCTTGCCCCTCTTGCCACAAAAAAAAGCTCTTGTGTACATAAGAGCTTTTTGGCCCTATCAGTGTGATTTTGCTATGTTGTACAGCAGCATGGCTGCTATACAGCATGGTTGAAAGCAAATCAAGCAATGGGAAAGCCAGTAGGTCTTGCCATTGCAAGAGCTATTGGCTTTACTAATATGTTTTAGCCATGTTGTACACCAACGTGGCTGCTGTTCAGCATGGCTAAAAGTTAGTAGAATAAAGGAGAGTGAGTGGAGTGTCATAAAGTGGAGTAGAGTGGAGTGTTATGGAGTGGCGTAGAGAGTCGTGAAGTGGCATAGAGTGGCGTGGAGTGGCGTTGAGTCGAGTAGAGATGAGTGGCATGCAGTGGAATAGAGTGCACTGGTGTAGAGTGTTGTGGAGTGTCATGGAGGGAGTAGAGTGTCTTAGAGTGGAGTAGAGTTGAATAGTGTAGAGTGGAGTAGAGTGTCAGACTAGAGTACAGTGTTGTAGAGTGGACTGGCATAGAGTGTCGTGGAGTAGTGTAGAGCAGAGTGGAGTGGCGTAGAGGGTGTTGTGGAGTACAGTGTTGTAGAGTAGAATGATGTAGAACAGAGCAGATTGTCATAGAGTGGAATGGCATATAGTGGAGTAAAGTGTTGCAGAGTAGAGTGGCATAGAGTAGAGTGGAGTGGCACAGAGTTTCAGAGTGGAGAGACATACAGTGGAATGGAGTGGCATAGAGTGGAGCTGTGGAGTGCAGTAGTGTGTTGTGTGTTGTGGAATAGAATGGAGTACAGTGGCAGGGAGTGGCATAGAGGGAGTTGCACAGAGCGGAGTAGGTTCGTAGAGTGGCATAGAGTGGAGCAGAGTGTTGTAGAGTGGAGTGGCATAGAGTGGAGCTGAGTTTAATGAAGTAGAGCGTCAGTGTGGAGTATTGTGCCTTAGAGTGGAGTAGAGTAGGCTAGAGTGAAGTGACATAAATTACAGTGGTGCAGAGCAGATTGGCATTGAGTGCATTGGTTCTGAGTAAAGTGGTGTTGAATCCATTGGTGTAGAGTTCAGTGATGCACAGTAAAGTGGTGCAGAGTAGATTTCAGTTAGAGAGTGCAATAGCATAGAGTGGAGTGGCACAGAGTAGAGTAGAGAGCCGTTGAGTGCAGTGGCGTAGAGTAGATTGTTTCAAAGTCAAGTGAAGTAGCATAGAGTGGAGTGGTGCAGGGTAGAGTGGAGTGGTGCAGAGTAGAGTGAAGTGGTGTAGAGTAGAGTGGCGTAGAGGGCAGTGGCATGGAGTAGAGTGGTGTAGAGTGCAGTGGTAAAGAATAGTTTAGAGTGGCATAGAGTGGAGTGATGTGGAGTAAAGTGTCGTAATGTGTAGTGGCGTAGACTGCATTGGTGCAGAATGGTGTGGAGTTGAATGCTGCAGAGTAGAGTGCAGTGGCATAGAGTGCAGTGGCAAAGAGCGCAGTGGTGCATAGTAGGTTAGAGTGGTGTAGAGTGGATTGGTGTAGAGTAAAGTGGGGTAGAGTGTATTAGAGTGGTGCAGAGTAGAGTGCAGTGGCACAGAGTGCAGTGGTGCAGAGTAGAGTGGCGTAGAGTTCAGTGGCAGAGAGCGCAGTGTTGCAGAGCACAGTCTCGTAGAGTGCAGTGGTGAAGAGTAGAGTGGTGTAGAGTGCATTAGTGTACAGTGCAGTGGTGTAGAGTGCAAAGGTGTAGAGTAGAGTGGCATAGAGCTCAGTCGCTTAGAGTAGAGTAGAGCATAGTGACGTATAGTACAGTGTAGAGAATAGTGACGTATAGTACAGTGGCTTAGAGTGTATCGGTTTTGAGTAAAGTGGCATAGAGTGCACTATTGTAGAGTGCAGTGGCATAGCGTGCAGTGGTGTAGAGTGCACCAGCGTGGAGTTGAGTGGTGCAGGGTAGATTGTAGTGGTGTAGAGTGGAATGGCACAGAGTGGAATGGAGTGGAGTAGAGCGCAGTGGTGTGCAGTAGATTAGAGTGGCTTAGAGTAGATTGGTGTAGAGTGCAGTGTTAAAGCGTGCAGTGGTGCATAGAAGAGAAGTGTGGGGTAAAGTTCATTGCATAGAGTAGAGTGGTGCAGAGTAGAGAGGTGTTAAAGATGCAGTGTAGAGTGGCATGGAGTGGCGTAGTGTGGAATGGTGCAAAGCAGAGTGCAGTGGCATGGAGCGGGGGGAGAGTAGCGTGGAGTGGGGTAAAGTGGAGTATACATGGTGTGGTAGCGCACTGCCATTACAGATAGCACATCTTCAATTGAAATAACCACTACATTTGCACAGACATACAGTTTTACTGATAAAAGTATACAGCACACAAACGATAATGTGTGAAAATGTCATCACCTAGTGTATTGATTTGTTTTGATCACATTAAAATATTTGTGTCCACCACACTTCAGAATTACCCAAAAATTTGCTTAATTTGTGCTTTTCATATTCTGAAAAATCTGTACAGTTCATTTACAGACATTTAAATTTTGTTTTGTGCTAGAAAAACAACATTTTACAGAACACCCCGAGTAGCCAGCATGATTGTCACACAAATCCTCCCATTTTGAAGGCAGAGAAAGAAAAGTAAACACCAAGCTACCTGGATGACAGAGCCTGACAATTGACCTCTGTCATTGAATGTACAACAAATGTGAGAACGAGATGTCAAGGCCTGTTGACAGAAATTCAGTGCCGGTGGAAGAATACAGTAAACAGGATTTGGGCAAGGGAATGGATGAACTCCAGCTGGACAGCCTGAAAAAACATAATTCCAGCAAATAGCAGGTAAATGTGAGGTAAAAACCACAAAGCCATTTGTAAGCATTGGGCGGACTGCATTCCCAGGGAAGCTTTCTGAATGTCCCCAAGATGTAATTAGCAAACCAGACAAGCAGCGCTGTCTGGTAGGCTTCAACCTAAAAAAGCACAACGATGAGGCCAGCACTGACCATGTCAGACAGCTTTTTTTTTCTTTCAGCCATGCTGCACGGCAGTCACACTTCTGGACAACATAGCTAAAAAAAAACATAGCCAATAGATCTTGCATAGGTGAGAACTAATGGCTTTGCCATGCTTGCCCCCTGATGCTGGCTGTATGTTGCCCCTTCTGTATGAGCGAACTGTTAACTGTTTTGAGCTGTATGTTCATTGTTTTTTATGTTAAAGGGAATCTGACACTACGGCTGCTAATGTGTATTTTTCCCATGTGTGAACGTGTGTGTCCATGTTCGTATGTGGCATGTGAGTTTGTGTGTCAGTGTGTGTGAGGGAAGCTTGCATTCCCCTTTCAATGTTCTACTTATCCCTCCATATGAGGGAAGCCTATACTGCAGGCTCTGGAATTCTTAAGACCAAACTTGTTAAAGTATTTTGATGAGCTCTTTTAACTAACTGAGCAAACCTGCAGGAAATGAACTGAAGTGGAAAAGAGGAAGTGTTGCTTGCAGTGCCTGATTTTATTCTGGCACAGCATCACAGCCTCTCGGGCAGTTCAGAGACTCATGCCGCACTTTCAGTTAACAACCACCCTATTGCCCGAAGGTTGTTCCTGCATAGTGTGGTGTCCATAAATGGTTGTGACACATTCATGTCATTACTCCTTGAGGAAGGGAGGTATCCAACACACCCAAACTATCAGCGCTTCGCCCCATCAACATAGTATACTTTTCAAAAGCTTTCACTGGCATAAACTGCACCAGATAGCTGTGTGAGGATAACCTGCATGGCTGCTGCTGTGGTCTAGGCTGTATCTATACTCAGGGCTACAGGAATCATGTGATTCAGCAGCCACAGTATTTTTTGCATAATTTTCGATTTTCTGCATTTTCCACATTAGTCATCATCTGCTGCATAATTTGTAGCTTTTAACAAAAAAAATGTTTCTAGCTTAAATGGATCAAAAGTTTCTAAAAACGCAGCGATATGTGCTGCTACGCAGTGGAAGGCCTTTTGCAAAGGTTGACTATTCACTTTTTAGCACCTATTGTGCATTGGAGTGTTAAAGTTGTACTAATGAGGTAAAACCTTTGCTATAACAGTGTTAACATGGGTAAAACTTCAAAATAATGAAGTAGTTCTGTCACAAAATGTGCCTCATTAAGCCATATAATTTGTTTTTCTCGCTGCATAATTTAGTGAACTCAGCCACATAATTGTGTCCTCTCCTGCTGCATAATTCCAGTGTTTATGCCCATAATGCATGCAGAGCCAGCTGAAGAGGATAAGGGCTCCATTCAGAATTATGTATTAGGAACCCCAGCCCTTTATGAGGGATCAGTAAATTGAGTGACATTAAATTGGGTAATAGTTACACCTGCTAGTTCCAGGGCATAAACATAGCAGAAGTGAGGTACGAGAGCCCTATAAAAAGCAGGTTATCATTATCAAGAAGCCTCCCTTTTCATCCCCACCAAATCTAAACTGCTCTCTTGTTAAAAAATACCTGGGCATCTTATGCTCTTGATTCAATATGCCGAAGAATGCATGCATGTCCAGTATATTGTGCCTCGAATGCATAAAGGGCCTGCTTTCCTTGCCCTTCTTTCTCTCCTCTGTTGCCCTTCTGATGGCTCTTTCCTCTACTTGGTCTCTTCTTCCCCGTCTCTCTCATTTCTAGTGTCATGTTTCTCTGTCCCATTGTCTTTTTCCTTTTTCTTTCTCTGTCTTTTTACTTTCTTCGACAGTCTGGTCTGTCACAGTTCTGCTGCTTTGTCTATGTCCTCTCAGTTGCTCTGTCTCTCTCCTCTTATCTCCCATGCCATGTTTTCTCTTCTCTCTCACGTTTCCAATGACCACGTCCCCTCGCCTTTCTCTCTCTAAGTTGTGTCTTTCACCTCTACCTCTCTCTGTCATGCATCTTCCTACCCACTGTCTGAATTCTCTTGCAGGATATCACTTCCCCTTTCCTCTTTCATGCATTTCTCTCCCCCTCGGACCCGCCTCCCTCTCATTACGATCTTTCTTCTCTACCTTCAGCCACTCTCTGGGCTCTATCACCTCTTATCCGTGCCTCTCTCTCTCTCCTTTCTGCCTCCCCCTCTCTCTTTCTCTCTCCCTCTCCTAGCAGAACAGGCTGAGGAGGAGGAGGGATTCTAACCTTCGCCCATCCCGCCTCAAAGTTCTACTCCCCGCAGCAGGTCCGGGGCCCACCGATGCTGCCTGCTTGTCATCTATGCTAATACTGCTGGTGTGCGTGTTGGTGAGGCTTTAGAAAACATTTTCACTATGCTCAAGCTGGAACTGTTAGTTTTGTTAATGCTCATTTTCTAAGATGCAGTATTGAATCCTTCAAGGTGCCTTTCAAATCGTCCATGCCTCTAGCACCCACCAATAAACTCACACTGTTGCTGGGACCATGTTAGCAGGTCTTCCCTGTGAACTCTCTGTAGCAGTGATAAAAAAGATAAATTCCACTGGGCCCTGACGCTACCAAGCAGGGAAGGTGTTGGCACGTAGAGGAGAATTTCGCTCAAATATCTGGTTAAATATGTCCATGTTACACCACACACTAGCAGCCACAAGTCACAATGGATGCGCTTTCGGCCATTTGATATTCAAAGGGACTAGAGAGCTTTGGAAGAGACATGCCCTAAGTACAAGAGAGGGTTGTCTTTCTAATGTAAACACCATTATCATTGGCGAATCAATTAGCTCCTCGCGCTGAGGGGAAGGCTCGAGCCGGGCCTCCGAGCGGCTATTGTCAGTGCGGCCTGTTTGCTTTAATTAAGAGGAGACAGAGTGGATTACTGTCTCGGTCTGCGGCGAAGGGAAGGCTCCGAAAATTAGCCTCCACCTCAGCGAGCAACAAAGCACTGGCAAGAGGCGGCCCCGGCCCGGGCACGGCCTAAACAAATTACTTGGTAATCTGCGGCTGGCCTTTTGGTTTGTGAGGGGAGAGGGGGCGAGATGGCAAGATGCCAATCATGGAAGAATCCTTGACTACAATGGATTCAGAGATTCAACACGGGGAGGAAATCTGTATTTATGACACATATTATTATAGCACCTAGAAACAACAGTGACGGTGAACTAGTGCGCCGCAGCCGTTGATATTTGTTTACTTTTTGTAGTTAAATTTGGGATGTTTCCAGACAGGCTGGCGCCAGAAGAGCTGGAGTGGGGAAAGTGAATATGCTTTTAGAAGTACCTGCCTCTCGAGAAACCCTTCCTTTCCCTCTGGAGACGCGGAACATAAAGGGAAGGGCTAGGGCATTGCAGCACAGCTTTGTGTTGCAAATCTAATGGGATTCTTCCGGCGTCAAATTTGCTTAATGGGCACTGGGCATATGGATATGCAGTTTACTGCTGTGGTTAATTGCTTCAGTCACCCTATGACCCATCCTTGGCCTGCTATTGAGTAGATTACGTTATCAGCTGGCTGACTCCCAGTGGGCCTTCCCATAGAAAACCATGGAGATCCGTCCTGCTGCTGATGGAAACCACCCACTCGGGGCCACACATGCTAAGCAATGTTGTCTACAAAGACATCATCGCTGCCAATCCCCTGACCACTCTTTGCACACTGGCACTGCTCACTTCTATACCAACGAATCATCCCATCTGCACTTGCAGTTTGCAGGGCATGAAAAAAGGGCCTAGCACCACTGCTATAAAGTCAGTCTGGGCGGTGAACTCCGCTCCGCTCGCGGAGTTTGCAGGGGTTTTCTGCACTCCGCGTTACGCGGAGCTCGCAAGTTCCCAAAAACTGCGCTTCGCGTAGCAGAGTTTTTTTCCTCGCTCGCATTCGTCAACGTCAAGTTGGCGAGTGTGAGCAAGGAAAATCCACCTCCCAGCGAGATTTTTCCTCGTTCGCTATCGTCAGCATCAAGTTGGCCAGCGCGAGCATGGAAAATCAACCTCCCTGCGAGATTTCTCAACGCGGGCGGTCAGATTTCTCATTGCGAGTGGTGGCGTATGCTCGCGACAGCTCGCGTTGAGAAACCCTCCGTTCGCGTTGAGAAAGCTGCTGCTCGAGTAAAAATGTACTCGAGCGGCAGAAAGGAAGCAGCGCCCACTTGTGCTGTGCTGGTGCCGTTCGCAATGATTGCACAGTGTGGACAAGCACCTGGCACTGAAAATCACCGCGAACGGCATTTATCTAACGCACATATCACTCGCGGAGCTTCACGAAGCGCGGCAGAGTTTTTTTTGCAGTTTGCGGAGTTCTGCTTAGCGGAACTCCGCCCAGGCTTACTATAAAGTAGAGCAAGTACAGATCTTACACGTCAGACCCTCGACTCATGGTGCATAAGTTACAATCACCAAGTACATGATCACTGCAAACCACTGCACCGACTAATCAAAACAGGCAGTGACATTGGCAACCGTTTTCGCTTTTGTTTAGTGAAAAGTTGTGTCATGCTTAATTAAAACACTGAATAGGTATCAAACTGCCTCTTTCTCTGAAGGGCCAGGACTTGGTGAGAAAAGATGCCACTGGTGCAAAGGAACAATCCAGAGCCCGAGACCAGATGCTTTGTAGAAAATGCATTTTGTGTTGGACTTATTTGATAAATTTAATTCAGAGTAAAAGTTACAAAAACACACTTCCAAAATCTGTAAAATTAATGAAGAACTTGTGGCATATAAATTATGACATCCTGTTCTCCATGTTGGGCACCACTGCCTGCATCTCAGTTAGTGCATACCATGTTCAGCTAGAAATCAGTCCCATTTTTTAAAACAATTACCTCCACTCCACTCTCAGAGAACAAATCCAATATTGAAATGATTGTTCTGATTTTGAGTGCTCCTATTCTGGGAGTTAGTCATGAGCAATCATGACAAATCCTGGCACTATAGACCCGGCCCATCGCCTCTTAACCCATGAGATGTGGGTGGTGCACTCTGTAGAACCTAAAACCAGCCATGGAAGAAACATGTCACATGGAACTAATGAATTTCTCAGTCAAATCCCCCGAAATTATTTGAAACAAATGCTATCTGATTTTCTCTTATATGCTATGATAACATAACACCTATTAATTGGGCTTCTGTTGGGCTTGTCATCATTCAAATCCTCATTATGGGAACTGGGACGATGACAGGAGCGAGGATGATGGGGGAAGATTCAGAGATTGGCAGTTGCTGCCAGATGCTCCGTGTCAGAGGTTTGTGGTGAAATAAACTTCTTGAACTTACCAGAACCGGACGTCTTTGCATTTCTTCAGTGGCAATGACCCGGCACCGGGCACACCCACGCATGAGCACGGCATCCTCGACTGCTGATTCCTGCACTCGCCAGAGGGTACGTTGTTAGTTCCTGTCAGGAGCACCCTTTGGACCGTGGTGTCTCTGTTTCCTGGCCAGTTACAGGTGCTGTGCTGTTCCGGGGAGGTGCTGCTTCTTGCGGGGCTGTGGTAAGGCTGTCAATTGATGTTATGTTATGTTAATAAGCTTATAACGCGCACAGCTACTCAGAAGAGTGTCCTGGCGCGAGCCCTAGAGCGGAAAGACAGAGAAAAAGGACTCAGCAGATGGGGAGAAACAGTCAGTTAAAGAGGAAAGTTTTGAGTCTCTTTCTAAATTGCTTGGGATCCTGCAGGCTGCGTAAGTCAAATGGGAGTGAGTTTCAGGCCACCACAGCCGCATAGGCAAGAGAACTGCCACCTGTCCTTTTAAGGCGGAATCTTGGGGTGCTTGCACTCTGCATATTGGAAGAGTGTAGTTGCCTGCTCGGGGCATAGACCTGGAAGCGCTTCCTAAGATAGACTGGACCGAAGTCGTAAAGAGCAGCATGAGCCATTACCAGGGCTTTGAATTTGACCCGTGCTTTCACGGGTAGCCAGTTTAAGATACGCAGGTGCTGCCTGACACTGGTTCTTTTAGGGAGATTGAAAAGCATTCTAGCCGCAGCGTTTTGGACCACCTGTAGTTTATCCAGTAGGTAACCAGGAAGGCCGGCATACAGTGCATTTGCATAGTCAATACGGGAGGTGATGAGCGCTCTAGTGACCGTTTCTTTTCCTGCTAAGGGGAGAAGAGGCAGGAACTTTTTGAGTAATTTCAGTATGCCAAAGCATGTTTCTGTCAGTTTGTTAATTTGACTGCTGAAACTTAGCTTTTTGTCGATCCAAATCCCAAGGTTCCTGACCGGGAGGCCCCGAGGGGAAGGCCTGGGAGACTCATACGGCCAGAAGGCATGCCAAAACAGAGGGGGAAAATCGCCGAACAATAAAATCTCAGTTTTATCCTCGTTGCATTTAAGCTGGGCGGTAGTGAGCCAATTGAACACTGCTGTGAGACAGGTTTTGATATGGGAAGATGATTACTCATGTTTCTTCCAGGTGAACAGAAGCTGAGTGTCGTCAGCATATGCGAAGACTTTAGCGCCGAGTCCTCTGCCATTTTCTTGAGGGGTGACATATAAATGTTGAACAGCAGCGGGCTCAGAACAGACCCCTGGGGAACCCCAGTACGTAGTTCCTGGGTAGTTGACGTAAAAGGGGGGATCCAGACTTGCTGTGTTCTGCCCTCCAGAAATGAATTTAAGTGAGGAGTATCGCTTTCAGCTCACAATTAAATGCTGCATGAGCCTTCACACACAGGGAGAGGAGCAGTCCCGATGCCACACCCAGACGCTGCCTACAAGCACCATTTTGGTTTGGGCTATTATGCACTACGATTGGTGATACGCACACCAATTGATGAGTATTAGTGGATGACAATTGACTACCTTGCGCAACGATTGGTGATGTGCACACCTTTTGTTCGGCACAAAATTTGGTTATCAGAATTTCATTTATATATGCGTGTCTACGGTGATGCACAAACCTTTAGTCATTGGCCATTAGTAATACATGGTAATTTGTGTGTTTTACGGTGACACACTAGTGCTAGTACTGTATCCATATTACTGACTCTTGAGCTGTCACATTACCTTATTTGGTCATACGCACTCCCTGGTGTTGCAACTATAATTCAATTGCATGTCACATGACACAAGAGGCATCATGTACAGCCAATCTATCACTATTATTTGTACTATTTGCTTAAGTTAAGTCACCTGCAACAGTCATGGATAACGTTATAGCGCCACCCCCTTTTTTGAAAGTCTAGGGTACACCTCCAGTCTGTTGGGAGCAATGACGTCAAACATTAGAATCCTACTTAGAAGCTATGATGGAGATACATTCACTTCAAGAAAAAAAGCACTATTAACTTATAACCTTGGTGCTGAGGGCAGAAGCATTCTCAAGATACGTCTCTTAGAAAAATTAATGGTGCGAGTAGGCACTGGGGAAGACGGTGACAGTGAAGTAGTGGATGAGTATGCTTCCATCATACTTACTTTACACAAGAGATGCAGCCCTAAGGAAAATGTGGTACCAGAACGCCATAAGTTCCTTCAATCCTCTCAAGCACCAGGAGAACCTATAGATGACTTTGTAGCAGCTTTAAGTACGTTAGCTGTTACGTACAATTATCATGAGCTAAAAGATGAAATTGTACAGACCAGTTGATTGATAAAGCTAACAACTGTAAGATTCAAGAAAAGTTATCCACATAAGATCCCAGTTTATAAACTGCATTGACTATTGCTAGGAGTACAGAACATTTGGAGCACTGTATAAAGTAAATGAGTACAAGTACTATGGTGCACAAGGTCAAGTCAATTACCAAACAAGTTGACAAAAGAGTCAGCAAACCGTCGATGGACAAATCACATTCCAGTAGTAATCCTAGGGGAGAGGAGTAGGGGAGAGGAGTTGGCCTAACGGCTAGGGCGGTCGACCTCGAATCTGGGGAACTGGGTTCGAGTCTCGGCAATGACGCTAAACATCCTGTGATTATGGGCAAATCACTTAATCTCCCTGTGCCTAACAAAAATGAATGTGTCCTCATGTAATGCAACTGGTGCTATGTAGAGCGCTCTGATACCTGATTCGGGTCAAGTTCGCGCTATATAAAACTCTGTAAAAAAAAAAAAAAGCCTAGCAATGTTAAAGTGACAATGCAGGTATGATATGTTTTAGACGTGGGAGTAGATCACATGTAAGCTCATTTAAGAATTGTCTTGCTGTCAACCAGTTGGGATTTAAATGCAGAAAAAGGGTCATTTTTCAAGGATATGTAAATCACATAAGAAAAGTTACAATACCCCAGTGGTAAAGTCCATTGAGGAAGCCACATCTGAGGATGACGAAAACATAATATTAATGTTATCTGAACCAAAGAAGGGTGATATGGCCGACCAGGTTGTGTCCATGTGTGAGGATAAGAAGAGCAAACCTCCATTGTGTGACATTTCCATTAATGGGTCTAAAGTGAAGGTCATGGCGGATTCTGGCTCTCCATTCACTTTGATTGGTGAAGCAGAATTGACCAAATTGAATATTCTCTGTCTTCAGGAGTCATGTGTCAAACCTTTTGCTTATGATGGAAAAAGGGTGGAGGTGGTAGGGTAATTTGATGCCAGGTTAGGCTTCAACAACAAAACATCAAGTGCCATTGTATATGTAGCTAAAGAGGGGTCCAACTTGTTAGGTTGGAATGATCAAGGAGATCTGGATATAATTCTTGATCCAAATCATCCGAAGTTAATTTTATTCAGGCAACATCTAATTGAAACATGTAGTGAGAAAATATGCAATATGTTGAAGAGTAGATGGACTAGTAGGTATCCTGAATTCTTTACCAATTGCCTTGAAAGGTTGAAGGGTTTCAGACATCGCATACTCTTGAAGGAGAATGTTAAGCCAAGGGTATATAAGGTGGGGTGCGTGCCCGATAGTCTGAGGGAGGAACTTAAGTTGGAGTTAAAAAAACGATGTGATCTAGGTATCATCATACCCATCGAGAGTTCGGAATGGTTGGCCCCAGTTGTAATGGCATGCAAACCCGATAAGTCCTTGCATTTGCGTGTCGATTTGCGTGACCTGAATTCCAACACCTGAGTAGACCAACAGTCACTTCCTAACATTAACGAGTTATTGTCCACTTTTCAAGGAGTGGCCGTCTTTACCACAGTTGACATGTTGGCGGCGTACCATCAAATAGAGGTATGCTATGAGTCAAAACATCTGACATTCTTTGTGACTCCTGAGGGGGCCTTTCATTATAAATGCATGCCAATTGGTCTAGATTCCGCATCTTCAGTTTTCCAAAGATTAATGAACAATTTGTTTGCGAGAGTGCCTGGAGTGATGTGCTTCAAGGACAATGTGTTGATTTATGGGAAAACTGAATTTGAGCATGATCAAACGCTAGAGAAAGTTTTGGAAATTCTTTAAAGATTGTTTTGACTTTAAGAAAAGATAAATGTAGGTTTTGTTGTGAGGGGGTGGAATATTTAGGAGACCAAGGGCCATATGTATGAACACCACGTTTTGCGATTCTCAAATTGCGATTTTTAAGGAATCGCTAATTGAGAATCGCAAAACACTATGTATGTAGGATTTGCAATAAATTTTGCGAATCCTACATATTCCTTAATTGCGAATCGCAAATTGCGATTCGCAATTAAGGAATACCTCCCCATTCATTCCTAGGCCCATAGGAATGAATGGGAAGACATTCGCAATTTGCGATTCCCAATTAGAGAATCGCAAATTGAGAATGCAATTTCAAGGGTGCCAGGGTGTCTAAAGGACGCCCTGTTGCACCCCTGAAATGAGCATGGGTGCAGATGTGGCATACATACATGCCCTAAGGGCATGTATGTGCGCCACATGGCACTTTGAAAATGCAAAAAGTGCATTTTCAAGGAATCGCAAATTACCACCAACCTGAAGTTGGTGGTAATTTGCGATTCCTTAAGGCCAAATTGCACTTTTTTGGTGCTTTTAAATTGCATTTAAGGAATCGCAATTTGCGATTCCTTAAATGCAATCGCAAAATAGGGAATCGCAAATTTTGCGATTCCTTATTTTGCGAGGCAGTTTTGACTTCATACATACCTCTAAGCAAAATTGCATTCAGAAACGCCGAAATTCTGCGAATTTCGGCGTTTGCGAATGCAATTTGGCTTGATACATATGGCCCCATGTGTTGAGCGAAGGTGTTGAACCTAAAATGAAAATCATCAAGGCTAATGAGCAGGCACCTGTGCCACCAATAAGGATCAGCGCAAGTCCTTTTTAGGACTGATCAAGTACTAAGAAAAATTCATGAAGAATTTAGCATCCAAACTGGCAGGTTTGCTTGAGCTGTTGAAAAAATGCAAAGTATATATGAAGCAATGAATGTAACACAGTATTTGAGTCAATTAGGAAAGATATTGTGTCTGCCGAACTCCTCAAACCATTTGACACTCATGATCTATGCATTATCACAACTGATGCTAGCAACCAAGGTTTTGGTGTTGTCTTGATGCATAAAAGAGAAGAAATGGCATGGAGGAAGAAATCATTGCGTTTGCATAATTGGCACTTTGTGAAGTTGAACCCACCTATTCCATTATCGAGAAAGAGGCTCTGGGTTTATGGTGGGGTGTGCATTATTTTAAGAATTTTATTTGGGGGAGTCAATTCATACTATGTACTGACCATAAGCCGTTAGTAGAATTACTTATGACTGTCAATGGTGGGAGGGCAACTCTGCATATTGCTCAATGGCAGTACTGCATGGAAGAGTACCAAGACAAGTTGCAATATGTGCCAGAGGTCCGGAATTTTGCAGCTGACTGTCTTTCTTGGTTACTGGTTGTGGGAAAGTGAGGGTGGAGTAAGAGAGGGAGATGATGACGTGGAATTTTTATGTCCTGTTGGCATTGCCACTTTTGGGATGTTGTCGAAAGAGGAATGGTGTGCAGGAGCCTCTAAGGACAAAGTGTTGCAAGAAACGAGGATAATATGTCACTTACAAATGGTCTAAAACACATGACATGAGGGAGGATTTAGTATCGTATTGGAGGTCACCCAACTAATTATCCATTGTTAATGGTATCTTGTTAAGAGGTGAATGTTTGGTGGTTCCTACTGAAGTGAGGTTGAAAGTGTTGAAATTGGCACATGAGGTGTATGTGGGCATGCGTGCAATGAAGCACTGTGTGAGAGAGACTTTCAAGTGCCTGGAATGGACAAAACAGTTGATCACTGTGTGAGGGAGTGTAGTGCATGTGTCTAAGTGACACGTCGCAGGTCACCCTACTGTGTCCCATCACCCCTGTAATCAGCAACGAGTACCTTGGCACAAGTTAGCGTTCAATGTGTCTGACCCTTTTGATGTTTTAGGCAGTTGGCCTAAGTATGCTTTAGTATTGATTGACTACATGTCTAAATGGACGCAAATAAGATTTGTCACTCATGTCAAGTCCAAGACAATCATTGATTTTTTCCAAGAAACTTTTATCAGAGAGGGATTGCCATAAGAGTTGTTGATAGATAATGGTAGACAATTAATATTGAGTGAGACAAGTAATTTCTTGGTGTCCAATGGTATCAAACATATAAGAACGTCATTGTACCATCCCCGCAGCAATGGACTTGTCGAGAGGGTAAATCGTGTGGTGAAGGATCAACTTCAGTTAGCTCTTGTCAATGGCATAAATTGGGAGAAAGCTGTTAAGGACATGTTATGGGCCATGAGAACCAGCCCACATGTCAGCACTATGGTGCCTCCTTTCTCCCTATTTAGAGACGTAGTGGTTAGTATGAGCTTGAACAGAGAATGGATGAACAGGAAGAATCTAGATGGTCAAAAAGTTGGAGGTGTACTGTATGTGCGAAGAAGTGAACCAATGAAGTATGCTTCCACGGGGAATGAGAGGAAGGAATATAAATTCCAAGCTGGGGTCCTTGTGAGGATACTAATTCCCAGGCATGTTCATAAGGGTCAGTATAGGTTTTCACCACCACAACTCGTGAGGGAAGTGAGGGATTGAGTTGTGATCCAAGAGAATGGTAAATTCTGGAACAAGAGCAAGGTGGTGGTGGTAACCAAGGATAAAGCTGACTATGTGTGTGAAAGGATGACCTCAGGGGTCAGTGAATATGGATGTTCCAGAGTGTCATCCTAATTCAAGGAGTTTGTACCCTGGAAATTCAATGATTTTATAATGCAAATGCTCATTTGAATGTTCTCCTATATCGGTCTTATCCCACCTGATTTTTGTTATTGGAGATGTTGAATTTTTGTTTCTGTATTATTGTAGTTTATACTGATAAGGGTATTTTGAATGTTCTCCTCCAACTGTCCGTATTTCTCAAAATTTTCTGTGTATTTGTGGTATTGTAGTTTTATAGATATGAGTATTGTATTGATAGTATTCCTTGTTCATTGTGGGTAACTTGGAAGGGAGGGGGATGTGTTGGGGATTGGCTTGTCATTGTTCCAATCCTAGTTATGGGAATTGAAAAGAACACAGGAGCAGGATGACGGGGAAGATTCTGAGATTGGCAGTTGCTGCCAGATGCTCTTGTTGGAGGTTTGTGGCGAAATAAACTTCTTGAACTTACCAAAACTGGACGTCTTCGCATCTCTTCAGCATCCAACCCTAGCACACTGGTTAATTGCAAAAGCCAACAATGTTTCAACAAAAACATCTGTCCCAGAAGTAACAAGTGTATGCCTTGGCGTTGAGAGAAATCGCACTTCTGTCATCCACCCATGAGGGATAGATTTCAGATATCTAATCTGCAGCTGCTTTGACATTCAAGAGTTCAATCAGCATCCTGAGTCGTTCACCACAAGTGTGGCTGCCCCTTCAGGTCATACGTTTCTTGGTAAGATATGTGACAACCCAAGCATCATTCCTGGCCAGAGTCACACTGACCTATAGGGCAATCAGGCAGTGCCTGATGGTATGGTCTGACAGATCAGTGTGTGGGCCCGTTTTTAAGCAATTGTGGGTCGATTTTATGGCCAGGTTTGCTGGTTTTTACAGTTGGCTTCTCTGATATTACCACTTTTTTTTTTAGCTATCTGCGTCACTAATGGGACCACTTTTATGTTGAAGTCTAGCCCTATTTTTTGTCTAAGTCCAACCCTGTTCCGGGCAGCAAGCATGCAAGTCAAACACATTAAGGCAGCTATCTGCTTCACTAATGGGACCACTTTTATGTTGATGCCTAGCCCTATTTTTTGTCTAAGTCCAACCCTGTTCCTGGCAACAAGCATGCAAGCCAAACACATTAAGGCAGCAAAGGTTCCTGAAGGTAACACCGACCTCAGTCACCATGTTGATGTTTTCAATGTGTAATATGATCAGATTGGAAGATAGAAATACCAGCCAAGTCTTTCCATTTTGTTATGTCTCCATTGACTGATGCAAAACAATCATCTACACAATGCCAATGGAAATTCAAACCGTCTATTTCAGCCCTCTGAAGAAGATCTGACAGGCTTGCTCATTTGGCTGTACTCCAAACAAGCTAACGTCCTACTACCCAAAAGCATTTTGGTGCAATGCCTTGCACCGCCATGTGTTGAGAATGTAGAGAACATACCTACGAGAAACACAAAAAAATCAAGAGTATAGATTTAAAGCAGATTTAGGTGAACATACAGTTTGTAGCTATCTGATTTCCACATCCATATTTTTTTTATTTTGACTGGGACTTAAACCTCAACACACTACTGGTGCAGCTGCACCAATTCTGATATAGAGTTAGCTGAAATAGCGTAGCTGTCGTCCTGCAGCAGTCAGAGCCTTATTTAGTGGCCTACAGAACTGGAAGATAGAGGAATGCTGTCACTATATACCAATACCGTAGATCCCAAAGTCATGTGGCAAATAGAAAAGAAATGACCCAATGCTAGAACTGGGCAGCAGAAAACTTGATGGTACAGATTTATGACCTCTCCTGTACCACACAGATCGATCTACTTTAGAGTAGAGCAAGGTTATTATTGCTTAGTACTTCTCAAAACTCAGGAGAGATATATATAAGCCCCATTCCAAGTACTCTTTAGCAATTGCCACTAATTCACCCATCTGAATGCTCTGAAAAATCCTAGATCAGAACACTGTCTTGAAAAGCACAGTTTCCTAATGAGACAAAAAGGTTGCAGGTAAAATTGGTATGTTTATACCCAGTTTTTCTATATTATCGCCTCCGACTGTCTGAAGAGTAACTACTTAGCCTTTTCTAACCCTTTAAGGGATTTTTGATTCTTAAGTTATTGGAAAAATCCTTTTTGCTAGCCATGTTTGCAGAGATTGACACAGTGTGCATAATCTACTTGTTATAATAGAAATGTTCATGTTTGCGCATTGCCCTATATAAGTTAGCATTCGCTGCCCCATTTTCTTTTCAGGCGCTATTTTGAATCATGATCGAAACTAATCCTTTGCTATTTCTGAGAAAAAGCCTCTGGTACACTTCGTTTCTGCAATGTTAGGTTTTGCTTCACTAATGAATAGACTGTTCATATTAGTGCATACCTTTCTCACTAGATAGAGGCCCTCACCCACTTGTCTGGTGGCGGGAGCAGGGTGAAACGACCTTGGGTTGTATTAGGTGGTGTGAGATATGAGAATCAAAACTTATTTTTTGTATTTTACTGTCCAGCTGCATCTGCCTGGAAAATTCCACTGTGGGCGTGTTTCAGCCCAGTTGCGAGATGTACATAATGTATCTTTTTGCTTGTCGTTTCAGTCCCTCTGCAGCACTCCTAGTGACTGGGCAGACTGGGCTCCGCTCTGAGTGTATATAATAAACAGTTATTGGTTTGTATTCTCTACTGTCTGACCGACTCTTCATTTAGTATGGAAGGCTGAGAGGTGGTCATTAGTGGCCCGGGTGACCCTAATCGGGCCACTTCCTTCAGTTGGCGCCCGAACAGGGACTCCTTTGGGTGATTGATCCATCCCCTTTCCGCAGACGGGGGGAGGCCGAGGACATCGTCGGGTCAGACTGACGGTTCAGGGATCCCTGCACTAAGAGTTTCTGTTACTCGCAGCTGCCCCTTCTGTCCTGGCGGACGGTGCCTCGCCCAGTGCCCGACTGGAGCCCTGAACCGCGAAAGCCTTGGATCTGACCGTTTGGTCTGAATAGTCGGTAGTGGAGAACTGGTTCGTTTGTGCTACTGATATCAGGTGAGTTTGTTTTGGTTCTTTGTGGATATTGTACCATTGTGGTTTGAGTTTGGTACGGTCTGAGGACTGTTTTTGATAAAAGTATTTGCAATTTGCTAGGTAAAAGCAACAAATTTGTTTTTCTTTTAAAATTCCTAGTCTCAGTAAAATCTTGTATTCGTGTTGTCGTTGTTGTTGTTGTTCTGCTGATGCTCGATTGTAAGAAGCTCAACCGGCGCCTCCTGAAGGCAGCCCTAATTTTGATATGTATGTGAAGCATGGTCTTGGCCCAATTATGTTTAGTACATTATGGCACAAATATACGCGGGACAATGCCGAGTTGCAGTGGCCATTGATTGGCACTTTTGATGAACAGAAAATTGGGTTTTTACAGGAGCAATTATTTAAGAAAAGAAGAAGACAGTCCATGTTTGACTCCCTCAGAACTTGGCAGAAGGAGGCTAGACAGAGACGGTTAAAAATGGAAAGAGATGCGCGGAAGGGGAAAATGCAAACATTGACACAGAAAGCTATGACATATGATAGAGAAAAACAAGAGTCTGGAATTGAATGTGAAGATAGGAGATTTTGGTTGCATATTGATAAGTCTTATTTGACTAAAGAAGAAGACGATACCTTTGTAGAGGAGTTGCTAGATACTAGACCCCTGCCCCCTTATGCCCCGCAGAGGATATCTCCCACCGTTTCCTTACAGTCACAGCAGCCTGTTACGTCTGCTTTGGCTGTTCCCATATCTACGGCTGTTGTTTCGACGGCTTTGGCTACGGCACCTCCCGCTCCTTCTTCGTCCTCGCCATCTTTGGCACCTGTGACCCTCAGCGCACCTACTGTTTCGACTCCTGTATCCTCCGTTCTTTCTCCTCCGGTGCAAACGCCAGCAACGATTGTACCTTCACTTCTGTTGTTTCTCCTTCCATGGTTTTTCATCCTCCGATACCTTTGAATGTTGAGACGCCAGTACATGGATTCAAGGATAGAGATTGGATGAAATTCGAGGAGCAAATAGGCCCGTTAGTGCGATCTGGGGTGGGGGATGAAGAGAAACAAGTAATAGCTGACCAGGCTGCGCGGTGGGCTCGTAATGTGATTTATACTGTGGAGGATGTTTGGGAAGTCATGCGAGATTTTGAACCCTTTATACAGCAACACGCCCTTAAGCATATGTCTGCTACATTGATTAGTCTTTGGCAAAAACACATTGTGACAGAAGCGCCACAAATTTTATTTGATATCAGAGATCGTGTGTATGCTACTGACTTGGAGCCAGGCCAAGTATTTGGGAATGTTACAACTCTAGTTGCCTACAGGGGTGGACTACATGAGAGGAGCCCTAATCAGATAACTCAGTTTCCGATGCGAGAGGCCCATCCCATATATCACCCAGAGATACCTGAGATAACGGATCAGTGCGGTAATGTCACTAGACCGGCTGTAGCGGCCCGTTTTCAGGAACAATGGGTTTATACTCCATGGAAAAGGAGTGAGGTTCTAGCCCTTAAGACTCATTTGCCTGATCCTAGGAAGAATCCTGCAGCTTATTATAAAGAATTAACAGAGGCTGACTCTTCTACTGTAATGACTCTCGCTGATAATGAAATGTTTTTTGGTCTCCTCGTTTCGGTTGATGTTTGGAGACAGGTTCATACTCAAGACCATGTCGCAGAGTTGGGTGGTACATGGGATGTGATTAAAGGATGGTATCCGGAAAGTAAGCCAAGTGATAAACCCCGAGCCGAGATATTTGCTTTGCCAGGTCGCATTATTACATATATGCATTCCCTTACTCCGCCTAAGAAGGTAAGTTGGGACAAATTGACGGCTTGTCGACAGAAGAAGGATGAGAGTGTGTCTGATTTCTTTACCCGGTTTGAAAATACGTTTTTGGACTATAATGGGCAGGATATGTCTATTGAGGGAGGAGTTCGATTGTTCATTGACAGATTTGTCTCTAATCTTCTTCCTGAAATTTAGACTCGTTTACAGGTGTCTGAGAGTACTTGGTCCACCTCTTCCCCCTCTGTTATTTTGAACATGGCCCAGTACTATGAACACCGAGATCAGGAGGAAAAGGATAGGACTGATAAGAAATACAAGGATTTGAAAACGAAGGTGTTGTTGCAGCAAGCGTTTAGGGGAAGTAGTAGGGGACGGGGTGGTCCTTTTAGACAGTTTCCACGTACCAGCAGGCAGCCTTCAACGACACCTTTAGGGCCAAATCAGTGTGCGTATTGTAAGGAGGAGGGTCATTGGCGTAGCCAGAGCCCTGTGCATTTACAGAAAGTTGCAGCTCCTAGAGGGCGAGGTTCTGGTGGGAGAGGTAGGGGGATTTAGAGAGCTCAGAATGCTATGGTTTCACAGGGTCGCTCTGATAATAATTACTTTGATGACCTTCGTGATGGCCAGTATTATCATGATGATTACGATATGGATGAGGTAACAGGTATGTCCTATAGCTAGGACAGCCAGGGAGAGGGACCAGTTCAGATACCTGTAGATCAGCGTGGTCCTTATGTCACAGTGGATTTGCAAGCCACAACTAAGGAATGTTTGGTGGACACAGGTGCGACAAAGAGTTCTGTCTCTCGACATATGGCCCATGGGGCAGCCCTGTCTGGCCACAATAATGTTTCGGTAGGTTTTCCAGGTGTACCGGTTGTAAGCCCCGTTTCACGCCCCCTTGCATTGACTGTTGGTCCTTTTACTGTGGAATCTCCGTTTTTGTTGACATCCAATTGTGGTGAGAATTTGATGGGTTTGGATTTACTGAAGAAGTTGCATGCTACTATCTATTGCTCTCCTATGGGTGTTTATATCACTATGGGTCCAGATGTGAGTACTAAACAGTGTTTGTCTCAGGATGTACCCCTTCTGGCTGAATTTGCTGATGTCCCACCCACTCTATGGGCCACAGGTGGCACGGATGTAGGGCTGCTGCATATACCACCAGTTTCTATACAAGTTAAAGAGAATGTTGTTTTGCCTCTTATTCCTCAGTATAAGATACCGCAGGCAGGAGAACGGGCTCTTCTTCAGATTATTCAGGATTTGATACAAAAGGGAGTAGTTGAGGAAACATCTGGCAATATTTGTAATAATCCTATTCTTCCGATTCTTAACAGGGCACCCTCAGGCTCCTCTGAGGACACTGATGATGTTTATCGTTTTGTGATTGATCTGCGCGAGGTTAATAAAATAGTGGTTTCGCAGTTCCCTGTGGTTCCTGATATTACTGCGCTTTTGACGATGATTCCTTCTACCGCTAAATATTTCTCTGTTATTGATTTGAAAAATGCTTTCTTTAGCATTCCTATCCATCCAGACAGTAGATATTTGTTTGGGTTCACACAAGCTTGTAGGAGTTTTAGATTCTGTTGCGCTCCTCAGGGCTATACAGAGAGTCCTAGTATTTATAGTCAAGCATTAAAAGTCAGTTGGATTACTTATCGCTTCCCTCAGGTAATGTATTGGTGCAGTATGTTGATGATCTACTCATAGCTTCTGATACGGAACAGGGTTGCAGAGATAGTACAGTTAAATTGTTGTTGCATTTGGCCCATCATGGACATTTCTAAATTTCAGTATTGTCGACAGGAGGTCACCTACTTAGGTCACTTACTGTCGAAGGAGGGTAGGAGGTTGACCCCTGAGCGCATCAGTACTATTGTTAAAATGCCCATTCCACAAACTCAAAAAGATGTGTGCGCTTTTATAGGTATCACTTCCTACTGTTGTCAATGGATACCTAACTATTCCGTACTAACTAAACCTTTGCTTGCATTAACAACGAAAGAAGTGCATGAGCCTTTGCCTTGGCGTCCGAATGTTAGCAGTCGTTTGAGCAATTGAAAACTGCACTTTGTTCGGGTCCAGTGCTTGGCACACCTAACTATGGCAAATCGTTTATCCTCTATGTCCACGAGATGGCTGGTTGTGCGCTTTCTGTCCTAACATCAAAAATTTGGGGCTAAGCAACGGGCGTGTGCTTATTTCTCTGCTGTGCTTGATCCCATCACAAGGGCCCTCCCGAGCTATCTGAGAGCGGTCGCGGCTGTGGCCACTTCAATCAGACAATCGGCTGGACTCGTGCTTGATACTGACCTCACAGTTATGGTACCCCATGCTGTGGATACACTTTTGAATAAGACAAAGACACAGCACCTCACCAGTGCACGTCTTACCGGCTATGAATTGACCCTCTTTGCTAAGCATATTACAATTAAAAGATGTGCTACTCTGAATCCAGCCACGTTGCTACCCCTCCCTTCTGAGAACGATGCAGTCGATAAACATGATTGTATCTACCGGACGGAGGAAGAGACGAAGGGACAGGTAGACCTTACTGATGTTCCCTTATCTGACCCCCAAGGAGAACTAGATGTTGATGGCTCTTGTTTTAAATTACCAGATGGCACCACGACAGCAGCTTATGCTGTCACTACGTTGTGCATGGTGGTAGAGACATCACGGGTCCCCTATCAGTCGGCTCAAGCTGCTGCGCTCGCTGCTCTTATTCGAGCTTGCGAATTGAGCGAGGGACTGGTTGTCAACATCTATAGTGACAGCCAGTATGCCTTTGGGGTCGCGCATAATTTTGGGCGACTCTGGGCAGAGAGAGGGTTGCTTACTTCTCTTGGCACTAAGATTCAGCATGGGCACCTCATATTGAGGCTTTTGTCTGCTTTAACGCTCCCCAAGAAATTGGCCATAATTAAATGTAGTGCCCACAGGAAGGTTACTGATGACATGGGTAGAGGAAATGCTTTTGCAGATCAGACAGTGAAGGAAACGGCCTGAACAAAGATGAAACACATGTTTGTAGCGGGTCCAGCTAGGTGGGTCCCTGAAGCTGTCACGTTTGAGAATACCCTTGAATGTGCAAAGGAGATACAAAGTGAAGCCACAATGGAAGAATTAGCGGAATGGCAGGAAAGTACAGCATAGTTAAATGAGGAAGGATGTTGGATTGATAAATCAGGGAAGCAGATGTTGCCGGATGCATATGTTCACATGGTCAAGCTCATATTAGTGCAAAAGGCATCTGTAAGTTGTTAGACCCTGTATGGTAGAATGACAATATCTCTAAGACAGCCGCACATTTGGTGAAATATTGCATGGTTTGCATGATGCATAATCCAGGGAACCCCTACACCACCCGGTAATTTTGCACCACCCACTTTTCCTTTTAAAGTCCTTCAAATGGACTATATTGAATTAGAGAGATGCAATAATCTTAAGTATGTTTTGGTGGTTGTATGTGCATTCAGTAAATGGGTTGAGGCTTACCCCACTAAAGATAATACAGCCATTACAACTGGAAAGGTACTCCTGAAAGAGTTCTTTCCTCGTTTTGGCTTGCCCAGAGTTATCTGGAGTGACAACGGAAGTCATTTTAATGCAAAAGTGATTCAATTAATTTGTGAGGGTCTCCATGTCAAACAAAAATTCCATGCTGCCAATCATCCACAGTCAGCGGGTTTGGTTGAGAAGTACAATGGTACTCTCAAACTGAAATTGGCAAAAATTCAGGAGACCACAGGGTTAAAGTGGCCAGATGGTTTACCGTTAGCACTTTTGTCGAGAAGAACGACAGCACATTCTAGGAAAGGCTTGTCTCCTTACGAGGTCGTGTTTGGGCACCCGACAAATGTCTGTGGCGTCCCGCATCCCTGTAGGTTTTCTAATATTGAGTACCCTGTGTTGCTTGATTACCTAACAGAGAGTTTGCGTTCTATTCACCAACAGGTGCGAGAGTCCCTACCTTCCACACCAGAGGGACCCGGCCACAATATCCAGCCAATGATTTCATCTTGTTGCGCAACTTCCAGAGGAAGAAAAGTTTGGAGCCGCGCTGGAAGGGGCCTGAGCAGGTTCTATTGGTGACGCGTACTGCTGTGAAGGTTGCTGGCCGTAAGAACTGGGTTCATGAAACCCACTGTCGGAGAGTTCCCTTACCATTACCGTACCTCCAGTGGGTCAAGGGTGGCATCGGAGATACAGAGTGCGAACAGGTGCGTCAATTGGTCCCTTTTAGCAATGCCCAGCTGACGTGGATGCAGATGGATAAAGAGAATGCAGATGTGTTGAACGAGGCTGTTCCTCCGGAAATACGAGCTATCCAAGAGCCTTTGTTCACTGATCACACAGTGCCTGGGGCTACCAGGTACAATTTGTGCCCTTGGCTGAGGGAAACTGCGCCTAAGGAGAAAAAAGATTAGGGATGGACTGCGTAAGACTGGTTGTACTGAATTATAGTACCAACGGAATTAGTTGAGATTAGTGAAGGATTTCTGCGAACTTCATTTTAGTTGTTTGAACATTAGATAGGGAAGACTGAAGTATACCCTGAAGGTATACCATCTTGATCGACGTGGGATACGAGCTTAGGACACAGCAAGCTGCACCGCCGGTGCTCAAGAGCGCCAACTTATTGATGGACAATAGGAGCCTGTACCAGTGAGGCTCTGACGGACACTTGGAACTTATATATTCTCCTTGCATTTTGATCCCCTTTTTATCATTCGTTATGCATCCTTTTGGTAGACAGGTTGCTGAGGAAGAGCAGCCAGTGATTCTTGTTGCCCAGCATAATATGGTGTGGACATGCAAACAGAAAGTAATATGTGTTACTCTTGTGGTTTCGTTATTAATAATATTGTGTGGAGTGTCATGGGTTCTGGAAATTGATCAAAATGTACCTTTACGTACCAAGGGTAAGGTTATTCCTCCGACAAGAAAGAAAAGGACAGTCCCGAGTAATGTATTTCTAGATACCCACAAGAGATTCTTTGGAGAAGGGACAGCTTGTTTCCCCACTGAATCTGTTACTAGTTTATGGATTGCATATACGTTGTCACTTGTAAATTATACATATACTCGTCCACCGCAATTTACAGAAGTGAAGGGAGTTTTTGGTTTTGGCCATCCAGGATCTTGTTTATATTATAGAAAGCCACTGGGAATGGGTTATCGAGGTTGTGATAACAACACATATTGCAACAACTTTTATATGGAAGAACAGAATGTTACACTGGTGGGTTGGCATTACAAGGAATTGATAGTCACCCAGGAGGCTGGTTATTATCCTGCTTGTTGCCCTATTGTGAATAGCACAGACACTTCTTTGTATATCAATTGTTCTGGAATAGTGTTGTATAAAAATACAATCCCTTTAGTGAATGACAAACATCCAAGTACTTTTGGAATGAACACCAGATATGCTGCAGTAGATTACTTTCTGTCTAACGGTACATTCTGTCTAACAGTACATATTCCAACGTTCATAATGGCACAGACGATGTGGCTCTCGGAATGGTGTGGCCCTTGGGTGTGCCCTGTAAATACGCTAAGCCTCATGTCCGCTGGGTTAAAATGACCTTGACCAAAGAATTCTGTGAGGCAGTGACCGATATAGAGGTCAATAATTATAGTAATGGGATCACTTTTGGATACATCCTTTCTACCATTTTCACTTTGGGTGGTACCTCCATGGCTCGGGTGAGAAAGCTAGAGAATATTTTGGGTGCAAGTTACAAATTTTATCCAATACTACCGTGGCAGCTTTAGCGACATGACCACTCAGTTGGAAAGTATGCGAATATATTCCGAACAGACTAGATACGCGGTTGATTTTATCTTAGCCAAGAGTGGTGGTGTATGTGCGGTAGAGGGAGACCAGTGTGTGGTCGGAATAAAGAATATGGAAAAGAATATTACCAAGCACATTCTCGATATCCTCGAGAATGTCAAGGGAATGGAGAGTGGAAATTGGAGTTGGTCTCTTTTTGGTAGTTGGGGCTGGATTCTTGAAAAGGTAATTTACCTGATTGTGATATTGGTGCTTTGCTGTGCTCTTATTCAGTGTCTTCTTTTCTGTTGCTCCTATTGCACCACCATTCTCACCCCTAAACGGAAAAATATGGATTCATGATACCAACGCTGCAATTATGGTACAGAAAGAAATAGAGGACCTCATGAACATTGATGAGGACATTTTCAAGACTTCTTCCCTCCTTACAGTCTCCTTTCCTGATACTGAGAACATGGAATGCTCACAAGGATTTATTGTTATTATTGTTTATGGCCACTTCCTTCATACTGATATAACACTACCCCTTAAAAACTCCAGGAAATAAACCCAGAATACTAGCATGATACATCAGAGTTCTACAGATACTCTATGCAAGTCATAACATGAGGAAAAGCCCCACCTTAAGCCTTATTTGTCTTGGCGATAAACTGGCAGATGAGATCCAACAGGACTGAGCACCTAAAGGGTTATAGGAAAGGGTGAGGCCTCCACTGCTGCTTTTGGTTGAAAATCTAAGAATTCCTGCATCTCGGAATTAGACAAAGCATCAGCAGGATTATTTAGTACCTCTGCAATTTGTTTGCCCTAAACATTTCGGCCAGATTTACTCAAACTCACTCAATGCACCACACTTCATAAAGATCAGCAGAGCTGTGCCTGACGAAGAGTAAAAAATAGCATGCCTTCATATTTACAGAGGGACGCATGATGCGCATAATAAAAAAGCATACATTTTTGTGCGATGCTAAGTATTGTGTCATGATATAAATGTGAACGAAGTGTCTTTTTTGAAGTGTGTACTTGAGGGACACCCTACAGTATAAATGTAAATACACAGACAACTGGCCATGTATAAATTGCATAGTACATGTAATTTCAAACAAATGACACGTTACTGTGTAATTTAGCAGAACCTGCATGTTAAACACCTAGGAAATTCGTTCTGTTTTCCTTTGGCCCGTTGTTTGTGTGCCTTCTTTCATTTACATTTTACTGAAAGCCATACCATGATATGTTAGTGGACTACTGAAGTAAGTGTTATCATGCACTGCATTTACCATGATGCATTGGGGCAAACTGAGTGCTAGGATGTGAGGCAGTGTGCTCCCACTCTCCTTCTGTATATTAGCAGATCTAGATATGTTAGTGGACTACTGAAGTAAGTGTTATCATGCACTGCATTTACCATGATAGATTGGGGCAAACTGAGTGCTAGGATGTGAGGCAGTGTGCTCCCACTCTCCTTCTGTATATTAGCAGATCTAGATTTGTGCTTCCCTACCCTGTTATGCCCCCTAACTAACATCAACACGGGTTTGAAAGTATGTTTTGAGAATGCAATCGAGTTAAAATTTTGATCACAAAAAATCCATGCAAATATTTCATCAATGCTAATGTTTGTACTGTTTTGTGTTGCATAGTACCACCTTAAATCATGTGAGCATTGGTGCTAAAAATAGTAAATCTGGCCCTCTGTTATTCTTAAGACAGATAGGGAGCTATTTTGTATTAACATGAGCACCATCTTGCATTTGGAATGTTGTCGATAAATATATTCAACCACTGTTAGGCTAGAAAATGAATCACTGCTCCCTAAAGTGGTTTGTCAACACTTGCACTGCTACCATGATTGGACACTGTTTTTGGAAAAAGAGTTAAGTAGGATTGAGAGGAATCACTCTTGAGGTCAAAACTGCATACACCACTCCTTGCCCTGTGTGGCACCAAATACTTTAAATCATGTTGCTTCTGGAAACATACCAAGCCTGTTGTTTGACATCCTGGGGGTGTGCCACACCACTGAGTTATTGAAACTTTCTAAGAAATTGCCCCAGACCGTTAAGTGTTCTCTCTCGTGTGCAGTGAGGTGTGTTCTTTGGTGCTTGAATTTCAAACCAAATATGGCCTACAAAATGGTCCTTGAGAAAGGGAACCCATAGTGATAATTCGTAGCCTATAGTTTAGCTGCCCAGTCAATAGTTGCAGTTTATGTAATGTCACCTTATTTGCTTCAAAGCAACACTTAATTGAAGCCCTAAACCGGCAAATCTTGCCCGATGGCAGATGGGAAACCCCATCAACGCTATTGATTTATGTCACAGAAAAACCAACACAGCCAATGGGTCTGTGCCCTCTTTTCCACGAAAAGCACACCAATTCTGTTAATTTCCTTACTGAAAGTTCTGAAATACAATAGACACTGATCTGAGGACTCAGATTCTAACAACAAAAATATTCTTGGAAATATATGACTCTATCATTATCCAAATAGCATTCAATTAGATATAACGTAGAGGTGGGCTCCTCTGACTTCAGGGCCCTATCCTGTGGTGTCCATTGACCCCAAGTCTGAGTGCAGAAACAAACAACATGCTTTTCAGGAAGAGACTGAAAACTGAACCTCCTGTACTGCGATGAAGAATATCTGAAAAGGCCTTCCATTCTGATTGGATTGTCGCTGCCGCACTTTGGATTCTGTTATTCCTGGAAGAACTCTAAGGTAAACAGAAGGTGACACACACCACCCTAAAAAACTCCTTAACAACTGAATAACACACCATTGGTATACAGGAAAGAGGAACCTTTATGTTGAAAACCCATTAAATGGAAGTCAGCTGGGTGTACTGGCAGCAATCTGAAAGCAGAGTCTACATCTACTTTTGACAGCAGAGCCCCTTTATCTAGGCTCCTAAGTGTGATGCCTGATCAAGAGGGACATAACCCATCAAGCAACATGTGGGATCAGGGGCACCATTCACCGAGCTCTCTTTTGGCACAGACGGGTTATCAACGAGCTGTACTCTACAGGCTCCTTCCTGCTCAAGCGCAATGCCGAGCAGAGAGTGGACATAATCAACAACAGGGCATCAATAGATGAACCCTAAACCAACAGCCATTCTTTTCTTATTTTTTCTCCTCGCCATCTCCATAATAGAAAACAAAGGACATTGTTTTTTATGAGCATTGCTTCTGGAGATGCTGAGAGCAGGAAATTGAAAACCAGCCTGGAAACCAAAACACAGTTGCTGTGCAGAAGATGCATTTTGCATTGAAAGTGAGCAAGTGTACCAGATAGTCAAAATCAATTGGTGAAGGGTCTTCCTCCACAACTCCACCCTGAATTACCTATGGACTCTCCTTTGATTTAGTGAAACATTTTGCCTCTGGGTGAGACATATGTTCAGAATAAGAGCAGACATACTTAAACCGACAGACCCTTGCTGAGCAGGTGCTAAACATCTTAGTAAGGGCCCAGCAAGCCTCTTTTTTGTTCACTCTTGACTGGACAGCCCTAAAGAGCTGATTAAGTTATTTCACAAATTAACAAAATCAGGTGACCCATACTTATCGTCTGCCTGGGATAGAAAATAGACCTGGACACCAACATAAAAGTGGCCCCATTAGAGAACTAGATAGCTAAAGAAGTGACTGGTGTTTGCAAATTGGACCAGTTTTGAACTTGTAGAGATATGCTATGTGTTTTGCAAGTTACGCAGCGTGCATGGATTTTAACTTGCTGCAGGCAAAGTTTGTTCTAAAATCAGGGAATTCAACAGTAAAAAAAATGGCACAGCAGACCAAAACACCGGCCTACACACTGACCTATCAGACCAGCGCATTGGGCACTGCCTGATTGCCCTATAGGCCAGTCCAACGCCACCCACATTTGGGTGCTCTCTTTCTTTTCCCTGCTTCGTTTGGAGGCCCTCTAGACCTCTTTGGCACATGATGATGTACACTTGAATTAAAGCATGACAAAATCATTCCACAAGAAATAGAAAACACTTGATTTAGGAAGTCACACAGTTTGCGTTCAAAATCTCTTTTTCAATTTCCCCCCACCCTTTTTGGAGGCACTTGCACCAGAACATATAAGACCACCTTGTAAAATGGAACCATTGAGAGGCCCTTTAAGATTATCCCCGGTCTGGGAACCCTGCATCAAAACACTTGCAATTGGAGTAATACTGAAAAAGCAGCTTTTATTGTCTAAATTTACCCCCCCTTCTAAGCCCTTTTGATCCTAGGAGTTGAAGACAGGTAATAATACATACTTTTGACATTAGGGCTTTGACCCCACCCAACACCTACACCACGGTTGGCCTTGAAGACAGAACACCAGCCTTAGAGGCCCTCTACTGACCCCAAATCGCCAAACTCACCTACTGCTACACAAAGAATTCCAGAGAAGTCACTCCAACATCATCCCCGCACCCAGCAGCCAGACTTGGCATACTTTCTGACGAAGAGCTGAAGCTGTTGAACACCCTCCGATGTAGGTGCCAGGTAAGAGGCAAGAGGCAGAGGAATGTGCCGCTAAAGAAAAGTAAGTCCACAGGACCGAGCAGGTGTCTGTGGCAGTGGGCTAGAGAGAGCGAGCGCAAACCAAACGCTGCAGCAGCTATGGGAACAAAAAAAGCCAAAATGCAAAAGACCCGGGTTCTGCAGCTATTCACAACCCAGAAGGACGCATGTCCGAAGCTAAATGCAGCGGAATCTAGACCTATTTGCTACCCCAAAACAGGCATCATTTTGGAGCCAAGGAATCTCAGCGTTGGCACTTGAACAAATGGGTGTGTTGGTTTAGAGCAATTCAACATTTGAACAATTGTATGATTCTAAGAATATGTATTCATCTCCTTGTTCACATTATTGTAGATATATAAAAACGGGTAATCTCACTGTAAGGCGGAAGTAGGGGAATAACAGGTGATAGTCAATTAATTACATTCCACTCTGTCACTCTCAGGTGGTACACAAGCAATATATTCAAGTACATTTCTGAAAACAATCTTTCAGCTCTACTGTTTTAAAAAACATTATTTAAAACCTGTCTGCACTAGGATTAAACTCTCATCCACCAAACGCTGAAACGTTTGCCAAAGTGATGAATGTAAGACTAGTCAGTTAACCAAAACAAGGCAACTGTACTTATTTTATTACGTTTTTTTCTAATTGTTTATTTATCCAATTATAAAATGTAACCTTGCTTGCTATTTGTTAGAAATGGGGTTCTCTAGTTGGCAGTGGCTTGCACCCTGTCCAAGTAGGGACCCGTCCTTCTAGTCAGGGTAAAGGAGTTACACACCGAAGATAACCCCTGCTCACCCCCTTGGTAGATTGGCACAAACAGTCAGGCCTATCTCAAAAGCAATGTGTAAAGTATTTGTACATCACACGCACAGTAACACAGTGAAAATACTACAAATGGACACCACACCAATTTAGAAAAATAAACATTCTTTATCTAAACCAAACAAGACCAAAATGACAAAAATATTACTTTTTAAAGGTTTAAGCAATTCTGTCAATTGAACTCTATGGATGCAGTGATTTCAGCACAAAGTACCTTTGATGCATCAAAATCCACAAGGAAAAACAGCTGCAGAGTAGGGAAGCCCGTAAAATACAGCGAAGCGTCGGTTCTTGAGTCCCTGGAGAAGCAATGCGCCAGTTCTGCTGCACACAGAAGAAGTGTTGCGTTGGTTCCAGACTGTAGGAGAAGCAATGCATCAAAATCCGAAGATGGTTCTGGTCTGTGGGTGATGCAGTGGAAAACTTGGCGCACAGGTGCGATGCTTGGAAATTATGGCGCGCTAAAGTTGGTGGCGAAACAAGCGCTGCGTCGATTCTTCCAGCCGCAGACGGGTGATGCATCGATTCCACCGCACAGCAGGGCCTGCACCGAAATCAGAGCGGGGGTTTCGTACATCGGAGACTCGTGGCTCTGGACTCGGGCTGTGGCTGTTTCTTCAGCCGCGCATAGGTGCTAAGTCGATTTCTTCGACCGCACAGTAGCAGTGTGAGGAAATTTCTCCCGCAGAGCGATACTGCTTCGCAAAAACAGATGCTGGAAGGGCGACGCACCAATTTTGCAGTCATGTGCAGCAGGAACAACTTCCAAGGGCCCTGAACTAGAATTGGCATCCTTTGGCAGGTCAGAACTCCCAGCAGTGGAGTTCAGGGATACTGCAGGTGAAGTTTTTGATGCTCCTGAGACTTCCAACAGGAGGCAAGCGCACACAAGCCCTTTGAGAACTTTGGAAAAGCAGGATTCAAAAGCAAAGTTCAGCTCTTTCACTGCCCACAGTGAGAAGCCTCAACTGCAGGCCAACCCAGTAAAGCAACACCCAGGAAAGGGGTAGTACACCTCCTGACACCTCTTCAGCTCTTCTTCTTGGCAGAGTCCTCAATCCAGAAGTGCTCTAAAAATGTGGGGTTATAGGTCCAATATTTATACCCCGTTTGGCCTTTGAAGTATGCATACTTCAAAGGGAAGTCTTTGTTGTCCAAAAGATTCTGCCTTGCCCTGCCTTGGCTCTAGACACACTTGAGGGGGGTGGAGACAGCAATGTGAGAGGCCATGCACAGCCCTATTCAGCTGTCAGTGACAACTCCTTCCACTACTCTAGCGCAGGAAGGCCCATCAGCCTGGTGATGGGGCATCAGGATATACAGGGCACACCTCAGATCCCTTTGTGTGACTGTCTAGAGTGAATGCACAAACAATCAAGCTGTCAGTCTAAATCAGACATTGATTTCACAGGCAGGCAGAGACACAGAATGGTAAAGCAAGAAAATGCCCACTTTCTAAAAGCTGCAACAAGAACAATTGATGGACAGAATGCAGACTGTTCCCATGAGACATAGGGTCAAGACTGATTTGCATATGGCTGGGTCCAAACTGGGGCTGCACGGTGAGCAAAAGAACCATGGATTTAACCCAGATCTTTTGACTGAGGGTGAATGTTTGATTTGCTCTGCATTCCGTCCATCAACTGTGTGTCTTTTGCTTTCTCGTCCTAAGTGTGCCGGGTATGCCCAGACTTGGGTCCCGGGCTCACTGTGCCACTGGATTCAAGCTAGCCTGGCTGATGAGGGGTGATGAACCGAAACCGGTCCCAGGATGCTTGTTTCCGGTCCAGGGAGGACCTGGCTTGGCAGTTCGGGCTGGACTGTTCCTATGAGGCACAGGGTCAAGACTGATTTGCATATGGATGGGTCCAAACTGGGGTGGCATGGTGAGCAAAAGAACAATGGATTTAACCCAGATCTATTGACTGGGGGCGAATGTTTGATTTGCTCTGCATTCCGTCTATCATCTGTGTATCTTTCACTATCTAAAAGTGGCCTTTTCAAACACAATTAAAAACCACCTTCCCTAAAAGATGTATTTATAAATCCTGAGTTCAGGAAACCGAAACTCCAAATCTCTATCTGTTGGAAAGTGGATTATAGTAGTGGTAAATATGTATCTACCAGTGGCAATAAGGCCACTAACACAGTCTAGAGTGCAGAATAGGTCTCAGAAAATTATTCCCATGCTCAACCCTTGGTAGCTTGGCTGCGATCCAGCAGGCTTAACTTCAGGGACAGGTACGTAAAGCATTTAAAAACACCAATTCAGTAAATAATTAAGACACAACACACAATAAACATCCAACATCAATTTATAAAAATAGGAAATATTTTTATCTTTAAAATGACACCAATATAAAAACAATCCAATGTAGGGAACTGGAGATATGAATTTTTAAAGATTTAGCACTACTTAGCACATAGAAACCCATAACGCCTATTGGGACATCAGGTTGCGCTAGACCGGGACAAAGTCAAAGTTTCAGGCTGACCGCGATGGAGCCCTGCGTGGCTACCCTCACGGTAGGCTTCGGTCAAAGTTTTTACCTTCTGACTTAGAAACTTTTCTGGTGCTTTTTCTGGTGGGGTACCTCGAAGCTCTCCACCAGTGTGGATTCGGTAAGGGTTCTCCGGCTTGCCTAGTGACGAGCTGCCAGTCAAGCCTATGGAAATCAGACCTCCTGAGCTTTCCAGCGGAATGAACTAGGGATCCAGGCCGGCTCGCGGTTGAAGGTGGGTGGCTTGACTCTTGCGGTTGGTCCCGGTCAAGTCTTTTACCTTCGGACTTAGAAACGTTTATGGAGCTTTTTCTCCTGGGGTCCCTCGATGCTCTTCACCAGGCCGGATTCGGTGAGGGTTCGCCGGCTTGGGTTTCGACCAGCTTCCGGTCAAACTCTGAATGTCGTACCTCTGAAGCTTTTCAGCGGGACGAACCTGGAGGACAGGCCGGCTCACGGTTGAGGGTTGCCGGCTTGGCTGGCTAGGTCGAGTCGGTCCACCTATAAAGCTTTTTTTCAAAGTTGCTACAAACTTTTCCAAACTTCTGAAACATCTTCCTGAAGTTCCTCTGAGGGTCCCAAAGTGTCCAAAACTTACTCCAAGGGTCTGAAAGCTCCAAGGTGGTCCTTGAAAGTTTGGGACTGTAATTCCCATAATCCACTTGGACAAAATCCTTACAAATCCACTGTAAGCACTCCAGGCTGGTGATTTTTGGTGGTGATGATCCAGGTGAGCTCTGTGAACCTGTAGCTTGCAGGGAGTCCAATTTGTAGTCCTTTTGAAGCAGGTTTGGTCCACAGGGCTGTAGTTCCAGATTGTGCAGCAGGCACAGTCAATCATATTGGTTGGTGAAAATCAAACTTCCAGCATGTACCCTTCTTCTTCTTCTCTTGTTTCAAGCAGCAGATCTGAAAGGCTCTGCCCCTCTCAAATACTTAATCTGTGTTCTCTGGGGCCAATCATGAGGGCACACCTGTCCAATGAGGTGCAGGGCAACCCCCCAGAGCATGGCCCTTTCCTCCAAAGTTTGACACAATGGTATCCCAGAAAGCACTACTCTTCTAAAATTCAATATGGCTGAAGTCTCAGCAGAGAGGCAAGAGCTAGCTAAACCAACCTCCAGGATGGCTCATCTCCATAGGCTCACTCCCCTGGCATCTGTACATTCCTTCCTTAAGCCTTCCATCTGGCTGGGTTCCGAGGGGATAGGTATAACTGGACCTGGCTTCTTTTGCCTGTCCCCTCCTTCCTTTGAAGATCATGGTTTACAACCCCTCCTCCTTGCTCTGGCATTGCTGTGCAGCAGAACCCTCTCCTCCCAGGATGGCTCCTCACCCCAGGTGCCACTTATCACTTCATCAAAGCAGCCTGACTAATCCACTTAACTCTGACCAATCAGGGCAGACCACTGGAAGGCTGAATTTTGGCTTACAAGCAAGAAAGTCTAATAACTTCTTTCTGTACATTTTTGGATAAATTCATGTTGTTGGATTTATCAATGCCTTTCTCCTAAGTCCTTGAATGGTTTTTTTCTTCAATCCCTAGCATTAGTTATTAATTAATAGCTTATTGCCATGTTAACCTATGTGGCTGGGGATCTGCAATGGGGAAAATGAACTGGGCAATTTCTCTAACACCAGGGCTTACAAAACATCTTTTATAACAACCCTGCCTATATCTACAGGACCCCCCGGCCCTGTAAATCCTTAGGGGAGAATTTAGGGGTTCTGAATATGTAAAAAGTTTGGAAATCCTCACTCCACAGTGCTCCTAGCACAAAAGTCGATTTTGGGAAGCACTTTACTACAATGAGGGAAGTGAAATGTGCAATTTCTATATCACCAGGGCATATACAACCTATTGTATGAGTCCTCCTTATAAGTACCTGACCCCCCACACATAGGACACCTAGGGGAGACCCTGGGGGTGCCTAATATGCCCATATATTGTAGTTTATTAATTTTAAGTACCCCAAACACCAAAGTCGAGTTTGGACACAATTTACATTTTAAAAGCATTGCTGCAACACAGGGCTGCTTTTAAACTGAACTCAGACTCTCAGTAGTGCATACATGCAAGTGCAGAAAGGCTTACCAGCCTCTAAACTGCAATGCCATATTATATACTAAAGACTTATAAGTTTTAATCCTCCTGCCCTATTATGTACAAGGGCCTTATAAAGGAGGTCATGGCAATCATAGCTGTACCCTAACCCATAGTGTGTCCTAGTGTATGTAGGTGTTTTCACTGTATTCTAAGTGTGTTTTCAGCATAGCACTGGCCATGGGCATGGTTAAGCAGAGCTCAGGGACAGTCAGAGTCAGTTACCACCAGTACCAGTCAGCAAAAAGATGGGGGTGCCCAGGGCACAGGATGGCTTTGCAACACTATCTTTTCCTAATTGAAAGTTACACTTGTAAGATGTTATAAGGCAGCTCCAATGATAACCTACGGGAGAGACAGTCCTTACAATAGTGAAAAACGAAATTGGCAGTATTTCACTATCAGGACATGTAAAACACACCAGCACATGTTCTACCTTTCACATACACCGCACCCTACCCATGGGGCTACCTTGGGCCTACCTTAGGGGTGCCTTATATGTAAGAAAAGGGAAGGTTCGGGCCCTGGTTAGTGGGTGCACTTGCCAGGTCGACATGGCAGTTTATAACTGCACTCACAGACACTGCAGTGGAAGGCCTGAGACATGTTTGCAGGGCTACTCATGTGGGTGGCACAATCAGTGATACTGGCCCACTAGTAGCATTTGATTTGCAGGCCCTGGGTACACACAGTACACTTTAATAGGGACTTACTAGTAAATCAAATATGCCATTCATGGATAACCAATTCTAATCACAATTTACACAGGGAGTACTTGCACTTTAGCACTGATCAGCGGTGGTAAAGTGCCCAGAGTACACAAACCAGCAAAAACGAAGTCGAGCATACAGTCAAAAATACAGTAGGTAGAGGGAAAAAGACAGGGGAAACCATGCCAAGGATGCCAGGTCTAACACTATTCATATAGGGCCAGATGTACGACCAACAAAATTGTGCATCACAAATTGTGACTCTTTTGCGAGTCGCAATTTGCGAGGCGCAATTTGCTATTTACAACAGTGTGTTTAACTCTGTTTGTGATTCCCAATGGGGTCGCAAATTGCATGGTTCATTAATATTAATGAGCCTCTCGCAATTTGCGAGCCCATTGGGAATGACAGGCCCTCCCAGGTATGGTGGACTGCTGGGCTCAGCAGACCACCATGTCTGGGACTGCTTTTAAATAAAGCAGGTTTTTTTTTAAATGCAGCCCCTTCTCCTTAAAGGAAAACAGAATGCATATAAAAAAAAAAATGAAACATTTTCGTTTCATTTTTTAAGGACAGGTAGTGGTCCCTGGGACCACTGCCTGCCCTTAAAAAATATTTTTACAGCCAGTCACAAAGTGGAAGTGGTCCCCTGGGGACCCTTTCCAAATTGCAACTGCATTACCACCCTCTTGAAGAGGGTGGTAATTTGCAAGTGTTTTGCGAGCCCAATTGCGGTTGCAAAACATTAATACATGGGTTAGAGAGTCGCTATTTGGAAGGGAACGCCCCGTCCAAATAGCGAGTCTCTAAACACATTTTTGTGAGTCGCAAATTATTTGTGACTCGCAAAATAGTGTAAGTACATGGCCCAGACTAAAATTGCATGCGCAAACGGGTCGCAAACCCGTTTGCGCATGCAATTTTACGTCGTACATCTGGCCCATAATCATTTTTGCATTTTTGTATTTGGACCATCTATTGGTTTCATTCAATAGTGTTTAACAAATCATATTCCGTTAGCCAGTTTGTGGTATATGGTTCCAAAGATGTATAGTGAAATAGATCTGATCCTTTAAATAGTCTCAATCATGTAGATATTGGTTACAATATTGATCTAAGACATTACAGAATTCAGGCCCTTACGTACCAATGCATTCCTCCATAGACAGAACTGGGAAAACCCTTTAATACATCAAGCCTGTAGATTCCTATCTCAGGGTTAATATCTGACTAGATAGTTTTGCACAGATCTGGCTAACCAGAAATGAATTGTAATCATAGTATATGTTTAATTCTTATTTGCCATTGATCAGTACATATTCTGCCTGCATGGAATTGATTGCAATCAGTCATTACCGTAAGTGTTGTAAAAACGTCATATTTCACAGTATCGCATTACCTTTCAGACATTTACCTTAAATAGGCCTACATATTGGGATTTAAATTAGTTTACAAGCTCTGCTATAGTGAGTGGCTATTAGTAATGGTACTGCAAAAGAGCATACGCACCATCTATGGTTTAATGTGTAAATGGGGGATGGACTACGGGTCATAGGTTTGGATCTTGGTAAGCAATGCAACTCATCGATGTTGAAGTGGTTGGATGAAGACACGCAAGCCAGTTTTCAACATTCATTATTGTAGCACAAAGGAGCACTACAACTGGAGGCCAAGCAGCAAAGAATACTGTGGCAGTCTGTACCCTTTCTTTTTAAATATTCATACCAGGTTTGTGTATCTGCTTTGGACCCCAGAGAACCCTACATATTTATCAGGTGGTTAAGGACTGGTCAACATCACGTATGTTGAGGCATGTAATGCCCATTGCTTGCCTTTCAAAATGTTTGAATGGCAGCTATGTTTGAGCTAAATTAATGTTAAAAAGCCTAATTAGGGTGGAAATGCCCCATGTAAGGCCTTTCAGTATAGATGAAGTGTCATATTAGTTCTACCATGGACCATCGACAGCACCCCCAGTTCTTCAGTTTTGCTCCTTGGTTTGATGCAAATGGGCTGCTACATGTCGAATGAAGGAATAACCAACTACCAACACTCACTTGAACCTAATGGCTTATGACAATAAAAGAAGAAAGGAGAATTCAGATTTTCCACAGCAGGGGTGGGAAGAAAATCATGATTTTATTAAAGACACGAAGGCTAGAATTATGCATTATCCTCTTTATTGCCACACACACAGCAGCAATAAGTAGAACTTTTGACTTTTAGAATTAGAACACTAGTAACATTTTAAAGAATATAAATGTCCCCAACAAGCAGCCATTTTCATTCTTTTTTGCTGCGAATAAATCAGGTCCTTTTGCTGAACCGTAACTGACATGGACAACTTCTTCTTATCCTTTGTTGCCAACCTTCCAGGAACTCTTTATATTCTTCTTAAACATTTCCTGTAATTATAAACAACATATTATTAAGGGCAGGTTCTATCTGGGAGGGATAATATTAGCCTCTGTGTCTTTAATAAAAGTATGATTTTCTTCCCACCCCTGCTGTGGAAAATCTGAATTTTATGGCAAGGCGCGGAGGTCAATATTATGCATGTTTAAAGCCTTGCCATAACTTTCTAAGAAGCACTTTCTATTGTTTTAAAATAAAATAACTAAACACAGAGGCTGGTGATCAATCTGCCGAAGCAAGAATGCTTGTATGACTTCCATCCACCATAAATGCTTTTGAGGCCATGGCACCTCTTCCTGAATGTGCCCCAAATCTAAATGTATCTATGTCTCCTTTTTCCATGCCCATTTTGACCCACCTTGCTAATGTTGGATATGAAACTGACTTATGGGGATACCTAAATGAAATCAACAATTTTGCTTCCCTTGAGTCCCTTAAACTCCAAGTCCATTTCTCATACTCCTTCAAGCATTTTACTACACAAAACTTCTCATTTTCTTCTATACTTTGTTAAAAATAGTTTGTCACATAATTTTAGTTCTCTTTTTAATATAATAGCAAACACCCTCTGGAACCTAACTCCTAGATGATACTTCTGAAGCTCTTATATCTGACATTCTTCTGAATGAAACTAAACAAAGAAGCATAGTTACTTTTAACATCAAATCCTTTAGAGACAAAAATTAATTGTCACTCCAGGATGACAACTCCTTCAAGACTACATCAACATCCCAGATAGCGGAGTACTTCTGACCTGGCTGCACCTTCAGCTGCACACTTCTCATGAAACTTTTTGCAGCATCCAGTTGTCCTATTGGGAAACCATTTACCAATTCATGTCCCGCTGAAATTGCTGACCTACACAAATTAACAGAACTATAAGAACTTCCTCCCAAAAACACCTCTGCTAAATAATATACTACATTCACCACAGATGCTGAAATGGGATCCAAATCCCTTTAAGTACACCAACATATCCATCTGTTCCATGGCAATCTATAAGCCTTTTTTGTGCCCGTAGCCCTTGAGCCTTTTATGAGTTTCATAGCCTCCAACGATAGTCCTGACACCTGCCATACTCTCCGGATATCATCAATGCCATTGACTGCATTTGACCATTCTGCACCAAATCGTGAGATTCTCCTGCAGGGTTCACCAACAACCTTACACAACCTGTCAGAAGTACAGGATCGTCCATCAGTAAACTCATTGCATCAAAACGGCGCTACCAACAACAGTCCCGCCTGTTCTTTCCTCACTTTCAACAACACTCGTTGTATCATTGAGAATGGGGGAAACGCATAATTGCGCGTCAGTCCTCACTGTTGCAGGAATGCATCTACTGCACTCGCCTCTAGATCCGGTTTCCAACTGCAAAACATTGGAAGTTGAGCATTCAGCCTGCTCTCAAAGAGATCCAACTATAAAGTACCCCTCGATAACGAAGTGGAGCTGGAAAGATTACCTGAATCAAAGCCGAAAGTAAGCCCAATAGTCTTGCTAACTGCCTTAATGATGTTAAATTGCTCTCCTTTACTCTCGTTATTTACCAGCTTATCATTTTCACTTTCTCCACTAGTAACTTCAATACATATTCCAATGTCCGTGTCTGAAAACCTAAAAATATTGTGTCCTGGCTCAGAACCAGACATGACTTCTCTCTGTTCACTATAAATCCCAGGTCGTCTAAAATACGGACTGCTCCACAACCAATTCCTTTGTTTCTGCCATTATTAACACATTGTCTAAATAGACTTTCAGAGGCACACCCCTTGTCCTCAACCAAGCCATTACCGGCCTCATTACTTTGGTGAATCACAATGGAGCTGACTCCAAACCGAATGGGATGCATGTTAACCTCCACATCCTTCCTTGCTATTGGATTCTCAGATAATCCCTGCAATCCTGATATATGGGTATTGTTAAATAAGCATCTTTTAGAACCAGTCGTGTCAACCATTCTCCCTTCCTCAGAAGATCTCTTAGCAAATGTATACCATTCATCTTTAAATGGTTGAACTGAACCCAAACGTTCATCTCTCTTAAGTTTATGACCAGCCTCATATTCTTGACCTGCTTCTCAACCAAAAATATATTGATTACAAAACGTTTTGAGCCCTTCAAACAGGTCTCTATTGCACCCTTCTTCACCAGGGCTTCCACTTCCTGGCACACCAAATGAGTTCATTCCTTTTAAAATGTTAGAACCTTTGGACATCTTACCTGAACTGGTACATCTACAAAATATGTTTGATAATCTTGTACTGTCTGTTTTACCCGCAGATCTGAGGTTATCTCCACCCATTTTATTACAAAGTGGGCGAGTCTGCCTCCCAGTTTTAATGGGATACATAAAAGGTCTTTTGGCAAACATACCTTGTGTTCCTCTTGTCCTTCTGTCACCCATGGAGGATCTTCCTCTTCCTCTTTGTGGGCAAAATACCTGGTTATAATAATCACTGGAGGGTCTGAATCCACATGAGAATGACGCTCTTGTGACACAGTAATCTCGGCCAGAAAGCCGACCCCCGCTCTCCGGCCTGCCAAAAATCTTCCTCGTGTCTCTTTGTACCTTCTGTAGAGAATTAAAAGCATCAACATATCTAGCAATATCCTTTACGAATTTTTCACCAAATAGTAACCCCTTGGCCTCAATTCCTACCTCTTTATTGGACAATTCTGGACTATCTTCATGAGGATACTTTTCCTCCTTTCAATACATAGTGTAGCATTTGTATTTCCCAGCAAGCAAATTGCTCTCTGCACCCACTGTCTTAATTCCTCTACATTCAACTTAGTACTGTTCATATATGCCTCGTCACATAAATCAAATATCTTGGTTAAAGAACCAAAGACATCCTTTTAGGCCTTTATCCAAGCCCTTCCTTGGATCGCTCCCAGACCTATTTGAGAATGCCATCATCTTTTAATCCAATTCTGGAGTGTACGCTATCTTATTCTGTAAAGATGGCCTAGGACACTCTGGACATGTCCTATTCCAGACCTCTTTAGCCATCTCTCGCCTCAGCCAATATTGCACACATTGGGCCACATGATCCATCGGTGTCCATTTAGGAGACAAGGAATGTTGTATTTAGTGACGGTTAAACATGTTTTCCCCCAATGGGTCAAACAAAACCTCATCTTTCTATTCCTGCTCCTTTTTGCCTTTTTTAACTTCAATCTCATCTACATCTGAGTCTCCTCAGATCAACTCAACATCCCCACTCATAGAGGACTCATCACAAGCAACTGCTTTGTGATTTCTTTTTCCGGCCTTTATAGCCGCCTTCTCATCTAACTCCAAATGAGTTGCCCTTTTCCTCTTTGCCTGAGGACCCCCTTGCCCTTTATTCTTATGTGCTCCATCTCTATTTTCCATGTTTCCTTTTTTGTGTCGCCTTACCGGCACTATTAGAACTAGACACCTTATCCTCTACTTCTTCCACAGACCAATGATCTTCCTCCTCAGTGCAAATCCCTCTATTTTTAATCTTAGGTAACATCCTTTCCATGCAATCATCTAACCTCTTACCTAGTTGAGATGACAATGCAGAAAATGCTTTATCCACGCAAGCCTGCACCTTCTTTTCCAAACTCTGCTCTTCTCCTGCTTTAGACTCCATCCTATTAATTTCTGCAATTAATATACTAATAAATATACCAAATCATCGAGAAAAAAACACTACCAAAAACACACCTCTTCACAATGCTATCTCACTAACTCTGCCTTCAACCAATGCTTCTGACAAGAAAAAACTTTGTTTTTTATCCCTAAATATGACCGACATGTAACTGATCTAATAGCATTTAACTAGACCAATCCAAATTGGTCGCCAGTGTCATAGATGCTACTATGGCAAGCCACATGGAAACAATTTGCTATTGTCTTCTTAAGACTGCCCGTACTCCGCCGGATTGTCCCGAAATACTCTGCCTTTATTTTACGAGCTTCTGCTCGCATTCACTATACTTCCACTTGTTAACGAGCGTCGCACAGCAAATGTCTCTGTGCCTGCGCGGCATTAGAACTGCGTGCGTATACAAAGCTGCCTCTGCATGTGCTGCCCATGCCGCTTATTGACTCACGCGGCTCCGCTTTCAAACACCGATTGCGCAGCTTTTTTCAAATGCACGCGCTAACCGTTTGCTCTGCTGTACAGCTCTGCATTAATTATAAACCATTTAAAAATCTTTTGCACTACAATGACTGGCACAAAAACATCTAAACACACAAATATTTAACATGAACCTCATTAATGTGCTTTAGTGCTTCAGCTGTGAATTCAGCCCTTATCTTATAAACGATCTAGAAGACGAGCGCTTTCAAAAGTGCTTCCCCCTGATCTAAAGCATCACTTCTCAGGACCAAATATTGTAAAACTACGTTTCTAACCTGCAATTTTGACCCAACTCTCCCAGATTTTAAACAGTGTAATCTCAATTTTAGCATACCCTATATATATTTCTTTTTTTCTCTTTTTTTTTTTTATTCACCATTAACAAAATACAATTATAAATGATTGAACATACGAGGAAACATTCACTATCATTGATAGAGTTGATGTTAACACAAAAAGCATTATACATAACTTCCACAAAAAAAAATTGTGCAACAAATTTCGCATGCTAGTTCTTACACCCTTAAAGCACATATTCCTTATCTAGTGCCTAGATTAATTTCGACTCTAGTTTTCCAATCAATTATAGGAGCCCAGATCAGCTTCCCTAGTTTCTGAGCCTTCCAATCTTTCCTCTCATATAAACCTTTTTCAAAATTATACATAGCTAAAAGCCGTGACAGCCATTGTTGAAAGGTGGGGGGATTAGGATCCACCCAGGCAGATGATATGCAAATCCTTACTACAGCCATGGCTAAGAAGAGAAACTCATGCTGTGCCAATGGTGTACCCTTCTTAGGGACACCTAATAGCATCAACTCAGCTGTGAGATTAACTTGAATCCTCAAGGTTTGCGCCAGGAACTCTACATCATAAATGGGGACCCTCTCTAAAGAACTTCATTTAAGGCCAGGGAGAAGAGGAGAGAAGAACAACATACACTGAAAAAAGCTCCCTCAAAGGCCTATCTTTCCTTTATCATAGGGACTAAATCCCTGCTGGGCTCAATAAGTAATTATATCAATTCAATGACAATAACATTTATAAATTGATTATCATTGTTTATTTCATTTCTTTATACATTTTGTAAAATTTCATTTTTTTCTTCTTTTTTCATCTTTAAAACTTTTTTTTAAGTAGTGTATACATCACAATAAGAGGTCAATCCTGTTATTACAACAAATACAAACAACACATATAATATATTATTCAACAAAGAAAACCCCTGGATAAAACACAAAAATACAACAATTTCACAAGACTCATTCAAACACATACAGACTCATACCACAATCATCCAAACTGCATCTGATAAAGAAGAGAGATTGTAGATAGTAAAATCTCCGTGACCTGATTGAATAAATATGTTCAAAAAGGGTCTGAACATATGGTCAATGCGCGTTTCGGCGGTATGTGAAGAGTAGTCAAACCACCTTCATCAGGACCTGTCCAGACACCCACATAAGTCTCATAAAACCCAGGGGACAAGAAAAAATATATAATTAGGCCAACAAACAACCACTTATGGGATCAAACAACGGCGTATTTTAGAAAGTCAGCATTCAATTTAAAGATCTCTTCTTGTCATGGCCCAATCATCAGGCAGCTATATTTTTTCACAAGAATAACATCCCATCCGGGACACAATATTCGAGCAAGGTCTGAACGCAGTCTGTTATAGATCCTTCGTTCTTGTATCCTCAATACGTAATGGTCCAAACTCTGGCTCTTTCATAATTTGCGACCATTATAATGTGCAGAGCAATGTCCTATTTTTAATGGTTACTCAGTATGAATCTTAGAAGTTTGTTAGGAGGTTTGCGTGTGGTATCCAATGTCTGACGTGAGACGTCAGTCCTTGCTATCTCTCTACGTGAGAACCTCATGCTGTGCCAATGGTGTACCCTTCTTAGGGACACCTAATTAACCCTGGGCATAATACTTCGCTACGCTCACGGAGCATGCAAAGTTTGTACTCCTACGCACTACGCAAATTGCCCGTAGCAGAGTGAAAAACTGTGTTAATTGACGTAGCGTAGCAGCAGTATAGTAAACACCTACAAATGCTTTGATAAAGCAATTTTCTATGCTAAAAAGCATATAACCAATTCACAAAAATGAACTTTGACAATAAAATATCAAGCAATGAGAGAGGTGATGATTTTGGGGTCCCCCCTAACCTAGGGGGAGGACCAATCAGATGCCTTGAACACAAAAAGCATATCATGTGAACGATTCAGTGGTGGTCCCTTCCTCCTAGGACCACCCCAAGCACAGTTATGGGCAAAAATACAATCCCAACCAAAGGCCCTGCAAAGCATTATGGGACGAGATTAGCAGTGGGCAGTGAATATTATAGTGTCCAATATCAAAATAATTCTACAAAGAGCTGCAGTTCAACTAGTTGTTACTAGATGTCCCTCACGAGACAAAAGCAAAAGCATTGAAATTATTAATACATCAAGCTGCAGTTCCACTAGTCGTTACTAGATGTCCCTCACGAGTCAAATGCAAAAGCATTGAAACCCTTTCATGAAGCTTTTGCATTTGACTCGTGAGGGACATCTAGTAACACTAGTGGAACTGCAGCTCTTTGTAGAATTATTTTGATATTGGATACTATAATATTCACTGCCCACTGGAAATCTCATCCCATAATGCTTTGCAGGGCCTTTTGTTGGGATTGTATTTTTGCCAATAACTGTGCTTGGGGTGGTTCTAAGAGGATGGGACCAACACCGAATCGTTCAAAAGATGTGCTTTTTGTTTTCAAGGCATCTGCTTGGTTCTCTCCCTAGGTTAGGAGGATCCCAAAATCATCACCTCTCTCACTGCTTGTTAGTTTATCGTTTTCACTTTTGTGAAATGACTATATGAATTTTTAGCATATAAAGACAGAGATATTTATTTTATTTTAATTTGTACTGTGCAAGATGCCTGTGGCAATTATTGTACAGTGCAGTCAAGCACACAGCTACGCACTATGCAATTTGCATGGCTACGTGTAGTTCAAAATGTACTTCACGTAGCTACGTGAAGTGCTACTATGCAAACTACGCCCAGGGTTACACCTAATAGCATCAACTCAGCTGTGAGTTTAACTTGAATCCTCTATGGTTCCCTTTAGATGATCTATCACAGGGCAAGATGCAAACATATGGACTATATCTGCATCTATGCTATGGCAGCGGGGACAAAGAATCCCTTCCGTCCCACCCCATTGAGCAATCTTGGCTGGCGTATAGTATAGTGAGAAGATAGTTTTATAATGTTGGGCTTGTAAACCAGCCACCCTTAACACTGTGTGGCCAAGCTCAAGAGAGGCCAAAAACTCATCCCCTTCAATATTTAGCTTCTGCTGCCATTTCTCACCATGCTTATCTAGATCATCCGCCAGTAATTGCCTAAGCCCACCATAGATCTGGGTAATAGTACAACCCTCTGGATCTCTTATTGCCTCCATAACTAGGTCTTTTGAGAAAGCTTTTTCTCCCCCTTTCTTCCTTGTGATGGAACTACGTATCTGGAGATATTAAAAAAATTCCCTCTGATCAATATTAAACAGAAGTTGAGCCTTCTCAAATGATATTATACCGTCTGAATCAAACAAATCCCCCATCTTCTTTACCCCCAGAGCATCCCATCGCATCATAACGCCATCATTAAAGCTCTCCGGGAGTGATGGATTTCTAAACAGAGATGAATAGTAATTCATCCTTCCCAGCCCAAGCTTGTTCCTGACACTGGTCCAGACCACCGCTGCAGCGCCAAGAGTCTTAAATTTAATATATATATATTTCTATTGATATATTCGTTCATTCGAATATTCTTTATTTCGGATAAAATACCATAAAAGAGATACAGAGTAAAATTTGGATCAAAAACAAACTTTAAAAACAACATCAACATGTTAAAAGATAATAAACATAACACAGCTTATTTAGGATTCAAATATAAGTATACACAGTGCCATTACAAAAACGCATTAGGGGGAATAAATACTCATGGGTATATAATGAAAAAGTAAAATATTAAATGTAAAATGCAGCCATTTACTTAAAGATTACTAGTTTTCTGTTTCTTATTTCTTATTAACCAAGCATGGAACAAATATCTGGAGACTGCAAAAACCAGGTAAAACGTTGTGTCAGTTTGGAGGATCCTATAGCCTTCCTTATACCTACTAACACCCGCTTTCATTAAATTGGGATCAACCATTTTGTACGCGGTTCTTTGCACATTGGGCAGAGTTATATAGTCCGCTTCTTAATTAAAATTCAAATCTAATTTCACAACTGTTAGAAATGGGATCTCTAGTTGGCAGTGGCTTACACCCTGTCCAAGTAAGTACCCTCACTCTAGTCAGGGTAAGGGAGTTACACACCCAAGATAACCACTGCTCACTCCCTTGGTAACTTGGCACGAGTAGTCAGGGTTATCTCAGAGGCAATGTGTAAAGCATTTGTACATACACACACAGTAACACAGTGAAAACACCTCAAAATGAGTCCACACCAGTTTTAGAAAAATAGCCAATATTTATATGAGTAAAACAAGACCAAAACGATTAAAATCCAACATACACAAGTAAAGATATGGATTTTGCAAGAATAAACTTAAAAATACACTTCCTTGAAGTCGATAGCCCCTACTGGGGCTATCGCCCTATCATGAACAACACAAATCCAACAGTTCAGAGATACGGCATCAGACAGATCCACAAAATAGTACCTTTGGAAGTGAAGAGGCCTCGGGGAACTTGCAATAAAATCCAAAGATGAGGTGTCGCCAGCGTCAGCGGGCGTTGGTTCCAAAAGTCGGGCAGAAGTCATTGAGGCCTTGGAGTCACATGCGCAGAAGATCGAGCTCTGTGATGTCAAGATCAGGAGCATTGGCAGGGCTGTGGATGTGATGTCATTGTGGTTAATGCCTCTTGCTTTTCATGAGCGGTGACCACGGCTTCAGTGCTGGTAGCACCAAAGCGTCGGTGCTGAGCACGGTCATCAGTAGACCCAGGGCTGCATTGTGAGCCAGGACGATGCGTTGTGCTCTTTATGAGTGGTGCCCTCAGCCATGGTGCAGGCAGCGGCGTCATTTGACACAGTCGGAGTCGATGGGGCTGTCTTCGGCAAACCAGGGGCTGGGATGTCATCGCAGTTGATGCATCATGCTCTTCACGAGCGGTGACCACGGCTTCAGTGCAAGCAGCAGTGTTGAGGATGTCGTCGGGATCACATTTATTGGCATTACAGCACAGCCACTCAGTTCCAAAGGCCCAGAACTAGCTTTGGCATCACTCGCAGGACTCACAGCAGAAGAGTCCAAGTGCTGGTCACAAGATGTGCATGAAGTCTTTGATGTTCCTGAGATTTCTGCAACAGGAGGCAAGCTCAACTCAAGCCCTTGGAGAACCTTGGAAGACAGGATACAGAAAACGAAGTCCAGTCCTTTCACTGCCCAGGATAGAAGCAGCAGGCCAGCATAGCAAAGCAAACAGCAAAGTGGTAGTCCCTCCTGACAGCAAAACAGCTCTTCTTCTTGGCAGAATCCATAAGTGTTTTAAAGTTATGGTGTCACAGCTCCAGTATTTATACCAATCTAAGTTAAATTGGGGAAAGCAGTGGACATTGAAGTGATTTAATTGACTAATCCCACCCCAACCTAAGGTACAGTAGCGAAAACAATGAAATTTAAATGAGTCAGATAAATTATAATTACTTTAAAGAAAGTATTATGTTCACTAAATTATGAATTATTTTTAATGATATTTAAAATATATATAATGAATGTAATGCATTTAAAGATACGTAAATACATAAATACATATGATTGCTACAATATTAGTGAAACATTTTTTTATTTTTATATTCAATCCTAACATATTTTTAAATTGTAAATTAAAAATAAAAATAGTTTTTACAATATTTATGACCTCTAATATATTTTTTACATACAAATATAAACATTATACCTAAAGAAAATTATTCATGTTGTACTTAAATATGTTTTCAATTATTTGTGCAAAATTAAAAATTTTATTAAAAGCATATGAAAAATAAATCAAAACATAATAAATATTAATTTGCTAAAACAACATTTAAAAATATTAAAATATTGATTTTAAAATACAGCCAAAGATATGTTTTCAATCTAATTAAAACTTTAAATGAATAACTATTGATGTAAGCACATTTTTAAACATTTCTTTGAGGTGAAGCTGTTGTTTTGAAGTTTCTGTGTGAAAGTGTGGAACGAGGTTGGCCACAGGAATGGGAGATGAAAAAGGATTTGTGCTGTTTTTGGGAAGTTCGCAATTAACTTTCTGTAGAGGAGAAAAGATTGCTAAGGGGAATGAATATTGTTCCTTCAGTTCGGTTAAGTGGCAGAATAATGGAAATTTGTCATAAGGAGCATGAGAGGCATTGTGAAGAGTAAGAGGAGAGTAAAAGAGTTGTACTGATGGCCAGGCATTGATGCAGAAATAGAAAGTTCAGTGTGGAATTGCATGAAGTGCGAGGGTTCTGATAACTCATATATTGCACTTAAGCCGCCATTAATTCAGGTAAAATGCCCTGATATGGTGTATGGAGACAACTGGTGTTAATGTAAAAGGACCTGTTATAGAGGAAAATGGTTGCATGAAGTCTGCTATAGTGATTATGGATTACTTCTCCAAATGGACAGAGATTGGTTTTGTAAGACATGCAAATACTGAAACTATAGTGAGTTTTTTAGATGAAGTATTCCAGAGGGAAGGGGTTGTCAAAAAAAGTAATCGCAGCAGTGGCGTAACAGAACTTTAGCCCCCCCTGCAAAGTACAGGGAGGGGCCCCCTCCTGACTCAGTCAAGAGCTCTCAGGCCAGGGTGCTGTGTTGAGGGGGCCACCTGGAGTTCGGGGCTGCGGTGGCCTATGGTACACCACTGAATCACGCACGTTAGCTTTCAGTTCACTGCAGAAGGGTTTGAAGAATTCTTGGAAACAAATGGTGTAACTATAACTGGTACATTTCAGTGGTTTTGTTAATTTTTACTTAACTATAATGTCTTTTAACCTCATTTATTTTCAGTGAATATATATATATATATATATATATATGTTCACTGAAAAAACCAAAGGTTACAGGAACGTTATAGTTAGGGTCAGATTTCACTCGTACAAAACCGGTGAAATTCAGCAGTTATAGTTACCTGAGCTAACTATAACGTACGCCCCCGCAATGCACTGCTGATGACCTCACATATTACATCACCCATGACATAGTCAGTGACTTCACTGATGACTTCACTGATGACATCTCAAATAACATCACTGATAATATCACTGATGAAACTATCCAGTGAGTGTAAGTATTTTGTAAGAGTTTATGATTGTTAAACATATATACTAAGGTACTACAAAACATAAAGTGGTATACTAGGTGTACTACTAATGAGTGATACTACTTTTAATATATATCATGTGAATGGCTGTGTGATTGTTTGCATCCTTATGCGTATGGGTGTGTGAGTGGCTGTATGTGTGTATAAGTGATTGTGATTGTGTGAGCAGCGGTGTGGGTGAGTGAGATGCTGTGTGAGTAGCTGTATTGGTGAGTGAGTGTGTCAGTGGATGTATGGGTGGGTGAGTGATGGGTAAGTGGCTCTATCGGTGGATTAGTTGGTATGTAGTGACTGTATGGGTGAGTGAGTGGGTGTCTGAATGGCTGCATGAGTAAGTGACTGGGTGTATAAGTGGCTGTATGGGTCAGTGAGCAGCTGTTTGAGTAGGTGTTTTGTTACGTGACTTTGTGTGTGAGTGACTGTATTGGACAGTGAGTGTCTGTGTGAATGACTGTAAGGGTGAGTACAGGAATGTGTGAGAGCTTGTATGGATATGTGAATGGGTACATAAGTGGTTGGGTGAGTGAGTGTATGACAGCTTCTATGGGTGAGTGAGTGGCTGTGTTGAGAGGCTACTTGGGTGAGTGAGTGGGTTTGTGACTTTGTAGGTAAATAAGTAGGTGTGTGAGTAACTCTATGAGTGAGTGTGTGGTTATGCGGCTGGAGGTATAGGTGAGTAACTGGTTGTATGAGTGGCTGTATGGGTGAGTGAATGATTGTGCGAGTGGGTGCACGAGTGTGTGAGTGGGTGTGTGTGGCTCTATGGAAAGTGAGTGGGTGTTTGAGTACTGGTATAGGTCTGTGAATGGGTATGTCAGTGGTTGTAAAGGTGTGTGAGTGGGCGTACAAGAGGTATGGGAGTGTGAGTAGGTGTGTGAGTGGTTCCGTGGATGATGTCATCAGTGATGTCATTTGAGATGTCATCAGTGATGTCATCAGTGATGTCACTGACCATGTAATGAGTGATGTAATATATGAGGTCTTAAGCAGTGCATTGCGGGGGCGTATGTTATAGTTAGCTTAGGCAACTATAACTGCTGAATTTCAGTGGTTTTGTATGAGTGAAATCTGACCCTAACTATAATCCCTGTAACCTTTGTTTTTTTCAGTGAATTTCTAAGGTTTTTTAATTCTATTCGCTAACTATAATGTCCCTGTAACATTTGGCTTTTTCAGTGAATTTAAAAGGTTTTTTAAACATTAATTTCTAACCATAACGTCCCTGTAACCTTTGTTTTTTCCAGTGAATTTCTATGGTTTTTTAACTAGTAATCGCAATTGCAGAGTGGTGGAAAAAGGGGGCTGGGCCTCTGACCAGCTCTCAGGAATCCCGGTGTGTAGGACTTTCAGGAGGTACCAGTAGGGCTTCTTGGCCCCCAAGGTCCCACAGGAGTGAAGTGGACTTCCTCCCCCAAACAGTATTGCACCAGGAGTCGCATTTGCAGAGTGGTGGAGCAAGGGGGTGTGGCCTCCAAAGACTTCTTAGCAATCCCACTGTGTGGGACTTACTGGAGGTAACAGGAGGGGTAGTTGGCCCTCAAAGACATCCTATGGAAATTAACATGGACCCCCCTTATTCTCGGCCCCCGCTTGATGAATCACCCTGAAACTTTCAACACAGGAGCTGACCTGACCGCCCCATTAGTTTTGAAAATGTCGCGAAGATTCGTCAAACGGCTCTAAAGATATTGGCAAAAGAAAAAACGCTTTTTGAATAGAAACAAGGTCCTAACTATAACTACCTACTGGCAACCGCCAGTAGGTAATATATACATATATATATATACCCACACAGAATCCAGTGAAGACGTTCTTTTCATACAAGAAAACACCGGACCGTGGCCACAATAGCAAAACGTGTTTATTTTGCAATGTCTAGGGACCTAGACGTTGCAAAATAAATAAGTTTTGCTATTGTGGCCACGGCTCCGGTGTTTTCTTGTATGAAAAGAACGTCTTCACTGGGTTCTGTGTGGATATTGAGGGGTGGCTACCCTGCCGTGTTGCCCGCCGTGACAAGAGGCCTGGTGTCAGCCGTTTAAGGATTGTGGATATATACATATACATATATATATATATATATTGGGACATGATTGATGACAATAGAAAAATAGATAAATAGAAAATTAATACACTAGCAAATATAGTGTATAAAGCCAAAGTGTATTTAACCCTGAATGTTCAGCTAAAGAAATGTTTGAGAGCAGGATATGTACCATGCACTTGCACTTTACTCTGTGAATGAATTTAATTCTCATCAGAATGGATATGAAATGAAGTAGAAGACTTCGAGGCACAATAATGTGTGTATGAATTAATAATTAAGATTTAGAACTAATTTTGAGATAAAAACAAAATGAATTATTCATGAAATTAGAATCACATCGGGGTATATGATGGAATATAAAACCATCTGATGTTACTTTGTGTGTAAACTAATGTGAATTAAGTCTTTTTTCAGTTGCAATGAAAAATGCCACCCATGTGACCGGAGGTCTCCGAGGGCTTTTAAGCAACAGTAATTAACAAACGCTTGATGTTTGAACAAGGCAGCAATGCCGAAATGCGTTACAGCGAAATAAAATAAAGCGCAACAAAGAAAATCATTGAAGTGTGGTACCTCTGTGTTGGGATCCGATTCTCATCGGGAAGTTGGAACTGGAATGGAAAGTTAAGCTGCTGAAGGTTGGAGAGTGGCCAGACCTACACACCCTCATTCAGGTGCTTCTCGGAGTCCAACAATTTGGAGAAGTTATGTGCAGCATACCGAGGAGCCCCCCGCAGGACTGTGGTGAAACTGGAAGGAGACCACAAGGTGGAGAGTGATCGGGAGCAGTGTGTCGGAGGACGCCTGTAAACGGGTAAGCACTTCGCCGAGTAAGGCAGATTCCCTTTGCTTACGAGCAGGGGGGAGAGGTACCGGAAAGGCAAATCCGGTGGGGAGACACTAAAACGCGCTGGAAAAAGCTGAAATTTTTATTCAGCGTTTTTGAAGTTTTTCGACTAAGGGAGCAGAATGGATGTCTGGATCAAAGAGAGGGAAGAAGCAGAAAATGCCGTGTTTGACGAGAAAGCTGTAAATACGAGTGCTCGCAACAAGGGGTCAGAAACATCCACACAGGAAGTGACCTTACAAGTACAGAAGCGGAAATTGGAAAAATTGAAGCGAACAGAAGTGTCGAAATGGTGGGAAATAAAATCGTTGGAAAGCTATTTAGCAGTAGGAAGAGTTCCAAGGGGCTTGAGAATATTGATCGCCCCGACTTTTAAAAATCCTGACCCTGAAATGCTCCAAGAGTGGGCAGCAAACCGTGCAGTCATCAAACAACATGATGAGGATTCTGGTAAAATATGCCAAACGTGATAGGGAGAAAATCCTGGATGAAATTATAATCATGGAAAAGGAAATAGGCAAGATGTTGAAACCGGAAGAACTCTTAAAATTTGAAAAAGAACTGGATGAGAAGTTGAGAAAACATGAACAGACCATCAGGGAGAGGAAGGCCACGAAATTTATCAGAGATTGACTCAATTACCGGAGAGGCCAGTTATACACCTTTGCCCGTCGGTTTGATAACCTACACCGCCAAAGATTATCAGGCAGCATAGGACAGGACAGAAGAACACGAGAGCGAGTTTCCACTACAGAATATGGTTCGGAAGCAAGTTCCAATGTGAGCTCAGAAGCCAATACAGAATCTGACAGTGGTGCTGTGAACAAAAAAGAAACATGGAACCCCAAGATCCCCCATCAGTCATAGATGAATTGCGTTTTTTACGCTTAGACAGGACTCTCAGTATACAGCAGAAAAAGGAAAGGAAAAAAGCGACAAGGAAACGCAAGAAACGAAGGGGAGGGCATGGAGCTACGTTCAGGTGCCAAAATCAAGGACACACACCAAAAGAAGTAGATAACGATCCAGCAACAGCTATCAATTTGGCCAACCTACTTCTCACGGAGGATGAAAAAAATACGCTTTCATTAGGGTTATCTTTCTGTACCAGGACAAATTTCAACTATGCCCAAACTCGCATAGACTTTTACAAATTTGTGAGAAATCAAAAACTAAAGAAATGTTTCCACACCCAATCGGAGATTGCAACAGCAAAAGAACCAGAAATGACAGAGGGCATGTCCCTTGAAGCAGAAGATTTGAATTTCCTACATCAGTTGCACTTACTAGAGATGGAGTGTGAAGACATGAAACAACCAGAGTCTGCAAAAGAAACTGCTGTTATGATGGGCCTGGAAATTTATAACAGTAAAAACTCCATTCAAGCCGAAATCCACCTTCGTCCCCATAACACCAAAAGACTCTATTGATGTGTTCACGGACTTAGTTGTAAAAAATCTGCAAGTACTATCAATTCAATCAAGTGAAGAATTTTTGCGTGGAAATAGCCGAAATGACAGAAAATATGCAATGATTGTGCAAAAAATAAAAAATCAGAATGATATTGTAGTACGCCAGTCCGATAAGGGGGGTAATATAGTATTGTGGCCACTGGAAATGTATAATGAAGAAGCTATGCTCCAATTAAGAGACAACAAATGTTATCAGAAGGTACCCAATAGCAATCTTGTAGAAGCAAAAAATAAATTACACAAAGATTTAGCTAGGTGGAGGGGTCTGGGCATGATATCCCAAGATGAATACCACTATCTTAAAGTTGACAATCCAGTGACACTGATACTATACCTTATCCCAAAGGTACATAAAAACACAGAGGTCCCTCCAGGTAGACCTATAATCTCTGCCATAGGTAGTCTACTAGAACCAACATCTAGATTTTTGGATTTCTTTTTGCAAGAATTTGTGAGGGAGATGCCAGCTTATATCCAAGACACTAGGGACTTCCTTTGAAAGATAGAAAGTATCAAATGGAAGGACACATTTCTCTTAATTACATTGGATGTGTCATCGTTATATACAAGCATACATCACGAAGATGGATTAAGAGCAATGAGGCACTATCTTAACAGGAGATCTATCACATTATACCAACACTCGGCCATGCTAGTAGAAATGGGCAGACTGTGTCCTGAAAATAATTTTTTCATGTATGGTAATGACACATACAGGCAGGTGCGAGGGACTGCAATGGGCACCTGCTTCGCCGCCAGCTACGCAAATTTGCATATGGGCTGGTGGGAGGAGCAGGTGCTCAGGGTGCAATATGCTGAGGAATGGGAGACCAACATAATCCTATGGACTAGGTTCATAGATGACCTCTTTGTACTGTGGGATGGAACTAGGGTAACTGCAGAACAGTTTATACGAAAATTGAATGATAACTCATTGAACCTAGCTTTTACCAATACCATCAGTCACACACAGGTATGCTTTCCAGATCTAGAGGTCTATCTTAAGGGCAGCACATTACACACACGTGCCTATAGGAAGCCCACAGCTGGAAATTCCATCTTGCACGCTAGGAGTCACCATCCTCAAAAACTAAAGAATAGCATCCCATAAGGAGAGCACCTTAGAATACAGAGGAATTGCAGTGAAACACCAGCTCTGGAGACTGCACAGAAAGAGTTAACAATTAGATTCTTGCAGAGAGGATATAATCTGTTGGTTCTTGATCAGGCACTATCTAAAGTGAATACAATGAAGAGAACAGGTCTATTACATCCTAATGTAAATGACAGAGATATGAGGAAAAGTAAGAACTGAAACGAGACACGTATGATTACCACCTACAATGCCTACCATAGCAGGGTGAGAGACTGTTTAAGTAGGCATTGACATTTGGTCAAAAGGGATCCTAGACTGTGAGATTTGGTTTCTCAAAAACCGTTAATCACCTTCAGAAGGGCAAGGTCCTTAAGACAGGATCTAGTCAATAGTAGCCCTGAAATAAGGGGTGCAGAAAGATTGTTGAGGGCTGGCACAGGTGTTTACAAGTGCACAAAATGCAAGGCATGTAAAATAGGGCAAAACATGAAACAGATTACATCTCCCCTATTGAAAAGCCCATGGAACATCAGAACTCACCTAACTTGTAGAAGGGAGTATGTTGTGTATATGTTGCAATGCACATGCCCTAAAATCTATGTGGGCAGTACAATCCACATGGCACATGTGCGAATTCTGCAACACATGAGGGCAGTCACAAATAAAGACAAAAACTACCCAGTAGCGAGACATGTGAATGAAGTGCATGGAGGTACTATCCAAGACCTTGTGTATTTTGCAATTGACCAGGTAATAAAAAGCAGAAGGGGTGGGAATCGTGAACGGAGACTACGACAACTAGAGTCTCGATACATCTTACTATTCAATACTAAGATCCCTTATGGGATTAATTCGGATGAAGACCTTTCTGTACACTTAGGAACTTAGACAACATTGAGACCAGCTCCACAGTTTTTAGATGAGGTTTTAATTTGCCCACGGAACCAGGGGTCAAGAAGCAAGAGAAACTGATGAGATACTATGAATAGAAAGGAAAAGTGATGTTGACATTTTCTTGAATCATATAATCAATTTGACAAATTGCTATAGAAACTAATCATGTATTCAATCATGAAAATGATATGTGCACTTCATCATTATGTATACAAAAAACGGCCACTTGGCTGGTACTGTTTGGGACATGATTGATGACAATAGAAAAATAGATGCACTAGCAAATATAGTGTATAAAGCCAAAGTATATTTAACACTGAATGTTCAGCTAAAGAAATGTTTGAGAGCAGGATATGTACCATGCACTTGCACTTTACTCTGTGAATGAGTTTAATTCTCATCAGAATGGATATGAAACTAAGTAGAAGGCTTCGAGGCACAATAATGTGTGTATGAATTAATAATAAAGATTTAGAACTAGTTTTGTGATAAAAACAAAATGAATTATTCATGAAATTAGAATCACATCGGGGTATATGATGGAATATAAAACCATCCGATGTTACTTTGTGTGTAAACTAATGTGAATGAAGTCTTCTTTCAGTTGCAATGAAAAATGCCACCCATGTGACTGGGGGTCTCCGAAGGTTTTTAAGCAACAGTAATTAACAAACGCTTGATGTGTGAACAAGGCAGCAATGCCGAAACGTGTTCCAGCGAAATAAAATAAAGCGCGACAAAGAAAATCATTGAAGTGTCGTACCTCTGTGTTGGGATCCGATTCTCATCGGGAAGTTGGAACTGGAATGGAATATATATATATATATATTCACTGAAAAAAACACAGGTTTCAGGGACGTTATATTTAGTTGGACATTTCACTCGTACCAAACCAAAGAAATTCCGCCGTTATAGTTAGTTCAGCTAACTATAACTCGCACCCCCGCAATGCACTGCTGATGACGTCACATATTACATCATTCATGACATGGGCAGTGACATCACTGATGACATCTCAAATGACATCACTGATGACATCACTGATGACATCACATCATCCAGTAAATGTGTGTTTCTGTAAAGTTTAAATATGTTTTATATATATATATATGACAAGGTGTATTGAGGAATGAGTGGGTGTATAAGTGCCTGAATAGATGATTTAGTAGGTGCGTGACTGACTGTATAAGTGAGTGATTAAACATGTCTTACTGTGACTAAACTGTGTAAATGTCGGTATCAGTCGGTCAGTTGGTGTGTAAGTGGCTACGTGGGTTGGTGAGTAGCTACATGAGTATGTATATGGGTTATTGATTGCTTATCTGAGTATCTGTATGGGTGCCTGAGTGTCCGTGTGGATGGGTGGGAGGTGTGTGACTCTGTGCATAGATATGTGAGTGGTTGATTCACTGGGTGTATACCCATACACCCAGTGCATGTGCATGTGGAAACAGCTGTATGGGTGGTTGAGTGTGTGTATAGGTGTGTTGGTGAGTGAATGGATGTCTCAGTGGTACATGTCCAAGTAACTACATATGTAAAAGGCAGTGTATGTGAGAGTTGGAGTATATAAATGACAATACGTGAGAGTGAGTGATTGTGAGAGTGGCTGTATGGATGAGTGTGTACTTGTATCAGTGATTGTATAAGAGAGTAAGTATGTGTTAGTATCTGTATGAATAAGTGAGGTGGTGTGTGTATAACTGTATAGGTGAGTAAATGGGAGTGTGAATGATTCTTTGCATGACTGACTAGGTGTGTGAGTAACTCTATGTATGAGTGTCGATGTGTGAGTGTCTGTATAGGTGTATGAGTGCAAATGATACTGCTGTATTGATAAGTGACTGCATGTATGAGTGACTATATGGGTGAATGAGTGGACATGTGTGTAGACCTAGGAATCATTGAGTGGGTATGTAGTAACTGGTATTGGTGTGTCTATGGTTTCGAAAATGGTAGTCTGTATTTTAGAGTGGGTGTATCAAAGGTTATATTAGGGTGTGAGGAGGTGCATCACATTATCACGTGGATGATGTCATCAGTGATGTCATCAGTGATGTCATTTGAGATGTCATCAGTGATGTCATCAGTGATGTCACTGACCATGTCATGAATGATGTAATATGTGACGTCATCAGCAGTGCATTGCGGGGGCGCGAGTTATAGTTAGCTGAACTAACGATAACGGCGGAATTTCTTTGGTTTTGTATGAGTGAAATGTCCAACAAAATATAACGTCCCTGAAACCTGTGGTTTTTTCAGTGAATTTCTAAGGTTTTTTAAATGCTAATTTCTAACTATAACGTGCCTGAAACCTATGGTTTTTTCAGTGAATTTCTTTAAGGTTTCTTAAATGCTAATTTCTAACTATAACGTCCCTGAAATCTATGTTTTTTTCAGTGAATATATATATAACTCACGCCCCCGCAATGCACTGCTGATGACGTCACATATTACATCACTCATGACATGATCAGTGACATCATTGATGACATCACTGATGACATCTCAAATGCGAAATGCGATCCACGCGTTTCAGCTCGTCCGAACCTTGATAACGATACAAGACGTCATTGTAACTTCCTTATTTAAATGTGTAAATGCCTCCAGTTGCCAACATTAACAAAGGACTACATATTACTTTAATCCAAAAGCTGGTGGCCATATTGGCCTGGTCACGATGTGAAAATTCAGGAATTGATACAATAAAGAAAAGAAAACAAGTGTTAATATGCACACAATGTCATTTCAGCATATCTTGCCCCGTGACCGCTGTACCTGTATGTTCGTCAACGTGACTTGTTCATAATAAACATACTTAGGATTGCAAACATCAACATAAACAATGGACTACACATTACTTTAAAGTGAAAGGCTATCCGCCATATTGATCTGGGCACGTTGCGTATTATAATGGTTCATAGACGAAAGAAAAGAAAAAAAGGGGTGTTAATATACACACACTATCCATAAATAAAGTTATAGCGATTATAGTTCCATTCCATTCACAGCTCATTTGAGATGTCATGAGTGATGTCATGAGTGATGTCACTGACCATGTCATGAATGATGTAATGTCTGAGGTCATAAGCAGTGCATTGCGGGGGTGTAAGTTATAATTAGCTCAGGCACCTATAACTACTGAATTTCACTGGTTTTGTACGAGTGAAATCTGAGTCTAACTATAACGTCTCTGTAATCTTTGTTTTTTTCAGCGAATTTCTAGGTTTTATTTAAAGTTAAGTAAGATGCCTATCACAATGGATGTTGGGGGGTTGGAAGCAGGGCCTGGCCTGGCATTGTGCTGCCCCCACCCAAGCTTGCTGCTCCTGCCTCCCCTCCTCCTTGCCATCCATTGTCCAAGTCCATGCCCCTGCTCCCTCATTACAGCCCTGTGTGGCCGTTGTTCTGCCACTGGCCTTCCCGCCTTCTCTGAACAGTTAGCTTGCTGCCCCATCCACCTCCTCCCTATCCTCTGTTGCCTAAATCCATGCACTAGCCTTCTCCCTCCTGCCATGCATGGTCTGATGTACTGCCACTGCCCTCCATTTAGCATAATGTCCCAATCTACACCTCCTGCCCTCCATTTCCCAATTCTATGCCCCATCATTGACCTCCTGCTTAGCCTCTGTGCTTAGCTTGCTGCCCCTACTCTCCTTCCCCCTGCCCTCCGATGTCTGTGTGCATGCCCCTGCTCCATCCTTTTTGACCACCATGTTCCATGGACCTGCCCCTCCTATCTACTCTGAGTGTTCTGTTGAGCTGCCACTCCCCTCCCACCTGCCTAGCATTGTCAGATGACTGTAACCTGTCCCTGTCACCTCCACCATGCCTGTCCACGTTCCATGCCCCTATCCCCTTCCTCCTGTCCTCCATGGTCCATTTTACTGCCACACCCTTCTGCCCTCCCTGGTCTGTTGTGCTGCAACTGCTCCTCCTGCCTGCCCCGCATGGTCTGTTGTGAGGCCCCTTCCCCTGAACTCTCTTGTCTGTGCCCAGCTCCTACCCCTCCCTTCTATCCTCCATGGTTATTTCTGCTTGCACCTGCCCCCTCCTTCTCACCCATCATGGCCATTGTGCTGCCACTAACCCTCCCGCTTGCCAAGCATGGTCTTCTGTGCTGCCACGGCCCCTCCCACTTTCCCTGTGTGGTCAGTTAGCTGCCCCTGACCCCCTCCCACCTTCCCTCCATGGTCTGTGTGTATGCCATTATAGTCTCACTGTTGCTCTCCATGGTGTGTCTTGCTTCTAGTGCCCATCCTGCCTGACCTCCATTGTCAGCTTGCTGCTCCTGCCCTGCCCCCTTGCCCCCTGCCCTCTGTTTTCCATGTGCAGACCCCTATTCCCTCCCTCCTGGCTTGTCTGTTCCATTGTAATGCCCCTGATCCCTACCTCCTGCCCTTTATGGTCCGTTATGCTGCAGCTTTCTCTCCTGTCTGTCCATTATGGTCAGCTAGCTGCCATTGCCTCTTTCCCCTCTGTTCTCTGTTGTCCATGTGCATGGTCCTGTCCCCTCCCTATTGCTTTCCATGGATTGTTGTGCTGCACTCCTGTCCCACATGCCCTGTGTTGTGTATTGTGCTGCTGCAAACCCTGATGCCTGCCCTGTAAGGTCAGTTTGGTGCACCTGTCCATGTCCCTCCTGTCCTCTGTTATCCGAGTCCATGTCCCTACCCCAATTCCTCCTGCCTTCCATGATCCAATGTACCATACTTGCTAACATTTTGAACTTGGTAAGAGGGAGATTTTGAAAAAAAACTGGGGTATTGATTTTCCCCATTGACTTACATTGAAAAAGAGGAGATTGTAGACATGAGACAGATCAAATAAAGCCCATTTGGGCTTAAAAACATTGGGCGTTTCCTGGCTGAATCGGGTCTGTTGGCATGTATGTTTGTACTACCACTGCCTCTTCCTTCTGCCCACAATGGTCTATTATATTGCCACAGCCTCTCTTGCCTGTCCTGCATTGTTGGTTTGTTGCCCCTGCCCCCCTTTCCACTGCCCTCCATAGTCTGTTGTGCTGCCACTGCCCTTCCTGCCTACCCAGTTTGGTCAAATTGTTGCCTCTGCACCCTCCTACCTGCCTTCAATTTTCTGAGTCCGTGCCCCTGGCCTCTGCCTCTCAACAGTATCCTAATGAACAACTAGATTACTAACATTCTATATTTATTACAAAAGTGTGGCACGCCTGACGTCATCTTGATGTAATCAAAACTGTAATACCTAGAGCATTTCCTTTAGAAATTACAGAAATGAGAGGGTCTTATTTGCTTCAAAATTATGGTTAGTGCACTAAAAAACTAAAATGAGGACATATTTTCTGAGTTTTCAAATAGCGACAAAGCACTTTTAAATTATTTGTTATCTTTATGTTTTTTTATCCAGTTGACCACTTGATTAAATGTTGCACTTAGGGGAGAGGATGTTTTATTACTTCCAGAGCTGCAGATTTTGCAACTGGGGAACCAGGTTGGAGCTTCGGCTTCAGCTCGACATTCTGTGATTCTGGTCAAATCACTTAATCTCCCATGTCTACAACCAACATGAATTTGTCCTTGTGTGATGTAACCAATGCTATGTAAAGCACTCCAATACCTGACCAGTCTGCACTATATAAAACTGCAAAAAAACAAAAATAAAAAGTGTTTTGCACACTTCTGTCATTGGGCTATATGTGGGCTACATCTGGGTGATATTTGTGCTACATTTGGGCTCTTTTGTCTCTGGTGGCCATCTTGGGAGATTTATTTGTTATGAAGTTTCCTAATTTCCTCATTTACTGCAGTCTCCTCAGTAGGAAATGCTTTCAGTTTTTTACTTTGATTCCATCAAGAAGGCAGTCAGATGTGTCACACATTCGCTATAAATTCTGAATGTTAGCACTCTAGTTGCTCATTAGCTCACTGTAGTAAAGCTACTGCTCACCAGGGAAGTCTACTGCTGGTATTGAAAGTGCATGTTTCAGTCTGCATGTCAGAATATTTTAATGAAATAGAAGAGGATTTGAGAAGTCACTCAAAATGTGCCCTAATTTTTCTTTCTGCAGCACTAATCATAATTTCTATGGCAAAATCAACCCCCTCATTTTGTTCCTTTTTAAATTAAATGTTTTAAGTGTTACCACTTTATTCCAATCAAGATGGCTTCAGGTGTGCCATACTTTTGTCATAAGTAAGACTGTTAGCGCTCTAGTTGTTCTTTAGAACACTCTGGGAAGCTGCAGTAGAACACAAAGGAATCAACTGACAGTCTCTGCCCTTGTTGGATGTACATGTTTTACTGAGAATGTCAGACTTCATTCTCACATGACTGAGAAAGATAATGTGAATTTACAGAAAATATGCTCTCATTTCAGCTTCTAGATCACCTTCCAAACCTCTATGGGAAAAGTATGAGAAAATTGTTTTCTCTCAAACATGATTCATGATATCCCAGCAGAAGGCTTTTTCACAGGGTAAAATCACCTTAGAACACACCACAATTCCTAAAATTAGTATGGTACCATCAACAAATAATTTATAATGTAACTAAAGTCTTATCACCCTTTATACGTTCTCCTTTTGGTGACCCTCAAAACCTTCCATTCACTGCAATGCATTTTAATGGGGTGCTATCATGTATATTGGTCCCAAGATGGCTGCCAACACTTCTTGGATGAAGTGCTGACAGCCAATCAGATCTCAAGATGAGATGTGTGGTTAGGCTCCGCCCAGATATATACATTTCTTTTTCCTTTAATATTTAAAAAACTACTGAACGGATTTACACCATTTAAAAAAAAGGCCTCTTTCTGAACCAAGAGCTACCTTTTTGCCAAATTTGGTGTAATTCCGTTCAGCAGTTCGGGCTGTAGCCTTGTCTAAAGTTTCCTATGGAAATTAACATGTGGAAAATGCGTTTTGGGACCCCCCTTTTTTCTCGGCCCCCGCTTGACGAATCACCCCGAAACTTTCAAGACAGGAGCTGACCAGAGCGCCCCATTAGTTTTGAAAATTTCGCGAAGACTCGTCAAACAGCACCAAAGATATTGGCAAAAGAAAAACACTTTTTGAATAGAAACAAGGTCCTAACTACAACTACCTAGGTGATATATATATATTATTATAAGTATATCAGCAGGTACAGGGAGTGGCGATGGGGGCCAGCTTCTCCCCCAGTTATGCATGCTTGTTCATGGGATGGTGGGAGGAGCTGGTCCTCAAGAAGCAATATGGTCACATTTGTCAGAAAAATATAATTTGTTGGCTAAGATATATAGATGACTTATTCATCATATGGCACGGAACAGAAAGGAGTGCGAATGAACTTATAGCGCAACTAAACATTAATGATATCAACTTAAGGTTTACATCATGTATAAGCGAGGAGAGTGTAACCTTTCTTGATGTACAAATCACCATTAACAATAATGCCATATCCACCACCCTATACCGGAAAGAGACGGCGGGAAATGCGCTATTACATGCATCAAGCGCTTACCCCCGTCATCTGATAGAGAGCATCCCCTACGGGGAAATGCTTCGAATAAGAAGAATTTGTAGCAATGACAGCGAATGCGAAAATAAACAAATTGAAAGTAAGGCCAGATTTTTGGAAAGAGGATATAGAGAAAAAATAGTGGATAGAGCCATTGCAAAATCTAAACAAAAACCCAGAGAAGAGTTATTAACACACATAAGTAAGCTGGAGGCAGCATCTAGTAACTCTTTGGGAATACAGAATGAACCTACACGTCTCATTATGTCATTTTCAAGGCAGGAAAGGCAGATCAGGGGGATAGTGAGACGGAGTTGGCCCATCATACTAGATGACCCCATTATTGGACAATCTCTATCGAAGAAACCAACTATCACACATAGAAAAACTGCATCTATGAGTAGAGTCCTGGTACATAACAATCTTGAGGACCAGGAGGTGGGTTCATGGCTCACAGCAAGAAAAGGGTTTTTTAAATGTACCAGTTGTAAGGCCTGCAAATTTGGAATAAATAAATTGGAGTATTGCACAGCTTTTAATAACATTCCCCGTGCTATTACTCGACATTTGACATGCAAAACTGAATATGCGGTCTATGTTTTAGAGTGTAGCTGTAATCTAAAATATATTGGAAGTACTAAGTTGGCAGTACACAAAAGAGTCTTACAACATACAAGAGCTATCACCAATAATGACCCAAGCTACCCTGTGGCCAGACACTTTAAGGATTGTCATGAAAGCAATCTTAGTCATTTACGATATTATGTGTTGGATGCCATCCCCTTAGATAAAAGAAGGGGGAACAGGGAAGCGAAATTAAGATGACTGGAAACGCAATTTATATTAGAATTAGATACCAAATATCCGGGGGTCTAAATACAAGTGAGGACCTCTATACGTTTTTATGAAACCCGAACATCCAAGTATACTACTGCAGATATTCTGGCGATATGTGACCTCTGGGTTTTTAGAGAAGTTGATGATTTTAGCAATTGAGTTGTATATTTATGGATATTTATATGTATTTATTTATTTATTCATTTATCTACATATATTTAGGTCTATGTTTACAATCATGGGAATCAGTTGCATTAATAGTTGACTATTCTCTCCATACTTACTTGCTTGTTTGCACATGCTGTGATTTGCACTTAATGTCCCTTTCAGCCATGGGTCGCCTAAATAGTATAGTCAATGACATTATGTTAATACAAGCTGCCCTGGCTGGGAGAGGACATGTTAGTTTTAAAAATATTTTAACACTAGCACTCTTTTACACCTTTTCAATTTAGCACTTAGTTAGGGTATGAGTTTATACATATGGGTAAATTCGCATATTAGGTGGATCAGTTATAAAATGAAAATGCGGAATGGATTTAATATGGTACTGGTTTTGATACAGCATTTATGTAAGAAATTTATGGATATGAGATTTGATAGTGGTAATGCTTTTCACAATATGTACTCTTGAGAGAAGCTAAAAGTACTAAAACTATGAAATTAAAAAAATAAAAAGCATTCAAGCAAATTATCACATTACCAGTCATGTTTAAAATACTGTGAAATAAGTATTTTTTCCATTTTCATTAACTTTTTTTATGCACTGTCACTTTAAAAATGGCGAGTTGAATTCCTTACGTTGCATTGTGATCAAGGCAGGCACTGCCGAAACGCGTAATGGCGAGACTGTTGGAGCGGTAAAATAAAACAAAATTGCACGTATTTGGGTCCACTCTCGTTTGTTGGTGGAGAGAAACAACGGAACAAAAGCGAGCAACTGCTATATATATATATATATATATATACACAGGAACCTCCAGCAAAGCAGAAGGAAGGGGCCACACAGGGTTTTCACAAGAGAAAGCCTTTAATTGGAAAAGCGGATTTGGGCATAATGCATTTCGACAGAATCGTCTTCCTCAGATGCCGCCGCCACACTGAAAACAGCCCCACGCCTCCGTTTTTAAATCAGTCTGCAGTCCACATATATATATATATCAAACACACAATCCTGCTCCAGAAGAGAAGAAGGCACGTACTCAAGGCTGTAAGTATAGGGCTTCTTTATTTTCTCGGGTCACCCTCGACCCCCGCTGTTAGAGAGATGCGTTTCGGCTTCGCAGAAGCCTTTCTCAATCTGATTGGCGCCAAATACATGTGAGTTATTTATAGCCCGTCCCACTTTAGGCATCAATAAACATAAAGAAAATACTTATATGTTTCAACAATGCACTAATATAGACCCTTTACAATGTGTAAACCAAATCCTGACATAATGACAAAATGACAGGAAATGTGGCTGGTCAAACATGTAATTACATGATATATATAAACCCAGATGCATAGTGCAGCAGATTATACACCAAATAACAGCGAAGTGCGAAACCAGCCTGGATGTAACACATAATATGTATAATACATGTCTAAGCGTGCAACCAGAAAATCACAAAGAAAAATATATATCAGCCTATTTAAGGAACATATCATGCATAAAAAAATATGGTGCCAATCACTCAAACAGGACTGCCCTCATGTATAAAACATAACATAAGAATACAGTAAAATCGTGCTGTGTGCATCACAGGCACATTAAACAGAGGCCTCTTATCCTACGTACTGTTGAGTCTAACAAGAAATGGTCCGCCGGTAATGGACCTATGACCTTAACTACGGGAACCAAATTATGGTGTGTCCAAGTAAAGTTGCACCAATATGCACTATACAAAGCAAGAGGCGACGAGGCATGGTGGTTAAAAGCCGCCACCCGGGGCTAAACAACACATAATGTGTATCTTTTTGACAAGAATGCCAGCCCCCAGGTAAGCGCTCATATCTCCGTAAGGACTACAAATCCCATAATGCCTTTAGATAGTCTTATGAATGTCACAAGTTCATGGGCAACCGACCCGTATGAGAGTCTGAGTCATTACATTGAGCACTGCCGGTGACCGCAAACAACAGCTTATCTGAACAGACGATCAATACTGACTCTTGGAGAAATAAATGCCTCAATGTAATCCGTAGCATGCAGCACTGAATATAAATTCAAAATGGACACAAACGCGGGGTCGAAGGAGACCTATATATATATATATATACACTAAATAAAAACAAATGTTACAGGTACATTCTAGTTAGGAAATAGCATTCAAAACACGTAGAAATTCACTGAAAAAAACGCAGTTTACATGGACGTTATAGTTATGAAATAGAATTAAAATAACCTTAGAAATTCACTCAAAAAAGCAAAGGTTACAGGGACGTTATAGTTAATTGTAGTACAATTTATATATTTTTTAAAAACCCGGTACAATTCATTAAAAAAACAAAGGTTACAGGGACGTTATAGTTAGGAAATAGCATTAAAAAATGTAGAAATTCACAGAAAAAAATACAATGGTTACAGCGATGTTATATTTAGGAAAAAGAATTAAGAAAACCCTTAGAAATTCACTGGAAAAACAAAGGCTACAGGGACATTACTTAGGTTCAGATTTTACAGTCACAAAACCATAGAAATAGAGAAACAGAGGACAAGGACTGAGCCATATACTGTTTGGGGTAACGCGCTAGTTGCGCACTTTCACTTACCCTATTGACATTACTGATACCTATCGATTTTGTTTTGGGACTGCCTCTCTGCTCCTGATCTTGATGGGTATATCTTTGGGTGTCACAAGAGCATTAGTCATTCTTATATTTATATAAACGTACTGGGTTACAGGATATCCTATATTGTTCTAAGCATTAATGTAAATTAATATTAATGAAGGCTAATCATTTTTACCTTTTTTTCTTTTGACTTTTCTGAGGTGGCACATGACAGCGTTCATGACGTAATGCATTTATTTTGTATGATGTTATCACTTTATCTTTTACAGCCCCTCAGTACTAGCCTTGTGTTAAGACGCTGTTATGAATGCTAAAGGTATGCTAGGTTACAATTGCTTCATTGTATAGGAGGTGCAATAATTTTCCCTGAGTATCCTATATCAGTATTCTCTCTCTCTCATCTTAGATGAGTTGACCCTAAAACATTACTTGCAGGTGGAAGAGGAGACACATACAGGTATTAGGACATTAAGTATTCCATGAAGTTATGTAAGAGATGGGGACACACTTAGAGAAGAATCACCTCTGATATATTGTTACTTCTTTTACAACAGGGAGAGCCATAAATGAGTTCTGAGAGCCACACCTCCTACTGTGCAGTCAGCTGTGAATGTTTCTTCTCTTTCCTTCCCCTCTCCCCCCCTGCCTGGATCTGACTTTGACCATGATGGGTCGTTCTAGGCAGTAGGGAGGTTGGGACTTTGCATCTTGCTACTGTGGAAATTCCAAGTAAGAATTCTGACAGTCCAGGGGTTCCCCTATGAGTGGACAGGGGCTTGCTCTAGAAATCCCAAGGTGCTCTTCTGGAGGACAGTATGGCCGAGCAGCCTTAGGCTTATTGGAGAGGAGTTTTAGACAGCTGCAAATACACACAATAGTTCATAAATGACGCACACGACTCAATAAGGAGATCCACACAAAACTATAAAAATAACATGTATCTTTATATGTGTTTAGGCACCAGAATTAATATGATCAGGTAAGTACGTTTTGCAAGAGAAATATTTGACATTTTAAAAAGTCGACACTTAGTGCATTCTTTTCAGAAGCTGCAACAATTTCCTAAGGGAGGAAAAGCAAGTACGGCATTCAGTTACAGTACAGTGACTTATGAGACCAATCTCCGGGACTTAAGGTGAGTACCATGTGAGGTCCAAGGCAGACCCAGCCGGCCACCTTCAGTGGCACTAGGGCGGCCGGGTTCAGTGGTGCAATACAGCGTTAGTCTATGAGGAAGGGCCTTCGTGAAAAGAGGCTGCAGGTTTTGACTGGAGGCTCAAGTCTTGCAATGCTAGGGGATGTGGGTACACCGGTGGTCCTCTTCTCCTCGGGCCAGGGCCGCCGGGTGTAGAGTGTCTACACCGGATTTCTTCTCCCAGGAGCACTCGTGGTTGAGGGGGCCTGCAAACAGATGCTGCAGGCGATGTCAGAGAGTTCATGAGGGGTGAACCCAAGGTGGACTCTGTCTCTTGAGGGCTGGGGGACCACGCTGACGCTCAGTGCAGTGGCACTTGGCAACATCTGGTTTTGGCAGTTCTGGAGTCCTTATGGTTCTTCTTGGCATGCTTGCAGGATGCAGGGGATCAGTTCTGTGCTCCACTGAAGTTCTTGAGTCTTTATTGAAGGCTGGCCATCCTCCCAGGCTTTGGAAGCATGACAGCTGCAGGAGAAGATGTCTTTGGTTCAGGTTCAAGGGGGAACAGCAGACAGGCCGGCATGGCTGGTGCCCGGGCAGTTGCTCTTCGTCAGGCTCTTCAGTGTCCTTCTTCTTCGTAGGTCATCAGGATCTGCTTTTCTGGTGCCAGGTTCTCCCCTAAATACCAAATTTAAGGGTGTTAGATGAGTGTAGGGTAGTATCCAATGGGCCACCTGCCCCTGGGGTCACTGCGCTCCCAATGTGACCCCTTTCTGTGGGGAGGGGGCATAACCCTGTCCCAGAGTTCCTAAGTTTGCCATCACCAAAATGGCCAACTCTGAAAAGTTGCCTCTACTTCAGATAGCCTACCTTATGGGTGGTACTTGCCTGAGGGTGGATATGCCTATCTGACTAGCTAATTTTCCCACCCGTCCAGGTGCCAAAAGGGCTCTGGACAAAGGGGGTCAGCTTCCTCTCCTGTGAGAGAAGCCAGATTCACATAACAAAGGCTATGGGCTCTTTGAAGCTCCCCTGCCTTGGAATGCTAATCTGTAGGTCATCCTGTGGGAGGGAGTGTAAGCACCCCTGGCCTGAGCAGGCTTGAAACCTGGCCTCCTGAGAGCAAAGGCCCTCACTCTTATACATAGGCCCTCACTATTATACATAGACTTTCTCCCTGATACCAACTCTAGCTAGACCTTTACCTCTGTCTGATCCCAGCATATGTCTGGCTCATCCACCTTCACTCACCTAAAGTCCCAGTCATAATCAAGCTAGGCCAGCCAACCATTATCATGATGTGCCTTAAATATCTTGATTGTGTAAAAACCCAATTCAGAAGCCTCTTAGCCATCATGACAGTCTGATACAGATGAGACTCAAAAAGTCAATTGTCCATATTCTCTTCTAGCTTTGTTTTTATCTGCTTCCTAGAATCTTTCTCTTTGGAGTGTTTCACTTCCCCTTCCTTTTTTGCCCTAAAAATGTAAAACATCTCAACAACCCCCCCCATTAAATCCTCTCTTTAATCTTGGTGCTGCGTGACTACTCAACTTTCTCAGCTGGTCCTGACCCTTGCATCCCTTAACTGGTATACCCTCATCTTTTGAATTCCCACCAGAATCTTTTTTTTCTTATCATCAGCACTGGTAGAGCCCTTCCCCCAATTCACCTTTGCGAAACCCTCTGGACTACTGAATTTTCCAGAAATGCCCTTGGGAATCCCGCATGTTTGGGGTGTTTCTCTACGCTAGCTACACCAAAACAAAACAGAAAAAAAAATCCTTTTCCAGGTCCACCATCCTATTCAGAGCATGACTGGACCCACGGGGCAGCCCTGTGCCCTTCTGGAGAAGGTGTGCTGTCTAACTATGTCAATAAATTAGCTACTAAGTTGAGCCATATGGAAGTGTCTAGCCTGACCCACCTGCACTATCTGTTGTCTGTGCTAGTGATCCACAATTTCTTTCACCTTGCTGCCCCTCCTGCAGATTATGCTGACCTACTTATTGATGTACAATACCTCCTCTGGATCTCTCCACACTGGCCCCAAATTGTGACCAAGGCAATGTCATCCAGTATCTTCATAATGTCACTGGTGTTTTGATTCTGCTGCATAGATACTGCAATCCATTCTGAAAGGAACATACATTTCTCAACCATTGCCTATATTCTCCTGGCCCTGAGCTCCTGCACTGTTACTACCTCTCACCACCACCTCGTCTGCCTGACTGGCCTGTTCAGGTAACAATGGACTTCCTCCACTCAACCCAACCCACTTGTCCCTAATAGTACTTCCCCAAAGCTGTTTTTAGGTCTCTTCAATAAAGGAAAACCAGTAACAACCAAGCAGCCAGGGCAGCATCGTTGCTCCTTGGTTGAGGGATTTTGATATTCTGACTCTTTACACAGACTCCAACTCATTACTACCTGTGACAATCGCCAGCACTTGTTTCAGCAGCTGTGTGAGTTCGGAGTCCTTCGACTTCCTTTTTTCTACGCCACCTGTCATGATTGCTAATTTAGGCATAAACACTCCCAATCACAAAAGAAGACTAAAATGCCACGCAACCAGCCAACAGATAGAAGTTGCCAATTGAAGTGCAGTGTCAAACCCAAATAATCATATTAGGAACTCACAATAAACAAAGGATTACCATCACCCCAACACCGGGCCACTCCAGCTAAATACACTATCATTGCCTACCCAGTACAGCCAGCAGATGGCCCACAAAGCCACCACACACCGGCCCAACATGGTTTGAAGCAAAAGAATATGGAGGGTGGCAATGCGGTGCAAACACAAGTTCCAGCTGCTATTGGACCGGTCTGGAGATGCTAGCATCAGGTCCTGGTCGAAGTGTGAGGAAAAAGACTAAACGAACTTCTGTCCCTCTATTTTAAATGCTCCTTCTCTGGCAATCGTAACAGAACCTGACATCACTATCCTGTGCTTTACTTCCCTGTAATGCCAGAAACCGGTCCTAGGATGCTTGTTTCCGGTCCAGGGAAGACATGGCTTGGCAGTTCGGGCTGGACTGTTCCCATGAGGCACAGGGTCAGACTGATTTGCATATGGCCATGTCTGAACTGGGGTGGTGGAGTGAGCTAAAGAATGATGATGGATTAAACCCAGATCAGTTGACTGGGGGTGAGTGTTTGATTGGCTCAAACGTTCCGTCCATCATCCCCTTTTGTATCGCTTTGTTCGCCCTAAGTTGGCGGGGGTATGCCCAGACGTGGGTCCCTTGCTCACTTTGCCACTGGATTCAAGCAAGCCTGGCTGATGACGGCTGGAATGCCAGAAACCGGTCCTAGGATGCTTGTTTCCGGTCCAGGGAAGACATGGCTTGGCAGTTCGGGCTGGACTGTTCCCATGAGGCACAGGGTCAGACTGATTTGCATATGGCCATGTCTGAACTGGGGTGGTGGAGTGAGCTAAAGAATGATGATGGATTAAACCCAGATCAGTTGACTGGGGGTGAGTGTTTGATTGGCTCAAACGTTCCGTCCATCATCCCCTTTTGTATCGCTTTGTTCGCCCTAAGTTGGCGGGGTATGCCCAGACGTGGGTCCCTTGCTCACTTTGCCACTGGATTCAAGCAAGCCTGGCTGATGACGGCTGGAATGCCAGAAACCGGTCCTAGGATGCTTGTTTCCGGTCCAGGGAAGACATGGCTTGGCAGTTCGGGCTGGACTGTTCCCATGAGGCACAGGGTCAGACTGATTTGCATATGGCCATGTCTGAACTGGGGTGGTGGAGTGAGCTAAAGAATGATGATGGATTAAACCCAGATCAGTTGACTGGGGGTGAGTGTTTGATTGGCTCAAACGTTCCGTCCATCATCCCCTTTTGTATCGCTTTGTTCGCCCCTAAGTTGGCGGGGGTATGCCCAGACGTGGGTCCCTTGCTCACTTTGCCACTGGATTCAAGCAAGCCTGGCTGATGACGGCTGGAATGCCAGAAACCGGTCCTAGGATGCTTGTTTCCGGTCCAGGGAAGACATGGCTTGGCAGTTCGGGCTGGACTGTTCCCATGAGGCACAGGGTCAGACTGATTTGCATATGGCCATGTCTGAACTGGGGTGGTGGAGTGAGCTAAAGAATGATGATGGATTAAACCCAGATCAGTTGACTGGGGGTGAGTGTTTGATTGGCTCAAACGTTCCGTCCATCATCCCCTTTTGTATCGCTTTGTTCACCCTAAGTTGGCGGGGGTATGCCCAGACGTGGGTCCCTTGCTCACTTTGCCACTGGATTCAAGCAAGCCTGGCTGATGACGGCTGGAATGCCAGAAACCGGTCCTAGGATGCTTGTTTCCGGTCCAGGGAAGACATGGCTTGGCAGTTCGGGCTGGACTGTTCCCATGAGGCACAGGGTCAGACTGATTTGCATATGGCCATGTCTGAACTGGGGTGGTGGAGTGAGCTAAAGAATGATGATGGATTAAACCCAGATCAGTTGACTGGGGGTGAGTGTTTGATTGGCTCAAACGTTCCGTCCATCATCCCCTTTTGTATCGCTTTGTTCGCCCTAAGTTGGCGGGGGTATGCCCAGACGTGGGTCCCTTGCTCACTTTGCCACTGGATTCAAGCAAGCCTGGCTGATGACGGCTGGAATGCCAGAAACCGGTCCTAGGATGCTTGTTTCCGGTCCAGGGAAGACATGGCTTGGCAGTTCGGGCTGGACTGTTCCCATGAGGCACAGGGTCAGACTGATTTGCATATGGCCATGTCTGAACTGGGGTGGTGGAGTGAGCTAAAGAATGATGATGGATTAAACCCAGATCAGTTGACTGGGGGTGAGTGTTTGATTGGCTCAAACGTTCCGTCCATCATCCCCTTTTGTATTACTTCCCTGTATGGCACTTCAGGTCTTGTGGCTCAGTGCCGGAAGAGGCGCTTGGAATAAATGGAATAATGCTGAAAAGGTGACCCCATACAGACCCATCCTCAGGGCAGCCAAAGCATGAGAGACATGAGGAGGGTGCCAACCCCTGGCGCCTGAGATCTAAACTTTCTCCCCCAAGTTCATGAATCATTGGTGATAACTGTGCTGTTTGTTCTCCAGCCATACCTTACAGTGTTCTCTGATTCTCATTTTGACCACCGAAAGGGGATTAATGCAGCATGATTTTAAAAATCATAATACACTACATATTTATACATAAAGGACATCAAAGGTTGTAAGTACCTGTTTCACACTTTTGGTGTACTAGAAGTACCGTAAGATAAAAAAGAAGAACACTAGTTCATATAAATGAGTTGCGATAATTAATTTTTAATGCATATGTTGCCTAATTAACATATATTGATGAAATTGATATTAGAGACTCTAGTTTATGAAATATTAAAAACTAATTTTGTAGGATGAAATAAGAAACATTTGCGCTTATATGAATATTGTGAAAAATTGTGGTTGTAGGGCATTTCTAACGTTAGCTATTTTTATGTAATAATATCTTGTGAGAGTTCTTTATATATATATTATATATATATATATATATATATATATATATATACATTCTTTATTTCAATTGATTTGATTCCATTATAATTGAATAGTTAAAGCTCATTTCATTTAAACGTGCAATGCTAACTTAAAGGCTTCTTGAACTGCTTTTTCTTTAGTGCTGACCTGTCCCCTGATTTAATACAATGGGTCGCCGTGAAATATTCCTGTGGGAATAGAATTACAGCTATGCCTAAGGACAGACAATTTTGCATCTTTTTATTTGATACTAGACTTCTGTGGACTCACAATTTTTCGTAATTCACGACTAGCATGGGAAACCATCTCAATGTTTCAAGTGTCCTAGATGGCACTATGTGAACATGGCAATGTGATAGCCTTTCGATGGTGGTGTGATGCCACCCTACTGGACATTGATTGTACATTGCTAAAACTCTATAAAAGAAGAAACCTCAATGGAGGGGCAACACCATTGATTTTTGCACCTCTCCGGAACACAATACTTTTTCTTTCCCCATACAAGCGGATGCTATGCTGATTGATCTTCTACTTTGGACTTTTTGTTGATGCGACAATCTGTAGCTGATGGACTGAGACCCTCTTTGCCGAACCATTTTTATTTTTCAATTTTCCATTATATCTTTAGCTCTAAACTAATGGACTTGCCCTAATGGACTTCAAGTCTGAACCTTTCCCCTTTTTTCCGTAGGACTTGAACTGTTAGAAATTTGAACCACCCTTCTGCTTTAAAGGGTATTGGGACTGTGTAACTCTGCAAACTGAATTTTAGAACCCTTCGATAAAGATTTGTCTAAATGTTTGGTGCTTTAATGCAAGCTGTGATATTCTTGACTGAAGTCCTTACGAAATTGCTCATTTGAATGAATTTTGATTCATTAATACAATGACCAAATTAATCTAAATCTGTCCTAGTCTATCATTGAGTCCTGTTGGTTCTTTCATTTAAACTGTGCTACTGTACTGATGTTTTAAATGCATTGTAGGGAGAATCAGCGAACTCTATCAGACCGTCAGGTTTTACTTCTTTTATTCTGTGTTGCTATTACAGAACTTTTGGTTTGTATAATTTTAACTCAACTTAACTTCTTCAGGAGGTTGGGTCTCTCAGTTGCTATTCTTTATGTCTACAGTATGCTCTTAAGAGTGGTGTACCTAAATTTGATTTCTAACTTGTCAATTGGCTGTCAATTAATGGTCCTCATTCGACAGCTAATATGGAGTTTGGTCACCCTAATTGCCACCCTTCCTAACGGCTGAGAAAGATTCATCAGAGGATCATTGCCTCTGTGGTAAATTAAATTGTTGCAGTTTCTCTAATCGTAAAAAGCCCTGTATGGTTAGAGAACTAAATGAGAGTAAGCTTATGAATACATATTTTATGCATGCTTTACTCTGTAACAGGATCTTGAGTTAATTTATTAGAGAAAAAGGACATGCATTAGTGGCTTTGTCCAGTGAGGCCCTGGGTATAGAGCTGGAGATTTCTCAGGGCTCTCATGCCTTTGGCAGCTGGGTTGGAAGGCTGGCTGGCACACTGGAGTGCAGGCTCACTGGACTTCATGCACAACAGGGGGATCTGTCTGGCACGAGGGGTAATGGCCTCGAGGACCCATACACAAGGTCAGCACCACACTGAGGAAATGGACAATGAGAGACACCAGAAAAAAGGAGAGAGAGGTTATGAACAGCTGGCTCTTTGCTAGCAGTTTACCCAAAGAGCTTATTCACTATGTGCAAGTTGCATGACTAACTTGATGGCAAGTTTTAGGTTGCACTGGGCCTCTGGCAGTGGCTGTCTTGGTTGAACAGTGCTCTTCACAGAATCGTACTGTACAGCTGAGCTCAGGATTTTGACAGGCAGTGTCCTCCCCTCTCACATTGCTTTCATTTTCTAAAAGATTCCAAAATCGTTTTGAGGTAAGTATTGACATCCCATAAAAACATTTTGCACAGAAAATGTACAGACCAGAAAAAAGGTTCCATGAGCCTAAGGACCATTAGCATAAAAAATGTACTCTTGAGTGCCAAGGCCAACATCAAAAGCACATTTATTGTCTCTCCTTGGCATTTGTAGGCCCTTGATGCCCCACCCTGTGCAATACCCCTTCAGCACACTTTGGGACAATTGGTGTAAGTTATTAATCTTCAAAAATCAGCATTTGCACTGTTGAACAAAGACAAGTTTAAGAGAGCAATAGTATCCACACCAGCATAAGAAAGTAAGTCCCAGTACTATCACACATCATATGCTTAAATTTAAAGAAGTATTGAATACATTCCTTCTACTAACTGAATTATGGGCTGTGGCTCAAAAGAGTGTTATCGAATAGCGTGCACCCCGCTACATTTGAGGTGATTTGAGTAGATGACAAATAGAGAAAGACTGTTTTTTTGTTTCTCTGTGTGTGTTCTTGCGCTCTTTGGTTTGACTGTACGCTTGCACAATTTTCAGCGGTTTCACAGCCCAAAAGTTGATCTGGGCAGAAAGTTGCCGCAGAAGCAATATGCACCCCTAAAAGGTGTCCCAGGGACCTACTTCAGCAACCAGAAGTGCAGGGGCAGTGCTGCAACTCCAAATTTAAAAGCGCTATTCCCTATCAGGTGGGTTGTTCTACATGAGACGTGATCAGAATTTGAGACCACCACCCTCCGACTTAAATATATTTCATACAGATTTGTGGGTACATTTGTCAGACAAGTTAGATAAATATGTAAATTGCAAACTAATTTTGAGTTTGGCATTTACGTTTTATAAAACTAATTTTCAAAGAAAATGCATGCACCAATAAAGAGTTCAGTTGAACCAAAGAAAAACTGAATTGAAAATTCATGCTCAAGTGTCCAGATTCCCGCTTACAAGACACAGGGAGTGAGAGGCAAGAGTTTATTTCCTCCTGCTAATAGACCAACCCATACAGAGTTATTCAAGTTATCAGTCTTTAATAATCACAAATGTGGCTGTCGGCCAACAAAAGGTTAAATAAAGCCATTCTCCCCACCCAAGAGAGTGACTATGGACACGTGATTCCCCTTCCCTCCAAGAAGAGATCTTGCACAAAACAAAAAAACAACAGGGTGTCCACAAGTGAACCCTGCTTGGGCAACATCTGTTTATCCCCTATTCTTTGTGCCCCTCTTCTATCCCTTTCTAAACGTTGACTATGACGATTCCAAGCTCAGGAATCAGACCGGTGTCTCACACTGAAAACCACATTCAGTCATATGATATCTACTGTGCCCTGCCTGTGAATTCCATAAGGAAATCATTACTGGTAGCTTTTCTGTTCAAAGCAACTAGGTCGCCATCACCAAGAGGAAATATATAAAAAACACAATAACAGTAGCTTTGCAGGCCATAGGTTTCGGGTAGAGGTGTGCATAACAGAGACAGGTCAACACCAATAGCTTACAACTTACACATCATGCCAGTGTTCGAGAGTGCTCCCAGGTCTGGTCACTGCTGGAGAAGAGGGCCCTTGCATGTGCATACAGGTCTATATGATCCCAATAACGATCCCAACAACATGGATAATTCCATCCATCCACCCATCCATCCTTTGTTTACCTATTCCTTTATCGAACTAGCAGACAATTAATCTCTTTAACAATTTATATCTGTCACAATGTTAAAATGACCACGTCATTTGTCTCTCCATAAACTTGCTCGATTTAAGTGCAACAGTTGTCAAAGTAAAATTGAGTATAACTATTCTACTAAGGATTTTATAACGCATATTTCATACGAAGTACACCTTAATGTTATACATGGTTATTAATTGATGGGTGCAACCCATATTTTTGACCTTGGTCGGATAAAAAACTGGAGTATGACACCTGATCTATGTGTTGCAGATATGGGGGCTTATTTACAAGCCCATTGTGCTGCCGGTGAGTCACTCTTTTTGACGCACCAGCGGCGCTGTGCGCCTGCCCATATTTCCAAGGCCACGTAAAGCCACCCTGCGTGGCTTTTCATGACCTTGTAAATATTACCCCTTTCACACATTACTCTGTTTGAAAGGGGCGTTCCATGGGTGTTTCTGTGGGTGTTACCACGCAACATCCATGGAATCTGACGCATTCTCAGATTTTCAAGGTTTCGAAAACCTGGGAATGCGTCAGATTCCTACACCTCCTCAGGGAAGCGTAAGGGAGGTGCAACGAAGAGAAATACCTTTAATTCTCCTCGTTTTTCCTTGAAGGCAGCACACATAGAAAACATCTCTCGTGATTGTTTTTTTGCAGGAAGGTATTCTTTCCTGCACAAAAACAATCACCCCTACAAGGCTGACACCCTTGCACCATGGCACAAGGGTGCCTGCATTGGCGCTAGGCAGCACATTGTGCGCCAGCGCAGGGGAAAAGGACAGGAATGTATCTTATAGATATGGCTCATTCCTGCCCCTTTTCTTTTGACGCAGGCCAGCGTAGCAAGATTCCTTGCGGCGTTGCCCTGGCAAAAACCTCGTAAATGAGGCCCATGGTTTTGTAGCAGGAACTCTACACTCTGAGCTATCTTGCCAGCATTTCACTTTGTTATCTCAGAGCACGGTTGTGGTTATGAAAGGAGTTCACCTCAAATGAGTCAAGTGGCGCCTTCTATGACTGAGACCACATATTGGGTTTGGCCTTTGGACAGCTTTAGCAGTTCAAGACATGAGCCTCATGTTATTATCCATATTTTCCATTTCCTTGTACCGATGCCGGGTGCTTCCACCTGACAGCACCGGTGCTCGACTGCGGGTACAAGGCCCGCAGTTTATAGACTGCAAACAGGAATCCTCCTCCATTTCTGGAAAGTAAAAGCCGGCACTCTGAGCTTCTTGCTGCAATCAATCAATCAATCAATCACAGAATTTGTAAAGCGCACTACTTACCCGCGAGGGTCTCAAGGCGCTGGGGGAGAAAAAAGGGGGGGTGCTGCTACTGGTCGAACAACCAGGTCTTGAGTAGCCTCCTGAAGGTCAGCAGGTCTTGGGTCTGTCGTAGGCTTAGTGGAAGGGTGTTCCAGGTCTTGGCGGCGAGGTGGGAGAAGGATCTGCCGCCGGTGGTGGTTCTTCGAATGCGAGGGACGGTGGCGAGGAGAGAGGTCGGCGGAGCGGAGTTGGCGGTTGGGGACGTAGAAGAGGAGTCGTCTGTTGAGGTAGGCTGGGCCAGTCTTGTGGAGTGCCTTGTGTGCGTGGATGAGGAGTTTGAAGGAGATTCTCCTGTCGACGGGGAGCCAGTGCAGGTTCCTCAGGTGGGGGGTGATGTGGCTGTGGTGTGGTACATCGAGGATCAGGCGTGCGGAGGCGTTTTGTATGCGTTGCAGTCGCTTGATGAGCTTGGCCGGGGCTCCCGCGTAGAGGGCGTTCCCATAGTCGAGTCTGCTGCTGACGAGGGCCTGGGTGACTGTTCTTCTCGTGTCTGTCGGGATCCACCTGTAGATCTTGCAAAGCATGCGGAGGGTGTTGAAGCAGGAGGATGAGACTGCGTTGACTTGCTTGGCCATGGAGAGCGTTGAGTCGAGGATGACTCCCAGGTTGCGTGTGTGGTCGGTGGGTGTCGGGGCTGCTCCCAGCGTCGTTGGCCACCAGGAGTCGTCCCAGGCTGAGGGGTTGGAGCCGAGGATGAGGACCTCTGTCTTCTCCGTGTTCAGTTTTAGTCGGCTGATCTTCATCCAATCGGCGACGGCCTTCATCCCTTCATGGAGGTTGGATTTGGCGGCGAGGGGGTCCTTGGTGAGGGAGAGGATCAGTTGAGTGTCGTCGGCGTAGGAGATTATGTTGAGGTCGTGCTGTCTGGCGATGCGTGCGGGCGGGGCCATGTAGATGTTGAACAGTGTTGGGCTGAGGGACGATCCCTGGGGTACGCCGCAGATGATCTCGGAGGCTTCGGATCGGAATGGTGGGAGGCGGACTCTCTGGGTTCTGCCGGCGAGGAAGGAGGTGGCCCATTCCAGGGCCTTGTCTCGGATCCCTGCGTTGTGGAGGCGTGCGCGTAGAGTGCGGTGGCAGACAGTGTCGAAGGCGGCAGAGAGGTCCAGCAGGATGAGGGCTGCGGTCTCACCGTTGTCCAGCAGGATCCTGATGTCGTCGGTGGCGGCGATGAGGGCAGTCTCAGTGCTGTGGTTGCTGCGGAACCCCGATTGGGATGGGTCCAGGATGCTGTTTTCTTCGAGGTATCGAGTTAGCTGTTTGTTGACGATCTTCTCGATGACCTTGGCTGGGAACGGAAGCAGGGAGATGGGCCGGAAGTTCTTGAGGTCTCTCGGGTCCGCCTTGGGTTTTTTGAGTAGGGCGTTGATCTCTGCGTGTTTCCAGCTCTCTGGGAAGGTCGCGGTCTCGAAGGAGAGATTGATGATGTTGCACAGGTGGGGTGCGATGGAGCTGCTGGCTTTGTTGAAGATGTGGTGCGGGAAAGGGTCTGACGGGGAGCCGGAGTGTATTGTGCTCATGGTCTTGATGGTGTCCTCGATGTTCACGCTGGCCCAGGCTGGCAGGGGATCGTGGTCGATGGTGTGCGGCGGGTCTGGTGCATCGATCTTAGTTGGGGCTGTCTGGGTGTTGAAGCTGTCGTGGATGTCGGCGATCTTGCGGTGGAAGAAGGTGGCGAGGAATCGCACAGGGGTTGCGACGGTGGGATGTCGTTGGTGTTGGAGCTGGGGTTGGAGAGTTCCTTCACGATGTTGAAAAGCTCCTTGCTGTTGTGTGCGTTGTTGTCGAGGCGGTCTTTGAAGGAGATTCTCTTGGCGGACTTGATGAGGTGGTGGTGGTTACGGATGGCGTCTTTGTGGGCTGCGTGGCTGTCCGGTGTCTTATCACTGTGCCATTTCTTCTCTAGTTTCCGGCAGGTACGCTTGGAAGCTAGGAGTTCCGAGGTGAACCAGCTGGCTCTTTTGGTGGTGTCAGCGTAGGTGAGTTTTTTCAGCGGGGCGAGGGTGTTGGCACAGTCGTCCATCCATCTTCTGAGGTTGCAGGCAGCGTCGTCGGTGTTGGATGGGTCGGAGGGAGGGCTGAGAGCGAGGGTTGCCCGTAGTTGGTCTTCGGTGACTTTGCTCCAGCAGCGGCGTGGGATCTGTTGGGTGCGGTGGTGTGTGGTGGGTTTCTGGAAGGTGAAATGGATGCAGCGGTGGTCGGTCCAGAGGAGTTCCGTGGTGTGGCTGAAGGAGACGTGGGAGCTTGAGGAGAAGATGGGGACGAGCGTGTGGCCGGCGGAATGGGTCGGTGTTGTGACGAGCTGGCTCAGACCGAGGTTGGCGAGGTTGTCGATCAGGGTGGTGGAATTGCTGTCGTTCTTGTTCTCCAGGTGAAAATTCAGGTCTCCGAGGAGGATGTAGTCGGTAGAGGTCAGGGCGTGCGTGCTGATGAAGTCGGCGATGGAGTCGCTGAACTGGGGTCGGGGCCCAGGGGGTCTGTGGACAAGGGTGCCTCTAAGGGTGGTGTTGGGGTCCGTGTGGATCTGGAAGTGCATGTGTTCGGCGGTGCTGAGAGTGTTGTCGGTGCTGGTCGAGACCCTGATGGTGTTCTTGTGGACGATGGCGATTCCTCCTCCTACTGCGTTGACGCGGTCTCTGCGGGTGATCTTATAGCCGTCTGGGATGGCTATGGCGATGTCGGGGCGGAGGAGTCGTTCATCCAGGTCTCTGTCAGGAAGGCGACGTCTGGTGATGATGTGTCGAGCAGGTCCCAGAGCTCGACGGCGTGTTTGCGTGCGGAGCGGGTGTTCAGTAGGATGCATCGGAGGTGGTTGCGGTCCTTCTTGGCGGGCGCCTCGGTGGCTCTGAGGCTGGTGTAGCTGCAGTTCCGGCAGGTGAAGGGACCATGGGTGCGTTTCGGGGCGGCCTTGAAGCAGTTGTGCGTCCGTCCGGGGTTGAGAGCATGGAGTGTGGTGGCATCGTATCGGCGTCGGTCCTCGAGGCTGGTGTGGGGGGCGCACAGCCCAGGGGTTCTGGCGCTGGGCGCGGTCCAGGCACGGATGTGCGCAGACGGGCTTGCCTTAGGCGCGCCTTTGGCGCGCCAGCGGCGCGGCCGCACAGCGGCCGCCATATATGGGGAGGTGGGAGGGAGGAGCAGCTGGGAGGCAGGGGCAGCGAATGGGCAGTCAGGGGGGCGGGGCCACAGGGGACGCAGCGGCGGGAGTGGAGAGAGGCAGCGAGGGGTACAGAAGGCAAGAAGGACACAGGGAAATGGGGGCAGCGAGGGAAACAGAAGAGAAAACGGGCACACAGCAATGGGGGCAGCGAGGGAACAGAAGAGAAAACGGGCACACAGCAATGGGGGCAGCGAGGGAACAGAAGGAAAAAAAAATGGACACAATACAGTGGGGGCAGCGAGGGGAACAGAGAGAGAACGGGCACACAGCAATGGGGGCAGCGAGGGAACAGAAGAGAAAATGGGCACACAGCAATGGGGGCAGCGAGGGAACAGAAGGAAAAAATGGACACAATACAGTGGGGGCAGCGAGGGGAACAGAGAGAGAACGGGCACACAGCAATGGGGGCAACGAGGGAACAGAAGAGAAAACGGGCACACAGCAATGGGGGCAGCGAGGGAACAGAAGGAAAAAATGGACACAATACAGTGGGGGCAGCGAGGGGAACAGAAGAGAATGGACACAATACAGTGGGGGCAGCGAGGGAAACAGACGGAAAACGGGCACCGAGGCCACAAGCAGAGGGCGAGCTTACCAGCAGCAGCAGCAGGCAGGACACCACAGGCGGAGCTGTGTGGCGGGGGAGCGACCTACCTGGTAAGGTCAAGGGTCGCTCTCCTCACCGCGCAGCGGCCGCCATATATGGGGAGGTGGGAGGGAGGAGCAGCTGGGAGGCAGGGGCAGCGAATGGGCAGTCAGGGGGCGGGGCCGCAGGGGCGCAGCGGCGGGGAGTGGAGAGAGGCAGCGAGGGGTACAGAAGGCAAGAAGGACACAGGGAAATGGGGGCAGCGAGGGAAACAGAAGAGAAAACGGGCACACAGCAATGGGGGCAGCGAGGGAACAGAAGAGAAAACGGGCACACAGCAATGGGGGCAGCGAGGGAACAGAAGGAAAAAAAATGGACACAATACAGTGGGGGCAGCGAGGGGAACAGAGAGAGAATGGGCACACAGCAATGGGAGCAGCGAGGGAACAGAAGAGAAAACGGGCACACAGCAATGGGGGCAGCGAGGGAACAGAAGGAAAAAATGGACACAATACAGTGGGGGCAGCGAGGGGAACAGAGAGAGAACGGGCACACAGCAATGGGGGCCCGTTAGTTGCCTAATTTTAGTTATGGTGTTGTTTTATGGGTCTTAGGGACATTGTCGGCATTTCTAAGTTAGCATGAGCTTCGCTGCCATGGTGCTGCATTTGCGCACGCTACTAAATGACTTTGTTTTTGCAAGACTTTGTTTGTGCCTTTCACATGAGAACGGGTTGCTTTTCACGTTCTCTGCCTTTCCTGGATTATAGTCTGAACACGATGTGCAAGGTCGATAAGCAATGCCCCTTGTTATTCTGTTCTGGTCAGTCCCTAGCACCTAGACATAACATGCTACACACAGCTGCAGTACTGAAGACTCGTGCTTTGATATTACTTTGTTGCATGTTGTTTTAACACACTTAGAGAAAGCCGGTCAATGGAGAAGAGCTCCGCTGTTCCTATGATGTAAACTTTACATCCAGGCTTTAAGGTATGGGGTCTGCTGTCAAAATCCAGAGATCTTCCTTTATATAAAATAAACTTCTTCTAGCCAAGGGGAGGGTGGTTAGGCCTAAGCGCCCTTTTTTCCACAGTCTTTATATAATGACTTCTCCCTTTGTATTCTATGGAATTGTAACCATGCTAACTGTGCTGAGTTTATGCATTTTGCTGCTGGTAGTGGCTCGTATACTATATTGTAGAGCACGATAGTTAAAATAAACATTTTGAACTATTTACAGTGACTCTGACAATTCTTATTGTGCACGAGTACGAGTGAGTGAGCGAAAGAGTACGTCTTGCTCCCGCGATTTCTGAGAGAGTCGGGAGTGTTGTGTTCTGGGTTGTCTAATCATTTGTAGCTTTGTGATTTTTGGAGGAGAACGAATGAGACACTATAGCTAGTCGGTATTGGGAATTTGGGCACTAATGTGGTAGGTTGGTACACCCCTATACACTGAGGTCCTGTTTTCCTGCGCATAGTTCTGTGTATGTGCAGAATCCCTGCAACATGGCGCCACCAACGTTTCGTCTGGTTCTTATCTGCAAGACGCTTGAGTAGTGGTTGTCCACAATCCCCTCACTTCTGTTTCCGGAGACAGCTGTGACGGTGTAACCTCCTATATTGATGTTTTATAGGTTCCTTCAAGCTTGAAGTTTTAAAAGGTTTTTACTCTTACCCGTTATTGCGCTGCCGCGCTTTAGATTGTTGTTCTTTGTTTTTCGTGATGGCAATTGATATTCCGGCTCATAGACGTGCCGCACTCAAGGCATATTTAGCTCCATATGGAGTGCCTGATGCGGGTATCGAGCTTATCTTTGTGGTGGAAGCAAATCCTGCTTACCACTTTGAGGTGTTTTATTCTTGGGTCACCTTTCCGGCGGTGGATGGAACGGATGGTTTATTTCATGAGTACAGTGCCACTGCCCTTCCTCACGCTTATAAGGCTCTTGAGGTTCCGCTTACAGCTTGGCAACACCAAATTTGGTTTAGTGGTGCCCTTCCTCACCCAGTATCGCCGGTCCGCTTGGGCCCTTTATCGATAGATGGGGCCACGTGGCCCGTTTTGGCTGGGTATACCCCACACCCACGTTATTTAACTGTTGTAGTTGCAGACCTTTGTGTATTACATACATCTTTGATACGCCTACATAGGGCTGTTATAGAGTATGTCACTTGCAACTTCCAGGTGGGACCACCTGGCGGTGCTGCGCAACCTGCTGGACCTGGTGGTGTAACTATCAGTCCCGTTATGGTTAATTCAGTGATGGGCAAGCGTCCACAGAATAAGGATGAGTTACCTTATTGGCTTGCTGAAAAATTTGGACAACTAGAGGCTGTTTTTCCAAATACATCTCCTGTGGAGAAACACAGGATATTGACTATTAGTTTGCCTAAAGTCTTACTTCCCGAGTTAGCTGATTGTAACACCTGGGGAAAGGTGTTTGCGGCAGTATATTCGAAGTGTTTTGGCACTCCTTCCATGACCGTACTCCCTTCCGTGATTAAACGTGTTCAAGATGACCCCGGCGCCGAAGTGGCTGTAGAGTTGGGGATGAGACTGGTATGGGTGTTCAACGTGGTTGCTGATATGATCATTGCCAATGTCAAGGGTGATGCGGTAAGCTTTCAAGTGGCAAATCGCTTGGAGGGTGTCCCTGATGTAGACAAGCCATGCGAATTGCCAAAGATTATTGCAAAGGCTTATAAAACCATAGTTCGCAATAGTCTGGGAGTTAAGCCTTTTACTCAAACGCAAACTCAATCACAAACGCCACAAAAAGCCCAGACTGATAAAGATGGGCATCCATTCTTTTCTATAAAGAACTGGAAGAATAAAAAACAGGGGCAGCAACAGCAGAAGCAAGGTTCGCGTGCTGGTTCACCGACACCTGAGTCTTCTGAGCGTACTTATGACTTGCGCGATCACGCGAAAATTAAGACTCCTGATAGATTTCAAGTTCCTGATCAGCGTTCTCCTCGTTCTTCACAGGACACATCTGGCTCTCAAGTAGGTGGTGGGGAATGCCAAGATCATGGCAAAGTCAACCTGTGCCACGGGGACGAGATCAGCCTCGACAGTTTGAAGTCAAAGGAAAACAAGAGGAACTAACTTGTTTTCGACCCCCGTTTCAGAAGAAAAAAGTTGCCGCTTTAACAGCGAGATATGCCTCAGACGGTGAGAACACGACTCCTGGATTGGACATGGGCAGTGACTCTGCTCGACAGCGCAGCGGAAGTTACCATAGTGCGGGAGGCTCTGCGTCCCTGTCTGGAGGCGACAGCAACTGATTCATTCATTGCGGTGGAGACAGCTGACACCCGGGTGGCCCCCCCGGAAAGACTATATGACGTTATTTTTCAAATTAAAGGTGATATACCGCGTCCAATCAAGGCGGTGTTCTGGGAGAATTTAACCTCCTCATATGAAATTTTGTTAGCGGAGGCAGACTGGCCTCCACCTTTTGTGTTAGCCTCTCCTAGGGGGGAGGACGTGATACTTCCGAGTTTTTCGCGTTACGTCCCTGAAGAGCATGCCAACGCTTTCATAGCAGGGTGGGCAGCGGCCCTAGCCCCGGCGGTGTATCGTAATCAGGGCTGGGATGTTGATTCACCAGCTCATGAAATACCTTTACGTTCTATGCCACAGCCACAACCGCAATATCCAATCAGACGTGAAGCGAAGGCTCACGTGTGTGACATTCTAACACAGTTAGAGTATCAGGGTGTGATTGAACCATGTATATCACCGATGAATAATCCTCTCTTTACGGTATCAAAGCCTGATGGTTCATATCGGATTGTATTGGATTACCGAAATTTGAATAGTCATTGTCGCACATTTGCAGTGCAAAATACTCAGAGCTCTGCGCTGGTGAACAGTCTAGTTCGTAAGAAATACAAAACACACACTTGAGATTTCCAATGGTTTCTACAGTCATACTCTCGCACCTGAGAGTCATGACTTGACAGCATTCACCGCCGTCGGAAATCAGAAAAATTTTACGCGTTTGCCTATGGGGTATAAGAATAGCCCCGGGGCATTTGTGGCACGTGTCATGTCATTGTTGCACGACATTGATCCAGATGCATTCTCGTACGTGGATGATATTTATCTCACGGACGATGAACTTATGCCGCATCTAGTCCGAGTCGACAATATTATTTTGTCCTTTGCCGACTATGGATACAAATTTAATTTTGCGAAGTCACATATCGCCCATTTGGCGGTGCTCTTTTTTGGCTATGAGCTCAATAATGAAGGAAAGGGGCTAGCCCCCATTTCCTGGAGAAATGTGCACATTTGCAACCCCTAATACACTGAAGAAACTTCAGTCTTTGCTGGGTTTTTGAACTTCTGGAGGACTTACATTCCCGATTATGCCCAGCATATCAAACCGCTTTTTGCATTGATACAACCTACCTTTTCTTCTGCCAGCTGGCTTCCGGAACATACCTCTATCCTACATTCTTTGCAATCTGACTTGCTTGCAACTAACTTCTTGTTGACGCGTGATAACACCACCAACCTGGTGATACATATCGTGCCAGGGACGGTGGGTTTCACATACTTAACATTCAATGAGGGTGACACAGTACCTATTGCTTACAAATCACATTTTTACACGTAGGCTGAGATGAGATTTTCCAATATTGAAAAAATCTTGACGGCTGTACAGATGGCGATCCTGAAGGAATGCTCTCTGGTGCAAGGTAAGCGCATTCTTATGGTTACGCCACTCTCGGCTTTGGAAGCTGTGACAAAAGCTAGTGTACCAAACTCTAAGGCTTTACATCCACGTTGGATACAATGGGCTGCATCATTGACATCGGCTGATGTCACGTTTATCTTTGATCCTTCTCTTCAGACAAAGGAGTTCTTACAGTATGAACATGTTCATCCTCCTCCTCTGTCCTTGCTTCCTTTGGATGAATACCAATGTATCATCTATACCGATGGCTAGGCTCAACCGGCTGTCAGTTCTAAACACGCTTATTCAGCAGCTTGCGCAATTGTTGCTGGCTCAATTGTGAATGGAGCGTTTAAGTATTCCATTGTGCATACTCAGGCACTTGGAGACTGCACTGCACAATTGGCGGAGCTACGTGCTCTTGTTCTTGCTCTCGAGTTTGCTGATCCAAATGTGAATACTCTTATTGTGTGCGATTCCTATTACTGTGTCCAGTCTTTTAATGACAACTTTTTGGGTCTCGAAATGATTATTGAGATTCTAAAGGCAGCGCAATTGAGCATAAAACGCTTTGGGTTCGAGTGGCAGATCTTAAACAACGTCTGCCCCTCACACATGTTATACATACTCTTGGCCATCAGCGTGTGGGAGCACATGCTCTTGGTAATTCTTTGGCTGACGAAGCGGCCAAATCTGCAGTAGCCACGTGCTCCATAGCAGCAGTTACAAGGTCCATGACTAAAGTGGATAATGATATTTTGGCAGCTGTAGCTGCGACGAGGGAGGGAACTGTTTATCCTCAGGGTTTCCCTTCGAAAAACTCTTATCATATAACTCCCGAACAAGTTCCTTATGCTTTGATTCCTTCAGTTGGGGAGCGGATGAAATCTCAACTTGGACCGCAGACCTGCTTTGATCAAAGCTGTGCACGAGGGCATGGCTTCTGCACATGCTGGGGTGTTGGCGACAGTCTCGATTTTACAGCAACGTTACTGGTGGCGTGGTTTATACAAACAGACCTGTACTTATGTCCTTTCTTGTGACATTTGTCAGCAAATCAAGCCGTCTACGGTCACACGCCCACCGCAAATACAGCTGTGTATTTCTAATCAACCTTTTGGCTGTATCTATCTTGATCACTGCGGTCCTGTCTCTTCTGATACTGCATATAAATATATATTTGTTGCAGTTGATTCGTGCACTAGATTCCTTTGGGTTTGGCCACAACGCAGTGCTGACACTCGAAATGTCATCAGGGATTTGCATGTCTTTGTCGGGATGTTTGCCTGTGGCACCTTCCATTCTGACCAAGGTCCAGCGTTCGCCTCTAAGGCGTACAAGGATGCGATGAAGTCGATGGGGGTGCTGGTGCAGTTTTCGCCTCCATACAGGCCTGAGGGCAATTCAATTGTGGAGCGAATGAACCGTGACTAAAAGCAATCCTTGACAGCTAGAGTCTTAGGTACTGGCAGGAACTGGCTGGCCCACTTGTATGGGGTTCAACGTGCACTTAATAATCTCCCTAGAAGATCTCTGGGTGGGCGGACCCCAAACCAAATGCTCTTTGGCATTAAAATGTTTGTGCCAGACCTTGATGGTCTAGACGTTGTGGTGGCTGCCGCAACCTTTGACGTAGATAATCATTCTACTGTGTTACAGGATCTACAAAAGACACGTGACAGCTATGCAACTGAACATTTACCCTCTTCCACTGATGCAGCACTGCTGATTCCAGTTACCGGTTGGCTTCCAAAAATCGGAGATCTGGTACGAGAAAAGCTGGAGAACAAAAAAGAATTTGGTCCCTCTTATCGTGTACCGGTTCCAGTGCTTGGACTGAAGGGTACTCGTACAGTTATTTTACCACCTTTACCTGGTCGCAAAGACAACAGATACATATCAGTGGACAATGTCAAGTTACACCATGTGGCCAATTCTGAATAGCGTCACACCTGCAGTTTCGTGCAACGCGATTTCATTGGATCCACTGACATCATCTTCTATTGGTCCGCGTGTGGCTAAAAAAGTAATGAACACTGTAATTGATCTTACACCCGTCCGACCTCTCTCTTCCACTATGGATGTCGAGTATACATATCATGCTGATGAGTCCGTGAGTGAGGTGCCGGACAGTCCTCTGGAACTTCAGGTGGACTCAGCACCTCCACATTTGATTAATCGACCCACGAGTGGCTACTAGGGAGATCATGCCAGACACTCTTCCGGCTTGTCCTCTTCGACATCCAGCTTGGCAGGCACACCGACTAAATTAAGTATTTTCTTCTCTTGGTTCAAAAAGACTTACCTGGTCCCTCCATGGACCTACATTTGGTTGGTACTTGTACTACTTTTCCTCTTCATGTCGATTGGATTTGTGACAGTGTTCTTTTTGCTCATCCATGGTCATTACTTGCCAGAACGCTCTGCTGTGAACTTGGTCGATGGAATTCTGGCCATTCACACATCGTCCCATATCATGAAACGTGATCAGACACTAGTGAACATTTCGGCATTCCCAGTTGCAGATGGCATAGTTTGGGACAAAGTAGCCTTCGAAATCCACGGTCCGACCGAGGTCCTCAGGGTACCTTACGTGTTTCGCGTCTCATTAGGAGATGTGATTACACGGGACATACATTCTGAAGATTGGGATGTACAAGCAGTGTATGCATTGTTTTCGGATTTAAAAAGATATCATGCTGCTTTTTATGCTGAAGATTTGTATTTAAATTCTGCCAATTATGGGGATTTATTTTGCTATCAACATTATGGGCATCATTTTATACACAAAACAAACACGTTAAGACCTGTTTTTAATTATAAACAATGGGAACATTGCCCTACTCCCGTAGAGGGGAGTTCGAAAACTCTTAGAGATAAATTCACATATTTTACAGATTATGACATATCTAATTCGGAATCCTATTTTTTTAAACTTCAATCGTCTTCACAATCCAAATTTATGTTGGCCCACCCTAAATTGATTTACGCCCACCTGTTTAGGACTAAATCGGCTACAGAGGCCTATGATCACTGGAAAGAGACCATTGATTTAAAATCAATCTGGGGCACAAAGCCTTGGCAGGTTCAGGGAACTGAGGCTTTACATCGCGCCTGCCTGATCCCAACTCAAATTTTATTTTTGAATGATACGGTATACCAGACCACTTGTTTTGGCCTGGCTACTGTCAAAAATTTAAATACCCCATCCATTCCGTCCTTAGCGGAATATGATGATTGGCGCACACACACAAATTTTACCATTTCGACACTGCAAGCTTTGCTTCGAGATAAGACTTTCAATGTCTCTGAAATTGATTCTTCCGGCTGGTTGGCATGGCAAACAAATACAAATGCATGCCAATTGTGTTTCTATAATGTCACACATGGTTTCACACAGACTAGACCGGATCCTCGTTATCCACTTACACATTCGGTTACCACATATTCGGTGGGTAAATTATGCCAACAATGCTTGGAACATTCCACCTTAGCATCTTTGAAGCAACACCTCACACTATTGTCGAATGACATCAATTTGGCTGATTTCATCTTAGGCCCTAAGAATCCTAGATCAAAGAGATTTGTTTATGAAGCATACAATGAAATTTGGAAACTTTCACAGGCGGAAGCAGCATTTCGTCTGTGCCAAATTGATCAGGCCAATTTAGAAAAGGTCCTTGCCATAGTAGACAATAGCATAAACACCCTTTCTTCACGCATTTATACATTGGATAATATTGTTTCGTCTGTTATTGATATTGTTCAAAGTGATGTATCTGTGTTATATCATGGTCAAAATCAGTTAAGATCTGTTATGCAATTTGCGTGGACATTACAGACTCTTAAAATCGGGAAAGTGCCCTGGGATTAATTAAATGCCACTGCTTTGTTTTTGCCATTTAATCTAACTGATAAACAGAGATTTATGTCCATGAAAGATGCTGCATATACACTTTTGCATATTGAACAATTGGAGCCCTTGCCGTTCTCGGTAGCAGAAACGGACTCTGCTGTTTGGTTAATTCATGGGGTTATCTCTCTCCCTTTTTCGCTATTTCAATTTAAATCATGCATGCAACATTTTCCGATTGGCCGTTTCGAACCACTAGGTAGTGCATTTCTACATGAATTGTGGTCCCTGCCTTTCATTTACAGATGTCAGAGGGAGGGTAAGGAAGTTTTCCTAACAGGGGAGGACTGCGATTCCACAGTAGGACATTCCCTTGTTTGCAAACATGTTAAGTTACACAGCGCTTGTAATGTGCCGGTGCCCAATCTGGCTTGTTTTTTAAAAGGGACCCCAGTACCGTCAATAATTCCCGCTTTTACATTGCTTACAAATGGCAGTTATCTTATTTTGAACAACCAAGACTGCTGTGGCTTACGGGCTGGAGTCCCGTATTTAGTAACGGTTTCCCAGCGCGTAACTTGTTGTAGCAATGTGCTTTTTCCACCCCCGCATGGGAATCTAGATAGTTCAATTTGGCCTTCCATTCCGACATTGAAAAGCGATTTCAACAAGTTGATCAGGCTCAAAGCGCTATTATTCCAACAAGAGGTGGCTCTCACTTCGGCTCGCGAGAACTTCGAGTTACAGGTGGCTAGGACTTCTAGTGAGATTCAGTCACTTCTGAACACCAACGTCCCACAGCATTTTGGGGAGCTTATACACCAAATATTTAATGCGTCTGACACCAAAGGCCTTGCACATTTTTTTAAATGTGTGAGATCTGGCCTTGTGTCTTCTTTTCAGACTGTATTTGGAGTAATACCGGGTTTTATTCATTCTATTTTTTCCAGCGACTTCGGAGGGTTCCCCTTAATTTTGGCGTTAGGTGCTGGAATCCTGCTTCTCCTGTTCCTGCTGCGCAATGGCTGCACATCTTGTGGTAATGCACAGACCAGACCAGTTGCAGCTGTACCTTGATCGCATGCAACAGGTTTTTGGATGCTTGCCATTAGCCATGCTTGGCGTCAGTTATGGATTGACTTTTCGCTTTGCCTATTTTACTTGCGTGCAACCAGTGTTTTACTGTCGACGATGCCCCTTCTATTGGGCAATGGATATATGCCTCTCCAATACGTCCCGTCCAGTCCTGGATTTTAACCAGTTGATGGGTCCCTTAGAGGCTCATGACCAGGCTTGATCTGGGGATGGCTGTATGGTGCGTGCAGCAGCACTTGGAGTATTGGCTGAATGGGATGTCTGCGCAGCTGCGCAGAATGTCCTGCATCGGAGTTTCATCGAATATCACGCAAGCTGCCCACTTCTGCTTTTAAAGGCGTCTGATTACAAGGAGCACGTTTGTTCCTTCGACTTACTTAATTGGATGGCATCCCTCTTTTCTACCAACGATAGGGATGATCTTTTGGAGGGACTGGCATTTCTCGGTTCATACACCTTGATGGATTGAACTCCTCCGTCATTATAACATCTTCATAATAACTCTGTTATCCCGAAAGGCAACTCTCATTCAATACGCTCTATTGACAATATAATTTTTTTATTTTTTTGGGGCATTTCGATTTTTTTCCAATTTTGATTTTTTCGGACGCTTTGAAATCTGCTTGACTGGTGAACTCTGTTTTGGTCCTTTGTCTATGTCCTATGACCTTACCAGGGGGAGGGTGTTATATGGTTCTTAGGGTCATTGTCGGCATTGCTAAGTTAGCATGAGCTTCGCTGCCATGATGCTGCTTTTGCGCACGCTACTACATGACTTTGTTTTTGCAAGACTTTGTTTGTGCCTTTCACATGAGAACGGGTTGCTTTTCCCGTTCTCTGCCTTTCCTGGAGTTTAGTCTGAACACGATGTGCAAGGTCTTCGATAAACAATGCCCCTTGTTATTCTGTTCTGGTCAGTCCCTATCACCTAGACATAACATGCTACACACAGCTGCAGTACTGAAGACTCGTGCTTTGATATTACGTTGTTGCATGTTGTTTTAACACACTTGGAGAAAGCCGTTCCATGGAGAAGAGCTCCGCTGTTCCTATGATGTAAACTTTACATCCAGGCTTTAAGGTATGGGGTCTGCTGTCAAAGCCCAGAGATATTCCTTTATATAAAATAAACTTTTTCTAGCCAAGGGGAGGGTGGTTAGGCCTGAGAGCCCTTTTTTCCACAGTCTTTATATAATGACTTCTCCCTTTGTATTCTATGGAATTGTAACCATGCTAACTGTGCTGAGTTTATGCATTTTGCTGCTGGTAGTGGCTCGTATACTGTATTGTAGAGCACGATAATTAAAATAAACATTTTGAACTATTTACAGTGACTCTGCCAATTCTTATTGTGGACGAGTACGAGTGAGTGAGCGAAAGAGTACGTCTTGCTCCCGCGATTCCTGAGAGAGTCGGGAGTGTTGTGTTCTGGGTTGTCTAATCATTTGTAGCTTCGTGATATTTGGAGGAGAACGAACGAGACACTATAGCTAGTCGGTATTGGGATTTTGGGCACTAATGTGGTAGGTTGGTACACCCCTATACACTGAGGTCCTGTTTTCCTGCGCATAGTTCTGTGTATGTGCAGAATCCCTGCAACAGTGGTGATGCGATTCAGTCCCATTAGGAGTTGCCCGGCGTGGTATCCCCATGGAGGGATACCACGCTGGGCAACTACATCTTTCAAGGTGTTTAACTCTATACTTGATCATTTCAGGCTCAAAGGCTTCGGGCCTAGACTTCCCTCGGGAGCTGCAGGTGCTGTGGGCAGCTGCTGCGCCCAGTCCCAACCTGTCGGCATCCCTCACCTGAGAGAGAATAAAAAGCTCTTCCAAGTATAAAAAGCTTTCCACAGCTGAAGCAAAAAATAATCTGCTGTTTTGTGGTTCCCCTGGCCCCAATTTCATCCTACCACCGGCAAAATAAACAGCCCCTGCAACAGTTACCACCTGCTCTAAGAAGGTGATTTGGACCCGTTATTTCCCCTGGAAATGGGGAAACATGCAGAATTGAACCTGGTATTACTGACTTTGCATGTTATTATCCATTCCGGGGAAAATTGCCCAGTATCGTTGATTATGTTCCCAGTATCTCCCTGCAATATATATATATAGTGCCATATTGTCTCAATAATCAATACATCAATACAACGTATATGCACATAACACCTTCTCACAACACATTCTTTAATAGGATGCATGCAGTTGCAGCGATGTGCCATAATATCCACTTATGTATGTGCTGAGTCTTCTTCATCTGTATAGCAAGTTTTTTGTAATGGTAAATCTACGACATTAGGGATTGTGTCTTACTGATACGTGAAGAACCAAAACAGGGTTGTTTAGATGTCTCTATGTAAGAAGTACAGAACTTGTCCAATCATGGGATTTACTTCTGCAAATCATTGTTTTCAGGTATGTTGTTAAAGTTGGCTCAAATACGCACATCTAGACTACATATTCCATAAGGCTGAAATTTGTTATGTGAAAGTCCAGGACTGCAAATCAGATACATTGGTGTTATAGCCCCATTCAAAGTCCTCTGATATCATTTTGTGCTAGTTAGATAACTCAGTGGGTTCATACATCCATTGTGGAAACCTACATACAAGTTTCCGATGACTGGGCACACACTTTCCTCATTCTGATGTTGATAAAATAAATATCATCGTGTTGGATTAAGACAATAGCCTTTCACAGAGCCATGAGATGTCCTACCTCCTAGAGCGCCCTACACCAGTGAACTAAATATGAATATATAACTATTGCAAAGCCGCATACTCTGTTTTAATTAAAGATTCGAGAACAACCTGTTACAAAGCTTTACTGGGATCAAAGACACCTCTTCCCTCCCACATGCTCTATGCCCGCTTGTTTATTCCTCTTTTCAATTAGGTACTCTCCCTTTCTAATTGAGGCACAATTACTTTACTGAAGAGAAATTAAGGAGCGTCATTAATGCAGTAATTGGTTCGGCAATAATTCAAGATTGTCGCCCCAGACTGTATGAGAAAAGAATATCCTGAAATTACCCCAGTGAGAACATTTACAAGGAGTTGTGTGTGTCCTAGAACAAGCGTTGCTTTTAAACGCCCACATTGATTTTATTTTATTTTTACTGAGCACTTTTGCATTTTGCTTTCTCTTTGGTGAGGAAAACCGATTCCCAAACGTTCAATTTGCCCCTGGAGAGTCGTAGAAAAGCCAGAGTCCGCCTTTGTTCAGTAGAGAGTTGGCTCGCCCTGCGGCACACAGCAGCTTGGAGGGCGTGCATGCCTGCGTGGGGTAAGCTGTGAAAAGAGCGGAAAGCAGCAGATAATATGGTGCTAAATTAATACAACATGGCAAATGTGAGAACGTGTCCACGCTGGGAAAGGCTCTGCAGCCAGGGCCTCGGGACAGATTGTGTGTGCAGGGCGCTGCTAACCCTGACATGCAATCAGCTCAGTGAAATATTCATTAGGGTCACGCTGTCTGCTAAAGACAATTTCGATTATTCTGAAATTCCAATGGCAGGAGAAGCCCCCAGGCTTACTCGTGAGATAGAACTAAAACTCTCCGAATATCGAAAGTTAGAGACCCATAGCTACGGCAAGACCAAGGCAGGCAAGCAAAGCCTGAGATGTTTTAAGGCATGGCCAAAGTGGGCCCTGTCCCAGGGGTCCAGCCTTTCAGGCCCCTGACACCCCTCCCCCCCCTCCTCCATTTAGCCAGCTCTGTTCTTGCCCTGATGACCTTGAATAATAATTAACTGATTTTTAAAAATACCGTTTTTTTTAAATTTATTTTTAATGTGGGTGATGTAGTGCAGACATTTGGCAGAGAAATGTTTGTTTTTCAACACTATGCAACATCCATAAAAACGGTTTCCTTTAGATCAAAATAGGTTCTCACATATGAGAAATGCTGGGAGTTCCAAAGATTATTAACAATCATTTTAGTGAGCTGCTGCTGAATTATAATATTTAAAACACACGTCACTATCCCTGAATATTAGATGTAAAATACATTTAGAATTTGGACTAGCATGACTGTGCACTGTCAGTGACTTGGCCACAGAGGGCATGAAAAAGCTGAAATTGGATCATAAGTTCAAAGCTGTTACGAACAGGGGCCCCTAAAATACATGTGGGTCAGGGCCCCTAAATCCTTAAGATGTCCCTGAGCAGAGCAACTCTCGAGGTGGTGTCTGCTCATTTTGATCATGGTTTGCCAGAGAGAGAGAGGTGTCTGGTTGTGTCAACATTTAATGCTTTTCCTCGGGTTATCAGTACATAATTTGTAGGAGGCTTGGTAGCTTAATCAAGTTACTCGTGGTCAAGTTTGAGTAACTTGTCTGTTTTCGTTCTTTGCCTGCTGATGCTTATAGTCCTGCATTTCCTCCTCCTGCTGCTTCTCCATCACAGTCCTTACCTATTGAGTGCTAGCTCCTGCCACCAGATGATTACCAAGTAAAACAAGCATTAGCAAAGCCAATAGGTCTCGGCTATGTGAGATTTATTGGCTTTGCAATGTTTTGTTTTTTAGCCATGTTGTACAGCCCCGCGGTTGCTGTGCAAAATGTTGAAGGAAAAAAAGCATTATGACGTGGCAGGCATTCACCACTTCATATAGGTTTTATCTGTCTCTCTCCTCGACTGCCTTGACTGCTTTGTTCCCCCAGGAGTACTTTCCCCCTTCAGATCTACCTGACTCTGTCTGCTTTCCTCTCCCCTGTCTACCTTTCCCCCACTACCTTCCATTCCCCATATGACGTGTGTCTTGGATATGCTACGCGCTAATATCTTATACTATTGTGTAAGCTCACGTTTTTCTCCTAAGCATATACTGGTAATTGCAACTGTAACTGTAACTGATGTAACTATGTAACAATGTTCTGAAACAATGTCCTATCTCATGTAAAGCGCTCTGATACCTCCGGGTCTAGCCAGCGCTATATAAAACTTTTCAAATAAATAGAGCTTTTTTTTACTTTCAGCCATGCTGCACACAACTGCGCTGCTGTACAACATGGCTAAAAGAAACCGACACATTGGCAAAGCCTATAGATCTCGCATTGTAGTTTGAAAACTCTGTTCTAAACGTCAGCATTGTTTTGATTGCAATGAATACTGGCACAGTACTGTTGTTTACACGAAAAGGGACAACTACTTGCAGTATCGGTACAACAGATAGGAAACAGCTACTAATGGAAGTGGGTCTGCCGTCTCCCCTGTCTGGGCTTGGATTTCAGTACCATGTTAGGCACATTAGGCAACATTTTAGTAAGGTACGAGTGTTCAGCTTCCTTTGGAAAAACAAGAATCTTTGTGAAAGAGCTGCTTTTCTAAGATGTATCGACTCGCATTCCATGTGGGGTGCATCATGTGGCCTACCCAGAACAAGCTTCCAAAGGCTTCTCGTGTCTTCAATACATGGTGAGCACACATGGGTTAGTGACAGAGTTGACATGTATTTATGTGTGATCTGCTCACTGTCGGAATATGAAGTGTGCACTTTGTATTCAGCTCGTCTTTGTTAAGTGAACCTACCTTTCTCTGGCACCAGCTTGCAGGTGGTCATGACTTGTCATCTGTTATTCGGGGGTTCCACATGTTTATGCTTCATGTTTCTGTAATATGAAAAATACAACACATATGCTGTGCCTAAATCCCGTTCATGAAAGTTAATTACGAGATAGTTAAAAAAAATATATTTATAATTCATTACTACATGTAGCAAAATGGTGATTTGACGCATAACGATTGTTAATGTTATAAATGCTTTACTTGATGGAAGTGGTGGAGTCCTCACTACTGCTGTGACTGGGTGTGCAATAAAACACCCTCATCTAAGTTGGAGCCAAAGGCCAGAGGAGGTTTAAATCATCAAGCCCCTAGGTAAAAAAAAGTGCGATGATGAGGTCAACGATGGCCACATGATAGCTCTTTTTTTAGGTCTTGCCTAGGCAGCGCTTGCGCTGTCTCTTCGAGACATGCATTCAGAATATGGGCTTTAAGCTTTAAGCTCCGCCCAGTGCTTCTGGCTGGTTGGTTGGCCTGCCTTTTGGAAATTCCTTTACTGTGGTTGGTCAATAGTGTCCATCCGTCCCACCTTTGGGTGCTCCCTTAGAGACATCACCGATTGTTTCTTTTGGTTTGCCATCTGTTGCCTTCTCACTTGCAAACACACCCTCTCCCTCCCAACATTGCTGCTGTCCTTTCTGGTTTATGCTGCATAACTTTTTTTTTCCTATTTATTGACATGTTGCAATGGCGGCTGCCATTGCTACAAAAGTCAATAAGTAGAAAAACAAAGGCGGCGGACGCTGCATTTCTTTTCCATTTGTTTTTTTTATGAAGTTCTCAGTTGTCTGGACTTCACCTCTTCTAGCATCCTCTTTGGCTCCATCTGTTGCCGAAAGCCACCCGGCTTATACTTATGCCACGAATACATCACTTCCTGTGCTCCGTCGTCCCCCTTATTGTTGCTGCACCTGATCGTGATTACTCACTGGCGTAGGGACCATCCTGTGCTGCTCTTGACCGGTGTCCCAGGTAAATTCAGAGTTACCCCTGCAGGGACCATCTTCTGTTCCTCCAGCCACCATACCACCGCTTAGGGTCCCTGCATTCGTGGTAGGTACGACGTACATGACTTACACGCCCGGAGCTGTTGTGAGTTGACACCTACATACCCTTTGGGTTTCATATTCTACCTTGCACACCCATCCTCATGACTGCAACATCCCTGCTTCACCCCAAGGCAATAGAATACGTAATGCTGTATTGTTATTTCTACCTGTACAAGTATTGTCAAATCTAGCTGTTTACATTGCCTTTTTTGTATATTATTGCTATACGTTTTGTATTTTAATCTAAAGGTGGAAGGTTGCCAGTTCTTTATTGTGTAGGGGATATCTATGTTGCTTTAATATTTTGTAGTCACTGAATTGTCACGTCATCGAGTTTGTCATGTCTCACAATACTTGTGTTGTGTAGCACCTGCTTCTTTCTGCCTTTCTATGCAGGTTTCGCATAACACAATTTACAACTTGTGTGATTACTCAGTGTTTGAATTTTCTTTCCATTGCAAACTACCAGAACTAGAGAGTCGCTTCATTGCTATGTTTTTGGTACATTTGATATGAAACTGAGTTTTATTTTTCTGTAAGGCACATGCGGCGTTGCTTGCAGATACTGCTTTCCTCAGGTTTGCCTATGTCTAGTTTAGGGGTGGTGGTGTGACAATGCTCTATCCCACCCTGATTCAGGAAGAGAGCTGAGGCAGGCGTCTAGCGTGTCCCTAAAATTCAAGGCACGAGCCGATCATTCAAAAGATGTGCACGTAAATCACGCCAGGAATATCAAGAAAAATCCTGATAAAAATACATCTAAAACTCAAAAAAGATATTTCTTAGACATTTGTGAGTGTTTCAGGTTAATGCATTTGAATATATCGGAGCTTTGCGATACATTTATTGAAAATCATGGTTTTGAGGAGATGTATAGTGGCCAACTTTCCAATATCAACTTTGCAGGACATATTGAGTTCTCTTCAGAAAACGTTTGCTGGTGAGCAGGAGTACCTGTTTGGATTTCATTTGACAACTCCCTCCTCTAGGTCAGGCCACCTTAAATGCTATTGAGTTTATTGAGTGTGGTTATTCTATCATACCTTATTTGAGTTACAGTTGTCTTACCGCCTCCTGCACGAAGCCTTGACAGCAGAAAATGATCACTTTTTAGTGGCAAGTTTACAAATTGAATATATCTGTTACACTAGTGGAATAAAAGAGTGTTAAGTGCAGAAACACTTGTGGTAAATATCAGCACACCCCCCTAGATACTGCCCAGTTACCACCTCACCCACATGACTCAAACATAGGGTCTTACAAACTAGTTTTGTTGTTTTCCTGTTATATTAAAATATTGGGAGAGGTCATGAATAGACTCAGTATAGAAAGCAAAAACCGTAAAAACAAAAAAATATATATTTACAGGACCTTTAATATGGTCTGCAAGTGGGCAGACAGAACTAGCTGTGGTCCGGTGGGCACGGTTTATCCAATGAACTACGACACTTGACGGCTCATCGCCTTTACCACTTCACCCTAATATGACAGAAAACACTGTTCTTAATACGGGCATAACCATACCCCACTCCACAGTGGCATTTCCCTCGGAAGAGTAGTCCCTTGGCCTTGCTGTCAGAATCACTGCCACCCCAGTTATGGACTGGTTGGAAACTCTGGAACCAGAAGACATGTTTTTTAATTCCCAGTATACCCATTTGGCCAAATTGTGCCCTCTTTAGTAGTCATTTTTAGGTCTTCCCTAGGCAGCACTTGCGCTGTCTCTTCGAGACATGCTGTATTCAGGATATGGGCTTTAAGTGCGCCGTGCATTTTTAAAACGTGAGCTAACAAAAATCTCACGTCGAATAAAAACAAATGAAAACGTATGCTCAGCAGCAATCTTTCTCTTTATAATTCCATTAAGGGTGCAGTACATTATGTGGCTAATAGAGGGCCCTTTAAAACTCCAAAGGGACACCTAGTAACAGCCTCTGGTACTGCACCCTTTCCTTCCTTCATGGCATTTCATTTACTATTACTTATGCTGCTACTGGGATATTTTTAAATACAAAATAAAATGTAAAAAAATTTGCATTTGCGACGCCAATAGCTCTAAGTTCCACTAATGCAAAACCTGTTGCATTGCAAATGCTTGTTTTTTTAACTTTCAGCCATGTTGCACAGCAGCTGCAAAATGGATAAAAATAGTTAAAAACATTAACAAAGTGAAATAGCTCTCTCCTATGCAAAAGCCATTTAACTTTGTTAATTGTGATAGTGGCAAGATGGGAGGGGCAAGCCACACACATTGGAAGTGACAACTCAGAACAGGGTGGGAGGGATCAAGCAACAGCGCAGCAGGATGCCACAGCAGATAAAATGAGAAAAACCCAATATGACGCATCCAGCGCTGGCCGGGTCATAGTGCTTTTTTTGTCATGGCAGGTGAGCGCAGCCCAACATGGACAGCTGGAGGCGGGCAGGCGGGAGTGGGCAAGCAACATGAGGGACAGCGTGAAGATTGCGGGAGGGGGCAGCAAGACAACAGATAGCAGGAGGGGCAACAAAACATTGGAGAACGGGAGGAGGGCAGGCAGGGATAGCCAAGAGGAAGAGAAGCGGGAGGAGGGCAGCAACGTGACAGTGGGTGGGAGAAGGCAACCTATTGAGACTTACATGTGCAGTTTGAGGACACCAGAGGATGGTGGGGCTCAGTACATTGGACGTTGCCACGGGAGCTGCTGGACATGCCTCTTCAACCGAATCCACCCCTTCAACCTTTAAAAGCTGCCCCAAGTGAATGCTGAATGTGTTTCTTGGTTTCAATTACTGAATGGTGGTATAGACCAGAAATGCAAAGTTCTAGCAATCATTGTATATTTTCTGATGGTGATGCACATTGGGTTGAACATGATCTGGCTATCCAGAGACAACCAGTGTAAGGATATGATATTAGGTGTGCTGTGAGTCCAGAATGGTTGTTTGAGAAGATATCTGGCAGCAGTGTTATGAATTCTCTGTATTTTCATAGTATTAATATAGGTAATACAAGGTATAGTCTGTTAGCATAGTCAGGATGGGAGAGTAATATGGTGCTCGTAGCCTCAACTTTTTGATGGAAGCCATGGTACATAACATTTTCTGAAGTCCTCAGATCATATGGATGCTTTGTTTGGTGACTTGATTTATTTGTTGTTTAAGTGAGAGATTGGAGTTCCTAATTACCCCAAGGTTCCTAACTTCAGTTAATTCAGATGTTGTTGGCCCTAGTACTCAAGGGCAGATGTTTGAGGGGTGATAGTTGGTCTATTTGCCGTATGCAAGTATCTCAGCTTGTAATGTATTTAGTTGAGGTGGTTGGTTAGCATCCTGTGGTCAGCTTCTTATGCACATTGTCCTATAATACAGGGGTGAAGATCTGATGAATTTTCAAGCTGTGGTGTGATTTGTGTGCCATCAAAGTAGTTACAGCAGCTAAGGTTAAATGGCAAAATGAGATCATGTAGCAGACCAATGTAAACATTGATCAAGATCGGAAAAATAGTGATGCCTTGAGGTACACCATCTGTGGAACTGAATGGTTCTGGGGTGAAGGAAGGTAATGACATGATGAGCAATCAGTTAGATATGTCATCAAGTCTCTGTAGGAGCATAGAGTTGTGAACCATAGCAAACGCCAATGAGAGCCAACTGCCGTTTTGATATCATTACACCTGGCTATGAAAGCAGCTTCAGTACCATGGGCAGGACGAAATCAAATTTTGATATTGTGAGAGCAGATAATTTTCATCAGATGGATGCTGACATGTGATTGAAAAAGACACACAAATGATGGACGGAATGCAGAACAAATCAAAACATTCAACCCCAGCCAAGAGATCTGGGTTAAATACATAGTTCTTTTGCTCACCATGCCACCCCAGTTCAGACCCAGCCATATGCAAATCAGTCTTGAACCTGTGCCCAATGGGAACAGTCCAGCCCGAACTGCCAGGCCAGGTCCTCCCTGGACTGGGAACAAGCATCCTAGGACCGGTTTCGGGGTTTCGCCCCATATCAGCCAGGCTAGCTTGAATCCAGTGGCACACTGAGCCCGGGACCCACCTCTGGGCATACCCAGCGCCCTTAGGGCGAGAAAGCAAAAGACACACAAATGATGGACAGAATGCAGAACAAATCAAAACATTCACCCCCAGTCAAGAGATCTGGGTTAAATCCATCGCTCTTTTGCTTACCATGCCACCCCAGTTCAGACACAGCCATATGAAAATCAGTCTTGAACCTTTGTGCATTTATCACCCCGAGTGGGACGGGTATGCCCAGACGTGGGTCCCGTGCTCTCCATGCCACTGCAGTCAAGCTATCCTGGCTGATGGGTGAAACCCTGAAACCGGCCCTAGGATGCTTGTTTCCAGTCCAGGGAGAACCTGGCCTGGCAGTTCGGGCTGGACTGTACCCTTTGGGCGCAGGGTCAAGACTGATTTACAAAGATTCTGGGTTCAAACTGGAATGGCATGGGGAGCAAAAGAATGATGGATTTAGGCCCAGATCTCTGTACTGGGGTGAATGTATGACATTGTTCTGCATTCTGTCCATCAATTGTTCTTTTTGACATTTGATTAAAAGCTGGTCTTTCAGTCTGTTTGTCTTGTAATGGTCTATTAGATGTGGGAGGGTAGTTAAAAACGTTGCCAGGATTAATGCTCTTTTTTAGAATGGGCTTTAAGGAAGCAGCTTTTCGATCACTTTGGAATGCTCCAGTTGCTACGGATTGATTTAAAATGGCTTTAGCCAAAATGGCAGCAGAGCTTTTGAGGACAATGTCCTGAAATATATGAGCTGGACTTAGGCCAGGTGATAATCCTGATGAACCACAGGCTTTCTTTATATTGGTACACTCTGCATGGGTAAAGGGTTAATGATACGTAGCTTAGTACCTTTAATTACTTTGTTAGAGGAGGTTAACAATTGGGAATTCATTTGTAATCCTTTTTCTACTAAATGCATGTTTCCAGGTCTTTAGCTTCAGTAATAAAGTAGTCAGTCAGAGATTTGCATTGTTCCTAGGAGTAGGTGATTTTTGGCTTGAGGCATTCAGGGTTCAGGAATTTATTAATAATGTATGCAGTTTTATTGATCGACAACAAACATCTTCTAGATTCTAGAATGGTATTGCAACATTGCTCTAGCATTTCTTCTAAAGTTTTACCACAGTAGTTCTGGTTGGTTAGAATGATTTTACTTCAAGTGCCAGTTAGCCTGATTTTACCTAGGGCTTAATGTCTGGAATGTATCTGAGTGGAATAAGCCTCTCTAGGTAGTTGTCAGTTCCTGGCAAAACTGTTGTAGCATTATAGTTGGAGTGGTGAATAGGCAAGCGTATGGTAAGGAGCAAAAACATTATAGGTTCAATATATTCAATGGTTTGGCATTTATTTCGAAGTTTGTGGGACTATTAATGTTTGGTACTGATTGAACAGAGAAGGTGAATATGAACAGATGAAAGTCAGTTCATGTGACAGAATAGTTCTAAATCTACAGATGGTGTTACGAGTGGCAATTATTGAATCAGTTGTGTATTCATCTCTATCTGTGGACCCTGACAGTGGTTGCAAAAAGTTATTTGATTCTAGGTTACTGAAGAGTCAATTTGCTTGGTATTGTAGTGTCTTAAAATATTAGAGTGCTGGAACTCCTTTGGTTCCCGCTGTATACCGCAGGCCTGTGACATAAGTGATGGAGGGATGAGTTGAAGGCAGGCTTAGAATGTTGAGTTCTGACTTACACACAGCAGAATAAAGATGTGTAAAACTACTCTCTGTGTGTGGCGTATGTATTGCAGAGTGTCTAGACTGACAGGACGTCTCCTAGTCATTGTTGACTGTTTTCCCTTGGTGGAAGACCTTTCATCCACTACACATGAAATGGTCATTCAGAACTAGATGGCATCTTTGTGACATGGGGTGTACCTGCAGTGTTAAAGTCTGACAATGGCCATCTTTCAATAGTCGAGAATTTAAAGACTTTCTAAATCACTTCAATACAAAGCTTCAAAAAGCACTCTTCTTTGGCCCCAGGTAAATGGCCTGGCAGAACAGTTTATGAGTACTCTAAAGAAGCTGTTCAGCATGCTGCATTGGTGAAGCTCGACCTCAAAGCTGTTTTAAACACTACTCTTCAAGCTTACCGTTCGACCCCCTCACTCAACGACAGGGGGAAAGCCCTGCTACTCTCTTGTTTGAAAAAAACCATGACGACCAAGCTGCCCCAGTTGACTAACCTAAAATCCAAGAATGAGGAAGACATTCACACTACTGACTTTGGTCATAATTAGAAGATGAAAATATATGTTGCACGACGAGGTCATGCAAAGGGCACACCTTTTACAAGAGGAGATCGAGTGCAGGTTAGACAATACAGAAGAAGGACATCTGATGCTCCTTTTCAGGTTGAACACTTTACTATCACCAACACCAAAGGACACATGATGACTGCCTAGCGTCCTTACGAGAGTAATCTCTCATTTTTGAAATGTGGACCATCACTCACCAAACAGTGATGTCAATGTAGAGAATGGGTCTAAACAGACTGTTGATGACTCTGTTTTTGCTAATAATTCCACCTCAGCTGTGCATATCACTGACACTTCGACTGCCAGTTCCCAGTGACCCAATCAGGATGTGTGATTCAGGCACCACGACGCTTAATTGAAGAATTGTAATTGCTTGTGTATCTATGCATTTATTCATGTATTTATTCCATATTTATTGCTGTATTTATTTATTTATCTATTTTTAAAAGTTGTGATTTTTTATTTTACAAAGTGGGAAATGTAGTGTTTTGTAATAAAAGAGCACTGGAACTCTTTTGGTTCCCACTAAATACCCTAGGCCTCTACTGTAAGCGTTGGTGGGATGAGATGAAGGCAGGCTTAGTATGTTGAGTTCTGACTTACACACAGCAGAATAAAGACGTGTAAAACTGTCTCTGTGTGTGGCGCACTTATTGGTAAGTGCCTAGGCCGGCCGGACACTACAGGTATGAATCAGGATTGTCAAACCATGTTTTGAAGCCTCCAGGTTAAGATGCTTTAGGAACCCTGCAATGAAGTGAATGGCATGTTATATTATGGGGGTCTGTAGAGCAGGAGAAATGCACATGCATATGTCGGCAAGTAGAAAGTTACATTCAGGGGCTATGTAGTTCTCCAAATATTTAGTGTGAAGGACAGTTTAGCAAATAATGGATAGACCTCTGTCAGTGTTTTTGATCAAGCAATTTTCGGAAGAATTTTATAGCCTGTAGGGATTTTTTTATGTAGGATAGGTTGACCGTGATTGCATAGTCATGTTTCCATTGTGAATAGTTTGTAAATTTATATTCATGCAGTCCTTGTTGAATTATCTAGCATTGACCAGTAAGCAGGAGAGGGAGATAATAGATTACATAAGCTTAGTGGAAGTGTATGGCAGATAAAATAAGAGGTTTAGGGGGAAGACAGTAAGGTAAAGTTGGGTCATTATTCAGAAAGGAAGGTAAGGGAACGTCCATATCAAGATCAAACATTCTCAATAGAGATTTTAAAGGGTTTCGGAGAGTGGAGAGAAAGGAGAGGATAAGGTGGAGCCAGAGGAGTTAGTATAAAGAAGAGTGCGTGGGGAGTGTGAGGAGGAGTTAATAATGGAGAAAGGTTTGGTGGCCTCTGTAGGCTCAGAAAGCTATCAGTAGGCCATGTAAAATCGCGTGGAAATTCCATGCCATACGAACACAAGACTTATTCATAATCTTGTGTTGGAAGACTGAGGTTTTGGTGTTCAAGGGAAAAGCTTGCTTACAAAATGCTGTTTTTTCCGCTTCCTCAAATGTGCATACAATAGTTGTCCTTGCCTTTAGAACATATTGTGTTTTTTGTTTTTTTAACTCCAGACACATTTGATTCTAACAGATATTAGATAGATATTGAGCTGCAAATTTCGCGCTTCCCCAACAAAGATGGACCCTAGACCGAGCATAGAATGGAAGAATGCAGCTTCCGTTACAAGGTGGTCGTCAAGAAGCAAATTTGAAACATTTAAAACATGGAGCACGAGCCTTGATGTGTTGCAATGTGAACGAGTTCAGCGCACATACATGTCCACCAACATATGTTCTAGTTAGGCAGATTTAAAAAAGAAAGTAAACATTTTATGACCACATCTAAGTATACAAAAACATCGCCAAACAACATTAATATTTAAGAAAAGTAGCAGCTGGTGAATCCACATTTGTAAATGATGGAAGAAAACATCAGTTCACTGCTGTATTGTATTGTATGTGAGACTTCTATAGCGCACTGTCACCCCAAGGGTATCCTGGCGCTTCAAATTACTCAGTAGACGCTATGTGTGGTAAATTGTCATACAGCCAGATGGTCATAGCTGCAGCATGGTTAGACTAAACCATAGGGAATAGCCAGGTTTTTAGCTTCTTTCTGAAGTTTAATAGATTCTCTGTTTGTCTAAGATCAAACGGCAGGCTATTCCATAGGCGTGAGGCTGCAGAGCTAAATGACCTACCACCCATTCAGGTTTTCTTGAAGCTAGCTGTGCAGACTAGTTTTGCTGATGTAGAGCAAAGGTTTCTAGCTGGGGCATACCAGAGGAATTTTTCTTGCAGTGGCTTAGGGCCCATTTTATTTACTGCTTTATGGACGATGCACAGTGATTTAAAGTGTATCCTTTGCTTGATTGGCAGCCAGTGCAGATCTATCAAGGCTGAGGATGTGGAGGACCTAAACTGTCTTTTGAGGGCTAGTTTGGCTGCAATCGTCTGAACTCTCTGCAACTTTTTAATCAGGGTCGCTGGTGCCTCCAATAGCAAGGCGTTGCAGTAGTCTAGTCTACTCAGTATTACACTTCTAACCACCTGTGCTCTTGTAGAAGGTGGCAGCAGTGGGAGGATTTTACGTAGGGCTCTTATAAGACCCATACAGGTACTGACAGTTTTATTCACCTGTGAGTCCAACTGTAGATTGCTATTGAATAGCACCCCCAGGTTGCGCACTGTATTAGATGGGGCCAATTGATTGTTAGCAGGGGTAGGCCAGAAATTGTCAGGGAGGGGACGCTGAATTTTATTCGCTGAGCAGTGTAGTATTTCAGTTTTCTCCCCATTAAATTGTAGTGAGTTATTCTTCAGCCATTTCGATGTTTTATCCATACAGTCATGGAAACTTTCTAAGGAAATTGCTTTGGATCCTTCTAAGGAGAAGACAAGCTGCGTATCATCAGCATAGTTCACTACCTTGATTCCAAATGATTTTATTAGGGAGATCAGTGGGCGTAGGTATATGTTGAATAAAATTGGGCTGATTCCAGAGCCCTGTGGTACTCCATATCTGATGGGTATATTTTTGGATACAAAAGGAGGAATAGTCACTGCTTGCTGTCTATCCTGTAGATAGGACTGGAACCAGTTAAGAGCCATGCCTGTGATTCCACATTCCTCCAGCCTGTTAAGTAATATCCGATGATTGACCGTGTCGAACGCGGCTGACATGTCCAATAGTACTAATAGAACCTCATGGCCAGTGTCAGCACGCATTCTCAACTCGTCCAGGACTGTTACCAAGGCTGTTTCTGTGCCGTGTGACGGCCGAAATCCAAATTGGATTTCGTCTAATAGTAAATTTTTCTCTAGCAACTTAGCTAGCATTTTGCTAACCAGCCGTTCTAAAATCTTTACTGGGTATGGCAACAGGGAGATAGGTCTATAGTTTGCTGGACAAAGAGGATCAAGTGTGGATTTTTTTAATAATGGGGTCACCATTGCTCTTTTCCAACAGCTTGGGACCGAGCCACTGCCCAGTGACTGGCCGCAGAGTTGATAGAGTAATGGAAATAGTTCTGCATTGAACTCCTTCCATAACCGATGTGGGAGGGGGTCTAGTGGAGATCCAGAAGAGATGCTGAGAGCTATGTTATTGAACTCTTCCTGTGTGGGGATCTGAAACTGTTTTAAGGTAATCTGTTCCCCTTTGATTTCACCCTCGGTCTGTTTATTACCTTTAGCTACCTCCGGTACATTACTCATGTCCTCTGAGCGTTTTTGTCTAGTTCTAGGCCACCAATAATTTTATTGATTTTTTCTTCAAAAAAAGTTGCGAGGCTATCGCAGAGCTCTTGAGTAGCTATAATGTTATTCTGTGTACTATCAGGTTTAGATAGCTGTTTTACTAAGTTGAAGACAGTTTTTGTTCTGTCGGTGGCCTGCAAGATCATTTGCTGTGATTCACCACCCAGAATTAAGGCTGCAGACATCAGGATGAAGAAAATAATCTTATCTCAGCCCATTAATAATATTAGCCCTAGCACTATTTCAGTGAAATCAGAACGGTGCTAGGTGGGTGTGATAGACAACAGTTTGCATCAGGCAGAAAAGATCACCCATCGACGAAGATTTCTGATGTTTTTGGTAAATGAAACACCCCGGTTGCCCTTTCAGGAATGGTATGTAAAATATTCAGCTTAATGATGTTTTTCATAAAATTAGATTGGGGACTCTGGTAAACAACAAATGCCGTTTCTGAAGTAAGTAACCTATTTTGCAAACTCTCTGCCAGGCTCTTCCTGTTTTCACAGCCTCTTTGTCTGCTGCTTAAAGTGTTATTGTGAACAAGAATGGGCAGCGGGCCAGGCTCTGCGCTGCATAGTTCATGCAGAGTGACTTTGACGGGGTCACTGAAAGCAGACACTGTGGGAAGCAGGACTTTCAGATACTCGGTTGTCATAAAGGTGTGAGACGAGCGGAAAGTCGCGAGGGACGTCCTACAACCATATCCAGAAAAGAAATGGGCATTAGATATTGAGATGAATGAGCAATATGCTCTGTGCCCACTTCCTTCGATGCTGAAAGAAAAGAACATGGGCGCCTTTTAAAATGACCATTTTTATTCAGAATCCTTATTCCATCATTTATTTCTTAAGTATGTTTTCCTCGGTCACAATCTAGTTCTCTGCGTGAAGTGAAGGGGACATCAAAGCAGCTGTTACTGCTGTTGTGGTTTCCAATCCGAGTCGGGAGTTCCACAGTGCTGCTGCTGCTTCACAGCAGTACTTGCAAGGCAGCGCTTCACATACTAACGTGTAGCCACCAGAGAATAGTTCTTTCAGTGGTGTGGGCACGTGCCTTAAGTTCCTAACCATTGAACTTTAGCAAAGGTGAGCTCTAGATGCTAGACCTTGCCACAGTGGCCATCTTATTAGCCATTGCCACAGTGGGCCTCTTGTTAGCCATTGCCACAGCGGGCCTCTTGTAAGCTGTGGCGAATTGCCCTGACACATTGGTAGTTAAGGCCATACGACACATTTATAGAGTGAAGTCAGCACGCATTTGGCATCACAGAAATAGTCAGGTTGGTACCACTGCTTAGGCCACACTTACCATTCATGAGTACAATAGGCTATTATATGGTGGCATGCCAGCAGTGGGTGTGCAGTCATTCCCTACCTACCCTTGTACATAGTTATAGTACATATCAAAGCTATCAGTTACACATTGTGGCGTTGCTGCTAGTTGCATACTTCTTAGTCCAACCTAGAGATTCATAAAAGGCATGGGGATTTCATGGATACATTTTTGTATGTTCAGGAAGTCAATCTTGGATATATTGACACAGCTGCCACATCTGGATTACTAGAACGCTCTGTGCACTGGTCTCCCAAAGCATCTGCTTGAAAAGAATTTAGAAAGTGGCTGTTTATACCATCTTTTATCTAAAAAGTAGAGCTCATGTATCAGGATGTAGACTCTTCATTAGCTTACAGTCCTATTTCGCATTATTGTTAAAATACTGTTTGCCTTTTAACTGCCTACATCATCAGGCTTCCAGTTACCTGTCAGATAAGATTACCTGCAACACTTCCACCTGAGATGCATGCAAAAATAATCAAATTATGCTTTTAAAATGCCTAAATATTTATTTGTCACATATGCAAGCAGTTCCATTTCTGTACAGGCACCCTTACTCTGGAATGCTCGTCACCTGAGATCAATCTTTCCATAACCGTGTGATCTTCAGGTAAAAGCTGAATAATAATATGTTGATTGAGCAGTCTGTAGACCCGTGCCAAGAGACAGGGTGGTGGGTGCTTTACAAATGCTGTCACTATCTCTCTCTCTTACTCACATGCATTAGAGAAACATGCTTCTCCTTTGCCTCTGTGTCGAAGTGACACATGCCTGTATATTTGTAGTCAGTGCACCTAACAAGATATGCATTGACCGGTAATAATTCAGATTGAGGGTGACACCAGCCTTGCCATGGCTCTGCTGCGAGTAGCCAGTTGACCTGTATCTTTAGATGCGGCAATAGCAGAAGAGGTGGTGTCAGGTTGATGAGAGTCGTGCAGTACCAAGGCTGCAGTGGTGGCAGTGACATGACGAGTAAATATGTGGATGTGTTAATGATGTGTAATCTTGGTGTATCTTCAATACCTTTGAGCGGACGTACAACATTCATGTAGTGCCAGTGGCAGTATTGGACAAAGTCAGTAGTAATTTTCTCTGTTATGTGTTTGGAACATTCACCCGTATGCCACATACCTGGCTTGGTGATAAGGATATGGCATTGTGCCACTCCTGTTTGTGGCCCTGCCGCCTGTGTAATAGATGCTGTTTGCATTGTTGCAAGCACGTGGTATGGCAGGATGAAAGAGAGACATTTCTGCCACATATATACATAATCACCTTAGCAGGGAGTGCAGGTATTGGCACTGTCAGAAAACGTCAGGAAAGATCTTTGAGAAGAACAAGCAAAAACGCTCTCTGACCTCCTGGGGGTTCACAGTGCAGTAAAGGAAATCAACATGATAGGTGCAGAGATTGTAGATTGTGAAGTCCGGGACAATGGCAGAGTGGGCGGGACTTCTGGGCCAGATCAGCCACAGTACCAGTCAGAGCAAGGTTTAGGGGAAAGGCAGATGCTGCCGGGGAAATATAACAAGTGAAAATTGAGTTTTCCAGTTGCCGTGCAACTGCCTAGTTGTACGGTTCCTCGAGCATCAGTTTGCTTACCATTTCCTACCCCGCACGTTTGTTGTGTTTTGCCGTCTTCCCTATTTCTTGCCTTTGTTCAGTTACCGTTGTTCTGGTTCTCGTAACTCCTTGCTCTTTTTGAACTGGTTCCCTTTCTGCTCACTGCCTCTGCCTTTCTACATTCGAAGGGTTTTCCTGTCTTAGCATCTCTGACTCCACGTCTTGGGCTCCTCAAGTCCTACAGGCCCTCTCAACTACAGGATGGATTACAGCACTCCTCAGACTGGATACCAGCATAACCACTGAGAGACCTGGTAAGCCTTGGACTGGCATGTCATGTATGAGTGGCCACTGTCACTTATTAGTCATAATAATTCTCATCTATAATTTCACAAGACTTTAGCATCATACTTAAAGTGTGTGAACATATCCTGGTGAGACTTGCGCGCAGGTCATGCCTGACTGGTTTGTCATAGCCACACCAGTGAAAAGGCTCTTCACCTCTCTTACCTGCTTCTTTACCCCCATTTTCCCTTAGAGAGATCACTGTCTTCTGAGTCTCTTTGCTTCTTTTGGTCATATATCTCTTTTGGCATAGATAGTTGGGGATTAGCATCAGGATCCTACGCCTCGTTCCCTTAAACACTGAATATCATAACAGGTGGAGTTGTGTTGAGCTTACATGGCTTGATATTAGGGTTTCCAGAAACAGGCAGACCATGAAGCTGGTCAGGATTCATGGTGGAGAAAATGTGGGGGGAGGCAGAGGTATGATACTGGTCTGCCAACAGGCACGGCCTTTGACACCTGTATCTTGGCTAACTTATCCTTCACATGGCTCCTCTCATCCTGCCACTTTTTCTTGATGTCCCTGAACATGTGAACCTCCACCCAAAATACATCGACTCTTTCGAAACAACCTGCCACATGGCCTCCTTCTCTACTCCGCCAAGAGTATAAGAATGTAGGCTATGGGTTGTATTTCAGAATACTGACAACAATCATATTGTTCTATAAAAATACTGGATCTAGATTGTCGACTAAATATACATTATCAGGGAATGTGGATGTGGAGTTAAGAATAGTAAATCTATTCTTGTCTTTCTATACGTGCCATCATGATTTTGTTGTTGTCAATATTCTGGATATGATATTTTTGTAGGACAACATTTAACACTAGGCATTCTAGTATTACACCAAGACAAGTAATTTCCTTCTAGTGGTCACCTACTAAGGTCACAATGATGCCTTTCGCCTCCTCTGTGAAGTTCCTCTTCCTCCTCTGTGAGGTGGTCTGTACCTTTGAGGTTGTGGATGTGGTTTGACCAAAATGCCAGGGACATCATACACCGTGTGACCTTAAAGACATCGTAGGAAGTAACATCATATGACCTTTGACCCTGAATCTTTCCAGGAAGTGATATGACTCGACCATCACACTAATGACATCACAATAATGGAAATGCCATAATAATAATTGCACTGCTAATTTTCCAACATAGCACAGACACATGCCTATTTCAGTTCCTGCCTATAATAGGCTGTTCACATAATATGCTTGGGGAACATTAATTATTTCTCTTTGTATTATATAACAAAAATAAGTGTTCATCTAAAGAGTGCATTGTGTCACCGATCAGCACTGGAATCCTAAATTATTTATATCACAAACTGTCAGAATGTAATCGTTCTCCTAGTGTATACTACAATGAGAAATGTATTGATAAATTATAGAGAGAGGAAAAACAATATTTGTTATGTCCACATGTATTCAGTGATATGGCCCATATATTGAATATGAACTATGTTATTGGCATAAAGTATTCATGTTTGTTAATATATTTTGATTTAAAATCGTTTGAAAAGCACAGGGGTGAAGGTTTTATTCAAACAAACCATTTTTCATGTTGTCACAATAATTAAACATAGCAACAACTTGTGCAAAAATGTGCTTGTTATTAGTTAATTTTTTTATTTAATCAGAAGAGTGCATTGCACTGCTGAATTTATATATTCTATTAATCCTAAAGCAGAGGTCTTCAAACTTTTGTCGGCTGAGCCCCCCCCCCCTTCCCCCTCCATCTAAACCTTTTTACACTTCGAGCCCCCCCACCACCACCACCACCTGACAACAAAGTTCTGGAAGCTGGTACTCTGCATCATTGATGGCCATTCCCTCCTGCAGAGCCCAGGTCGTATAGGGCAAATAATATTAAATAAAATAAGAGTGTTTAGTAAACTGAAGTTTTTGTAGTGCTTGTGCTTATTATAAAGTTCAAATGAAAAGTCTCCAAGAAAAAATTAGCGCAAAAAATTACATTGGTGCTTTATTTTTCACATAAAACACAAAATTTAGGATAGATTAGTAAAAACACTCCCAACACACAGGAGAGGGGTGTGCCTGTTTTTCTCCACAGAGACAGTCAATGTGTGGATGGATTCTTGCTTTTGCCATCCTTAGGTTGTGCTCCACTTCCAGTCTTGAGCAGTACCTGGAAATGGGAGTGCTCACAAAATTTTGTAATATATTTTTTGCAGTTTTATATAGCGCGAACATGACCCAAAGGTATTGGAGCGCTTTACAGGAGCATCTTTTACATTACACAAGCACTCATTCATTTTTTGTAGGCACAGGGAGATTAAGTGATTTGCCCAGAATCACAGGATGTTGAGCAGACACCAAGAATTGAACCTGGTTCCCCAGCTCCACAGTCATCAGCTCTGGCTGTTGCGCCACATCCTTGCCCCTAGACAAGATATCAGAGAAAGGGGTTCCACAAAACATGCTTTCTGACATAACTGAAAAATCCGTGATTATGTGGAGTATGGCCAGGTGTTGCCACACCAGTAGGAGGCCAGCCACAGTTTTCCAAGAAGGCCTAGAGGACATTTACAGCATACACATGTGATATAAGTCATTCAAAAGGATATATACATCTTTATTCTCTAGCAGCATCAAGAGTCCATTTGTTAGCGTAGTTGGCTTATAAAGAAGATCGCCTTCCAAAGCATCAGAAATAGCTGCACAAGAAAGCATTTAAATTTGGTCTTCGAAAGAAGTGAGGACAGATGGTAGGCATACTTCACAATATTTGTTATATTAGGCTTGTGGACTCAGCTCTAGGGATTGGAACATGTTGAACAAGCACCAGCGACTTTAATCAAGGTCAAATTCATTTTTCGTAAGCCACTGGTAAATTAAGTGATTTTGCCCAGGATCACATGATGTTGAGCCGATGCCAGGACTCGAGCCCGGGTTCCCAGAACCAAAGTCAGCACCTATGGCGTTAATGCCAAATCCGCTCCTCCTTGAAACATCCAACGTTCCCACTAGTAGTGGGACGAAGGGGAAAGGAGCGAGGCTTTAAAAAAATAAAACAAAAAGCTCTTTACTCTTACATGCCAGAGAACGGAATCTTCAGGAAGGATACAACTGTTGTAAATTCCTTGCAGTGAAATGCAGTAGCTGAGAGGGTACAAACCAGGATAACCTTGAGGGGGAAGGGTTCAAGAGCGAGGCGAACGGTAGCAACCAGATGTTAAATTCAGCAACCATGAGGCAAAAGGCAACAGTGAAGAAGTGCTGTTTCATCAGCAAAGTTGAAGTATTTTGCAGTTTTATGTATACAAAATTCGCGGCACTCCCTGGCATCTCTCCTGCAGTCCCGTTCATTAGAGGAACGTCAGTGCTGACGTCAAAGCAGTGCTCTGCTGCAGGAACTACATGCTGATTGGCGGCTCTGAATGACTACTCCAATCAGAGAGCCCTAACTTGAGATTGGGGTATGAAAAACAGGCAACAAATGTACTTCTGACATGGGAAGCAACCAGGGGTGCAACTAGACCCGAACTTCGGTGGGGGGGGCTAAGACTCCCAGCCAGGGCTGGTCACGCACAGTGCAACCGTGTTTTTGTGCGCCCCCTTTCCCATTTCCTCCTTCTCCATGAATTCCCTCACTACCACTCGCCAACAATGCACCTCATCTCTCTATAGCCCCTTTCTGACCAACATTTCACTTTTTATAGGGCTACCCGTAGTTTACTAACACTCAGTTCTGTGATCTGCATGGTACACGTTCTTTGTAGCAGGCACATTAGCCCTCTGCACTGTGTGGGTGACAGGAGTGCCCATGTGAGGGCATGGTGAGCGATGCGAGAGTGTGAGAGTAGGGTGAGAGGAGTGACTGCAGGGTGAGTGAGGTGACCATATGAATTTGGGTGCGGATGTAAGTGCAGAGTGGGACAAATGAATGTATGGTTAGTGATAGGCTTGTTTGAGTGAGATTGCAGAGTGAGCAGTGAGGGGGACAGGTGAGTGAAGTGTCACATGAGCAGGGTGAGTAGTGTGCTCATGTGACTGCAGGGTGAGGTATAGGGTGGAGAGAGAACAAACTGGGAGTAGAGGGTCCAAGGAAAGTTTAGAGACCTGCGAGGATAGATTCCCCAAGAATTACTGCAAAACACAAAATATCCTCGGGTCTAACGTGCTAAAAGGGCACCACAAGAAGACACAAGCAACGATACCAAGTCACTGACAAAAGTCCTTTCATTAGGATGAAATCCCATCACCCACCAAGGTGGCATGATTCATCATCTGGGATTCTCGTCTTGGCGGAGAGACCTAGCCCTGCCAAGGGCTGCAACACCCTCACTATGAGGGAGGAGCTCAGGGATGTTTTGATTCCTACTCTACAAAGGATATACTAAAATCCTCTAGATGTGAAGCACTAAGCTGGTTGGGTAATGGGCGCAGTGCAGAGAAATGCTAAACCAAGTGAAGTGTGTGATACTAAAACTAACTACTAAGAGTGAAAGAAATGTTATTGGCTCGCTCTTAGTGTCAGGATTAAAAACAGTGCAACTGCAGTATAAAAAATGTTTATTGCAATGTGACAGATGGACAGGTGTACATGTTTCGGCCAGTTTGACCCATAAAGGTGTTGCAGCCTTCTTCAGGACCTAGAAATCAAGTGCTACTGCATTGATAGAACAGTGATACAGTGAAAAACAAAAATTAAAGACAGATTTGACATACAAAACCAGTAATCTCACTTCTGGTGAACAACGATTTACTGGTGTTACCTGTTGAAGACAAAAGTGAAAAGAGAGGGGGCGTGGCTTCGGAGCCAAGCATGGCGGACGCGTCTCTGTAGAGCTCCGCTAGCCCATACCTGCTCAGAGCCATTATCCTGCTGTTATCCTGACCCCGGATGCTGCTGCTGCAGGGAACTCCTTGCGGAGCGCATCGAGACCCCGAGGCAAAGTTTGGGGGCGGTGGAGCGCTGGGAGGGTCCGGACCCGGCATCAACGCAGTTGCGGCCGTGATCCGGGGCCGCGCAAAGATGTGCTGTGTGGGCCAGGCCGTGGCCGACGCTCACTGCGAGCCAATTGTGGAGACCTTGCTGCGGCAGCCTCCCTAGCCCCGCGGGGCCCCAGGTTGGTGCCGGGAGGGGACCTGGGGTTAGAAGGGGCCTGCCGCCGCGTGGATTTGGCCGGCTGCTTGGATCATCGCTGCGGCGCCATTGCTGCGGGCCCATCCCCCGCCTCCTGAGTGGTAACAAGTGGGACGTGGAGGCCCGGTGATTTGCGGAGTTCCTGGCGGGGCCCTGGGCTCTTGGACGCTCGCTCCACTTTGGATCGCCTTGCTGTGCCGCGTGGGGTGGGCCACCCTGCCCCAGATACAGACACTTCCACAGCGGTAAGTTGGAGCCGTGTGAGGGGCGAGCTGTGTGGCCCGGGCTGCAGCGGCAGCGGGCAGCGGCATGCCGGAGGGACTTCACCTATCTCCTGTGGGGCCAACAGTGCGCTGTGATGACCTGTAGCTGAGGGGCCTGTTGGCACACGTATTCGGCAGGCAGCCGGATTCCTCGGTGTGGTGCCTCCACCGTGGACCCCTTCACCATACTTCTCGTGCGGCGCGGCGGGGAGGCCCTGTGGGCTCGTGGTCCTCCCGCCGGCTGCACACTGTCCTGGTGCCTCCTGGGACTGCTTTATCAGTGACCGAGTTCGCCAGCAATGGCCCCGGACTCCGTGGCTGCCCACACACTCTGGACACACCAGTACGCTGGGGAGGACGGGCTGGCACATACAGTGGCGATTGTGGGTCTGTGGAGGCCTTGACATTGACGGCGGTGGTCGCCCACCCACCCGGGCTAGGAACCCTTCTGCGGCTACCGCTGATGCCCTGGAGGCCTCCCTACCTGGATAGCCTGGCACCCCTGAGACCATATCTCGCACGCCTGTCCTGGGTCGGCGATTTCTTTGGCGGTCCCTAGAGCCTGTGGGCGGTGGTGTCCTGAGAGGTGCGCTGTGTGACTGGGTTCCCAGCCTTGTTGCAGCCCTGACCGAACTGAGACCAACTGAAGGGCCAGGGGCACACTCTGCATTGCTTCCCACCGCTCGCTGAAGCCTGTCATCCTCCTGTGGAGGCCCACCCTTTCTTGCTCCTCTGCTGCAGCTGCGGCCATGTGGCTGGCCCCTCGGTCTGCTCCTCCATTCCAAGATGGGCAAGGACAAGCTCGGCGCGGCGGCCCCTAAACAGAGCACCTTGGATCATTATACTACTGCTCCTACCGGGAAGGAGGTCGCTGAGGGCCTGTCCTCCGACACAGCGACGTTGCTCGCGGCAATGAACCAATCACGGACCGCACTCGAGGCCCAGTTCGGGGCTGTTGGTTCCGAGGTATCGTTTCTCCGTCAAGACCTCCGGAAGGCAGTTGACCGGATCACTGAGGCGGAGACCAGGGTCTCCACGGTGGAGGACACCGTGTCCACCCTCCAGAAGCAGGTGGACAAACTCACCACGGTCTCACGGGAGCTGGTGTCGCGAGTCGAGGATGCGGAAGGGAGGGCTTGTGTCAACAATATTCGCCTGGTGGGCTTCCCGGAGGGCTGTGAGGGTGCTTCTATGGACGACTTCCTCTCATGCTGGCTTAGGGCGTTGCTGCCACCCGAGGCCATGTCTCCATGTTTTGTGGTTGAGAGGGCCACCGTGCCTTGACTAGGAAGCCGCCTCCTGGGGAGCGTCCGAGGCCTGTGATCGCCCGGCTTCTCAACTACGCCGATCGCGATGCGATCCTCCGCTAATCCCCGGCTTCACAAAGACAAAATGACTTTCGATTCTCATCCCATCATAGTCTTCCCTGACTACACCAGGCTGGTGCAGCAGCAGCGTCAGTCCTTTGTTGCAGCCAAGCGACGACTTCGGGAGCTGAACTTATCCTATGCGCTGCTGTTTCCTGCCCGGATGAAGGTGATATATAATGCCAAGACTCTTTTCTTTGACTCCCCGGAGGAGGTCTTCACTTGGACTGACAAGAGACGCAATCTTAAGCCGCACTCGCCGCCACAGCTCGATTCGGACTCTTCGCAGGGATCCCATCGGAGCGGCCGGCAAGACAAAGACGCTACAGCGAGGCGCCACAGATCCCGCTCTAATTGGCGTGCCCAGTGTCCATCAGGGAATGCTGACTGAGGTTGTCCTGGTTGGGGGGCATATTTTATCATTCTTCATTTACTACAGAGTACTGCCTTGAAGCTGTGGTTCCTTGTAGGGTGACATCAGATCCTGGCATGCTGGGGTCTTCTCCACCTGCTCTGAGGGGTGTCGGACGATGTTCACCCTGGGCGTTTGGGGTAATGTTGGGTGGGGGGGATCCATTGGGGGAACTGCTTGGGTCATCATGTTGGGGGCCCGTGACAGGATTCCACCGCGACAGATACTTCTTGTTCTTGGAAGTATAGGGGTGGGGGGAGTGGGAGGGGTCATGTTGGGTTTCAGATTGTTTGTTTTTTGTTCTGCGCACCAGACACACAACTCCATGCTACGTCACTAATGCACCATCGGTCACTGCACACTATAAAGATTAGGGATGACCCATGACACAGGTAAATCTCCGCTGGGAGAACTCAATGTTCTTGCTTGGAATGTACGGGTACTGCTGAACAAAATCAAATGGGGGGCGGTGCTTCACTCAGCGAAGCGTTACTCGGTTGACATCCTATTATTGCAGGAGACTCACCTTCTGGGCACTAAAGCCCCCTGTCTGTCCCGTTATGGGTTCGCCACGGTGTACCACTCCGGCTTTGCGAGGGGCGCATGCGGCACGGCAATACTCATCCACCGCCGAGTACCGCTCCAGGTTACACAACATTGGTTAGATCCAGGCGGGCGCTTCACAATCATCTCTGGCACCATAGCCGGCGAACAGATCACGCTTGGGAGTGTATATGCCCCTCCACCGTTAGGTCAGACGTTCATAGATAAACTTACACAGCTTTGGGGGGACCTTCCATGTGGCTTGACGATTCTGGGCGGGGATTGGAATGACATCATGGCCCCTATTGATAGATGGCATGCACAACCGCTTGATACACCCCCCAGATCCAAACTGAATGTATTGGCACATACACTGGGCTGGACGGACTCTTGGCGGGCACTTCACCCCTCTGAGGCAGGGTTCACTTACGCATCGTCGGTCCACCCCACCCTCTCACGCTTAGATTATATGTTCCTCCCCCATAGCTACATTCACAGAGTGGCACACACATCCATCATGCCCAGAGGCCTCTCCGATCACTCGCCGATCCAACTCAAGCTGCGCCTGCAGACCCATCGGGCCCCTTATCGGTGGCGCATGTCCCCATGGCTTCTCCGTGATGCTGACTATCAAGAGATGCTTCATCTCGCGATCACAGATTACCTCAGTTTCAATGTGGGTACCTCCCCGTCCCAGGTCACCCTCTGGGAGGCCCTTAAGCCCACGATTAGGGGGGCGGACATCAGTTATCGCTCCGGGGAAAAACTACGGCGTTTGGCGCAGGCGAGGGAAGTGGAGGACCGTCAGGCCCACCTACAGTCTCAACTGGTAGAGGGCTCCGACTCCGGTACCCGCCGGAATCTTTTACACGTCCAACAGCAGCTCCATCAGTTGCATACTGACAGTGCTAAAGAGGCGTGGCTGGCGACCCAATACAGGATCTATCATTGGGGCGACAAGTCCAGTCAGATGCTCCATAGACTATGTCAGGTTCGGGCGTCCCCGATGCAGGTTCCCCTCCTGAAGTCCCCGGATGGCACTATGTGTACCTCCCCTGAGGCCGTGGTCCAAGCGTTTGCCTGCTTCTATGCAGCTCTGTATGAGGAGCGTGAGGTAATAGCTGAGTCCCTTATTGATGACTTTTTCTCGGATATTTCCCCTAGCCATTTGTCCGACGATGTACGCGATGAATTAGATAAACCAATCACTCTAGCCGAAGTGCAGGCGGCGTTGTCCAATATACACCCGGGCCATGCCCCGGGCCCGAACGGGTTCCCCTGTGAGTTTTTGCGTCCACATGTGGTGACCCTGGGGCCCCACATGCTTGGGGCGCTACACGAAGCTTTGGAGCAGCGTATTCTGCCTCCTGACTGGCGGCATGCCGAAATCGTGGTTTTTCTCAAACCCGGTCGCCCCCCCGGAAGATCCGGGCTCGTATCGCCCCATCTCCTTGTTGAATTTTGAGCCCAAACTCTTGGGTAAGGTCCTGGCCGACCGCCTCTGCACCTGCATTCAAGATCTGGTGCATCCGGATCAGTCAGGCTTCATGCCACAGCGCTCCACCAGACACAATATTAGGCGGGTCCATAACGCTGTCGCGGAGGCCCCTCGCTTGGGTCGTCCCGCGGCGATCTTGTTGGCAGACATCGACAAGGCATTTGACTCTGATTTGGATCTACCTTTTTAAACTCCTAGAAGCCATTAACATGGGACCCAGGTCCATGGCATATGTGAAACTACTGTATACAGATCTCACCGCCTCGGTTCGCACGACCGGATGCTGCTCGGCCCCATTTCCAATCCACAGGGGCACGAGACAGGGGTGCCCCCTATCCCCTCTCCTCTTTGCCTTGGCGATCGAGCCCTTAGCTGTGTGGGTGCGCCTGGACTCTGTCCTTAGGGGACTGGACTGGACGCCGGAGTACTCAGACAGGATCGTGCTTTACGCCGATGACGTCCTGTTCTTCATGTCAGACCCGTGGGCCTCCGGGCCCCGCATCCTCCAAATTCTTCGGGTCTTCGGGGAGACCTCTCGGCTCTGTGCCAATCCGTACAAATCTACACTATTCCCTATTCATGGCGAACAGAGAAGTCAGGCTTGGGCTTCGCAACTGATCATTGCGGACACGGGCCTTAAGTACCTAGGGGTCTTCGTAACACGGTGCCCCAGCGATGCTTGGGCGCACAACATAGCTCCGCTGCTCCCTGCCGTCCGGGATGAAACGACAATCTGGTCTCAACTGCCTCTATCGTTATACGCCAGTCCGCAATTTTTAAAATGGTGTCTCTGCCGCGCTTACTCTACCGGCTCCAGAACTACCTACACCCTATCCCCTCATTGTGGTTTCTCCAGGTCAACGCACTCCTGAATAGATTCCTCTGGCAAGGCGGCGTGATTCGCGTGGCGCTTGCAACGTGCATACAGTCCACGTACTGCGGTGGTATCGGGGCAGCAGACATCCGCGCGTACTATTGGGCTTTGCATCTCCAGGTGGTCAATGAGTGGTGGTATGGTTCCCAGACAGATCCGGCTTACGCCGTGGAGCGTCGGCCATGGCAGGTATCCCGCTGCTCCATTTCCTATACAGTAGCTCCTCCCTGGAGGCGCTCCCCCCGGCCTGCCGGGTAGTTATTCAGACATAGAGACGGGTGGTTAGGTCCATGGGTTGGTGGGGTACGTTGACCGGCGCTACTCCCCTCTGGCAGGGAACGTATCTTCGGCCTGTCGCGTCACTGGTGGGGTTTCGTAGATGGGATGATATCGGTATATCCACACTTGGGGACATAATGCAGGGGACCACCCTCAAATCCTTTCAAAAGCTGCAGGCGGATATTGACCTTCACAAAACACAGTTCCATCGCTATTTGCAGGTCCGTCACGCACTGACCCCCTCTGATTCGGCAACTAGAGTCGTTACCTGAGTTCCACCCGCTGGAAGGTCGCTTACTGATGGGAGATCTGGGGGCCCACAAAATCCGGCAAATTTACCAAACTCTCACTACACACTATAAGACCACTACCACCGAACCCGGGCGGCTTGGGAGGTGGACCTGCCAGCCCTGACGGACGACGATTGGGCTGAGGCACTGGCTAGCCCTCGGTACGCCGCCGTCTCTACCAGATACAGGCTCATTCAATTCAAATACCTTCATAGGGTATATTACACGCGTCTCCACCTTTGGAAAATGGGGGCGATTCAGTCCCCTACTTGTCTCTGCTGTGGTGCAGATGAGGGGTCGTTCCTGCACACGGTGTGGAGCTGCTGAGCATTGCAGCTCTTCTGGTCGGGCGTGTTGTCTTGCATGGGGCGTGTCATGGCATGGGATATCCCGACAAACCCTAAATTGGCGCTCTTACACAGAACAAAAGACATCGGGGGGAACAGGTATAAAAGACACCTTCTGTTTTTGGGTCTCACATTGGCCAAGCGGGACATAGCACAGCACTGGAAGGATACGTCCCCGCCCTGTATCACCAACTGGAAAAAGGCCCTGGATAGGTGCATGTCAGCAGAGATTGCTGTGTTCCAGGTGAGGGGGTGTCCACAGAAGCATGAGAAGATCTGGTCTAGATGGGCCAAGTACAGGGGTATAGATCTGTCCTTAATGTCACAGACAGCCACCCGGGACCCTATCGAACGACTGGTGGTGAATGATTTACCTGTGTAAAGTATCAGTGTTAACAAGACGTAGATGGGCATTCCTTTGGCTTGTGCATAGAATGTTATCACAGTATGTATGGTGCGGGCTTTGGGGGTGGGGGTAGGGTGGTTTCCCTTGGTCTAATGTTCGGCAGACCTTTGGGATGGGTGTTATATAGTACCTAGGGACTTCTCATTCTGCATTTCAATTGTGCTTTGCTTGCTGGGCGCCGCCCTTCTGGTACGGTGAAAATTCAATAAAATGTGTTGTTAAAAAAAAAAAAAGTGAAAAGAGAGATCAAATGCTTGTGTCTGCAAACATATAGCAGCAAAATAACGTGAGTCACATGTACTCATCAATAGTATGTCTTTGAAAGTGCCAAACAAGATTATAAAAGTTGTTCTTACCCGTTATTTACGAGTAAAAAGACTCACCTCAACCTGGCAACAGCTCAGGACGGGAGGCACCGCTCTGAAAAAAGGAAGTTAGCGAGTGTCAGACCAATACAACAATGGAAGCAACAATGGAAGGTGAAGTGGTGGGGTGGAATGCGCGCCTCTCCCCAGGGGGCGCGCCTCACAGTTTTAAGACCTATCCCCTAAAGCATAATATCCCAGTCCCATTGGAAGCCACTGGAAGTAAATAGTGCTTACCAGGAGACAGTTTACCTTCCATTCTTGGGCTGCTGTGGCAGTTGGTGATCTATGAAAGTAGTGGTATATAAACACAACAATGGTTCAGGTACCAATTTACAGGAAAAATAACAATTATAACTTTGGCTGTCCATTCAAGGAAACACACAGATGTGTTTTTGTATTTTTTCCTTTGCCATTGTTTTCGTTTAAACTTATGTTTGTCTCTTGTTAGTTATATATGTTTGTGTAATCTTTTGAGAACCACTATATTCAATCAGGGGTTTGTTAAACCCCTGATTGATATATTACTGTATATTTGATTTTTTTATAATTGTTCATTAACAAATATTTTTTGATATATGTCTGAGGGTACTTTATTATTCATCCATGTGTTCCCTTGAATGGACCAGCCAAAGTTATAATTGTTATTTTTACTGTAAATTGGTACCTGAACCATTGTTATGTTTATATTGTTTATTAGCCCCAGGTTTAGGTTACAGGGCTGCCCCTGTTTGTTGCAATCACTATGAAAGTAGTGGGGCATAATAGTTGCCCTGAATGTAACAAGTAAATAGAGTGAACCCCAACTTTTCTAGAGAGAATTCAGGCTGGCGGGGTTCTCCCTCTTGAGAAAAGTTTGAAAAAAATGTGATTCATAGGGTCCATTTAAAGCACAATGTTTTTTACATCAATTAGCTAAAAAGCCATAGGCTCTGAAAGGGCATTCCCTAAATATTCAAGCCCATTAATGTGTGCTAATCCCACGAAACCTGATGCTCCCCAGGAGTTAACCACATATTTTCAAAATGTGCTACTGGAGCACTCATTAGTCAAAAATTATCTCCATTGTGTTAGGCCAGCATTAGTTTGTAGATTTATATAGTGCACCTTACCATCCTGTGAGGGTATCCAGGTGCTGTCCATGGGCACGGGGAGATTAAGTGATTTGCCCAGAATCCCAGGATGTTGAGCCTACGCCAAGACTCGAACCCAAATCCCCCCTGCATTTTGTCATGAGTGCCCACCAAATGTCATGGGCACTCTCTTAGGCCAACAATTATATAAAACATGCCAGTGCCAGAATTGTACCTGTTCATACAGCATGGGTAACCCATATGTCAAAAATTATAGTGAGTTTGTCAGAGCCAGAATTTTGCCATGGTTGCTCCCTTCCCACATATCACAGTTGTCCTCCCTTATACCAAGTATTATCTCCATTGTACCAGTGTCAGCACTTTGTAATGGGTGCCCTCATGCCAAGAATTTCCTCTTGCATGTCAGTGCCAGCATTTTCCCACAGGTGCAACTGTGCCAAGAATTACCTTCAGTTTACCAGGCTATTTCCATGGGTGCCCCATGCCAAGCATTAAAGAATTACCTCCAGTGTGCCAGAGCCAACATTTTTCCATAGGTGTCCCATTACCAAGTATTACCTTTACAATGCCGGTGCCAGTATTTTGTCAGAGGTGCCTGTAATACTAATAGTTGTATTCAGTATGCCAGCACCAGGATTTTGCCATGGATGCTTTTGTAGGCCAATAATTACCTTCAGTATGCCCCTGCCAATGGTAGATTTGCAAGCATAATACTACATTCTCACTCATGCTCACTTACATTCACTCACACTCATTCTCACTCACTCCATCTCATTCCTTTTCAATTTGTTCTAACATATTCATACCCACGCACTCTCACTCAGACTCAGTCATGCTTTCTCATCTTCTCACAACCACATGTGCTCACTCTTACTCTCACTAACTAGCTCATTCTTCAGTCTCACTTATACTCACTTACACTGACTCATTCAATCTAATTAATTTACACTCATTCATTCTCACTCATGTACACTCTTACTCTCATTCACTCATACCTTCTCGCTCTCTCACTCACTTGCAGTCACTCTTACTCTCTCATTCTCACTTCTCACTGACTCACACTCACTTACTCACTATTACTCATTCCCATTCTTTCTTACTCACACTCCTAGTCACTGTTTAACACTCCCTCACACTCATTCAACTCACTGACTCTCCCTTACTTGCAGTCACTCTTTCTCTTACTCATTCTCACTCACTCTGGCTCGCTTACTGCCAGGAACCCTCATTCTTACTCACTACTTATTACTCACTATCACTCACACATGCAAAGACACTTATACTACATATACACACTCTCTGTCAAGCACACTCGCACCCACCGCATGCACACAACATACATTTAAAACCATTTTATTTTCCTTACCTCAGCTGCTAGTGATAATCATTTTCCAGCTTTTTTGCTTTGTTTTGATTACATTAATAGTGAATAATAGGAATTATTATTCACTATTAGTATAAAAATTGGCTGGAAAACAAGGAGGGTGAAACCCTAACGCCTATTAAGGCCAGCTGCCTCTGTGTACTTGGCACTGATTTTACAACAAGTGAGGCCAGTGGTCACCAAGGCAGTGCCGTGGGTTGCAAGGGACAAGGAACGGGTTGCAGTTGTGACCCATGCTGACCCCTAAATGATATCCAAAAAGTACTCTGACTCAACGGTGTAACACAGCAGAGGGAGAAGAATGGGGATCTCAGGGAATGTCCTGTATTTGTTGTCTCTAATTTGTAATAATTGTCTGATGTATGTGATTGTTCTCATGTGTTGGATTCCACCCTAGTCTGTGTCATTCGGAGGTCAGCAAAGGATAGTCATTGTGTTTGGCTTACCTGTATTAGGCTAAGATATGCCTACAATAAGACCGTAATGTTACTTGCAGTGTTTTTAGACATATCTCTCCCTATTCCCTCATTAACATGGCTGGGGGTACATGAATATTTTGACAATTTTTGTGTGAATTTCATCTTAGAAGAAATATGCACGCATTAGTAGATGTTCAACTAGGAGTGCCTAGTTCTTCAATCAGAGAGTTACCTTTGTGAACTGGACCATATTAGTTGGCTTTTATGAATTGTTAGCATGATTGGAAATTGGGTGCCCTTGACTTGGGGGTATTGTCTATATTTTTGCAGACTCATGAGCCTCAATTTCACCTTTTGATCGGGGTTACTTCACATGGAAGTGGATATAGTAGCTATACATCTGATTAGGAATAAAGTGATATTTATATCCTTTGAACAGATGGGTGGGAAATATAATCCACCTATCTGTAGCAATTTTTATAACTATCTCCGACTCAAGAATCATTTTGCAGCATGGGCTTCTTGGTGCCAGACAGATTAAAACTAAGGGAATATCTTACTTACCGTTCCCTAATGGAACCTTTATCTAAAATGTTTAGAACAGTTTCATAACAGTTTTCTTCCAATGCTCAGAGGGCATAGTATATGGATATGCAGAAAAGAGTTGATTTGAGTGTTTGTGGAGGACTCTAAACATATGGTTTGCGATATGCACTCCATTCCTCTCAGTACAAATCTGAACTGAATGCCATTTCACACGCTCTCTAAACTACTGTATACCAAAGGGAGCTAACAAAGTGCTTTGCCAGTATTACTTGAAAGTATTACTGCCCCGAGTCCTTCCTGTCCACCCTGTGTTGCCTTGGCCCCCAACTCACTTCGCCGTTTGTTAGAAAAACAAATAGGGGAGTGTTTGGGGGAATGAGGCAACACAGAGGGAGGGGGTGGGAGAGAAGAACACAATTCAGAAAGAGGACAGGTGAGACTTGATGGGAAGGACATGGACAGTGGACGGTGGGAGGGAAGGGCTGGGGTAAGCACACAGACAATGGAGGGAGGACGGGTAGAGCTTGGGCAAGCACACGCACAATGTATGTTAGGGCAAGCGCATAGACAATGGAGGGTGTGCGGGAGGGGCTGGAGCAAGCACATGGACCACAAAGAATGTGGCAACCGCTCGGACAGCAGAGGATGGGTGGGAGGGGCTGTGGCAAGCATATGAACAATGGAGAGTGGGTGGGAAGGACTGGGGAAAGCACACAGACAACAAAGAATTTGGAGGAAAGGCTGGGTGAAGCACACAGACAATACATGGTGGATGGGAGGGGCTGGTATTGCACACGGGCAACAGAGGATGGGCGAGAGGGGAATAGGGTGGAAAAAAGAGTGGGGAGAAGTACAGAAGGGAGACATCTGGAAAACACATGTACTCTTGTAGAGTGCTTAAACAAAAAGAATGAAGCTGCATCTGAAAAAGCGAGCAGTGAAAGTACACAGTAATGCATCCATGCTTCAAGTGAGGGAAAGACACAAGAAGAGGAAGGAAAGCCCACGGAACATGACAAATAAGAAACAAGAAAATGAGAGTGACAATGATGCCAATCAATGGTAAGCAATGGGCGGTCTCAAAGCCCACTGTAAGGTAACAAAAGGTCTTAGGCAAGACCTGAAAAGACTTGAAGACTCATCTGTTTCACCTAATATAAGGATTTTAATCTGCCACAGTTTGGTCTCCTTCACAAAATCCGTAATGTAGCCCCACCCTTCCCCTTTTTCACGATTGTATGTAAAGCAGCCAGCACATTATTGAGCACAATAACAAAACAATATATATATTTTTTTAATTATTTTTTGTTGTGACTCCACTCTGAAAGCAAGATTTGTGGTTGCTTCCTATAATTCCTGTCCCAAACTGCCTCTTTGTCGTTGTATGCTGCAGGAAAAGCTATCTGCATTCCAAAAGACCAGGAAGTTACCCCTAAGCAAGCAGGTAGCCAGAAATAAACCCTTCATAAAGTTCCCAATCACATGATCCATTCTCCATTGCTTCCAAAACTTACTGATGAGGGTTCTAAAGTTGAAGAGACCAGAACCACCACTAGGCATTAAGTAAGGCGAAACTGAATGTTCATTAATCACACTCGAATCCACCAGTTATATGAGGACATGTGGGTCTGTAATTTATCAGTAATCATTTGGACAAGGTAAAAGTTTTTATCCTTTCCAATATCTTACCTCAAAATTATTTTGTGGCTATCCTTAGCCTTATCCATAGGATCACAAAAATTGGTGAAATATGTCCACCCCTTAGCATGGACATTTTCATGACCTGCAATTTTTAATTCTGTGCAAGACACTAACATTTTGATTCAATCACAACACAAATTCAGTGCTGTGATACACTTTAATGTGCTTTCACCTCTTCATACATGTTGTAGATGTGCACTCTTGACCACAATAAGAGTGGGATTCTACTAGCTGTACGTGGCTAACCAGTGTATACTAGCTGCATTTTATTAGCAATCGGTTACTTAATCTCTGAACATTGCTTGTTCACTTTTTCTCTTTTGTATTCTTCTTACTGCCCAAAGCATTAGGTGCCCCAATCATGATAAGAAAACTGGATAGTGATAATCATTTACCTCCATTTCTGAGGGTAACATTGAAACACACGATGTACCCCGCACCATTTCAGATATCATCCCACTAGTCTGTACATGGCCACAAAAAGGATTTGAAATTTGGTACCTGCAAGGATAAGGATTTGAGGTGTAGTACCCACAAGGTTTAGGACTTTTAACCTGTGTGTTTTCTTAGGTGACTATGCCCTAATGCAGAGACAGAGTACGTACTGATAAATCACAGAACCCACGTGTCTTTATCTAACCAAATAGACTATTGTGATTAACAATTATTGCCGGTGTCTTGGAGCTGCATAGTGCCTGCTCTCCTCCTGCGTGTTTCTGAATGCTAACATCCCTATGTTTGTCTACTTCTTGTTTCTAATTGAAATGCAAAAATGAAACACACTGGACACTTCGCGGACAGATACCTTTATAATACATTCCAGATTTGCAATGTTATGCTTATAAAATGCCTGAATGCCTTTTAAACTTAAAAGAAAGAAGTGAAGACCCTTGAGACCAAAACTTGGCAGGGAAAAAAACGTATATTATCATACAAAGTACCCACATTCATTGACGTTCAATGTCAAAATAGAGCTAATGATAGCCTTAGAGACGGATTGATCTTTATTTACTCAATCCTTCTCTGCTTTGAACGTATTAGGACGTGGGTTGCAGACTTTACGGATGTCACTATAACCCTGAGGTGGATGAAAGCACTACAGATGGGGTGGGCATCGCTGTAAAACTCCTAGACTTATTGGAGGGCTTTTTAGTCCCAAATACCACGTCCTGGAAATAGGACTATGATTTTATGACATAGGTTTCTCGTATTTTCCTGAACCTATTATATTATTTGCTCATTAGAATTTGGAGACTCATTGGAACAAAACGTTAAAGTACTATGGTGGGGGGAAATTTAGCCCTGGCAATAATTATATAAACACTGCGTAAACCTAAGTGGGATTTAATTTATATCCCGTATTTCAACTGGAGGATCAGAACTATAAGGCACATATTATATTATTTTATCATTGAGAGGGACATTAAGATTTTTGTTGTCCTGAAGAAGGTCGTTCTACAATGTTTCTTCCACCGAAATGCATCAACACTTCCCTTGTTTTGCATTGTTTAATTCGAGGAACTCTGAAGTATATGTATTACAAAGTTTACAGGCTTATGTGACATTGATTCATTCGAATTAACACAACTGTGATGACAAATGTTTGTCATGTTTATTGTCTCTCTTTTTAACACCTTTGTGATAATATTCTAAAAGAATTTGATTGTTTTTAGAACAATTATTAATATAATTCTTTTTTTTACATAAATTGTTTTTCATATAATTGTACAACTGTTTTTTCATTGAATGAATTTTTAAACAGATTTTTATAATTGATTGATGGGTCCCACCTTAAGAGTATTATGAGGATGCGAGTGAATGTATGGATAGCACAGTGTAAGGCGTTGTGAATGAGCGAATTTATCCAAGAGAATTTGTTTTATGATACATTAATTGATCTTTATTTACACCAGCAAAATGTAAAGCAAAATGAAAGCATTATAACTGTGCAATATTAAACGTTTATCGGTGGTGAGTGAGTTTTAAACTTTGCCAGAGTTGACAAACTTCATATGTCATCATGTGTGCAAAGTTTGCAGTTTTTATCTCTTGCAGGAGACTTTTTCAATAGAATATATTGACAGAAAATATTTTTGTGAATAATTTGCAATAGAATTTTCCTGCTTGAAGGGTTTTCATCAGATATTTTTCCCTTGCAAACCCACTTGGATTGAAAGTTTTCTTACGTTATGTGTTCTGTTTAAACTTCACAAACAGTATTAAATCAAGAGAGGGAGAAAGAAGCTGAGATCCATTCGGCTTCCAAGCGAGAATCAATTATCAAGAGAGAATGGATCACTTGTACCTGTGTAACCAGGCTCAGGTATGGTGGCCTTCTTAAAAACCCTCATTCACGTACAAATGTGGTTGGCCGGTATATTTTGATTATCCGCCTACTATTCACGTGACAGCATCATCACTGTTTTTTTATGGATATGCTATCCTCCACCTGGAGGTAGACCCACTGGTAATACAGTAGTGATCAGTGATGAAAGAGTGCTAGAGTGAAGTGAGTTAAAATTGCCTACTTCTCCAAATATAGAACCTCTTTAATTAATTGGAGATGTGGAAAAAGTAAAATCAAGGTGGTGCATGTGAAGATAAGTTACTGTTCTAAGGCACTGGTTTGTCCATGTGAGCGGTTGACATGTTTCAGCCCCATAAATGCCCAGCTGGGTCGGGGGGCTTTCTTCAGGACCTTAGGAAAAGTGAGGTTGCTATATTAGCAGCCTAAATAGGTAGATCATTGACTTACCCTTCTTCTATAATTGGTACTGGTTATTTGTACCTATAACTGTTGAGAAGAGAGAGAGAGATTTCCGGTCATACAGTATCAGTATTTTACTCTCATGACACCCAAAATAATAATATATTACAGTGATGCTGGGTATTACGTTAAGAAGAAGGAAACAACTGTATTGTGCTCGTTAAAATTCTTAAAAATTGTTAGAAAATGGAGGAATACATTTAGCACGAGACAAGATCAAGCACATCGGGGTCTCTAAAGTGCTTATGAAGGCAGATAAATCGCAGGTTTAGATGAATTGTAAAAACGGCAGTGCTTAGTTGTAAAAGAGTGCTCGCTGCGTACGTGGGCGGTATGCCGGTATTTTAGATCGCACTATGAATTACAGAAACTCTTTCGTGTTGTCTAGGAAAGAGACTTTTGGGTGAGGATACCCTAACGCCGTTGTTACAGCGTGGCGGTAGGTAAAGCGCCTTTCACTTCGGTTACAAAGGAGGGGAAAGTGCGCGTAGACGCCTCTCTTTCAGCCGATGAAAGACACTTAGCGTCTGTGTCACGGATGGTAGTGTGACTGTGGCGCACAGTTATGTAAATACCTTTTGTATTCTGAATTATAAATTTCATTACTGTAATGAGAAACATAGTGGAAACAGAACTACTCATCACGTAGTGATTAGAGCGCAATGGTAGGGATGCAGGTTTCACTTTGCTTACAAAAGAGGGAAGGTGCGTGCACTCGCATGTTAATAAGCTGGTGAGGGACGCTTGGCGTATGTGTCACAGATGGTAGAGTGACTGTGGCGCGCAATAATGTAAATACCTTGTCTTCCCTTTTCTGGGCCTCCTCGGAGGACTGGCGGGTTTTTATTTAAAACCTGCTCTGGGAGGAACGAACAGGACAGAATCGTAGATAGAAGTATTAGAATTCTGTTCTAAACACGTACTCGTGTTTTTAACTGCTCCGCTATCAAGCTTGTGGAAATACCTGCCGGTGTCTGCTCCTGCGACTGGTGCTCGCTCTGTAATCGGTGCCCCGGGTGACGTGGGCCCGTGTGGAGCCTCTGTTTTGAGATCTCTCTGAAAGGTGAAGATAGTAGAGAGACTTGGCTCGAGGTATGACTTCTTCGTCTAGTGTGCATTATGGAAAGCGAAAATTAAATTCTACACTTCTGATTATACTTAATTGTGATAAAGTGAAGTAAAATAAAGATGTATAATAAAGATGTCATTTTCTCAGACAAGTGTGAATTTATTTGCCGAGATGAGTTGCTACATGGAAGTTGAAATGGTAGAGATACTTCGCTCATGTTGCGAGATCATGATAAGGAGTTTGTAAGAGATGGAATAAATGCTATTATGGTGATAATGATTCTTGTGATGCTGGTGTAGCGGTGGAACTTTTGAGGAGAGAAGGGGGGGGGTTTGTGGTTTTAATTTTTGCCCAGTATGGTATCCTCTCCGTCACATCATTAGTATCTAAATGGAGTTGTCTCCAAATTAGAGTGGTTTTGTCATATTACTGTTAGTTGTTACTTCATTCCTATCTAAATGTTAGATGGTCCAGTGGTCGCCTCTTGGTGGGATGGTATTCCGAACTTTGTCATTGGCGGCACAGATGTCATATCCCTGTCGCAATTATTGAGCTTTTCATCGATTACGCTGGCTGTATGCGACTGGCTTTGGCACTTATTGCGTCCAAGGGTTGGCACGTATGATTCCAGGTGAGTCGTCCTGTGGTCTTACGATAGGTTATGCCATAGAATGTTGTCGTTCAGCCCTATTAAGTTTGTTTTAAGGCGATGCACCCAACGTTGTTCTTTCTCGAAGAGGATCCTTTCAGCATTCTGGTTTTTCGTTGGTAGTGTTTCCAGGACTACCCAGTTTAATTCTTCGACTGAGTGGTTGAAATCGATGTAGTGATTACTCATCTTTGTAGTCGCTCTTTTGCATGAAATATATTTGTATGACCTGCCGCTAGATTAAACAACTAATCTGCGAGCACAGGAGCAATGTAAAATGCAAAAGAGCGACTACAAAGATGCATAATCACTACATCGATTTCAACCACTCACCTGGAATCATACGTACCCTTGGACGCAATAAGTGCCAAAGCCAGACGCATACAGCCAGCGATAATCGATGAAAAGCTCAATAATTGCGACAGGGATATGACATCTATACCGCCAATGACAAAGTTCGGAATACCATCCCCACAAGACGCGACCACTGGACCATCTAGATAGGAATGAAGTAACGACTAACAGTAATATGACAAAACTACTCTAATTTGGAGACAACTCCAATTAGATACTAATGATGTGACTTAGAAGATATCATACTGGGCACAAATTAAAATGCACACTAGATGAAGAAGTCATACCTAGAGCCAAGTCTCTCTACTATCTTCACCATTCAGAGAGATCTCAAAACAGAGGCTCCACACGGGCCCACGTCACCCAGGGCACCGATTACAGAGTGAGCACCAGTCGCAGGAGCAGACACCAACAGGTATTTCCACACACTCGATAGCGGAGCAGTTAGAAACACGAGTATGTGTTTAGAACAGAATTCTAATACTTCTATCTGCGATTCGGTCCTGTTAGTTCCTCCCAGAGCAGGTTTTAAATAAAAACCCACCAGTCCCCCGAGGAGGCCCACAACAGGGAAGACAAGGTATTTACATTATTGCGAGCCACAGTCACTCTACCATCTGTGACACATACGCCAAGCTTCCCTCACCGGCTTATTAACATGCGAGTGCATGCACCTTCCCTCTTTTGTAAGCAAAGTGAAACCCGCATCCCTACCATTGCGCTCTAATCACTACGTGATGAGTAGTTCTGTTTTCACTATGTTTCTCATTACAGTAATGAAATGTATAATTCAGAATACAAAAGGTATTTACATAACTGTGCGCCACAGTCACACTACCATCCATGAAACAGACGCTAAGTGTCTTTCATCGGCTGAAAGAGAGGCGTGTACGCGCACTTTCCCCTCCTTTGTAACCGAAGTGAAACGCGCCTAACCTACCACCATGCTGTAACAACGGCGTTAGGGTATACTCACCCACATGTCTCTTTCCTAGACAACATGAAAGAGTTTCTGTAATTCATAGTGCGATCTAAAATACTGGCATACCGCCCACGTACGCAGCGAGCACTCTTTGACAACTAAGCACTGCTGTTTTTACAATTCATCTAAACCTGCGATTTATCTGCCTTCATAAGCACTTTAGAGACCCCTATGTGCTTGATCTTGTTTCGTGCTAAATGTATTCCTCCGTTTTCTAACAATTTTTAAGAATTTTAACGAGCACAATACAGTTATTTCCTTCTTAACGTAATAACCAGCATCACTGTAATATATTACTTTTTTTGGGTGTCTTGAGAGTAAAATGCTGATACTGTATGACCTGAAATCTCTCTCTCTCTCTTCTCAACAGTTATAGGTACAAATAACCAGTAACAATTATAGAAGAAGGGTAAGTCAATGACCTACCTATTTAGGCTGCTAATCTAGCAACCTCACTTTTCCTAAGGTCCTGAAGAAAGCCCCCCGACCCAGCTCGGCATTTATGGGGCTGAAACATGTCGACTGCTAACATGGACAAACCAGTGCGTTAGATCAGAAACTTATCTTCACACGCACCACCTTGATTTTACTTTTTCCACATCTCCAATTAATTAAAGAAGTTCTATATTTGGAGAAGTAGGCAATTTTAACTCACTTCACTCTAGCACTCTTTCATCACTGATCACTACTTTATTACCAGTGGGTCTACCTCCAGGTGGAGGATAGTGATCCAGCGTGGCTAATATAAGTTTTTTCCTTATAACACTAATACAGAAAAACACCTACTCAACCTTAATCACATAAAACCTATGTCGGTGGGGCCCATAACACCGCATACATACATTCACTCAATTTTCTGGATCAAACGCTAAGGAAAATGAGCTGCTGGACAAACAGGGTACTTTATTAAAATGACAGAATTATAACCTACACATTATATACATTAACTTAGGATCCTGTCGGTTCTAAACATCAAGGTACTCTGCTATTCGGTCGATGGACCAAGTAGTAGAATCAGTTGATGGCGATTAAGTCCAGCTCAATCACAATTAAAACCTTTAACATTTTATTAATCACAATTTTATTTTAAAGAACCACAGACTCATTTAGAGTTAGCATATAATTTTATCTAAATTCTTTGAGCAAATAAGTACAGTTCATAATTAGGCAAATACATTTAAAATATCAGTAAGCATTTAAGTAAAGTTTTTAGAATAGAGACGGAAAATACTCATTACCCTTGGCCATAGGGTGAAGACAAGAATGGTTCACCAGGAAAGAAAGATGAACCGCAGATCAAAGGATGGGACTCCCAAACTGACTGACTGTCCCGCTAACCTCCTCGGACGCAATCTCCTCCCGGGCAACTCCCGCAACGGTCTCGTTCCTTCCCCAGTCAAAATTCAAAGTCCAAAATGACAGAGTCTCTCGCAGCATCAGGATAGAAGAAGCGAACTATGCACAACGTAAGAGTAGACTCTCTTATACCCTATTCTCTGACTCGCTACACTTAAAGTTGCAATCTTTAGGGGCAGAAATTATGCTAATTGGTCCATTGGGAGGGGTGGTGATGGTCACCTCATCACCCTCCTTGTTTGAACTGGTTTGGGGACAATAACGCATACATTAAGTCTCATGATCAACAATGTCCAAAGGTAATTCAATTTGTTAATGTAATTTGTAACAAACTCCGATGGTCACATATTAGTTCAGCCTCTGTCGCTCGATTCTCTCATCCGTTCCCATGCATATATGCTGAACTCTTGGCACGATCCTTGTTGCAGGTCAGACTGGCCTTGACATCTCTCACTCCGGGCACAGGCTGCATACACGTGACTGGAGCATTCACTCTGCTCATGCGCGGGGGCCATTTTATTCAGCGCATGCGATCTCATCCTTTCCAGCAGCCATTTTCGAAGCACGGCCTAGCAGGCCCGAACGAAACTAATATAAGAACAAACACAACAGAAATTAAACATGGAAAATAAGCCTTTCTGTTTACCACCTGCCATTCTAAAGACCCGTGTTAGGTATTACCTAGCAGAAGCGACATTTAAAGCCATTTTACTTACCATCTGCATTCTTTGCAACAGTACAATTTTACTACACAACACAAATCATGCAATTTACTCTATTTACTACTCAAATCACAATACTCATGTTATTTTGCTTCACATTTGTAAATAAATTAGATTTTGCAATGCCAGCAAGTTGCCCACGTGTAATGTTTAATAAAAGGTGCATTTGTTGATTAGTTCATGCATTTCAAACGGTTAGTATCATTAATCGTTATGGGGTCATTAACTTCCAAGGGGTACAAAAAATATTTTGTTTCCCGTGCTCCATCAATTCCCCCCTTTGGTGATTTTTAACATCACCACTAAAACCTATCCCTACAAAATTTATCAGAAAAAATGTTTCTTGTCCACTTGCATTTGTTATTTTAGACAATTGTGTTCTTTTCATCTTGTCTTTTAGACCTTTTGTACATGTTTAAACTCTTCCAATTCGATCTCTCCCATCTCCCGTTCTCTTGTTTCTCTTTCCTTATTTTTCTCATTTTCTCTTTTTGCTTTATTTTGTCTTTTTCTCTTTTTAATACACACATATGCTAATCTCAATATTAATATTATCACTACTACTAAGGTCACTGGAATTAGTATTTTCCCAATTAGAGAACTACCTATTTCGGTGAACCATTTCTTTATTCAGGAAAAACCCTTACCAAGTTTCTCCCAAGCACCTTCAACCTCCAGTGGGGCAATTTCTTTATGTAAATCAGTAATGTTCTTTATATACTTCTGTATATTCTGACTTTTGTCTGGAATGTAAGTGCAACAATGTTGTACCTTCAGCATTCCACAGACTCCACCCTCTTTTGCCAAAAGAATGTCAAGGGCAAGTCGATTTTGCATTACCATAGCTCTCATGGCAACCATTTCAGTATTTATCATCAAGAATCCTCCAGCAGTATTCGTTGATAAACGATCTACTACTGTAGACAATTTCCGAATTTTGTATGCATTCAATGATATACCCACTGCTGGTATCAATGTTCCAAAAATGTCACCTATTATCTCTGAGAAGCTTTCCCTTCTCCTACGGGTTAATGGTTTACCTATCTCATGAATTCCTTTCGTTCCTCTCTCCACGTGAAAATTCTTTGGAAAGACCAGGCCTAGATAACATATTCCATACCAATGGTCCGGCAACCTATAATAGGCTAGGTTCCCGCAAATATAATAGATTCCTGGGAATACTGGATCTTTTCCTCCTTTGAATCCCCATCCCCCTAAAATTTTGTATGTATCTCGGCACTCACTAGAACCCACGAAATAGTTATCATACATAGTTTTATCTCTACTAATACACAGTTTTCCCTGTTGGGGCCAATCTAAAACCATGGCTGCATTTGTTTCGCTCTTGTCATAACTTCCCTCTTCAAACGCCCAAGGTGAGGTTTTTGTCTTTTCTCCCGTTGCTTTTCTTTGAAACTTAACCCATCTGTCTTCTACCATGTCTAAAAAAAATCTTTTCTTCCTTTCTTAACCTACAAGTAAGGTTATGTCTAAATGCATAATCTAATGTTAATTCTTTCATTTCTAAGAAAAATTCTCCAAAACTCTTTGCAAGTTTCACCTTATTTAGTTCAGGGACTACGGGAACTTTAGCAAAAACAGCATCTGTGTCAGTGTAGTAATACTCTAATTTACCTGTTTTGTAAAATAAGCTAGCTAAAACACTACAGGTTATTCCATAGGTCAAAGGAAGGTGATGATACGTCACACCTTCTGTTACAGACGCTGGTAACTGCATACATACATAACAATCTCTCTACACATCCAAGAGTTTTGTGAAGACATTCTTGGAGAAATCAGTTATTGACTTATCCCTATGAAATTCAGTACTATCTATCAGTGTTGCAGTGTTCTTTATGTTAGATTTCTTGTCGCTATTCGTGTCATTCATGATTGCAGATGTATTTTCTCCAACTAATCTAAGTGGAATTATTATTGCTAAAATGAACCAAATAAGCATTAGTAAACCTGTACAATAGAAACACATTTTACACCATCTACGGAAAAACTCACATCTAGATCTTCTATTCTCAGTGTCTACCATGTTGAAATATAATCTAAATATATGTACAGAAAATGTGTTTCCACACCTCAGAATGACTTTTTGCCGTTTTACCCTTTCTTTAAATGTTGACTGGAACCAATTGCTTTTGGCGCACTTTTTGGTCGTTCAGAAATTTTCCTGTGACTTTATCAGTTTGTGTGTCTAGTCCGGTTTTCTTTTCTCCTCTTCAGGATGGGTGCAGTTCACTCTCACCCACTTGTTCACAGTCTTTGTCTGGGTTTTCGTGACTGCTATCCACTTCTTTAATGTCCGGCAGTGCTATGTATACCCATTCAGGTGACTTGTATTTCAGGTTAGGTCTTTTCACTCTTTTGGATCTCTGCAACTGTCTTTCATTTGTTTTTCTTTCTCTTTTCTGACTTTTTATTTCATTCACTTGTTCTGCATTGTCTTTGTTCAAATTTATAATCTTATATCTCAGTCTTTTAATTTCGTTGGGCCAATTGTCTCCTTTTCTTGGCCTTTTCAGTTCGTTTTCCTTTTCTCCTCGTTCCGCTCTCCAAGTTCTCTTTCTTGGTCCTATTCTTTGCCTTATTTCTTCTTCACTTTCTTCAGATTCTGTCTCAGATCTCACTTCACTTTCTTTAACTTTAAACTTTATGATCTCTGTCTCTTTGTCTGAATTCAAATCTCCTTGGGTTTCTTCTACTTGTAATTCTGAGTCTAATTCTCCTTGTGTTTCTTCCGCAACTTCCTCAATCTCTCTGTCTGAATCTGAATTTTCTTGAGTTATTTCTATAATTTCTGGAGGAATGTCCCCAAAGCTTGTACTTGGCTGTTCACCGGCACTGTCTATTTGTTCAGTTTCTCCTGTTTCAATATCAGTTCTTTGTTTTTCGGATTCTTCTGTATGTCTTTCACTGGATTCAGGTTGGTCTGCTTCAGATGCCGAACTGGTATCTGATATTTCCAGATGTCGACTTACAGGTCGATCTTCAGGATCTGGAACTCTGATTGTTTCAGTTTCTGCTTCAGATGCCAAACTGGTATCTGATATTTCCAGATGTCGACTTACAGGTCGATCTTCAGGATCTGGAACTCAGATAGTATGGCTGGCATGAATCCAATTTTTCACTCCTGCACACTTTACTGCAGTTGTCGTCACCAGAATCACTTGATGTGGCTTATCCCAGCGCGGAACCAAGCAATTTCTTCTTCTGTGGACTTTTATGCGGATCCAGTCTCCTGGACTCAGATCATGAGCTGGTTTTCTCTCAAGAGTGGTCGCATCCGGCCCAACCTGATGAAACACAGAATGCACCACATCAGCCAATCCTTTGCAATAGTCCAGTATGAGATCATCAGTTATAGTCAGCAGTTTGTTGACAGGTACGTATGCTTGTCTCATTGCTCGTCCCATTATTATCTCATGAGGACTCAGACCTGATTTTCTGTCAGGTATGCTTCCTATGCTCACCGACACCAATGGTAAGGCATCTGGCCATTTGAGTCCTGTGGCTTGACACATTTTCCCTAACCTATTCTTTATTGTGCCATTTACTTGCTCTACCACTCCAGAAGCCTCTGGTCTGTAGGCACAATGCAGCTTTTGTTGAATGTCTAGTGCTTCACATATTAGTTGGATAATTTCATTCTGGAAATGCGTTCCTCTATCTGTTTCTATCGTTACTGGAAAGCCATATCTAGGAATGAATTCTCTCAGTAGGAGCTTAGCTACAGTAACTCCATCATTCCTTCTTGTCGGATAGGCCTCCACCCAACGAGAAAACAAACAGACGACCACCAAGACATACCTCAATCTGTTACTCGGGGGCATTTCAATAAAATCCAATTGCATTCTGGTAAAAGGACCTCCTTCACGTCCTATTGTTCCCAAACTCACTACTGTCTTCCTTCCAGGATTTATCTGTTGGCATATAAGGCACCTTTGGCAAAGGCTTTCAGTTATAGCCCTAAACTTTGGGTTGTACCAGGTCTGTTTGAAAAGCCTGATCATGGCACCTCTACCTATGTGTGCCTGTCCATGGTACATCCGTGCCATGTTAGAGATCATGCTATCAGGCATAACTGGTCTTTCATCCCTGTAAACCCAGACTTCATCTTCCTCTCTCCGTCTGCAACCTGATTTTATCCAAACGTCTTTTTCCTCATCACTTGCCTCTTCCTGCAATTGTTTCACCTCTTCCCATGTTTCAACTGGGTTAGTAAACAGCAAGGGACATGAAACAATTTCTTTTTCCCTTCTCCGATTCATTGAGGTCATATTTCTGGCACAATATTGAGCTAATTCATCAGCAAAATTGTTACCTACTGCAATGTAATCAGTTCCATTTTTGTGAGCAGTGCATTTTACCACCGCAATCTGTTTAGGCAGCTATATCGCCTCAAGCAACTTCTTCACAAACTCACCATTCCTAATAGGAGACCCTGAGGAAGTCAGGAATCCCCTCTGGGACCAAATCTGTCCGAAATCATGGACCACTCCAAAGCCATACTGGCTATCCGTGATCACAGTAATTCGGAAATTCCTTCCAAGTTTGCACGCTCGAATCAGAGCAATCAGCTCAGCAACTTGGGCTGAACGTATTCCTCTCAAACAGGATGCTTCCATTATGGTTGCCACCGTACATACAGCATACGCAGCACTTAAAACTCCTTCTTTTGTCCTCAGGCATGATCCGTCCACAAACATCACATAATCTGACTCTTTTAGAGGTTCATCTCTGATATCAGGACGGGGCTTTGTGCAAAATTCAAGCACATCCAAACAGTTATGATCAATCTCATCTTTGACCTCTGCATTTACTGCATCTGGCAGTAAGGTGGAAGGATTCACACTTGTGCATCTTACAATGGTTACATTGTCTGCACCCAAAATCACTTTTTCATACCTACTCAGCCGACTATGTGTCATGAATTGTGTTTTTGTTCTGGTCAAAAGGATTTCAACTGAATGTGGGACATATACTCGCAAAGGATATCCCATCACAATGCCTTCACTCTGTTCCAGACTCACACAAGTAGCAGCTACTGCTTTCAGACATCCAGGCAACGCTTTTGCTACCGGATCAAAAACAGCTGAAAAATAAGCTATTGGTCGTCTCATTCTTCCATGCCTCTGCACTAATACTGAAAGTGCACATCCGTCTCTCTCACTACAATACAACTCAAATTCTTTCTCATAATCAGGCATTCCCAATGCTGGTGCTTCACACAAACTTGTTCTCAGTTCCTCGAAAGCCTTCATTTGCTTCCTCATCCAGCGCAATCGGATCTTTGACATCACTCTTTGTCAATCGCTGTAAAGGTTTTGCAATCAATGAAAATCCACTTATCCACTGTCAGCAATAACCAACCATTCCAAGGAACATTCTCACCTCTCTTTGTGTCATTGGGGCTCTCATTCCTTTAATAATCCTTATTCTTTCTGTTGTCACTTTTCTTATCCCTTTCTCAATCTTATGACCTAAGTATTGTACTGCCTGTTGACAGAATTGCAGCTTTGATGAGGACACCTTGTGTCCTCCTTCTGCCAAATGATTCAGTAAAGCAATTGTGTCTGTAACACATGCTTCTCTGGTCTTTGATGCCACCAATAGGTCATCGATATATTGGACCATCACAGATTTTCCAGGCATTTTCAAATTTTCTAAGGATTTCTTCAAAATTTGATTAAAAATAGAAGGACTTTCAGTATACCCTTGAGGAATTCGACACCATGCCAAAATACGTTCTCCAAACCGAAACGCAAATAATGGCTGGCTGTCAGGGTGCAATGGAATAGAGAAAAATGCATGGCACAAATCAATAACTGTGTACCATTCTGTATCATGAGGGATTTGATACAGTATTACAGCAGGGTTTGGCACAATTGGGCAGCAAGGAATAACAATTTTGTTCACTTTTCTCAAATCCTGTACTATTATATATGTTCCATTTGGCTTTTTCAATCCCATTATAGGAGAATTACATGGACTGCTCATTATTTCTCTCAAAATTACTTGTTCAATCATCTTATTAATTACAGGTGTTATTCCTTCAATAATTTCTGGCGTCAGTTTGTACTGCGGGGTGTTTGGGTAATTCGTTCCTTCTTTTACAGTAATTTTTATAGGATCAACTTCTCTCATTAGTCCAATGTCTTCACCTGTGAAATCCCATACATCTGACCTGACTGTTCCTTTCCATTCAGTATGGATTTTCTCTGCATCGAACACAGGAAACATATCATACATTCCTGGTTCTAGTTCTGCCATTGTCATTTTATACAGAACATCATCATCTGGTGTCTGGAAAGCAATACCATCTGGAGTACAGTAGATGGTACAATTCATTTTGCAAAGCAGATCGCGTCCTAATAAATTTACAGGACTACAATCACACACCACAAAGTGGTGCATATCTTTGAATGGACCAATTTCCACCTCTACTGGTTTTGTAACAGGGGTTTTAATTTGCCTGTTTGAAACACCTACAACTTGGATGTATTCTCCTGAGAGAGGAAGGTTTGGAATTGCCACTGATCTAACAGTAGAAAGGGTAGCGCCAGTGTCCACAAGGAAAGTAACATTTACACCATTCACTTTTCCATCCTCAAATGGACCTGACTGATCTACCTCTAGAGTTGCGCCAAGCACGCACTCCTCTTCCTCTCCTAGGCACCGTCATAAGCTTTCATCCGATTCATCTCCATCTTGCCGTAACCAATATTGTGAAACAGCAGCTGCGCGCAGCAATTTTGTTACCTGCTCTCCTCCGTAGAATCCTGCCTCTGTACTGTATCTTTGAGGATTTACACTCTTTGGAAGAGGTGGTTGCGGCACCTGACACTGTTGAGTAACTACCTGCGGCTGTTGCGGCTGTTGGTAACTCACCTCATTCTGCACCTGTGGATTTAATGGTTGATTCTCGGTATTAACTCTCGGAGGTAATTTACACTCATTTCTCCAGTGCCCTAATTTTCCGCAATTATGACATGGCCATTTCTTTTTGGCTTCTTCTATACTCATCTGACCTTTTCCCTTACCAATATTCGGTTTGAACTTGGTCTGTCCTGCGCCACTAGACTGATTATTTATCTGAGCTTCTTGCTGTTCTGCAACCTTTACTTGTGCCCACATTGCCTTTTCCTTGAGTTTATGCTGTCTGGATTCAATATCATCACAGCAATATTTTGCATACCATAGTACCTCATCTACTGTGCTAGTCTGCCAACATAACATATGCTGCTTAATCATTTCACTTATCTCAGGTTTCAAACCATACACAAATCGATACACAAAATGACTCATGTCTTTTTCACTCAAATTCTCGTATCCACTATACTGTTTAAAAGCCAAGAGCAACCTTTCATAATAAGCATGTACAGATTCCTTATTCTCCTGAGTTGTTCTATCAATCTTTACCCAGTCCGTTTCTTTTGATGGAATCTTATTTTTCAGGAATGTAATTGCCTGTTCATATTTTCTCATTACTTCTGAACTTGGGGCTCCTGTTTTTGCATCTCTAGGATATTCTTCCTTCGGCCAGTCAATTGTAATTTTACACTCTGTCCATAAATCCGCAGGAACAACAATCTCAAACAATCCATCCAGATCTTCCCACAATACTTTTGAAACCTTTACAAACCTTTCTACCTGTCTATACCATTCTACAGGCTTTTCTCTCAATCTTGGAAAATCATTTGTAAATGACAATATATCTTGTCTGGACCATGGAACGTGTACATAACCTCCTCCTGGAATTTCTCTCATTGGACATTCTACTACCGTTGGTTCTTTTTCTTTTACTGGAAAAGCCAATGATGCTTTATCAGTTGTTCCCTCTTTTCTCCTTATCCACCTACTTCTCCACTTGTCTACATCTCCCCATTTTCTCAGTAAAACAATTAGTTCTTTTATCTGTGTTAGTCGTCCTGAAGTGTTCAGATTTTCTATGTCCTTTTCATTAAAATCTACCCTGTACGGTTTCTGCAATCCCCTAATCTTTGCAAAATCTACTCCTAGTTCGTTCGCTGTTTCTTCCAATTTTTCATGCAGGTTCCTAGCTCTCCAAGTGATGCTTTTACACATAAACATTAATTCATCATCTTGATAGGACTTCAATCGATCTGTACCAATAGTCCCTAGAATCAATTCTTCCATATCTATCTTTAAGATGACCACATCCAAAGGTTGTGGTTCGGCATCTTTTTTCTGCAAGTTCCTCACCCAATCATTTAATTCCTCTGCAGTCGGACCCACAGGGGTTTTTGTTAATTCTGCCCTGTTTACACTTTTCTCCGGGGTTTCAGTTGCTGCCTCGGCTCCTATAGGAATCTTATCTATCAGACTCTCATTAATTGTCAAATTCACAGGTGGACTTTACATAAATGGACCAACAGAATGTTTTATCTCTCTATTTTCTGGAATTATTCCTTCTTTTACTTTATGCATACTAGAATTTAATGGAATTATTAAGGAATATTCGTCTATCTTTTGATTTTCAAATACTGGGATTACTGGCCCTATAGTTACTGGCACAGTCACAGCTTCCATATTCTTTGTCAGTTCTCTTATCTTTTCAGTCAACTCTCTTGTGGTTCTGGCTAGTTCGGCCGTATTGCCATTATCATGTTTCACAGTCTGTGGTGTTTCTAGTCTATTAAATGGACTATTTATTTCAGAAAATTGTTCAGGGCTTTGATTTATTACAGTTCCCATTGGCGGTGCATTTGGTGTCACCACTACAGAATCCTGTTGATATGGTGGGGGTCCTTTATTTAAAATGTCCTCCAGCAACTCATCCTCTGTGTCGCTAACTCCATACCCATATTTCTCTGGTACTGCATACTTCTTTTTCTCCATACACTTTTTCCCTGTAAATTCTTCAACTGTTCTGGCAGGAAACATACCATCCGTCATGTTAGCATACCGCCATCGTCTCATCCTGTCTTCATGACTCAAACCCCATATTCTTCCATGAATAAAATTATAATTCTTTGCACCTCTGTGTCTTTCCTTTTCATACATCTCATCTTCCCATTCACCGAAGGCTTCAAACTGTGCCGGTCTAGGTCTCGGCTCAAGTCTCATCATTTTTTCTCTCAAATTTCGAAGTACAGCTGTGCTAAATGAACCATTTTCCGGAAATGCCAATACTCCATCGTCTTTGGTATATTTCGCCCAATTTTCCAACCAAATGCAAGTATGATAGCCATATTTCACCATCATATAAGATGCTGGTGTTTTCGGCGGAGGAAGTACTTCTCCTTCCCTAGTCACAACCTTTTTATCTTTCTTAAAAAGATTTTTAAGCTTCGCGAACCATGACGGTTTCTCTCTATCACGTTCATTGTAATAAGCCATATTTCACTGTTGTTTTGCCGAAGCGAATTCACACAATTCTTCACCAATCGGCTCTTTCTACTGTTCGGCTATTCTGACCTATCCCAGCGCGTGTCTCACCAACGCACCAATCAGAAAGCTCTACGTCACTCTCACACTAACCTATTCCAGCGTGTCTCACACTAATGCACCAATCAGGAAACTCTTCGTTTTTCCACAACTGGCCAATACCAGCGCAGTTCTTGTTGACATCAGCTCTACTCCTGCTTCTACTGACCCCTCCTTTACAAAAATTATCAGCACTTTTCTTAACTTTTCTTTTCAACTAAATTGATTAGTTACAACGTAAAACACATTACCATTGTCTGTTTCTCTAAACAAAAGAGATAGTTTATTCCCACTTACAAGAATACTGTTTCGTTCGATAAGTGTAGCACTTCTCTCTACCTTACCATTCTCTCAAGCAAGAGGTAAACCCGTTTCTCTGGGGATAAAACACATATGGAGACTATACTGCTCCTGAGAATTAAGGCCAAAGTTTCACAAGAAAACCTGTTGCTATTTCACTCAAATGCAATTCATACGTGAAATTTCCCTACAATAACACAGTCTTGTGTTATCACCAAATTTGAAATCAGACAATGTACAATTCCATGTGACTTCTCTTGCCACACGTGTCCACTTCCTACTTCCCGGAAGCTTCAAAATTCTGACTACACATAACGTAATACAAACTCAACATAGAGTGTTAGACATGAAAAAATCGATAATCAATAATCACCAAACTAATCTATAGAAACCATAACTCTGCTACCAAGAAATCTGATCCAGGGCAGCTAATATACATTTTTCCTTATAACACTAATCCAGAAAAACACCTACTCAACCGTAATCATATAAAACCTATGTCGGTGGGGCCCATAACAGCGCATACATACATTCACTCAATTTTCTGGATCAAACGCTAAGGAAAATGAGCTGCTGGACAAACGGGATACCTTATTAAAATGACCGAATTATAACCTACACATTATATACATTAACTTAGGATCCTGTCGGTTCTAAACATCAAGGTACTCCGCTATTCGGTCGATGGACCAACTAGTAGAATCAGTTGATGCCGATTAAATCCAGCTCAATCACAATTAAAACCTTTAACATTTTATTAATCACAATTTTATTTTAAAGAACCACAGACTCATTTAGAGTTAGCATATAATGTTATCTAAATTCTTTGAGCAAATAAGTAAAGTTCATAATTAGGCAAATACATTTAAAATATCAGTAAGCATTTAAGTAAAGTTTTTAGAATAGAGACGGAAAATACTCATTACCCTTGGCCATAGGGCGATGACAAGAATGGTTCACCAGGAAAGAAAGATGAACCGCAGATCACAGGATGGGACTCCCAAACTGACTGACTGTCCCGCTAACGTCCTCGGATGCAATCTCCTCCCGGGCAACTCCTGCAACGGTCTCGTTCCTTCCCCAGTCAAAGTTCAAAGTCCAAAATGACAGAGTCTCTTGCAGCATCAGGATAGAAGAAGCGAACTATGCACAACGTAAGAGTAGACTCTCTTATACCCTATTCTCTGACTCGCTACATTTAAAGTTGCAATCTTTAGGGGCAGAAATCACGCTAATTGGTCCATTGGAGGGGTGTTGATGGTCACCTCATCGCCCTCCTTGTTCGAACTGGTTTGGGGAGAATAACGCATACATTAAGTCTCATGATCAACAATGTCCAAAGGTAATTCAATTTGTTAATGTAACTTGTAACAAACTCCGATGGTCACATATTAGTTCATCCTCTGTCGCTCGATTCTCTCATCCGTTCCCATGCATATATGCTGAACTCTTGGCATGATCCTTGTTGCAGGTCAGACTGGCCTTGACATCTCTCACTCCGGGCACAGGCCGCATACACGTGACTGGAGCATTCACTCTGCTCATGCGCGGAGGCCATTTTATTCAGCGCACGCGATCTCATCCTTTTCAGCGGCCATTTTCGAAGCACGGCCTAGCAGGCCCGAATGAAAGTAATATAAGAACAAACACAACAGAAATTAAACATGGAAAATAAGCCTTTCTGTTTACCACCTGCCATTCTAAAGACCCTTGTTAGGTATTACCTAGCAGAAGCGACATTTAAAGCCATTTTACTTACCATCTGCATTCTTTGCCACAGTACAATTTTACTACGCAACACAAATCATGCAATTTACTCTATTTACTACTCAAATCACAATACTCATGTTATTTTGCTTCACATTTGTAAATAAATTAGATTTTGCAATGCCAGCATGTTGCCCATGTGTAATGTTTAATAAAAGGTGCATTTGTTGATTAGTTCATGCGTTTCAAATGGTTAGTATCATTAATCGTTATGGGGTCATTAACTTCCAAGGGGTACAAAAAATATTTTGTTTCCCCTGCTCCATCAATTGCATATCCAAAAAACCCCAATGAGGATGCTGTCATGTGAATAGTAGGCGGATAATCAAGATATACCGCCCAGCCACCTTTGTACGTGAATGAGGGTTTTTAAGAAGGCCACCATATCTGACCCTGGTTACACAGGTACAAGTGATCCATTCTCTCTTGATAATTAAACTTCACAAACATCATAACGTTTCCAAAGTTTTATGAAAATCTTCACAATGCTGTGGAGGAAAAACAATTGCATCTTTGCACAATCCTCGGTTAACACACGTACAAATGTTTCCACATTGGCACTAAATCATGACTTTGCAAACAGTATCACAGTCTCAGGAGCTGAGATGTAGGTCCCTAGTAGGAATGGATAAAGGATTATCTATGAGGGCAAAGCTGGAAGGGTAGCTCTTTGCGGGCAAAGCTGGGTGAAGTCAGGAAACTTCACCACTGCGAAGGCAGGCAAGGTGTTGTGAGTTTGCATGGTGAAGTTTAACTTGTCAGAAGAATGCACAATGGACTGGCATCAGACATATAGCCGGGGCACTGCAGGAGCAGGGCACTGCATAAGCCCTGGGGTGTGCGTAGGGGCAGTGCAGAGAGGCTTAAAAAAAGGACATTTGCTGTGAAGATGGTACTAATGTAGCAGGGTATATTGTGAGGGGAGTGGTGCATGGGATGTAACGGGGACAGTTTCAGGTGGCAACAATTCACCCACTGTCCATTGGGACCACTTAACACAGCTCAAACCATTTCCTCCTGCTTGAAGGGGCTCTTCAAGCTGCCTTTTTTTTTTTAAAGAAAACCTTTGCACTAAGATTTGTTTTGGAAAGATTCCAAAGTAACACAAAGTTGCGCTATGCACTAATTTGTGCTACTTTGCATCAGGGTCGAGAGAAAAAA